>JARIHS010000021.1:0-1200000 GCA_029320655.1 Mycena floridula | reverse complement strand
TGAAAAGACAGGTAACGATTCAAACGAAATGCCATCTTATGAATAGAATAGAGATGTAATGTCATAGACGCCTAGGTATTGGCAAACCATATACACGAGATTCTAGAGCTCTGGCCATCTCATAGATTCAAGGGCGCTCCGAGAAATAAGGACCTCTTGTCCCCAATTGGTATCCCGCTCCGGGTAATTCGAAAACTCTCCGTTTGGTATCCCGGCCGCTGTACAGGAGAATAGAACTCAAATTTGAAGATGGCCCTGGTATTCAAGTCATGAAATACTCTTGTTCTCCGACGTATATGGCTCCCACTGGGCAGAAAAAGTATAAAAGAGATCCAATAAAGTGCTGATATCTTTACTTCACTTTCTGAAGTACTTCTTTCTTATTCGCTTCCTCGTCATGTTCGCTCGTACTCACCTCGTCGCTGCCGTCTCTCTGTCCATGTTGATAGGTGACTTTCGAGTCCTTTTCTTCTTTCAACTGTAACTGATTTCTGTATTAGCTGCAGGCGTCGTCAATGCGATCTGTGCTCGGACCTACATCGTTCAACCTGGAGACACTTGTGACGGGATCTCCGCTGCCAAGAACGTCTCAACGTTCGTCCTTCAATGCCATTACATAACAGGTCATGAAACTTACAGAATTTACCAGGTACCAGCTCGCTATCGTCAACAGCGCCAAAATAAATACAGGGTGTACCAATTTGTTCCCGGGAGAGGCCCTTTGCCTTGGAAATGTCGGAGAGGACTGCACTGATGTCCATGTTGTGGTGTCTGGCGATGTATGCTCTCAAATTGCGAGCGATGCAGGCACCGACTTCGAGACCCTGTTCGCAAACAACCCAAATGTTGATACTGGATGCACGTCGATGTATGTGGGAGAAGTGAGTCGATTTCTTGTCCATTGTATCACTGACTGACCTTATCCGCTAGGTTCTCTGCGTCGCGGACCAAGTTTTCGATTATCAGTGATCAAAAGCACTTTGTCGTAAAGTATAACACCGTTCAAATCACTTTTCAAGTCGCATTACCCTTGAGCTTGAAGTATCTGACCTTCTAGAGCCACCACCGAACAGGTCTCTATTGAAAGTTGAATTCAGCTAATCGAAAGGCCTGAAAAAAATGAACCACGAAAGCGCCGTCTAATACGAGTAGGAGACAAGGAAAAGTATAACAGAAGGCGCTGAGCCCATTCAGACTCATACAGATGAATGACTCAGTAAGTAAAGGAAAAAGCGACTTTCTGATTGAAGTGACTGTGACCGCCCGAATCCCGACGTTTTTAGGCGGCATGACAAATCATAATCCCACGAGCCATTCCCAATCAGGAGCAGCGGTCTTCAGAATCCATTTACAAAAATGTTCCATCGAGTTTTGTAAATCCTTTCGACAGCTGCTCCCTCTCTCCCTCCATGATTCGCGAAGCTCTTTCGGTAAATTCCTTTCGGTGAGGCGTCGAGGACGCGACGCAGGAGATCTAGCTCATAAACCTGGACAAAAGCATTCCAATTCTTCATCTTCACCGTTGAAGAGCGACAGAAACAACTCGTCGGTCTGCTTGGATGTCTCGAGACTTGCCACTGTCAGAATCAACGAACTGAGAGCCTGATTCTAGTCCAATTCTCACCGAGCTTGAATGAAAATTATGAGAATGAGGTCTACTGTAGCAATGGCGTCAACTGATTCCAATAAATAACTTTACTCCCAGTAAAAGATAAAGACATCAATGCACTATTGCGTCTCAAACATCAAGTGCCGGATTCGAATTTACGTGCACGTAGTTGTGGTCCACAATGAATGACGGCCGATAATCGCGAGCCCTGACCATCATCTCGCGATTGAACGTGGGTATATCTCGCTGGAGAGACTTTCGTCGGCGAAGAATTAGCAGAACAGCAGCGATCAAAATCAAAGCAATCAAAGTGCCAACGATAGCTCCGATGATTGCTGCCTTGGATTTTGAATGGCTGGTCGCTGCTGATATGGTGTGGGGCGATGCTTCAGGCGATGCTTCAGGCGACGCAGTGAGGCTTGGATCAGAAGCGCCAGATGAGGTTGCTGTAGAGGTCTTGCTGTGGAATTTTGAGCAAAAAAGCGGATTTCAGACAATAAGCTCACGTTTGACTGACACCAGAAGCCGTCACCGAGGCTGTTGCAGTACCGCTAGAAATAGAGGTCAGATTCTTCAATGAAAGATATGGCACAGAGACGCACCTTGTCGAGGTTCCAGTGACCACCGGACCATGGCTAAAACCGAACTGAGTGAACACCGGGATTGAAGATGTTGAAGAAGGAGGAGGAGAACCAGCACTGTCAGCGGTGTTTCCTGAAGATCCATTCGTCGTTGGTGTAGCTCCAGGGTTGGTTGTGGTATGGGTTCTGGTCAGAGGATCCGCTGTTCCACCAGAGCCACCAGCAGAAATACCGCCAGACCCAGAATCTACAGCGGCAGCGAAGATCTAAAGGTAACTGTAAGAGAAAAGGTTAGACGAGAGCAATTATATTTACCTGGAATGCTGCAGTGGTGGCAAGAATTGTGCTCGGGGCACTGTATTTGGTCAATAAAGTCCATTCAGCTGAGCGGTTTTTTCTATACCTTTTGTCCGCGGCCTGCAACGAGACACTGGGACCATTTAGTTAGTATTTATGAACGAAAGACGAGGGCATACCCTGTACTAGTGTCCTTGAAAACGATAGAGACCGACCCGGTGAGGTTGGTCGCTCCTGGTGTGATGGCCCCAACATCTATAGTACTGAAGGGCGACGTGCTGAAAACCGGGTTCGCGAAAACATCTTCAGGACCTGTTGTCCATGAAATTATAGCGCTTTCTCCAACGACGATGTGAGGTGGTACAGACAGCGACACCGTACCAGACGATGTCGCGGTTAAAATAGCACTAAAAATGTTCTGTAAGCGCTAGTAATGAGGATTTTTAGACGACTTGCATAGATAATAGCGCGAGGAGCATTGGGCCACACGGTGGTCGACTTCCAAGAGTGACACCCCCTGAAAGTGCACCGCCGCTGCATCACGTCTCAGGTTCCGACTGCCGCCATCATGTTTTAGCCGCCCAATTAGGCGGTGCTATTGATTGGTTTCGAGACTAAGGGCCAGCGCTCATGAATAACCAGTAGAGACGTCCATCTATGTGGGCGCTAGGGCTCGACGGCGAGAAATACGGAGAGAAACAAAGAGATATCATGTGCTCTGAGCTCAAGGCTCAGCTTCCGATCATCTCAGTTGCTCATTTCTTCGATTTGAGCCTCTTACTACAGCGCTCTGCAGACGATCCATCTCTGCGGAAAGAACCCAACAGCAGATCTGATATTTTGACCGCGAAATTAATCATCGGACTTGGACACCAAAAGTCTCTGGTAGTTTAGCCCTGATCGCAGCTTGGACCCTACTTGGCAAGCAGGCAAAATTCTTTTTCGCGCCTTCATTTCGGGTCCGCAGAGACGATATCAACGGTACCCACTTTTAACGGACTTCCGAAAGCCCTGCTTTGCCTTCAGCCCCAAGGGCCTCTTTGGCCCTCTTTGGCCATCAACACCTGTCGCAGGATATTGGTGAGCGATGGAAAACGGGAAAGAGAGAATGTCATCTACAGCGAGCGAGACCCGTGGCGGTTGTAATCTGTCGCACCAATTCTCATGTCCCTGCTCTGGAAGAACTGCTGTAATGCGTGTCGTCGAGCATCGCTCTCCTTCAGCTTCTTCGGTGACAATGATTGGTGAGCGCTTATGAACTGTAAATATTCACCAGATTCATCACTGTTTTCCGCAGGTTCATGTGGCCAGCAAAGTAGCACGATAAAGATCTTGACCAGTGACGATATGCTTCCGCAAGAATAATCACTCGTTCAAGGAGCGATCATCCACGTTTGTGTCCTTCAAACTTATGCCCCCAAAAAATGTCAGCTCCTTGAATCCAGGCAGACGCGATAACAAGGATTCATTCCGACGGACTCGTATCCCTAAAGAGACACTCGGACTTGTAGCATTGGCGAAAGACTGCCGTTTCGAGTGGCGGCGCCGCGGTGATTCTATCTCTCTGCAGGGTCGAATTTATCACTTTCTGTCAAGCAGCTCGCATTGGAGTTCAGCTTGGAGTGGAAAATGTTCCCTGGTACAGTTATCTACTATTCAAAGCTGTAGATTGCTCACTCCATCGACAGTGGCGTCACTGGCGTGTCTGTCTTTCTGTAAAAGGAAATTTTTTCGAATTATGATGGTGCTGCCTCGTTGCATTCGCGTGTCGCTTTCCGGATTATCCTTTCACTCTCATGGTCCTGGCGCATCGGTGGAATGACGTCCTCTTTCTCGATATATCACACGCATGGAAAACATGCCCCGAATTGGGACAATGACGAGCTATCAGCTGAAGGGCTCTTGGATAAAAAGAGGCGGAAGCCGTCGCTTCATTTCGGTTTGTTCCCCTTTCACAGCGAATGCTTCACGCGTCGTCCATTGTTCGTCTGGCTCCTATAAGAGCTTCGCCTTCACTTTGTGCAAAACATTCTTCGACTTCCTTCACGATGCCGTCTGTGACGACGCGCACCAATTCTCGTCCTGCTTTTCCTCAGCCACATCTTTTGCTTGAACGAGCTGGTCTCTCCAGCAGTCGCTCTCGAGCGGATCCTGACCTTTTTCACTCTTTTAATCCACCACCCGAGTTCGACCTCAGCAACTATGTTCGCTATCGCAGTTATGTCATGCATAATTTCGACTTGAATGGCACCGAGTGTGCCACTCTTCTTGACCAAGGCGTCAGAAGTCTTTTACATCCACCATTCAAACCAGCTCTTCCTTCTCCACCAAAGACTTTTTCAATCAAGAAAAGTGCTGAAGGGACAGGTCTGGGTATGTTTGCTCGACGCAACATTCCTCAGGGTGCTGTTATTCTTGTCGAGCACCCTATAATCATCACGCCATTTCTCATCGGTCTCCCAACTCCTGCTTCCGAATTATACGCCACTCTCGCTGGACGTCTCGATTCACGTCTTCGCAAGGAGCTGGAACTTCTTTGCAATAGTCGTGGAGATATCAAGAGTCATATCGAAGGCATAATGCAGACAAATGCATTGTCTATAGAGCTTGCGATTCCCGATGTCCCAAATCCCGAAATCTCGACCCACAGGGCCTTGTTCCTCAACGTCAGTCGGTGTAATCATAGGTATGTTCTTTTTCTCTTCGACGTCATAAATGCTAAAAGAATCGAAGCTGTGGCCCCAATGCCGTGTGGAAATGGGATGCCGAGTCATTCTCTTTGACGCTCCAAGCTGTTCGACCTATCTCGGATGGGCAGGAAGTCACGATACAATATATCGACTCCACTTTGCCACGAGATCAGCGTCGCGAAAAGCTCCGAGCGCTTTATGGGTTTGACTGCAGATGCTCCCACTGCACTTGTAAAGGCAGCCACAGCGATTTGGCTCGACGAGAATTGCAAGACTTTTGGAAATGCGTCCCGTCTTTCGAGACTTGGAGCACCGATTCCCGATTATCTCGGGATTTGTTGATTCGCGCTCATGAGCGGGCTATTAAGATGCGCGAATCTGAAGGATTGGAGCTGTTTGATTATCGGAAACATGTTGACGCTATTGCCATGTGCTATGGGGCCCTGGGCGATTTGAAATCGTTCAGGCATTGGGTAAACCTGGCCAAGCAGTGTCGCGGTGACGCTGACATCGAGCATGTCATCGTCTTGGATCTCTGGCTAGAGAATCCAGAGACCTTTCCGGTCTGGGGATGGCGGAAATCCTAAGTAGTTTGTAGTTCTAATTCTAATTTTACTGTAGCGTAGGTAGTCCATTTGTATCAGTAGCCAGCTGTTCTATCAAACCAACCATTTTCATCTTAGTGTGATTCTGGGGCTCCACTTGACGTATGGTCTGATCTTTTTAATTCAACATTCAACCTGACGGACTGCGGTGGAGAGAGCCCAGATATGATAGATGACGTCGAACGAAACCACGAGGACTCAAGTCTTCCTGGATCGAGTCTAAATCCAAAGACAAGTTCGTTAATCTTGAAAATCTACACATGGAACCATATGTACTTGAAATTCTTCAATCGTGTCCTCTAATAGGCTTGGGAACATATCTAGAACATTGATGGATGAGATGAAATCCGAAAAGCAACTTGAAACTCACGGTTCCTCGAGATACTTGATCTCTTGTTCATTAAGAATCAGCGAAGAGTCGACAGCCTCATCCAAACGTTTAACGGAAGATACCCCAAGAATAGGACTCGAGACCTTTACGCGAACCCAGGCCAAAGCCATCTGAGCCATAGTTTGATCTTTTTTCTTTGCAATCTCTTCGACTCGGGTGCTGATGGCTTTGTCAACATCAGAATAGTAGACTCCTCAACCTTCGGCGCGGTTTTTGAGTCGAGCGCTGTCGACACTACCGACTGGGCGAGCCAAATCGCCTTGCTAAAGGAAATGTCAGACTATGGATTCTGTTCGTTGAACGAAAGAGATCTTACGTGCAAAGGACTTCAAGGAATTAGACCAATTCCCGCATCAGTAAAATGTCAATTTACTTGTGCGCTTTTTGCGTATTTTGACATGTGAAATCTGGAATGGGAAACTTCCAGCAAGGGATGGGATAAATATACTTTGAGACCCTCTCCAGGGTCTTTACGGACACTTTCGAAGCCAGTGGGAGCAATGGTGAGATCACTGGAGGCGACCCTGTCATCACGTAAGCGTTCTCATGGCTGTCAATCGACATCGACGGCCAACCTTTCACGAAATTTTGGAACAGGTCACTTTGGCAAGGCTTATGGTAACAATGGTGAGGGATATCAGGCTTGGGGGAGTCACAGATTAAGTCTCATTTCCATGGATTACTGGATTTGAATTGTTGTGCTTTTTAAAATCTGGACTCAGCATTTTTCGCTTCCTACTTTTTATGAATTTTACGTATTTTTGCATTTGTTTGCATTTGTACAAGCACCGCAAGTATTTTGACAGGTTACTGATGCGCAGATTTGCAATAAGGAATCATTTCGCGCTCCTATTGAGCGTTTAGAAAAATAATTTCGCCGTGAATCAGAAAGAAGCACCGACCTCTTCACGGTAGAGCAACGAGTATTCATTCTGCATACTGATGAACTTGGTCCAGTTATGCTTGTCAGCTATTTCGTTCAAGTGAGCGAACTGCCATGCTCTCATAGAGCTGGCTCCGATGTAGTGGACCTTGCCCAGTTGGACTAGGTCGTGCAAGGCCTTCATAGTTTCTTCAGGTGGGACAGATGGGTCATAGCGATGGATCTGCAAAATATCGATGTATGGAGTGTCGAGTCTCTGCAAAGATTCCTCGACAGCATTTAAAATGGCTCCACGAGAGAGCCCGGCGTAATTGACGTATCGACGAGTGTTATTGAGCTCAGGCATCAGTAAACCAAATCTTCAACTGTGGCGCGGAGTCAGTTCCGGAAGTTCAAACGCCAGTGCTTGTACAGACCATTATCAGACACGACTCCGTAGCATTTGGATGCGATGATGATCTGGGAGCGAGGGATTTCGTACTACAGAACGCGGTCAGAAGCGTCAAGAGTCTGTTCGAATGAAACAAACCTTTTTGATGAACTTTGCGATGATGCGTTCGGATTCACCGTTGGAATACATGTTGGCGGTATCAATGGTGTTGATTCTACCAAAATCGGGTCAGTAAAAATGGGCAAGACTCGATAAAGAGAAAGTACCCAGCATCCCAAGCAGCCTTCAGAACCTTGATCGATTCTTCCTCGTCAAGAGGCCATCCCTGTGTCATAAATTAGAAGCAAACTCGGCGAGAAGACTTGCTCGACTAACACCCCACTTTGAAGAACCAAAACCCATTGCGCCGATCACAGGAACAGAAATCTTGAGTCTAGAATTTCCAAGCTGGGTGTAAACAGCCTTGATAGTAGGTTCGACGGTCGCCATTGTTGCTGATGAAATCAAGAGGAGCACAAGCAGCCTTTTATACAGTGGTCAAAGCAGGCTTGCTCATCCTGCCGCAGCAGGATTGGTAACTGCTAGCCTCGACAGCTTGACCCTGAGAGACTTTCATGCCATTTTCCTAGCACAGAGAGCTTTCGGGATATGTCAGCAATGGCTGGACGCTTACCGACAGTTACCGACTCACCTTATAGCGCGACGCGACCGGGAAATGCAACGGCTGGGCTCAGATCTGATCGAGTCAGATTACCACATCAGATCCGAGCTTAATCATCATCGATGCATCATCTTCGATCATCGCGACGGGATGTTTCCCAAAATGTACGGAGCAAAGAGACCGGCTTCAAGAAAACAGCGTCTGACTAAATAATGCATTCAACTATTACTGAATATATCTAGAAATGGATCGGAAACGACGATAAAGAAGCAGAGAGCTGTTGAGCAGCGAGTCTAACGGCATGCTTGCCTCGCAAAAGTTCTTGAAGCTGCATTGGATCTTGATACTTTACTGGCTATGTAATTTCCAGCTACGTGTCCTGTCCTTTTCGCTCTGCGTCTTGTTTTTTGAGCTTCCATAGCTCGATACCATCCCAGTCCTCCCGGTCCCAGCTTATGCCGCTCTTCTGCATTGCTTTGCTCAATTTGCGATGCGGAATACGCTCGATATCAAAGTTCCAGCTCTTTTGAGCAGCCGAAAGCATTTCTTCCACTACTTCCGGGTCTCGTCGCTCTAGACAAACCAAGATGTGAGACTTTGAGTCGCTGAGCCCGTGGATCGTACGAAGCAGTGGCTCTATCAATGTACGATCGTAGACGGTATCAGCGGTGACTATGAGGTTGAATGGAGGATCAAGTCCATTGTCCCAGTCTTGGGGAAGGGTATTCCAATCGAATGGAAGGACTTTGACGGTCCCTTTCAAGCTATCCTGATTGTGAGCGATATTGCGCTCGAGGACAGTAGAAACAACGACCTGGATATCTGTCGCCAGGACATTCCATCCAAGAGAGCTCAGCGTCAAGCTGTATTTGTGCCATCAGGTGAAACGAATTGGAATCGAGATACACGTACGCTGTCAATCCGATTCCACTTCCAAGCTCTATCGCTCTCATCCCTTCTTTGGCGTATTTGCTGTTGTGCTCTACCAGATATGCTGAGAGACACTGCGCTCCCAGCCACAGAGCCGTGCCGTTGGAGACACCATTGTCAAGCTGCGCCAGATCAAAATGATCATTTTTGAGCGTATATCTTAGCAATGGGATATGTTTCGTTTTGTGAGCGGGATCCATCATTGTGGTCTGAGAGCAAGCAATACATTCACGTGCAAGTGACGCGTCGATACACGTGCTCCTAATCAGGGAGCACGTGTGACTCGAGCCTGAACTCAAACCATCATGATAACCGCTGAACAATCGAGTTCTTCATCGAGTTCTAGGTCTGAAACGCCTTATCAAAGGCGCGATTCGCATTACGCACCAGTGCAAAGGACTTTGGAAGATGTCCGCGAACAGGTTTCCCAAGAGGTGGCCTACCGAGCTGTTCGCAAAGCCATTGTGGTTGACGGTAAACTCCTCATTATTGACGCCACAGAACATCTTCTCATTCATCTATTATTTACATTCACTGCTCTGCCTCGATGATTCCTTCTCATTTGCTGGCAGACGTAAAGGTTGGCGTGACGATGATCTCTTCCAAGACCGATGACATTGGATTCCTTAAACTCATCGCATCAGTCGTCGAAGAGCAGCTACGCGTCCAGAACCATCTTTTCGCGATCGCAACGACCGGGATCCCCAAAGACGGTTCCATAAACTATGTCATCGTCTGTGGCTCTATAGACGAACACGTCCAGCGGGCCATCCTTCTCACAACCGCCAAATTCGTCGACCGTCTCGACTCAGCCTTCCAGCCAGATTCCAAAACCTGGATCGCAGGTATAAAAGAGCTCGGTTCGTCCATCTACGACGAAGATGCCCTCTGGGACGTTGTTCGAAAAGCTTCTCGACGGCCGATCGATGATCCCTTGAACGCTCCTCCTGGTTCGATTGGCGTCGCACAAAAGCTGATGCAGGCTCGGGCAAGGCTTCAGCGGCTAACCCCACGTGAGGCCTATCGCGAGCTTCTCGAACCCCATGTCGATGCCCCGACCTTTCTCGTCGACATTCGTCCAGCTTTGCATCGAGAGCGCGATGGCGGGATCCTAAGTTCCCTTACCGTCGAACGGAACCTCCTAGAATGGAAGTTTGATCCCCGAAGCGAATCGCGGCTGAATATCGCAGACAGGTATGATCTTAGGATCATTATATTTTGCGACGAAGGCAATGCATCCAGTTTTGCAGCCGATTCGCTGCAGGAAATTGGGTTGTTGATGAGCACAGATATCATTGGAGGGTATCGCGCATGGAAGGACGCCGGATTGCCCGTCGTCCTGCCACAGTCTGCCATGGACTGAGCGCGATATCGATTTGCTGAACTGTGGAATCTTGGAATTTGTACTTTTGTAATTCCTTCAACTTTGTTCGACTCGGGTCGGATTTCCCTATACTCTTTTCGTGCTCCCATAAAGTTCCGGGATATATACCAGTCGAAAACGAGAGGCAGTGGATCTGGCCACTGGTAAGATCCCTATACAAGAGTCACAATCAGCGGCAGATTGTGCGTTGCGCAGTCAGCAGGAATGACGCCGGCCTACTGTTTTGGGACGCCCCTTCAAAAATCTTGTGCCAAAGGCACCGATGGGTTGACATTCATTTGCTTCAAGTTGAATCCGGCCCAAAAATCGCGTATATGATCTCTAGGACCGTATATCTAGCACATTGTCCACAGTGGTAAAACTCTGAAGGGATAACACATGAGACTCCAAGCACTTTGAAAGGGAAAGGCGAGCGGATTAGACGCAAGGATCAATGAACCGTAAGATGTAGGCCGGTTTCAGCAGAAACACTGATGCATAGAGACCGACTTCGAGAAACGAGCGTCTGACTAAAGAATTTTTAAGTTATATATTGATGATAATAACAAACGAATAAAATAAAGCGATGGAAGTTACAAGGTAGACCAGTGATGTAGAAATGCCGGGTCAGATATTCTTTAAATATCAATGTAGCATGTATATCTCGAGTCATCTGCACCCTTCCAGCCAACTGCGATGATGTCAATATCAGCATTACAGATTTACCATTGAGCACGTACCACCCTGCCAGACATCAAGGAGATGATCCGGGTCACTGAAAATTTAGGTATGAGAACATATATCACAGTAGAAAAACGAGACTCACTATTTATTCTTGATTTTAAGGAGTCGTGGATAATTTCCGCCGTAAAATGATTCTGTGGAACATCAGAGAGATGCCATGCAGCAGAAGGTTATTCATTACCCTCAAAGTCAGGCTCGTACACATCGGCTTCACTCTGCAGAAATCTCAGTAAATTGACTATCAAATCCTTTGAAAGTCCTGACCTGATAAGCCCCAGAACCGGGAGTCATGGCTCTCAGTATGTTAGCGGACTCGGTGAGATCCGTGTATATACTCGAGACCTGCTGTACGGAAGCATCAAAGTTCCATTGAGCGCCCAGGGTCACCTTGAACAGAAATCAGGTATGAAATCATGCAATGAAGACAGAGTCTTACATGCCAAAGGGAGTTTCTCCATGCTGGAGTCACCGATGTATTGTTGTTGTCACCGTAGACGAAGGGAGTTACGCCCAGCATAGCCACCAAGTCGATTTTGCCCATGAGCGAGTCCAAGGTGGTGCTGAGCTCATTTCGTTGACGCGCCGTCTTGAAATTGTCGGCAGGGATCAAGCGAGAGGACATGGCGAAAGGGAATCCAGAAGGCTAAGAGCAATCGGTACATACATATCTCCACGCTGATTGGATTGGGACTCACCCAGTGTATGACACCGAGGTATTTGTCAAAGAAACTCTTATGATTTGGTTCCAACGAAGCAGTGAAGCTTCCTCCGATGCTTGCTATGAATTTCTGAAGAGCCGCCGTCGATGCGTTCGCAGCCCTGGCCGTAAGTTTTGGATTGGCTAATGTAATAGTGTCTGCCTGAGCCCAACATTCATAACTTGTTTCAAAAAGTGAGTCGGAAGGGCACGTACAACGATATATGATCCCCATCCTGAATAATGGTCAATGTGCGACTCCGAGTTCATGGAAAGACACACACACCTTGTCGTGCCAGCTCGAGATAATTTTTCGTGATGAACTGCAGGAACTTGAGTCGGTTGTCCCCGACAGTCGGATCGTAAGATGCAAAGACTCTGGAAGAAAGTCAGATACCTGACATTCGATATGCAGAGTACCACTTGCGCGTTGATAGGCATTTCAGGGAAAACCAGGGTCGTTACTTTCAAGACGACGCCGAAAGTTCCACCACCTCCACCTCGCAATGCCCAGAAAAGATCGGGAGAGCTGCACTCATTCACGAAGAGATGGTCCCCTGTCGGAGTCACTATCTCGAATTCAAGCTTTTTCCGTTGAGAAGTGTTGGCAGACACCAGGAATGAAAAGACTCACCACTCTGTCGACTCCGAGACCAAGGACATTGGAAAGGATACTAGGGAAACGGTCAGTCGTGGCTCCACGACCAGTTCAAAAGTTTACCTGTGACCGCCTCCTTGAACGTAGCCTCCACCGGCGCCAACCGTAGCGCATCCACCAGTTGGAATAGTCAGCTTGTTCTGGTCACCAAATTCCACGATATCGGACCATTGGACTCCAGCCTGAAACAAGTTGAGACTTGAGAGATTCAACATGATTGAAGAAAGCTTACACCGATTGTGACAGCCAGCTTCCCAACGGTCGTTTTCGGGCAGTGTTGAGGAACAAACTTTTTCTCCACTCGTAACTAGAGCCCAAAGTTGAGTTGTGATTCAGATTTATAAGGATTTGAATGCACCGATTTCAGGTTATGTGTCCATAGAGCGAGGGTTCCAGGGCCGCTAGCCCGGCCCTTGTAGTCATGCTATTATTATTAGCAACAGAAAGGTTGACAGGAAGCATCTTACCCCAGTGTTTTTGATTGTCAGAGGAATGCCGTTAGCTTTGGAAAATCGGAATGCCGCGATGATGTCCTGAGCATTTGACACATCAATCTAGGAGATGATGATCATTTCTTAGTTGAAAGCAGTCATGATGTGTCTTGAATGAATTCATACCGCATAATCGGGTATGGCACCCTGACTGCAGACTTTGGGAGGAGCGTCTGCGACCGAGTTGTTGGGATTTGTGTTATCAAGCAGACAACTTGCTCCAGTCCGTTGACATGTCTCCCATTGGGTCTGACAAGAATGATTGAGACAGGTAAATCAGATGAACAATGATGAAAGCTCACCTCGACGTAAGCCCCGAAACTGCTGGCGAGAGTGGCTAATGGGGAGTTGGACAGCAGAAAGAAAATAGAGCCGTTCTACTGACGAGAATCAAGATATTCAGCGGTAACAGCTGCGCAACCTTCTGCGCTGAAGTTCCCCAGTGTTCCCGGAGCGGCTTGTTGAAAACAGGGCCTCGCAAAAGGAATTCCGTTGAACAAACGACCTTGAACTGTAGCATTGAGAGCCTTCCATTTCGCAGCATCTGGCACTGCAATACTGGAACCGTGGACGGCAGAGGCAGAGAGCAATATCGCGAGAAGAGCACTACCCTCGAACATCTTCGTGATGGTCGTTGTTGAGGATGGGAATAGTTGGTTCCGTCTTATATACACCATCGTCAGCCATTGTCATCGGAGTACTTTACCATTTCATTCAATTCGGCAGGCCTTGTGACCTGTGACCGTGCCGAAAATTGAAAATATAGCCCAGACCTGCATGACTGCCGAATTGAATGACATGGCAAATGGTACAGTAATAACCGTGGCATGCGACGATTAATGAAACAAGAGAAGTGGATGTACACGGCTCAGTCACCGAACTGGACACCATCCATTCTTGTCCACCGCCAAACAGACTCCAACAGATTTACAGCACTTGCTGGAATAATGTCAAACTAGTACTGTTCGGCGACTTGGCGGCAACAGCGTAGACCTGCCGGCATTGTTTTTGGTCGGCTCGGCGTTTTTCGGCACCACCACGCAACAAACGTTGACGCCTCCTGATTGGGATACTCGAGGACTTTATTTTCAGGATCCGCTGCAAGCTAGTCTTCAAAGCCACAGATTTGGGTTCTAATACTGAGCTTCTTTCATCAAGCTGGCTGCTGTCTCATACAAATAAACTATAACATCAAAGTTTCGCGGGGATAGCGCATATGGCGCGTCTGGAGAAGTATATTGCGATCCGCCTTGAAGCCGCTGAATGACGCGCTGATGGAAGAGCGGTCACGGCGGAGTTCGCACGATCTCTCACGAGCGGAGTGTCTTTTTTGCGGATCAACCTCTGATGGCTACGGACCGACGGCGATCACACGCGATTTATTGCTGAATGCTGCACTGTTAATAACGGGTCCCGCGGTGGACAAAAGAGGCGCGTGGATTCCAGAAAATGCACGCGGTCAAGAAAGTTCAAGTCATTGAATGAGACTACGGAGCATGTCTATCATCAATGACTAAGTACTCGCGCACTTTGAATCAAATTGGAGACACCGCGCGCTCCACATGCAGGCTTTGCATGCTGCTGGATATAAAATGAGGCGGCCTTGGACACTTGATTTGACTGATATGTATAATGGCAGTGTCAAAATGCTTGAAGCGACTTTAGAGGATGAAATCTGGCCAAAAGTCATTCGAAAACATATCTACGCCACGAATCTCACGTGGTTTTGAAGCAGCCCCATCATTGGGGCTGGAACGACATTATTGGTGCTCTGGACCATGAATCGTAATCCATTAAATTTTAGACTCTTAAAGGTGGTTTCCCGGTATAACACATACCTTGACCAGGTATGAGACTCGATCGAGACTGTCGGTAAACGATTGGATTTTCCCCTTGGTCTTGCTCGAGTCCAGGATAGTCACAATCTCATACAGGAACCGATGAGCCAGCTGTCTGAACTGTTCGGACACCTGGCACAATGCAAGTCTGACGGCGAAGTCGCAGATAGAGATAATTTCAGTAAGAAGTTCGTTTGGGAGCAGGTCGAGGATGGTTATAGGTTGCGCATTGTAACTTGGTCTCTGAACCATTGTTCCGGAAGTGCTGGACTCAATAGATTCCTGATTGGAGCACAAGTCGACCTTGAGTTCAGTGTCAAGGCCGAGGACTGAGACAGGACGACGCGAGGGACTCAGAGAGGATATTAGACAACTCCTGAAAATGAATGTTATCATAAAGAAATGATCAGCAAGGAAAGAACAGAGAAGCGCGCACATAGGCAGAAGGTTATGGCAGAAATATAGCGTTGAAGATATCAAGTGATGTTTAAGAAGCAGAGGACGAGGTCAAGAGAATAAACAAAAGATGTGGCCACAAGAGACGAATGAGTTTATACAAAAGAGAATTGCCCCATGTAGAATATGAGCGCGTCATCGCGATTGGTCATGCACAACAGTCAAGCGCTTCCTGAGACGACTGAGCATATTGAATCTAGTTCAACGCGACAGGCAGATCATGAAGTTTTGTACTTTCATGTTGCCTGGTTTCGCCGAATTTCAGACAAGTTCCAAATAAAGTTCTTCATCCCCTTTGATAACCAAAGACTCTCCCGACACTGCCCAATGGAGCGGGTCCATTTTCAGAGATTAGGCCGCAAGATCATGAGCTATGAAGGCGAATCAAACATAAAAAACATACGTAGAGGGACTTTCGAGCATGTTTCGTGGTGATTCGACGTCCAATGGCTCTTTTTTTGGCAGCTCTGGGAGCAAGAATACGATGCCAAACATCCACCACATCGTTTAGATCCTTCGCTGCGGACCGCTGGTGCCGTACACTATAGAAAGGATCAGAATTTGCACCAATAAAAATATAGCTTGTCGCTCACCTCGGGATTCGAACATATCTGCCGCTCGGCATTCTTGTACCATGTCCAGAACAAAAGCCTTCGTTCGACGAGCCATGAAAAGCATACCATGCTCGATAAAGCGGGCTATTTGGATGTAGCTGCTTCAATATGCGATGGATCCGGTCTTGCCGCAGCCATTTTCTCGTCTCTCGCAAAACCATCCGGTGAAGTAAAAGTTGCACAGCCTAGTGAGAAGGTGGAATAAGCCTCTGTGAGGTCGAGCGCTGGAACCGGGGCAACCAGTGGAATGAGCCTGCGAATCCTGGACATGGATATCATCACCCCAAGGACTCGGAGACCTTTTATCGCCGCAAGGTCACCGTCGTCCAAAGCCTCTGCTAGCTCGTCAAGAAGCAAAGTCGTGGCCCCTGGAATTCCAACCATTGCCGCCTTTTCCTTCCCATGTTTCGTGCCGCAAAGCTGTACGCGCAACGTCGAAAATTTATCGCCCACAACGTGCATCTCGTTCTCTACATTGTTCATCCGAAAGCTAACGATACGCCATGGGTTCTCGTTCGAGAAATTAATCTCGTTGATTTCGCTAGCCCGAGAAGATGTGTGAGCGAATACAAACCTGCTCGGTTGGCGACTCGGTGAGCAAAGTTCCAAGGTGGAAGAGCAGCTGTTGGTGAACAGCAAGGCAGCCAACTCCAGTGGATTTAAGATGCGAAACCAGACTGGAAATCGTGGAGAGAAACATGGGAGTGGATATTCTGGGTATGAAATCTCTCCTCGGAGTTCCGCCGGCAGAAAAATGCGTCCGGCCCGGGACGTCTGTTTTTGGGCTTCCTTTCTGAAACGTTCTTTGCCTGACGATTCTTGACCCTTGCAACTCATGTTTGGTATCGCAGTCACTCTCCTCTTTCCATGAAATGGAAAAAATTCCAGACGTCTATGATCGTTTTCCGGACTCGAGGAAGCGCATAATCGTATTTGTAGTCGCTTTTGCTGCCCTATTGGCCCGTAAGTCTGTTTTCTCTTCCCTCTCACGGTTAAATTGAGCCAATTGCTGCAGCCTTCGCGTCTTCTTCGTTTCTTCCGTCTATTCCACAGATTGCTCGCGATTTGAACACAAACGAAAATGTCATCGGGTAAGCTTCGAGGTCCGTCTTTGTCAGGGACTCATGCAGACCAGGTATTCGGTGGCTCTATACCTTGTTATGATAGGTTTGGCACCTTTGGCTTGGTCGACTTATGCGACATTCTGTAAGTGAACATCTGTTCCATTTTTCAGTTTCATTCAAGTTGTTTCAAAAGATGGTCGACGAAAAATATACCTCGTTAGCATGCCAATTTTTGCCGCTGCATCGATAGGCGTCGCAGAATCTCGAACCTTGACGCAACTCATGATAACCCGAATCTTGCAAGTAAGTTGGTCGACTTTGACTTGATCACGAATCTTATGGGACTAGGGCATTGGTGCCAGCAGTGTGCTCTCGGTCGGAGCAGGCACCATCGGCGACATCTACCGTCCTACAGAGCGAGGAGGAGCAATGGGCTGGTATCTGGCAGTAAGAAATGTTCTTTTCAAACTGTTGTACGTTTATCCGAGTCGCTTTAGGGCGTTCAATTCGGTCCCCCGCTCGCACCTTTAATCGGAGGAATCATGACACAGTATGCCTCTCTCCTCCTGTTCTCTCGTTTCCGCTAACTCTCCAGATATGCCCCAGGACCCCGTGGAGGTTGGAGAGCTCTCCAATATCTCCTTGGATCGATGGGAGCGGTTACTTTGATCTTATGTGTCGTTTTTCTTCCCGAGACGAGCCATTCTCGAGGAATCGATCAAGTACAAGGTCGCAAAGGAATCTTTGGTACTTCCTTCTTCGTCCTCAATCCGCTTCTACCATTGCGGATATTGAAGGCCAGGAATATCCTGCTTATTGTGAGTGACTTGAAGTTTCAAGTTCTGTGACGCTGACCGACTCCCAAAGACATTTACATCATCTTTTGTTCTACTGTCGACCTATTGTAGGCATTTTGGAGCATTTTTGATCGTGTTGTATCAATCAGTTAACGTAAACTGCAGCCTTGATTGTTCCCCTGTCTTATACCATGGTACGTTCATCGGAGCTCGAGCTCATCAATACTGACACAAGTCCAAGGGGGCTCGTTTTGGCATTCACAACGTCGCTGTCCTTGGAACATTCTACCTCGCTAACGGAGCCGGAAACATGGGTAATCTACATCTGTCCCTTGAGAACCTGAGACTCATACTTGATTCTAGTCGGGTCCAATATATCCGGACGCCTCTCAGATCGTGCAGTGCGTCTCGGAATATTGCGTCGAAATGGATTCTTCGTATTCGAAGATCGCCTTTATGCCTGTTTGTGGGCTGCGCTATTGTTCACGCCTCTCAGTATCCTCGGGGCCGGTTTAACGATGCAATTTTGGACTACATGGGCCGGTTTGGCTGTTTCTTTGGTTTTTCTATTCATAAACGGAGTGGCGGCAAGTGGTTTCTGCAGCATCTAAATCCTTCTTAATTCTTTCCAGCTCATGTGGGTTTTGGCCGTCTGCAACACTTACATTGTCGACTCTAATCAGTTGCGCTCTGTAGAGGCTATCGCAGCCAACAAGTCGAGTTTCTCTATTCTTTGCTTTGTTCTGTTATTCAACTTGCACTCTATAGCTTCCTTCGAGAGCTCATGTCGGCTGGGGCATCCGCTGCAGTTCTGCCGCTAATCAAAGTAGCGGGAGTCGCTCCGACAAATGCTATTGCAGCGTTTCTCACTTGGATTGGGGCTGGATTTGTTCTCTTGGTCATTCGGAATGGAGCTCGCTGGAGAGGTGGAACTGATTCCAAAGCGCCGACGATTGTTGACGGAGAATGTGGATGAAAAGATTGCGGCGCAGACTACGGATCTTCAGAGTAGCTTGCCTGTAGATGATGTATTGAAAGAGAAGTAGACTACATATACGGAGTGAATACAAGGACTGTGCTAGAATACTTGTAAACTATACTCAACCAACACATCGGAAACAGAAACAAGAAACAGCCTTCCTCGGCAATTCCTCGGACGGGTTCGGGCAGGACAGAACCGAGTTTCTTATCTTATCAGCTTATAATTAAGCTTAGCAATCACAAGGCTTGAATACGACCTCCGGCATAAAACATGACGACAGGCTCTCACCAATTCCCAGCTCTATGTTACCTGCATTTCACGATAGAAAATCCGCTGTTCAGTCAAAAAAACGACAATTATTCTCTATCCCACGTCTGGTCGCCGTGATGACCCTGCTCGCTCTCGCTTTCTTTGCCCGTTCACGCGGCTTCAGTGCTTTCAAATTCAAGTCTTGCCATCGCACGCTCACAAAGAGCTCTTTACCGACACATTTCACGCTTCCCTCTGGAGACAAGATCCCTTCAGTCGCTCTGGGCGTATGGCAAGCTGCTCCAGGCCAGGTTGGAAATGCGGTCAAGACCGCTCTGAACGCGGGATACCGACACATCGACGATGCTTGGATCTATCGTAATGAAGAAGAAGTCGGTGTCGCTCTGGAGCAAAGCGGAGTTCCGCGGGAAGACATTTGGTTGACGTCCAAGGTTAGTCTCATTATTTTTCTGTTTTTTGTTTCACTGAGCTCCGTTGTAAGTAGCTCTGGAATTTTCACCATCATCCTGATACTGTGGAATCTGCTTTGGACGAGTCGCTTTCCAAACTCAGAACGTCGTACCTTGATCTGTATGTATCGCGCTTTCATCCTGAATTCGACTGACCGTGAAAAAAGATATCTCATTCATTGGCCGTTGGCACTCAACAAAGATGGCTCTGTGTATGACAAAGACTTGACAGACGACCCGTATCCAACATGGAAGAAGCTCGAGGAGATGGTCGAGAAGGGCAAGGTCAAGAATATCGGCCTGTCAAAGTTCGTCCTTTCTTTCAATCACTGTCGCATTCTAAAACAAAATCCAGTTTCAATATTCGTCGGATACAGAACCTCACTGCTAACCCGTTGAAGATCAAACCTGCGGTGAATCAAGTCGAAATCAACTATTTTTTCCCTCAGACTGAGATGATCTCTGTGCGTCCAACTGCTGTCTCGGTTCTTTCCTGACCTTCTATACAGTGGGCTAAAGACAACGACATCGTGATAGAGGCTTACTCGCCCTTGGGAAGCGATAGACGCGTCAAAGACACCTTGAACATCCCAGAAGTAAGCAACTTTCACCTCATTCCTTCACCTGGTTTATCACGTCCAAGGTCAAAGAAATCGCAGCGGACCTCGGAATCACCCCTGCTCAGGTTATCATTTCATGGCACGTCCAACGGGGAACCGTGGTTTTACCCAAAAGTGTAACCGCTCATCGAATTGAGGAAAATTTCCAAAGTGAACATGCTTTACAGTGTCCATTGCAGAGCTGACCTATCGTCCAGCTGTCACTCTACCTCCTGCCTCTTTCAAGAAGCTCGAAGACGCCGCAAATGCGCACCCGCCCAAGAGAGGAATGAACCCGAGCAAAGGATGGGGTCTTGATTTCGATATTTTCGAGTAGAAACGATGGCACGTATTATTTCTTCATGGTTCTGTTCCAGGATGAACTAACTGTTGTATCAGGATTAGAGTGAACACATTGTAAACATCGTCCAAAGAAAGTTCCATGTCATCTATAGTTCAACATGATTTCATCGCCATCTTTCGGCGGGATATCAGGGAACCAGTGTCTCAAAGGTTTTCGAATAGGTTTGGTCGGAGAGATAACATTCTGGGGCAAGGGCTGGAGTGTGTGCCTAGGGTATAGCGGAGGCGGATTCTGCGGCGAGAGTTGAGTTATCTGGCTAGGGTAGACAAGGGGGTTCGGATTCTGCGGCAAAGGCTGAGATAACTCGCTAGGGTAGACCAGAAGGTTCGGGTCCGACAGCTGCTGCATAATGTCGTGAATGAAAGAATGATCGTACGAGACACATTGCATGCTCAGAACATGGATAACCTGTTTGATGAGAATACTATGTTTATCCAAAGCGGAAGCCTCATACCTCGCTTTGGGACTTGAAGGCATTTCGAATGGCTGCTAAACTCTCATGAGGCAATGTCTTTCCCTTTCGCGCTTTAATTGCCTTGACCTCTCGCTGGACAGCTTCTTCGGTTACTGCGATGCCTCGGGCTTGAAGAGATATCCTTGCTCTGACTATTTGGATCGCCGGACGTGTCGGCCACTCGCGTATCTGTTGATACCAGTTTTCGATGACCTGCGAAACGGGTTAACCAACAGTTATCGTTGGATAGAAGACCAAACCTGGCTATGACTGCTAGAGACCAGGCTGAGCTGCTCCGCTAGCAGGCTTCCAAGGTCCGTCAACTGATACTGTCCTAGATATCTACAAGTCTTGCCGTTCAGACCCGAGAAGACGGCCTTCGAAATACCATCACAAAGGCGTTGGACGTCGGAGTTCAGCACGAGCAAAAGCCCGAATTCGCCAGGACCTTGGGGTGACTCTGGTTGGCTCGATTCTGTCACATGGACGACATCCTGTTCTTGTTCCGAAAGTGTTGTCCTGAGGGATTGCAAAAGTTGAAGGCGACCTTGACCGAAGTATGCATCGGCGAAGGACTTTTCTTTCAAAGTGTGCTGGCCAAAAGAGCGAATTTCGAGTGGCTGAGACACCCTCAGGAGCAAGGCTTTTTTGTCTTTGTAGATATATGAGCGTAGGAGCTATGTATCAAGGTCAATGGAAGAGAACTTGAGAATAGTTAATGCTCACTTCTTGATCCGGTCGGGACTGGGTTACGCTGTCTTGTATCGGGGGTAGGATTGCGTCTAGTACGGCATGAAATGTTGAAACGGTTTGGGTACTCGGAATAATGCTTGGTGTCTCTGGCGAAGATTCGCGCGACCGTTTTGAATCACGGATGTCGACAAGTTCATCGGACCGCGAGGATGGACGCTTATCTGAAAGTACGGTAAAAGCGAGTTGGATGAGAAGTTCAGGCTCACTTGATAATTGAGGAGATTTATCGCAATTTGGATGGGATTTGTGATCCTCTGTAGCACTCTCTTCCAAGGAACATTGGGAAAAAACTTCACTAGCAAAGGCATGATCATAGGAGACACAAGTCATGTTCAAGATATAGAGTTTCTGAGTGTAATCAGCGCACGAATCAAGTACAAAAGATCAAAGACATCATTACCTCGTCACCGGATTCAAACGCCTGGCGCACGGCGCCGCGAGTTTCATGAGGCAAAGCTTTTCCTTTCCGAGATTTGATTGCTTCAACTTCTGCGTCGAGAATATCTTGCGTGATGGTCAAGTTCTGGTTTCGGAGGGAGATTCGCGCTCTGAGAGCAAGGAAAGAGGAGCTGATGGGCCATTCACGTATCATCTGTCCGTACAAACGTCGAAGTCCGATTCCCTATATTCCATTGTAAGTGCTATTCAAATATGAAGAAATAAACTGACACGTGTATATCCTTCCGCCACCAGCTCTGCCGGTATTGTACCCAGATTTCTGAACATGTACTCGCCCAAGTATTCCGCCGATTCCTGGAGTTTGGAACAAAAGACGCTCTTCCACTGATCATCGTCCAAAAATAAGGCATCGGGCTCAATCGCCAGAAACATGCCAGACATGCCAGGCTCGGTTGGTGCCTCTCCCTGGCTCGGCTCAAAGAAATAGAGGACTCTTCGACCTGTCAGTGGTCCTTGGAATGTTTGTGTCGTAAAGATTTCGCTATTCTTGCAGTAGTTGGAGGCCAAAAGGGATCGTTTGAGAAGCTGGCAGTCAGGAATAGCAGGAAGGGTGGAGAAGGGTCGCGAGAGCTCTGTGATTAACGCAGGATCTGTCTTGGAGAAATGAGACCGGAAAAAGGGCAAGTTGGTCTGAGAAGGAGGTGCACTGGCGAGAACTGGGCCAGGGATGGTTTCTAGGACTTTGGGAGTAGCTGATCTATGCATGGTCTCTGGGATTTGTCTCGCTGAGATTCTTCTGAGAATACTGCGCGAAAACAGGGGGAAATAAGTTGACCTGTAGCTTCCAAACCGAGCTCTTCGGGCTCATCCACGTCGATTGCAATAATTTCAACATCTGAGGTTCTGTTGTACTGCTGCTGTATTATGCATATTTCAGAAATCGCTTGGAGAAGAAATGAATGGGTTTTACTATCGGATGCCATTGCTTTCGCTTTCTTGAACCCTCGGGCTGCAACTGTTGTTCCAACGCGTCGATTCTATGATTGGCTCGGTCTCGTTCATTCACGAGATCCGATATCTGTTTCTGTAAGTTATTTTGGGTTATCTCGAGGTCTTGGAGGCGGCGCAGGAGCTGGTCGACGGTGGACATGGCAGAAACAGACTTGGAATTGTGACTTTGTGACTGTGACGACAGAGCTGGTCCAATTTTAAAAAAAAATCCTTTTGAGCTCCAGCCCTCAGCCAATTCATTCATTTACGACAATCAACTCACTATTCAAGAAGCTGCGGTTCCGGTTGTGCTCAAGATTAACCGAGGCTGTCCTAATGCGAACAGTCACATACATGTGACGAAAGTCACGCACCTTGCTTGCCGTCGTCGTCCGTCAAGCTCAAATCAGGTTGGCCCCAAAAAAATTCGACCGCAGCGAGGTAAGGTGATTCTTTTTTATCCAGACAGATTCAATCTCTCTCTTTAGGTCAGAAAAATCAGCGACGAAGCCCGGACACCCAGAACTCAGACTTGGTCTTTGGCCGCAGAAGATCTCTGACTTCTACTGTCGTTCTTTTGCCTCCAAACGGCGGCTTACCTGTATTCATGTGATTGTGAAATGACCTTTCTTCTCTTCTGAATCTTACTGGTAGGTTCGCTCACATTCTGGTCAGACCGTCAAACATTATTATTGAATTGATGACCTTACAGTCCAGCGCTATACCGTACAAGGGCTATATAGCACCGATTCTCCACACAATCGCTTCACCAGCCAAACATGACGTCCATTCCCTCTTTTCCTGGAATGATGATGATGAATCCTTCCACGGATTGCATAGCTAGTGATGTGCCGGCCCGGCTTGGCTCGGCTTTTGGCGGCTTCGGCCTGGCCTGAGTCGGCTTTGGCCTGATCAAATCCTAAGCCAGGCCGCAGGCCGCCAACATTGGCTTGGCCTGGCCTGGCTTGGGCTCAGGCCGCGGCTTTTGATGCAGTTTTCGCACGCTTTCAGAGGATGAAATTCAGGAATAGAAGTCATGAAATTTAGTTGAATACTCACCAGTCCATGCTAATTTGCCTCACAGTCCACTGCAAGCGCAACCTGACTTGCAAAATGGAGTCGAGTGATCATGTCATTTGGCTTTGTCATCCATCCCGATGTGGACGAGTGGTTTGAACTGCAATAGAGTGCAATAGCCGGACAGTGTACTACTATCAAATTGACTCCAATGAAAGTGAGAGAATAAATGCATAATATGGGAACAGTCTTTGGCCCTAATGCTGACCCTCTCACCAATATCAGCAAAGCCGCGGCCCAGGCCGCAGCCTGGGGCTTTCAAAATCTCAAGCCGAGCCAAAAGCCGCCTCAGGCCGCCGACCACGGCCCGGCCTGGCTTTGGCTTTTGGCGGCTCGGCTTGGCCCGGCCTGCGGCTCGAGGCCGAGGCCGGCACATCACTATGCATAGCATGCTCTCAAACGACGATTTCTGGGCCCAGATGTCGAGACCACCGACGGCCAAGAAATCCCGGTTCTGGAGAGTCGTAGTGTGGAGCTGAAAAACAGGTGCAAGGCCACCACTGTCCTTATGGATCAGCTTGGCTGCGAGCTCGACCAGATTCAGCAGGCAATTACCCTCCGAGAGAAAATCTATTGTCGCTCCCGTTCGCCACCTTCCCAATGAAATTCTGGACGACATCTTTTGGCAGGCTCGTTATTCCAGATGATGGTCGCCTTTCGACATGACCGGCGTTCCATGGGTCATTGGTCAAGTCTGCAGCCGATGGAGACAAATATCATGCTCTAGTCCTCGCCTCTGGTCATCATTCTATTGCTCAATCTATCGCGATGGAGACGAAGAAGAGGACAAGGAGAAAGACAGTAGCGATGATGAGAAGCAGGCAGATGTCACGAAAAGAGTCAGGTCAGATTCCCATATTCAGGGCCGGAAGGTGGAAAATCTTCGAGAGTGGCTGCTACGTTCAGGCAATCATCCTCTCAAATTCACCCTTCATGTTTCCGAGTCGGAGCCCGGGATATTGTAAAGCTTCTCTGCGCCCAAAGCGACCGATGGAGAGATGTGGAATTGACACAGTTTGTGTCGATGAGAGAGTTGGTGGCCTTCCGGATTCCAGGTCTTCAATTTGCTTCCAGTTGCGAGGTCGGATGAAAAAGACGTGATACAGTAGCATGTAGCATTGTCTGGTCCAGTTCGACACCATGGCCAGGTCAACAATCACGAATCAACGATAGAAGATGATACCGGTTGATTGCGCCATTGCTGGACCTGTGAGCGATGGGAAAGAAAAAGGTTGATGCGTTGGTTGCTGATCTTTTTCTCTTTGGCGGCAGTGTCACAGGAAGATTGATACAGGCTGTGATCAAAGCGCGGCAGGGTAGAGTGAATCAGGATATCTGCAGCATGGATGGCTTACCTGGAGATGGTCTGAGACTCGAGCAAACAACAATCCAGCATTAATATTGCCCTCTCCCGATTCTTCACATCGTTCGCCTTTTGTTCGTCTTCTCCGACATCGCGGCTGGCCCCTTTTCCCTCCAATGTGTTGCCAGAACAGTTTAAGAGCTTTTCTAATGTAGGTTTATGATTGCAAGTACTATGAAGTGCTGCTGATCCACTGTCCAGATTACTTCTTTTCACGTCTTCGCAGGTACTGGGTACCATAACTCTCATTGCCAATGGCGACATTACTGCCGGTTTCGCCCATGATATTAATTGGACGCGCGACCCCAATGATCCAGATACTTTTGTCCTTGTCAAGTTTGATCTGGATGGGCACAATGGCCCGACTCCGAATTTCAACGAAACGACCACGGTGACTGCTCACGGTTCCCTCAATGGTACTGTCCAAATGATCTTCGATAACTCCGAGTACGTCTGGCAGCTTTTTTCGTCCATTGCATTCGCCAACGATTTTGTAGCTATTTTCAGGTCAACGCATTTGCCAAGGACGAAGCCACTTTGTCGGTTATCTAGTTTCTGCTCTGTCTGAACTAATATTCTATAGGAAAAAGCCAGCATTGGCCATAAGCAACACGTTCAAGGTCGACAAGTCGGTAATCTCCTTCTAATTGACTCATCGCTTATTGAAGCTGCTTTAGGCCGATCATCGATGATACAGGTTTGTAAGTAGTCGTCGACCTATTTGTCTGTTCTCCTTGTATGCAAAAATAACAGTTTCACACAGGGCTTCTGCTGCGTCAGTTAGCATCCCTTTCTTTGAGAGTTGACCTGATTTCGATACAGAGTCACCATTCTTACTGCCTCGACGAGTGTCGTTTCTCAATATACGACGAACGCGGCTGAGATGCCCTCTGCGGCATCTGCAGCGATTTCGCGTGAGTACTTCAAAGCTTGTGCGATCCTGTCTCACTTGCTTGTATCAGCAGAGGACGACTCCAAAAGAGAAGTCAATCGCATGTTAATCATCATCGCCAGTGTTCTAGGAGGCTTGGTCGGCTTTATCATCTTGGGTATCGTGCTCTACTTCTACTGGCGCTATTCTATGGCTCGTCGAGAAAAGAAGCTCGGTCGCACCATGCTGATTCCCGATGTGGAAGATGGTGACGACCAATTACAACCTCTCGGTCGGAATCGGTGAGCGATAGACATAATTTATTCATCCAGAGTACAATTGATAGTGGTCAAGGGTACTCAGAGCATTGGCTTCGGCAAATCCTTTCTCGTCGACAATAGATGTCAAGTCCAGTCCAAACAAAAAGCTGTTGCCCAACTCTCGACCGAGTTCGCCGTCCCGGTTACCCTCGACTATCGCCGCCGATATTCCCTCAGAGCAACTCAATGTTGACAATCTAGCAGAGAGTGAAACCAGCCGTGACCTACAGGCTGATCGCCTGGTAGAACTCGAAGTTCAAAATCGTGTTCCAGACATGAGCAGTACAGCATTCCAGGCTATGGCAGCCGAAGTCGAGCGGATGAAATCGGAGATCGATTGGTTGAAAAACCAACATTTGGTAGATCATTTTCCTCCCGAATATTCATCTACCAGAGGCTCGCAATAAGTACTCGATTATTGAATCCAATTGTTGTCTCCGTCGCGACATCCTTGATCGTCGTGATCTACTGGTCTGTCAGCCAATTTCCAAATAATGTAAGGATCTGAAAGACTCATGAATTACGCGTATCAAAGCTGCAGCCTCTAGATTCCTCTTTCCATCGGTTAATGCTTCAATAATGGAAAGGAAGCTGAGAATGAAGGATTGGTGGCCGGGTAAACTTCGAAGATGGGTGATCAGATTTCCCCACAACTTTTGATTCCGAGGCGTAAATGGAGATATCCCCATGATCAATCGTCGATGTAGGTCTGTTGTCACCCGAAAAGGCAAAGACCTCCAGAGACGATGTACCAAGAATTATGAGATGTAAATTGAGTGAAAGAAAGGACAAAAGGCGAGTGAAGCTAGCCCTGGTATGGAATTGACAAATGAGCAGCTTGCACGCTCATCAGGGATTTGGGAAGATATTCACGACCGAGCGAAAGGGGAGCAAGATGTTTGGGCTAATTTGTATGTCAGCCGCCGATTCCAGCTTTAAAAGACCGGGTATGCTGACCTATTTTGTCCAAACCTGCCTCGACTTCAACATGGCGCCAATCAAATTCTACAGATATCCCGACTATGTTGAAACAGCAATGGCGACTGGCAAGTTCTCTGACAAAGTCTCCGCGGCGAAGAAATACGTCAAAGAGCTTGGGGAGCAACTAGATGGATATGTTGACCTGTTGACGAGAATCGAGACGGGAGGAGAAATCCAGGTCGAACAACTGGACAGTAACATCTTTGAGATCAAGAAATTGACGGCGAAAAAGGCGGAGGAGCTGGCGATATTGAGGCAGAAGCTGGAAGAGTTGAATTCAAAGAATCCAGGTATGTTCGTCGTCTTCCAATAACCTCAACCTAGCTTATTTTTACCACCAGAACAGCTCGCCGATAGCGGTGTGAATGTCGTAGCAGCCAGGAAGCCCAAGCGTAAACACTCGGATGTTGAGCTCGACGAGGAGGTTCGTGATTTCGTTTCTCTCTTCAATGTATGTCTCTGATAATCCTGCCAGAAACATGAACAAAGTGGCAAGGACGGTAAAAAGGGAAAGAAACTTGTTAAGACCAAGAAGGCGAAGGTCGTGGGGGGATTGGGTTACGACGATATCGTGCCATTGTCGGTGGAGATCAATTAACGACCCTTTTCGTGTAGAATTTGGAAGTATTGTACGAGCTGCCGTGTCTGAAAGAAACCAAAGAATCAATCGTACATCCGCGAATGGAATTGGATGGCCTGAGCGAATGGAAAATGCACGTGCTAAAGCTCTGCCGTTCAACTTGTACCACTTCTACCGTCACAATGAGCATAGCAGCTATGAAGCAGTCATTCACCGAATACACGTCAAAGGCTCTCGCTGCCGTGGAAGATATCGATGCAGAACTCCAGCTGAAGGAGGCAAAGTTGGCTGAAGAAAATCTACGATTAGACGGGTTGAAAAATGAGCTGGCCAAGGTTGAAGGCAAGATTGGTGAGTTCAATTCTTTCACAGTTCCATTGCTAGTCCAATCCTTCCTCAGCCGGCGTCAAATCATCTGCATCGAAAAAGAGCGTCAAGCCGCCAGCGGTAAAGCCACCAGTGATAAACGGTATGGATACTGCTTTTTTGTGGATATGATCATCTTCCTGACAAGCTTGAACAGGAGCTAGGACTCGCCTCCAGTTGTTGAATTCGAAGAAGAAAGCCTCAAACGCCTAGATCCGGCAGACATGTCAGTAGTCACCACCTTATCATATGACTGTTTATCTTTGTCTCCTGCTTTCACGACCGTCTTCACATTGCGTCGATGGCTAGGAAATATATCTCCAAGCTTTCAACTGAAACTCTCATTGAGGTGTCTTTCGAGAGAGATCCAATTCAATAAAGCTAACAGTCCATAGATTCTGTGTTGGTGTTCTCCGGCCGACCTACTGGCTCTGCTTTCGGTCTGCAAGGTTTTCCATAACATTTTAGTTCATCAGAAGCTTGAGAGTATCTGGCGAGATGCACGAGAGCGCTTGCAGGTACCTGCTCCTCCCAGTATCGAACAAAACGAAGCTAGTCCTTGGAACCGCCAATGGTCCGAACGGCAATTTGCTGCATTTCTTTTTTGGGAATCATGTTCGGTATGTTTCATGATATTCCTTGGCGGTTTGATGCTGACCCAAGATGCTAGGTCTGTCACAAGTCCTTGAAGGCCCTCCCATGCTACTATTTTCTCGCATTCGGTATCAGGGTCTGCGACGCAAGTTCAAATCCTTTTTTAGTCTACCAATCATTGACATTTCTTTGCTGCCTGCAGAGGAGCTGTCTGATCAATTTCTTCAAGCAAGCATCCTTTTGCAGCTCTTGAATTCCGTCCAGCTAACGTCAAGTCAGATGTCAAACTTCTTTCGTGCATACCACATCATCTAATCCAATATCCTCGCCTTTCATGGCACACCGACATCGATATCGCAGTTGGCTTCCCTCACATCAAACCCCCCATAAAGGCCGAGTACATCTCTCAAAGCAGATAATGAAAGCGGATGCAGAATTTTTGCATTGTCAGTCAGATCCAGTACAACTTTTAAGACTTGAAGCAGTCAGAAATATCCCCATATTACATGCATTCAAAGTGCTGAATATACATTTAGGATATCGAACTACGCATCATTAGTTCTCGTAAAGTTATGCAGGTCAGTTGAACTACTATTCGCTCGAGGAATATCCGGACGAGCGGTTCTTTCAGGTTTCTCAACAGCTCGTCTTATGGAAAAGAGGACATGATAATGAAGCTGTGATCACAGATCGAAAGCTGTTAGCACTGTGGGCCTTCAGTCTTTTGATACTTCAAGGCCTAATTTCCGTCTAGTTTCAGAGCATTTGCTCAGAGTCATGATCTCAGGGTGCAAGAGCTATGCCGTCTAGAAATGAGTTCGCGAGTCTTCAGGTCATTTGTTCGAGACCACACGATGATAACATTTCCTGGTGTGTCCAGAATATATATGCAATAGATATGTATCGGGTCTGACTTTCATATCATTCAGCTTTGAAACTCGTTCTACGTGCAATTGAGAGTGGGGTTCGGAATGAAAGAGCTTCACAGGCCTCAAAGAAGGTTCAATGTCAATTTTGTCCGAAACGTTGTGCAGTCGATGGATTAGCGCAACATATTAATTCGATGTAAGTCCAATGTCAAATCGATTATCTCGTTGGACACTCAAATGTTCCATCAGACATCCCAAACATTTAACATCAAGTTGATTACAACCCAAGTACATTCTAGACGTGAGATAGACAAAAGTTACCTAAATATGAGCGACATTTATCGAATTAACGTGCTTTGGTCAGCTTATGCTTTCGCATTCGCCTGAGCCCAGGGACCACGACAAGGTAGCACGGGGACAGAGACATTTCTCTGCCCTCCCTAGGAAAGGATAACTCACTTTGTACCCATCTCGCGTCGAATTGATCTAGGATATGAGTCAGTGAAAGTCGACAATGAAACCAATTGCTTACCTTGGAAATGAGCTTCAAAGCGACAACCTGGGTACCGATAGAAGCATTCCAACAAGCGCAAAGATACCGCGCTCATCATTTCGAGATTGACCCGATCTGACCGTTCAGCATTGCGTGTCACTTGAGGTTTGACGACTATACGAATCGACCCGCCAGAAATGTGATAGTGACCTCGGAGAAACACCGCGCGGGGTGAATCTCTTCACCGGTGCCCATGCCGACGACGGTTTCTCAGAGCAAGCTCATCACTGTGTTGCCGCCTGCACATGGCCTCACACCCCAGCTTCTACGAAATTCCATGAATAATCGAAGGAGAACAAAAGGCAAAAGGATCTCACCTACTTCAACGCGGTTCAAAGTCGTCTGGTCGAAGCACAGTACTAAAAGTAAAAGAGTCAGTTGAAAACTTTCAGGACGATTATGAGCATGATGAACAAATGTCAGAGGAAACAAACGAACAAAGAGCCATAAAACAATTCAATGCAGCCTGTCGAGATATGTTAGTAGAGGAGAACATCAAACGAGACTGAAAGCTGGGGGGAAAAGCAAAGAAAATGCCCTCTTATATACCTTTTCGAAAGGGGTGTCTTGAAAAGATGATTCAGATATTGGCAGCCTCAAACAAAAAGTGCATTGCCAGCCCTAGATGTATCGTATTGCTCCCGGAACATCCAGTGACATGGTCGAGACAAGGCAAAGCGAGATTGCCAGCTTTGGGACCTATCAGGTCAAATTTGCAGCGGCCAGCTCAAATGGATGGAAACACAGCCACAGATATACCCTTGATTTGGGGCCCCTAAACGTAGCTTGACTCGAGACTGTATGTTGAATTCGAAAGTGGTTCATTGACGTCTTGTATATAGATATAAAGCGGCATAATACTCAGCAAATGTATCGAGGGTAAAATTTAGGTCCCTTGGCACCGAAGATCAGTGAACATTGGTTGAAAGAAAGAGAATGGGCTACTTACCTGCCTAGCATCGATAATCATAATGTCCCGTATGTTCTCCGCATATTGACCATGATAAGTGAGGGATTGAATAGTCGTCCCATGTGGTTGCTCAATCTCAGCAAATTGTGCCCGTATGTCGCCGACTCTCCCATTCGAGCTCGGAGCGAAACACTAGCGTCAACCGATTTTGGGGCCAACCTGCTTGAGTCCACAGACATGTTAATGCAATGGTCCGTCAGTATCCTGGAAGAACCGTCAGCAATGGAATATCAACAATCGACTGGGACGATCAAGAGGCGATCTGCACTGCCATAGCGCCAAGCCTGTTGGAAAAATGCGACTTCTGGTGGTCTTTTGCAGAAACTGTACCAGACAGTGGGTTTCCTCATTGTGAAGACGAATCAACTAGAAGAGCAATCAGGTTCGTGGTCCTTGGGGAACAGGGCTACAAAACTCACCGACCATAAATGCGACCTGAATTCCACCCGAAGAATGACTACTGCAAGCTTCTTTGAGCCTATGCCGGCGCGACGGAACGGAAAATCGAGGCGAAAACCAGCGCTAAACGTATCGTCCACATTCGTTGAGGCAGATTAGTGAAATCATGGAGAGATAGCTGCAGGAATTATCCTGATGCCACCGTGGTAGCTAGACCAATTCCAGCGGTGCAGGAGTGATTATTGCAGGCTGAAATCATCATAGGTTGATGAAAAAGCTGAAGAGAGACGAAGTCAAGGTTGTCTGGTCACGAGCCGGTGCTCTTGCTTTTCGCCCTTGCATCTACATTCAATTCTCTCAGAATCTCTGCTCCAAATGCGACAACTCCCAGACCTGGATATCAGACGCTGATGCTGGACACGTCAACCGGGACACCATCATGCTATTCCTCAATGCATACAACCAGCATGATCAGCTCGACACAATGAATTGACTCTGGCACTCTTGTATTCAATCATATCCCAATTGAAACCAATCCTGGTCGGACCTCGTCGTTATGAAATGCAGCATTCAGAAATTCACTCTCCCCTTCAATGCATAGAGACTGGACCACCGTCCATCTGGTGTCAATGATATGGACGATCAAGTATTTCAGCCATCCAGCATTGCCTGCTCTTCTGCACCCATGTTTGCTTTTCTGTTCTGTTCTTATTCTCCTTTTCTGCGAGGTCCAATTTCCTTCCATGTATGACAAGAACAGTTGCCAAGCTTTTCGGTTTTTACTATAGGTTATCATCCATTGCCACAAACCACTACTGATGCATTGTCCAGACCGCTTCTGTTTTCGACTTTTCGTGTTTAACGGTACTGGGTACCATAATTCTCAACGTCGTCGGCGACATTCCCTTTCAGGGTCCGGCTCTAGGGACTCGTCTTCCCGCTGGGTATGTCAATTCACTGAATCGATAGCTGCATCTGAATTCTGCCTCAGGGCCATAGCTGGTGCAATCTTTGGAAGTATCGTCTTTCTTGGAGCCATAAGTGGTACTTGACATTGTTGGATACGACAGCACAATCGCTAGTAAGCAAATATTCCACATTTTCTCGTCCAAATGAGAAGCTGTTACCGGTTTCTCATCTGAGACGACCAGACCGAGATCGCGTTGAAGAAAAAGGTTTGTCTTCTACAGATTCCAGGTCTTCAATTTGCTTCAGTTGCGAGCTCGGATTGAAAAGACATGATAGCATATGGCATTTGTCTGGTCCAGTTCAACATCATGACCTCGTCTGAACAGAAGGTCGACGATTACGAATACCAACAACAGAAGATCATACCGGTCTACCTGATTGCACCATTGGACCTGTGAACGATGGACAGAAAGGTTGGAAAGAAAAAAAGTTTGATTATCGTGTTGGTTGTTGATCTTTTTCTCTTGGCGGCAGTGTTGTAGGAGGACTGATGCAGGCTGTAGTCAAAGCGCAGGAGGGTAGAGAGAATCAGGATATCCGCAGCATGGATGGCTTCGCTGGAGAGGGTCTGAGTGGCAAACATGAAATGCGTCACCCGTGTGACACGCGTTTTCTTGCTTTCATACTTTTCGGCAAGTCTTCCTTCCCTCTGGCATTACAGATAGTTGCACAGTCCTCCCAATCCACACAACTCTGACTCTGGAAGAGCTGTCTCAACGACGAGGCCCATCCATTCAGTGATGCTATTTTTCGACGACTTGGTGGACAAAATTGGCCCCCAACTGAAATGGATACTTGTCTTTCTCATCATTACCAGATACAACACTCGGCAAGGAATGGAGTCTCTTCTTGCATAGAAACCGGACCACTGTCTCTGTCGTCGATGATCAAGTATGACCCGTCATATATCACTGGCGCCATATAGTCCAGCATTGCCTCTCCCGATTCTTCACCTCGTTCGCCTTTTGTTCGTCTTCCCCGGCATCGCAGCTGGCCCCCTTTCCCTCTAATGTATTGCCAGAACAGTTTCAGAGCTTTTCTTATGTAGGTTCATGATTCGGATACCACGAGGTGCTGATCCACTGTCCAGATTACTTCTTTTCGCCTTTTCGCAGGTACTGGGCACCACAACTCTTAATGTTCTTGGCAACATTACTGCTGGTTCCACCCATGATATTCAATGGGCGCGCGATCCCAAAGATCCAGATGCTTTTATCCTCGTCAAGTTTGATCTGGATACGGCGGATGGCCGGACTCAGAATTTCACCGAGTCGGTCACGGTCCCTCAATGGTACCGTCCAAATGATCTTCCATAACTCCGAGTACGTCCCACCCTTTTTTCGTCCATTGCCCTCGCCAATGATTTTGCAGCCATTTTCAAGTTTTCGCATTGGCCGATGACGACACCACCTCATAAGTCTGTTCACCTCTGCCCATTTATGAACTAATATTCGATAGGCACAAACCACCATTGGCCATGAGCAACACGTTTAAAGTCGACAAGTTGGTATTCCTCTTACAGTCTGACCAGTCGCTTATTGGAACTCCTTCAGGTCGGATAATGACAACCAGGCCAGTGGAGCTAACAGCAGCTCTGACGCTCCAACTTCGTGAGCATTAATGTCTTCCTCATTATAAGCAAAAGTAACAGTTTCACACAGGGCTTCTCCTACGTCAGTTAGAACGCCTTTCTTTGACAGTTGACCTGATTTCGATACAGAGTCGCCATTCTTACCTCGACGAGTGTCGTTTATCAAGATACAATGAGCAAGCCTGAGACGTCGACTGCTACATCTGCGGTGACTTCGCGTGAGTGTTCCAAACTTGTGCGATCCTGTCTCACTTGCTTGTATCAGCGGAAGACAAGTCCAAAAGAGAATCCCATCACACGCTAATCATCGTCGCCAGTGTTCTAGGAGGCTTGGTCGGCCTTATCATCTTGGGAATCGTGCTCTACTTCTACTGGCGCTATTCTATGGCTCGTCGAGAGAAGAAGCTCGGGCGCACCATGCTGATTCCCGATGTGGAAGATGGTGACGACCAATTACAACCTCTCGGTCGGAATCGGTGAGCGATAGGCATAATTTATTCATCCAGAGTACAATTGACAGTGGTGAAGGGTACTCGGAGCATTGGTTTCGACGAATCCTTTCTCGTCAACAATAGACGTCACGCCCAGTCCAAACGAAAAGTTGTTACCCAATTCGCCACCCCGGTTGCCCTTCTGGAACTCGACCATCGCCGCTGATATTCCCGCAGAGCAACTCAATGTCGGCAATCTAGCAGGCCCAGGGAGTGAACCCCACCAAGACCTGCAGAACTCTGACCACCTGGTTGAACTTGAAGTCCCAAATCGTGTTCCAGATGTGAGCGGTACGGCATTCCAGGCTATGGCGGCCGAATTCGAGCGGATGAAGTTGGAGATCGATTGGTTGAAAAACCAACATTTGGTAGATCATTTTCTTCCCGAATACTCGCCTACCAGAGACTCGCAATAAGTACTCAATTATTGAATCTATCTGCTGTCTCCGTCGCGACATCGTCGGTCGTCATGATCTACTCTACTGGTCTGTCAGCCAAGCAATGTAAGGATTGGACTGACGGATTAGGCGTATCAAAGCTGCAGCCTCTAGATTTCTGTTTCCATTCATCGATACCTCAATAATGGAAAGAAAGCTGAGAATAGAGGATTGGTAGCCGGGTAAACTTTGAAGACGGGTGATCAGATCGATCAGAGATGATCAGATTTCTTCATAACTTTTGATCCCGAGGCGTGATTGGAGATACCCCTGATCATGAATACATGATCAATCGTCCATGTGATCATGTACAGTCGACTCTGAAATGAAATAACTTATACCCGTCTTACAGCGCTTTCGGAAAACCATGTCAAACGCCATCTTTTTTTGATGAAATAAAATAATATCCCCGAAGGGGAGTTTCGGCCGAGTGCTGTGTTTTACGATAATGGACCTTCGGAATATCCTTGCTGGGACCGCACTAGAGCCCAAATCCTACAATAAAACACCTGCCATAGAGTCCTGATAACTCGGGTGATTCGAGTGACAAGGAAATGAGATCTTCTCTTGCAGCGAAGGTGAGATGGCTCGGTTGTCCATGATCTGGGTTCTGTGGGGCCAGGACTGACCCGTGTTCATTCAGGTTGTCCTCCCAGCGAGAAATGCTGCGTGACGAGACCCCAAGCAGATACGCGAGATGTAGCCACTGTCGAGAAGCCAGAGCGCTCGTTCCTTGAGGTCGGTACACCATGCCTGGCGTGGTTCAAGTGCTTACATAGCATATTGCGTCAGAGTTCGGAGCTATTTTCTTTCGGGGATATTATTTTATTTCATCAAAACAAAAGGCGTTTGACATGGTTTTCCGAAAACGCTGTAACCCGTACTCTATAGTAGTCCAGACTCCATAGGAGATGATCCATCAAGTCGGTGGGCAGGGAAATCAGGTCCATAACCTATACCGATGGCCCAAAGTTTTGGCGGGAGTATGGGTCACGGTGAAGCAAATTCGGGAGTGATATCGTGTGACTTGATGAAGTTTTTCGTCAGAAGCTGGGACCAAAAGGTGTTTTTCCGCCAGTTATCAAGCTTTTTGAGTCTTTTCGACGTATCTACTGCATTGGACACGCATTATTGACCAGATTCCATTTGAATTTGTAAAGACTCGGAGCAAAGTTGAGCTCAAAGTTGAGCTGAATGCGCAGATTTACTCTGGAGATCTGTTTCCAGCACAGAAATGCACCCGAAATTGCCTAAAAGTGGTGTATAGTCCGACAAAATATGATATATGGACACCCTCGTTACCCTACAACCACTCTGTCATGACCCACTACTCTATGATACCCCATAACCTGAACTGTCCACAGAGGAGTATGGGTTACTTATTACAGTAGTGATCCAGGGATATCTCCATTTACACATAGGGATCAAAAGTTATGGGGAAATCGCGGAAATCTGATCACCGGTCTTCAAAATTTACCCGGTCACCAATTTATTCTCAGCTTTCTTTCCATTATTGAGGCATCGACCAACGGAAAGAGAAATCTAGAGGCTGCAGCTTTGATATGCGTAATTCGTCAATCCTTCAGATCCTTACATTTTACTTTGCTGAGGGACCAGCCGATGATGACCACCAACGACAGTGTCGCAACAGAGACAACAAATGAATTCAATAATCGAGTACTTATGGCGAGCCTCTGGTAGACAAGTATTCGGGAGGGAACTGATCGACTAGATGTTGGTTTTTCAACCGATTGATCTCCGACTTCATCCGCTCGACTTCGGCCACCACCTCCTGAAATGCTGTACCGCTCACATCTGGAACACGATTTTGAACTTCGAATTCTACAAGGAGACCAGAGCTCTGCAGGTCTTGGTGGGTTTCACTCCATGGGCCTGCCGGATTGTCGACATTGAGTTGCTCTGAGCGAATATCGGCAGCGATGGTCGAGGGTAACCGGGACGGCGAAATGGGTCGAGAGCTGGGTGACAACTTTTCGTTTGGACTGGACATGACGTCTATTGTCGAAGAGAAAGGATTCGTCGAAACCAATGCTCTGAGTACCCTTCACCACTGTCAACTGTACTCTGGATGAACAAATGATGCCTATTGCTCACCGGTTCCAACTGAGAGGTTGTAATTGGTTGTTACCATCTTCGGCATCAGGATACATCGAATTGAAGTCGATATTGTCTCTTGTGGGTATCAGCATGGTGCGACTGAGCTTCTTCTCTCGACAAGCCATAGAATAGCGCCAGTAGAAGTAGAGCACGATTCCCAAGATGATAAGGCCGACCAAGACTCCTAGAACACTGGCGACGATGATTAGCGTGTGATGGAATTCTCTTTTGGACTTGTCTTCTGCTGATGCAAGTGAGCCAAGATCGCACAAGCTTTGAAGTACTCACGCGAAATCACCGCAGATGCAGTAGAGGGCGTCTCAGGCGCGCTCGTTGTATCTGAAAACACAACACTCGTCGAAGTTTTCATGGTAACTCTGTAACAAACATCAGGTCAATTTTCTAAGAAAGTCATCCTAACTGACGTAGCAGAAGCCCTGTGTGAAACTGTTACTTTTGCATAATACAAGGACGATGAAATAGATAAATGCTCACGAGGATTTCACTCTAGTAGCATCTCCGGGGACAGTGGAAATACTCGACTCGGAGCTGAAGTATCAGCAATAAGTGACGGGTCAAATTGGAAGGAGACTACTGACTTGTCGACCTTGAACGTGTTGCTTGAGGCCAATGGTGGCGTTTCCCTATCAAATATTAGTTCATGGATGAGCAGAGGTGAACAGACTTACAAGGTGGCGTCGGCATCGGCGTATGCCCCAACCTGAAATTGGCTGCGAAAATCATTGACGAGGGCAGTGGACGAAAAAGGCTGGGACATACTCAGTGTTATGGAAAATCATTTGGACGGTACCATTGAGGGAACCGTTAGCAGTCACCGTGGCCCTTTCGTTCCGGTCGAGGCCCCTGGTCAGATCATATTTTATGAGGACAAAAGTATCTGGATCGCTGGGGTTGCGAGCCCATTGAACATCATGGGTGGAACCGACAGTGACGTTGCCATTGACAATGAGGGTTATAGTACCCAGTACCCGCGAAGATGTGAAAAGAAGCAGTCTGGACAGTGGATCAGTAACACTTCGTGGCACTTGCAATCATCAACCTACATTAGAAGAGCTCTGAAACTGTTCTGGCAATACATTGGAGGGAAAGGGGGCCAGCTGCGATATCAAGGAAGTAGAACAAAAGGCGAACGATATGAAGAATTGGGAGAAGGCAATGCTGGATTGGATGGCACCAGTGACATATGACGGGTGATACCTGATCATCGATGATAGAGACAGTGGTCCGGTTTCTATGCAAGAAGATATTCCATTCGTCGGAGAGCCGAATGCTGTATTTGATAATGATGAAGAAGCCAAGCATTTCCAGCTAACTGCATAATTCTAGGCCGCTTGAAAAAATATCTCTTTGTTTACAGTGACTCAAAATGGCAAGTTGCTCCACTTTTGCGTCACTCTGGGGCCTGGAGCTGTCAGTTAGGGCCAATTTTGCCCACCCTGTCGTTGAAAAATACAGTAGCATCGCTGCCCATGACAGATGGATGGATAGATGTCATCGTAGAAGCAGCTCTTCCAGAGTCAGAATTGTGCGAATTGGTGGGATGACTGCGCAACTTTCTGTGATGCCAGAGGGAAGGAAGACTCCTAAGAGCATGAAAGCAAGAAACGCTTGTCACACCAGTGACGCGTAACAAATTCCATGTTTGCCACTCCCACCATCTCCAGGGAAGTCATCCATGATCAGGCGTAGACATACTTGTTATGCATGAAAGGTCTATGATTGTAGAGCAGGTGCAATGTATGCCCGTCTATGATCATAGAACATTCAGGATGTATGATGGTGCCAGGCCAGCAAAATGGGCGGGCGGTGTGGCTCAATCCAGAGGTTCCGGGTTCAAAGAGCAGGAGCAATGTGGTTTTCGGGATTTCTTGCGACTCTGGTTTCATTCGAGGTCGTGTTGTTGTTTGGAAATTTGATCGGAGCGGGATGTTTGTTCGGTTTTACTTCCGTTCATCAATTATGTGTCGCATTGACATTTTTGGCACCTCTGTGGTTCGGATGTACCTCCACCATCAAAATTTGACCGTCGATGTTGCTGGGTTGATGTTTACATAACTTCCGCGGAGGTTGTATGATATGTTTTTCTTTCTTTACTATTGTTCCCATCGGAGGTAACAATTCCCTGGGAAGGGAACAATCATTTCTCAGATTTTATTGAACAACGATGGGCCACCGGAAACCACCGGATATTTGAGGCATAAGGATGGTCCTTGACTGGCTAAAATCACTAAGGGATCGGAGTACAGGAAGGAGGCAAGGTAGCATAGCCGGTCATCAAAATGAGCAGGATTTTTGACTGTTTCTGGTTTCTATGCTCGCGCTGGGTCAGGTAGGGTCTGTAAATTCAGGAGAGATGTATTCAGTGATAGAAACAAGGATACAGGTGTATCCCTGATGAATGGAGCTCTGATCTGGTGAATGCGAGCCTCAAAGCCATCAGTGTGACAGAAAGCTCCTCTGTGACCCAGCGTGACAAAACACATCGAAAGCGTGGAATAAGAGGATGCTGGGGTCTTGGCACCAAAAATACACCGGAATAGTTTGTATAATGCCTCAATTGATGCCTCCTGATTTTCCTGAGAGTCTATGGTCAGATCCTGTCTTGTAAAATACAAATTTTCCAAAGTCTCACTCATTTTGATGACCGGCTATCCAAGCTCGATACCTTCTTCTGTACCAATCCCTCAGAGATTTTGGCCATGGAAGGAAAGACCTTACACCTCAAAGATCCGGTGGTCCCCAGAGGGCCATCGGCATTGAATAAAATTCGAAAAATGATTGTTCCCTTCTCAGGGAATTGTTACCTCCGACGGGAACAATAGTATCTTATTTTCCTCAATAAATCAGTTCTTCTCCGCAATAGTCAAATTCGTGCACGAAAGCAGAAGTAACAGCTAGATATCAATGATGGTTATCGGGGTACACAATTTCTTTACTGTCTTGAAGGCAACGCTGCACGCTCACATCGTCTGAAATGTGAGTGTATCTCCATCTGTATACATTCCACTGCTGTACGAGCTTGAAATCAACAAACATCCAGAAGCTCGGAACCGACCTTTTGAGACGTATTACATAACTTACGTCGTTGACCGGCTTTGCAGTGCGAGTAGCGCCGCATATCGCTCAAACACATCCCAATGGACCTGAGATAGCGCAACGGGTTCAGAGCTTACTTTTTCCACTGTTTGCCAGAAAGACGCTAGCCAGTTCCAAACACATTTCTCGTCAGAAGCGGCAGATCTTATTTGCTCTGTTGTTTCTTAATCCTCGATAATGGTTGAGGGCCAACAATTATCCTTGGGCTTTTTCTTTCATATCAACAGCTGGTGCCAGTGCGCGATCGCGATTAGTTGCACGCAACTGTCAAACACTGATAGAGCGGCAATGAAAAGCCGCAAGACTCCGCATTCTTCTCGCATCTCGAGACTCCGGCATGTCCATGTGAACTCGGAATGGTTTGGAATTGTCATATCCACCTACAGGTGCCATTCTACAGAGTCTGATATGTTGTCGTGTTACCCAAATTCCTCGAAACACTGTCTTGAGCCCGCTGTCTGACTTCCAACACAGGTGAAACAGGTCAAAAACGTCCCTGTGGTTGAAAGAATACCGATGTATAAATTTGACTACTTCTAATGGAGGGCGGGAGAGAACCTAGTGTTTGGGTGTAGACATGAGTCATTCCCAGACGATAAAATACTGGTCCGCCCACTCCAAAATGGCCAGAAACTGAGGTCGGTCCCATTTTTCCCGATATGGTAATAGCCGCCATGGTCGCCGATTGTTAGAGTATAAGTCAATGGACAGCGCTACATCAGTGGGATGGTCTAAATAAAATTCGGAAATTGATTCTAGAATCACAAAATGTGTTTCTGCATCGATCGGGCTATGTATACCGACGTGAGTTATCATCCTGCAAAAATCAGCACAGAACCGGAATCTATACATACAGACTGTAGCTCAACTCACGTCTCGAAATGGGTCTTTCCGAAAGAATCGGCCGAAATCAGCTCATAAGATTGTAGATAGTCAGACCTATCATCTGAGTCCCTGGATCCAGTCAAATGGTCATCTGAACGATGAAGTTTCGGGTACGGGAAATCCGGATTCCGCCTTTATTTGCAGCTGAAAGTCTGGCTATATGGCCGAATAATTGATAATAGTATCTCGAGATTGGTCACTGTTGTGTTCAAGGTGTTCCGAGAACCACTGGAGGAATTTTGCTCATGATTTCAGATATGTGGCGCAAATCTTCCTAACCAGTTCCAGTCTTCCTTTCATGCCGCGGACCTCTACCGTTTCGTTCAGAAACGTCTCAAGAATACTGAGGAAGCTCAAATGAATGATCTGGAAAGAGAAATCTAGAGGCTGCAGCTTTGATACGCGTAATTCGTCAGTCCTTTGGACCCTTGCATTTCACTTGGCTGACGGACCAGCGGATGATGACCACCAACGACAATGTCGCGACAGAGACAACAAATGGATTCAATAATCGTGTGCTTATGGCGAGCCTCTGGTAGAGGAGTATTCGGGAGGAGACTGATCTACCAAATGTTGGTTTTTCAACCAATCGATCTCCGACTTCATCCGCTCGACTTCGGCCACCACAGCCTGGAATGCTATACCGCTCACATCTGGAACACGATTCCGAACTTCGAGTTCTACCAGGCGATCAGCCTGTAGGTCATGGCCGGTTTCACTCGTCGGGCCTGCTGGATTGTCGACATTGAGTTGCTCTGAAGGAATATCGGCGGCGATGGCTGAGGGCAAACGAGACGGCGAATTGGGTCGAGAGCTGGGGGTCAACTTTTCCTTTGGACTGGACATGACGTCTATTGTCGACGAGAAAGGATTCGGCGAAACCAATGCTCCGAGGACCCTTCACCACTGTCAATTGTACTCTGGATGAATAAAGGATGCCTATCGCTCACCGGTTCCGACTGAGAGGTTGTAATTTGTCGTTACCATCTTCGACATCAGGATACATTGAATTGGAGTCGATGTTATGTCTTGTGGGCATCAGAATGGTGCGACTGAGCTTCTTCTCTCGACGAGCCATGGAACAGCGCCAGTAAAAGTAGAGCACGATTCCCAAGATGATAAAGCCGACCAAGACTCCTAGAACACTGGTGACAATGATTACCGTGTGATGGGATTCTCTTTTGGACTTGGCTTGTGCTGATACAAGCAAGTGAGACAGGATCGCACAAGCTTTGAAGTACTCACGCAAAATCACCGCAGATGCAGTAGAGGACGTCTCGGGCGCGCTCGTTGTACCTGAAAACACGACGCTCGTCGAAGTTTTCATGGTGACTCTGTAACAAACATCAGGTCAACTTTCTAAGAAAGGCATCCTAACTGACATAGCAGAAGCCCTGTGTGAAAATGTTACTTTTGCATAATACAAGGACGACTGACTAGCAAAATGCTCACGAGGATATCACTGTAGTAGAATCTCCAGGGACAATACTCAAACCGGAGCTGAAGTACCAGCAATAAGCGAGGGGTCAAATTGGAAGGAGATTACCGACTTGACGACACTAAACATGTTGCTTGAGGCCAATGGTGGCGTTTCCCTATCAAATATTAGTTCATAGATGAGCAGAGGTGAACAGACTTACAAGGTGGCGTCGGCATCGGCGTATGCCCCAACCTGAAATTGGCTGCGAAAATCATTGACGAGGGCAGTGGACGAAAAAGGCTGGGACGTACTCGGAGTTATGGAAAATCATTGGGACAGTACCATTGAGGGAGCCGTTGGCAGTCACCGGAACCCTTTCGTCGCGGTCGAGGCCCCTGGACAGATCTGATTTTATGAGGACAAAAGTATCTGGATCGCTGGGGTTGCGAGCCCATTGAACATCTTTGGAGGTGTTCACAATAACGTCGCCGCCATTGACAATGAGGGTTATGGTACCCAGTACCCGCGAAGACATGAAAAGAAGTAGTCTGGGCAGTAGATCGGTAACACTTTGTGGTACTTGCAATCATAAACCTACATTAGAAAAGCTTTGAAACTGCTCTGACGATACATTGGAGGGAAAGGGGGCCAGCCGCGACGTCGTGGAAGAAGAACAAAACGCGAACGATGTGAAAAATCGGGAGAAGGCAATGTTGGATTGGATGGCACCAGTGATATATGACGGGTGATAGATACCTGATCATCTCGACATGATCATCGATGATAGAGACAGTGGTCCGGTTCCTATGCAAGAAGAGATTCCATTCATCGGAGAGCCGAATGCTGTATCTGATAATAATGATGAAGACAAGCATTTCAACTAGGGTCAATTTTGCCCACCCTGTCGTCGAAAAATACAGTTGCATCGCTGCTAATGACAGATGGATGGATGGGCGTCATTTCAGAAGCAGCTCTTCCAGAGTCAGAACTGTGCGAATTGGGATGACCGCGCAACTTTCTGTAATGCCAGAGGGAAGGAAGACTATCCGAAGAGCAATGTATGAAGGCAAGACGCGTGTCACACGAGTGACGGGTTCAACAAATTCCATGGTCGCCGACCATCTCCAGGGAAGCCATCCATCCTCGGGCGCTTTGACCGCAGCCTGCGTCGATCCTTCATAACACTGCCGCCAAAGAGAAAAAGATCAACAACCAACGCGCCGACAATCAAACTTTTTCTTTCCGAGCTTTCTGTTCATCACTTACAAGTCTAGCAATGGCGCAATCAACCGGTATGATTTTCTGTTGTTGATATTCGTGATCATTGACCTTCCGTTCAGACGAGGCTATGATGTCGAACTGGACCAGACAAATGCCTTTTTCATCTGAGCTCGCAACTGGAAGCAAATCGGAGACCAGGAATCCGTAGAGGACAAACCTTTTTCTTCAACGCAAATCAGAGCGCCCATTAATGCGGCGAGACGCACTACGTTTTACGGCCACCTGATCCAGCCCTGACTGGGTTTGATCGGGTCTGACTAGGTGTGACTAGGTCGGATTAGGTAACACAGGGTTTTCCCTCTAATTCCACGGTTCCAGCCTCGCAACATTTCCAGTGTCCCATTCATCCTGTCTATCCAAGGATCGCTGATTTTCGCTGTCAAAGGTCATTGAAACCTAGACACATGTACGATGTATCATGTTGCTCTTCAACTGCGACGGCAGCTCTTGTCGTCGGTCTGGAGACGTACGAAAAGACTGAAACTGCGTCCCTTCGACGCGAGTTCAACCCAGTCAATCATCGCGTTAGCGATACCGACTCGATGAGCACAGACAGGTAGCTGTTCTTCCTGACTCATTCTATGATGTTGTGGAGAAAGTCATGTCCGCGAATAGAAATTTCAAGAAAATGAAATTTCCCAGTTACAAATGAGCACCAGGTTAGAAAACACAAAGAAGGAAACGGACTGGCGGGATTCCAATGTAGCTCGTTTACAGAGCCCTCGATACGGCCAAGCAGGTGGGAATGATATCGGATTTTGAGGGATTTCAGATTTCCAACCTGAATGGAAGGAGAGCAGCGGGATTGAATTGTTTGGAGTAGGCGTTTGACTTCGTATTCGTCATACATCGAGACGTGGGATCTCAATCAAGGGTGTTGGACTTCTTTTATTGCTAATACTATGAGCAACAAAATTATCATGTGGAGGTTGTCGAACATGAAGGGTGACGAGGCTGGTGCACTGTCTCAGAATGGGTATGACTGTCGCATCCGATGACAGGAAGGGCAATAAGTTTGAGATGAGACCATTGTCGCTTGAAAACCTTCGAAGCGGACCTCCAGAATTGGCATGCTTCCAAAGGTGTCGAAATCTGATGGATCGGACAAGGAAAGGATACGAAGATGGTTGAAAGGTCCGACAGGGTATGGCGGTGTCGAGACTGGGCGAATTCACAATACTGGACCAAGGAAAAGGTGGGATTCCAGAAGAAAAGATGATATCCAGTTCACGGAGTCGAGGGATGGCAGCAAAAGTATCACGGGCAGCCAGCCTGTCCGGTCAATGCCAAGTGCATCTGAAACGTCCCAACTGAGACAGGCCACCAACTCTCATGGATACAAACTATCAATTCCACATCTCTCCATCGGTCGCTTTGGGCGCAGAGAAGCTTTGCAATATTCCGGAAAACCAGCGATTTTGGGTCGGAAACATTGAAGGTGAATTTGAGAGGATGACTGCACTCCCGAAGAATTTTGTGAGCTGATCCATAATAACAGTGATTGCCTTGCGCCTGTCTTTCAGCCCCATACCACGACTCCAGAAGCGGGATTTCTTGACGAGCAGTCGTCTCTACATCTGCGATCGAATGGTTCGAGACCAAGAGGTCATGATGACGAGCTGAATACGCTGAATTTTCCGATTCACAGCTGCTGGGCCCAGAAATCGTCGTTTGAGAGCATGCACTGCAATCCGTGAAATAAAAAGAGGGAATCGACGTCATGTTTGGCTGGTGAAAGCGATTATGTGGAGAAATTGGTGCTGTATAGCGCTGAGCTCCAGGTCATTAATTGATGTTCGACCAGAATATGAGCGAACCTACCAGTATGATTCAGAGGAGAACAAAGAGCCGTTTCACGAGCGTATGCACATGCAAGGCGCTACCTGGAGGCAAAAGGAAAGTCGGAGATCTTCTGCGGTCAAAAATCAGGCCTAAGTTTTGGGTCTCCGGGGCTTCGTCGCTAAAATTTCTGACCTAGAAAGAGATTTGACCTTGCTGGATAAAAGAAGAATCATATCCCTCTTTTTGGGGCCAACCTAAATTGAGCTTTGATGGACTAGGTGTGTGACCTGGTCACATGTGTGTGACTGTTCGCATTTCTTGGGCACAAGTTCTTTCCCAAAGTTATTTAAATATGAGCGACATTTATCGAATTAACGTGCTTTGGTCAGCTTATGCTTTCGCATTCGCCTGAGCCCAGGGACCACGACAAGGTAGCACGGGGACAGAGACATTTCTCTGCCCTCCCTAGGAAAGGATAACTCACTTCAAACCCATCTCGCGTCGAATTGATCTAGGGTATGAGTCAGTGAAAGTCGACAATAAAACCATTTGCTTACTTTGGAAGCGAGCTTCAAAGTAACAACCTGGGCACCGATAGAAGCATTCCAACAAGCGCAAAGATACCGCGCTCATCATTTCGAGATTGACCCGATCTGACCGTTCAGCATTGCGTGTCACTTGAGGTTTGACGACTATACGAATCGACCCGCCAGAAATGTGATAGTGACCTCGGAGAAACACCGCGTGGGGTGAATCTCTTCACCGGTGCCCATGCCGGCGACGGTTTCTCAGAGCAAGCTCATCACAGTGTCAGCGCCTGCACATGGCCTCACACCCCAGCTTCTATGAAATTCCATGAATAACCGAGGGAGAACAAAAGGGAAAAGAATCTCACCAACTTCAACGTTTCAAAGTCGTCTGGTCGAAGCACAGTACTAAAAGTAAAAGAGTCAGTTGAAAACTTTCAGGACGATTATGAGCATGATGAACAAATATCAGAGGAAACAAACGAACAAAGAGCCATAAAACAATTCAATGCAGCCTGTCGAGATATGTTAGTAGAGGAGAACATCAAACGAGACTGAAAGCTGGGGGGAAAAGCAAAGAAAATGCCCTCTTATATACCTTTTCGAAAGGGGTGTCTTGAAAAGGTGATTCAGATATTGGCAGCCTCAAACAAAAGATGCATTGCCAGCCCTAGACGTATCGTATTGCTCCCGGAACATCCAGCGACATGGTCGAGACAAGACAAAGCCAGATTGCCAGCTTTGGGACCTATCAGATCAAATTTGCAGCGGCCAGCTCGAATGGATGGAAACACAGCCACAGATATACCCTTGATTTGAGGCCCCTAAACGTAGCTTGACCCGAGACTGTATGTTGAATTCGAAAGTGGTTCATTGACGTCCTGTATATAGATATAAAGCGGCATAATACTCAACAAATGTATCGAGGGTAAAATCTAGGTCCCTTGGTACCGAAGATCAGTGAACATTGGTCGAAAAGAAAGAGAATGGGCTACTTACCTGCCTAGCATCGATAATCATAATGTCCCGTATGTTCTCCGCATATTGACCATGATAAGCGAGGGATTGAATAGTCGTCCCATGTGGTTGCTCCATCTCAACAAATTGTGCCCGTATGTCGCCGACTCTCCCATTCGAGCTCGGAGCAAAACACCAGCGTCAACCGATTTCAGGGCCAATCTGCTTGGTTGACGATTCCACAGAGATATATATGGGAATGCAGGTGTTCGTCATTATATTTGGTGAACTGTCAGCAATCGGCTGGGACGATCTGGATCGCATACCAGGAGATCTCCACTGCCATAGAGCCAAGCCCGTTGAAAAATGCGACTTCTCAGACAATGGGTTTCCTCGTTGTGAAGACGAATGAACTAGAAAGAGCAATCAGGTTTGTGGTCTTGGGGAACAGGGCTACAGAAAACTCACCGACCAGAAATGCGACCTGAATTCACCGCGAAGAATGACCACTTCAAGCTTCTTCGAGCCTATGCTGGCACGACGGAACGGGAAATCGAAGCAAAAACCATCGCTGAACGAAATTATGCCACCGTCATGTCGTCCACATTCTCGTTGAGCCAGATTGGTGAGACCATGGGGAGATAGCTAAAGGAATTATCTTGATGACACCATGGTATCTAGACCAACTTTTCCAGCGGTACAGGAGTGATTATTGTACGCTGAAATCATTGTATGTAGGTTGATGAAAGAGCTGAAGAGAGATGAAGTCTGAAGGTTGCCTGATCACGGGCCGGTGCTCTTGCTTTCGCCGCCTTCCGCCCTCTGCAGATTCTGAGAGGTGACTCAATTCTCTCAGAATCCCTGCTCCGAATGCGACGACTTCCGAGTCCCAGACCCGGATTTCAGACGCTGATACTGGACACGTCGACTGGGACACCATCATGCTATTCCTCAACGTGTACGACCATCAGCTCAACACAATTAAATGAATTGTATTCAATCCTATCCCAATTGAACCCAGATGATCATGGTCAGACCTCGTCGCTATGAAATGCAACATTCAGAAATCAATCTCCCACTGAATGCATTAACCGGGCCACCGTCTCTCTGGCGTCAATGATACGGATGATCAAATATACAGTATCTGCAGCCATCCAGCACCGCCTGCTCTTCTGCACCTTGTTCGCCTTTCTGTCCTTATCCGCCTTTTCTACGGGTCCAATTTCCTTCAATGTATGGCAAGAACAGTTGCCAAGCTTTTCGGTTTTTGATGTAGGTTATCATCCATCGCTACGAACCGCTACTGACTCATTGGCCAGACTGCTTCTGTTTTCATCTTTAACGGTACTGGCTACCATAACTCTCAACGTCATCGGCGACGTTACTGCTGGTTTATCCCATGAAGTTCAATGGACTCGCGATCCCAAGGATACAGATACTTTCTTCCTTTTTAAATTCAACTTGGACGCAAAGGGAAAAGACAAGATCAACACGACTGGTATCACCGTGGCTTCTAGCGGGCTACTCAGTGGCACCAGTCAGATGTTGTTTATCAAGCCAAAGTGCCCTTTTGCCTGTTCTTGTCCACTTTTCCCAGCTAATGATTTTCCAGTCGTTTTCTTATATTCGCTACCGAGGATGGCAGCCCGTCAGTTACTCCAATTTTCTGGTGCTTGATGACACTAATATTGCCTAGGATATCGAACCAATCACTGGCCATAAGCAACACGTTCAAAGTCGACATGTTGGTGTTCATTTTCTAGTCTGACCAGTCTCTGACATTCTTCAGCCCGTCATCAAGTACCGCAGGGGAAACAAATACTAGTATATCTTTGTCAGTGTTTTCCCTTCGATTCTGTATTCACATCAGTGACAGTACTACGCAGACCGACCTCTTTTTCTGTCAAGTCAATTCGAGCCTTTCTACTTTCAAGTTTTGTTCTGACCTTGCGGCACAGAAACAGCGGGGCTACTTCAACGAGTATGGTATATTTTCATTCCACGACTTCGCCTATCATTCCTTCTGGGCCGGCAGGACTTCAACCTCCCACCCAGGGTCAGGCTCTGGGGACTCGTCTTCCCGCTGGGTATGTCAATTCACTGAATCGATTGCCGCATCTGAAATTTGCCTTAGGACCATAGCTGGTGCAATTTTTGGAAGTCTCGCCTTCCTTGGAGCCATAGGCGGTACTTTACATTGTTGGATACGACGGCACAATCGCCGGTAAGCAAATATTCCATCTTCTTCGTACACAGTTCACAATGGACTGCAGGCAGCATAAACATTCTTCCGCGTCGATAATAGAAGCAGTGCCTCGTCCAAACGAGAAGCTGTTACCGGTTTCTCAACTCAGTTCGCCGAGCCAACTCCCTTGGCAGAACTCGACTATTTTTGCCATTCCCTCGATACCTTTCCAGCGTCTTCAACAGAATATCGACATTCTACCTGGAACTTTGATTGACACCGGTCATCGACAAACCTCTCGCCGGTCGATACAACTCGCTGAGGTCTACCATCGTGTTCTGGACGTCAGCGGGAGCACAGAATTCCAGGCCATGGCAGCCGAAGTCGAGAGAATAAAGTTGGAAATCGATCAGTTGAAAACCCGACATTCGGTAGATCAGCTTCCTCCCGAATATTCGTCTCCCAGCAATACTGTATGGTAGACTAACGGAGGTTCGTACGAATAGGTAGAACAAAAAGGAACAATTTTCATCGACTTGTAGAGTATATATCGGGCGAATTGATTCGCTGCTCCAAAAAGATGGTTCGAACTGTAGAGCCGTTGAGGATGGCGCAGATATGCGGCGAAAAGGCCCCAAAAAGTAAAAGGTCAGAGATGTACAACGCTCCGAACTTGATGCCAACGCTGAGGCATTACTGCAAGAAATTCTGAACCAATTAATGGTCTCCACAGGGTTCAGTTTGGATATTCGTGAGCAACGTATTAGTATAAAAGCTGAAATAAGTAACTATCAGTAGGTGAATAACCAAGTAAGCATGTCGGTAAGATGAAGAGAGAGAATGGATGAGAAATTCGGTCTGATCCAATTGAAAGGTATCAATTTTCAAGTCTAGGTTGTGTCTTCGTACGTGGTCGAAACGCTCCAAAGTCAAACAGCTCTGGCTTCCCTATGATGGGGTCCACCAGTAGCAGTGCGATGGACCTTGTACGTCGCTTGCATTCTCCAGGGGTAGTGTCTCCGTCGGCTTCCCTCATCTGCTCCCCGATCTTCTATTTCAACCTTCTCCAGAGGAACACGTCCAGCGAGCTGCGTGAAGAACCAGGCCATAGCTGCGCTAGCGAAATAGCACCCAGACCTTTTGGGAACTGGCTCCAATACAGGTTCGACCCATGGATGCTGAGTTCCAAAATCGAGATGGATTAAGGGATCTTCAAGCCGCAAGCTTCTGAGGCTGGCAAAGAGGGCTAAAGATTCGAGAAATTCAACCTAAAGAGGATCAGGTCGAGACTTAATTAGAAAAAGTGCTAGACGTACAATGTGAACTGGGCTCTGTTTTCGATAAGGATCAAACTTGAGGACCAGAGATGAGATTGATGGACAAAAGGCATTGACCAGGCCAAGCGCATCGAGCGCACTCCAGTTGCAAATCAAATCCAGTCCGTCTAGATCCCAATCCTTAAACGAAGGCGAAGAATTGCGACTGAGGAATATGCTCCTCAACAAGACTGCCTTGTTCAATCCCTTGACCACAAGGGCTTGTAGAAATTCCGACACGTTGGTATAAGACGCTATCGCTCTTTTGACCCCCATAGACCGACATGGCTGATGAACTGGAGTATCTCCAAGCTTGGATGTCTATGGACAAAATCGGGAAGCCATGACCAAAGCAAGGTTGGATCCACTAGCAGGCCGAGTCTGACTGACCGAAGGACTGGCGATGAAAACGAGTCTAGTCCGTAATCGAAGACCTCGGTGTCGTAGAGATCCAAGTGTGCTATTTTCAGTCCAAGCCCTGAGTTCAAGGACGAGAGGCTCTAGCGGACGTCTAAATAAGTCGGAGATGGTGACTTCCTTGACGACGAGTTTGGAAAATAATAATAGTATGGCTGAAGGAAAAAGCTCCAAAAGGTCCAACGTCCGAAACTGCTACGGTCTCCAAAATTGTATGGCTGTTTATTGTCGTCAACAGTGGGAGTATGAGATGCTTGACACGGATATGGAGAGTAGAAAGGAGATTCAGACGAGGAATGATCTGGCGAAGAATTTCGCAGGACGGTGAAACTGTTCCTGGGTCTGGGGATTCGAGGGCTGTGACATCAAGGGTTCTGCAGTGAACTAAGTCTCAGAGCCCACTATTCAGAAATTGACGAACCTTATTATGGAATCTGCGAATCCAGGGCTCAATAAAACCTGCTTCCTCATCTCTTCGAGCTGGGCCAAACTCTGGGTGCATTTAGTGCGGGAGAAGAGCCATGGAAGACATATCTGGTGCAGGAGACGGTTGACGAGAAAGAGTGAATAGATAGCAAAGGGGAGAGGTGAGTGCCGAGTGAGAAATGCTACGGTAGTGAGCAAAATCTCCTGGGGCAACAGCGTTAATGTAGCTGGCGGTGGTCGAATTTGAGCCAGCCGAACGACTCCTATTTATTCCAGGCACTGCAGGAATCATTTTGTTTTCGTTGGCTAAAGCGACTCGACGAAGTCCAGAGGCAGCGGTCACGAGCCAGTGACTCTTGCTTTTCGCCACTGCATGTCGAAATCAATTCTTCTCTCTCTAAATGTGGCGATTCATAGACCCGAATTTATAGCCCTTCCATCGAGGATTGCACAGTCGCCAACGTTGACAGACCCGTCGTGACTCGTCGCTGCTTTTGTTACACATGTACAAGCAGACAATGCAAGAGACAATGAGCTCCAGGCTTACGACGACCAGATAAAGCGCGTCGAATCGACTCTGAATTCACAGCACAGAGACCGCTGCAGGTATCTCATATCAGCGGTGCGTCGAGTTCCACCGGAGACATGGCTGGAAATTCTACATCTGGCTTGTCTGAAAGACCACTATGGCCGTCAGTGCCCTGCTGCACGTATTTCAGGTGTTTGTCAACAGTGGAGAGAGATATCTCTGCCCAGTGCCCACCCGAGTTTTGGATATCATTCATCCTCGACCTCCGTCATGCCGCCTCTCTGGCATTCCTCAATATGCACCAGGAACGGTCTATGCCTGAACCTCAGCATTCGGGCCAGACTCCCAGATCTCGACGACGACTGTTAGGATTGTCCCCTACGCTGTGCCTGAAGACCAACATTTGTGCCCTGCTGTAGATCAGTGTCTTGTCCGCTATGATGAAATTCAGTGACAGATTCGTCAGATTTCAGTTCCAGCCCCTGATCGCGACGCCAAACTGGATGGACTTCTTGAACAGATATCAAGAAAACGATTTCCCTAATCTGGAGACGCTGGAATTCGGTATCGGGGACTACTGTACATCGAAGAACTTAGATCAATCTCAAAACGTTTGCTGGGGCAGTGAACCTTCGGAACCTCACGCTTTGCGCTTATGGCGGCGATTTTTGTCCATCCAGCTGGACAAAACTCACGACGGTGAATCTGGACAAGTCGAAATCACTGTCATTCATCAATTACTTCCGAAGTGCCCCAATTTGAAGCAGGCAGAGATATCTGCTGTCGACTTGAACGCTGCACATTGATACCTTGCGTATCCGGCTCACTTGTCTCTTTAAACTTAGTCCAACAGCAGAATCCGCATGAAACTGTCCGCTCCTGAGGTCCCTGACGCTTCACCACTGCAGTCGCCGGAGATCAAAGGAATCGTCGACCCAGAAGATGTTCTCGCCTTGTGCGAAAGATCTTCGTTCCCTTACGTCAGATCACGCAGGGGAGACCAGAGGACAACTTTGATCTTTGGAGAAACGTATTCTTAGCATCACCCACCATTTCCATCTTCGAATTCTCCGGTGGTCCAGTTTCACCAGAGTTCCTTCAGCAGCTCACCTGTTCACCGAACAATGATCATCCACTCTTTCCTCGACTCGTCCAGTCCGATGTTCCATGCGAGGAAAACAGCTTGGCCGCGATGATCATGATGGTCGAGTCCCGCTCTCTTCCCAATATGGCTATCGCGCGTTCAACTGAGGTGACCATTCATGCCAAACAGGATGGAAATTCTGTACCACCTTTCGACCCTTTGATCATCACCAGGGTCAAAGACCTTTCCGACTCTGGTTTGAACATCAGAATCAACAGAATCTCGCATTACTAGACGGAAACCATTGGTTCATTTCTCGACCTTTCCCTTTGTTGTTAGATTTCAGCCTGTACATCATCACAGAAACAAAATTCAATGTTTCATGGTGACGTGTTTTCAAGAGTAAGCTTCTAGATCCAAGCTGTCATTCGGGAACTTGACATTTACACTATCACCGTAAGACGAATAAAGACCTTATTGGTGGCGCCGAGCTCTGATCGTGTTGCTCTTGATCTGACGGAACCGAGGTCATACGCATGGATATGTATGAGTTCAATATAGATAAGCCATCCATCTACAACAGGAACTTGATCTAAAGACCAGGAGGTACTTCATCCGTAAGTCCCAGCGCCCAATCAGAGGCCTGTAGTCTCTTCAGGGCCTCAATCTCGACTTTGGAAGTTTCGATCTCCCTCTCGTCCCTCATGAACACCATTCTAGATTCCTGGTCGTGAATCCGCTCTTGAATGTCCATCTGTCGGTCCGTGAGCGGTGCAAAGCGTAACGTCGGTACAGAGACCTCGGATCCGGCGACGACAGACGGGAATCTGAATTTCTCGTGATTCGCGCCAAAAGCACCGGAATAAGGAGTGTCCAGAGGTCGTGATTTGTTGTTACCATCTTCGACATCAGGATACATCGAATTGAAGTCGATGTTGTGTCTTGTGGGCATCAGCATGGTGCGACTGAGCTTCTTTTCTCGACGATCCATGGAGTAGCGCCAGTAGAAGTAGAGCACGATTCCCAAGATGATGAGGCCGACCAAGCCTCCTAGAACACTGGCGACGATGATGGCCGTGTGATTGGATTCTCTTTTGGCATCGTCTTGTGCTGATACAAGCAAGTGAGACAGGATCGCACAAGCTTGGAACACTCACGCGAAGTCACCGCAGATGCAGCAGTCGGCGTCTCAGGCTCGCTCGTTGTATCTGAAAACACGACACTCGTCGAGGTAAGAAAGGTGACTCTGTATCGAACATCAGGTCAACTTTCAAAGAAAGGGATGCTAACTGACGTAGCCGAAGTCCTGTGTGAAACTGTTACTTTTGTGTATACTGCAAAAAAATGAATGCTCACGGATCGGTAGTTTCGGAGTTGCTGTTAGCTCCATCCTGGTTTTTATTATTAGCTCCATCCTGGTTGTCATTATCCGACCTGAAGCAGTTCCAATAAGCGACTGGTCAGACTGGAAGGAGAATACTGACTTGTCGACTTTGAACGTATTGCTGAAGGCCAATGGTGGCTTTTTCCTGGACGATATTAGTTCAGAAATTGCAGAAGATGAACAGACTTACGAGGTGGCCTCGTCCTCGGCAAATGCGGTAACCTGAAAATGGCTGCAAAATCATTGGCGAGGGCAATGGACGAAAAAAGGGTGGGACGTACTGGGAGTTATGGAAGATCATTTGGACGGTACCATTGAGGGAATCGTTGGCAGTCACCGTGGCCGTCTCGTTGAAATTCGGAGTCGGGCCCTTCTGCCCATCCAGATCAAACTTGACGAGGATAAAAGTATCTGGATCATTGTGGTCGCGGTTCCATTGAATATCATGGGTGGAACCAGCAGTAATGTCACCAAGAACATTAAGAGTTATGGTACCCAGTACCTGCGAAGCTGCGAGTAAAAGTAGTCTGGACGATCCTACAGGTCAGTAGCGATCCTTGGCGACGGGATGATCTACGCACATCAGAAGCCGAAATACTCGGAAACCGGTCTGGCAATACATATTGAAAGAAAGTGAGAGGCCCGCCACAAAGTTGAGGAAGGAATAGAAAAGAAAAAGCGAACGAAGAAGAGGTGGAAGAAAAGGGAAATAGCTGGGGCGATGTTGTAGGATCCAGATATAATGACCATGCTTGATCATCTATGCATCATCAACAACAGAGAGACAGTCCGGCGTCTCCTAGGATGCCAAGAGATTGTTTTGTTGAAGGGCTGTATGCTACATCTGATAGCGACCATGGACGACCAAGATTTGTGTCAATTTCGTTCCATTTGCTGTAAGACATGTGAATAACATAGAAGAATAGTTGTTACCGTCAGCGCAGCCCGGGAAGGCCACCGTCAGCGCAGCTGTCAAGTCTTGTTTATCGTCGTCTGGAGAACCGTGACGCAGAAAACGTGATACTTGTCACAACTCCCTTCACGAGATAAAACAGCCGGTTCAAGTCGAACCGCGACTCTCCGCATTTTTCCGACGATGAATGAATAGTGAGATGGATTGAGGGGAAAGGGCGCCTCGAGATGCAAGTATTTTTTGGTCATCTCAAAATAGGATAACTTTTGAGATTCTCTCACGGCCTATTGGTTCTTATCCTCATCTGTGCCAGTCGAAATTTCATAGAGACTACCGCCCTGCTCGAAAATAGTAGTCCACGCATCCAGCATCACAATGATCACCATGGCCGCTATTCGTGGTCTATTTGTGACTTTTCATCATCATAGATGTATCAAAGGACTAGAGAAGGTTGGACACACGGTCCTTCGTTTCTCTGTCAATGTTCAAGCTTAGACCCTCGTTCATGTGCGCTTACTTCTTGCTTCATTGTCGCATTCAATTCTGACATTTTTAGCGCATTCTTATGGCTGCTGGCAGCGATATTATCGTCTGGCACGATAACATTGAATATACCGGACCATATATTTGTTGAGCAGATAGCTGTCGTTCATTGGATACGTGGTCCTGAAGATCTGGACCTCAACTTCAGTATAAGAACTGTCCCGCCCTCGAACATGCAGGCTGGAACTGCGCAGACAATTGGACTCAGAGGGACGATCACCCTCCTGTTTCACGAATCTCCTCCCGAGTATGTCTAATTCGTTTCTTCTCAGTCAAATCTAATAAGTCACAGCCAGATATTGCTTGACTTGTTCGATATAGAGTAGGCGCCATAAATTGGCCTATCGATTGTCATTGACGTCGTTCAAGTAATCCCGACAGCATCTATGCCACGTCCCAGCTATTTGATGTTCGTCATTTACAGCCGGGTGGCCTGTTTTTCACCAGTTGCTTAGGTCTTCAACGCTGATAACAGTACTGGTCCCGAAGGAACATCAGGCCTTGTATCTAGAACTACTAGGTGATTGCAATCTCGGAATCTGATGTTTTTTAGAGTTCAATCATTATTGAATTCTAGCTCGACACAAACGTGAGTTACCCGACGCTTCGACATTCACTGGCTCGCTCAAGCGAACACTAGCTCTGATGCCAGCGCATCAGGCTCCACTAGCAGACCGAATCCTACCAGTTCAGCCAAAGGCTCTCGTCATTTTCCTGCTGGGTATGCCGGTTTCACTGTCGCGATTCGTCATTTCTGAATGTTCAACAGCCTCATAATTAGTGCCATCGTCGGAAGCCTGGCTTTACTTGGGCTCTTGGTGGGCATCCTATATTGGTTAAGACGACGAAGCCGGTGTGACAAATCCATTTCATCTTTATTCGCATGAATGACCGGCCATAAGCAGTCATTCCAAGCATGTTTCGGCGGACACACTCTCTTCGACAATGGAGCTCAAGCCGATTCCGAATGAAAAGCCGTTGCCGAATTCCCCCATAACTTCACCGTCTTATCTGCAGCGCCAGGATTTGCCCGTCGTGGCCAATACTCCTCCAGCAGTGCCTGTCGCTTCCCAAAGTAACCGAAACACTGCGATATATCACTCGGACAACAGGACTATCGAGGAGATGGCGGCGAAGATGCAGAGAATGGAGTCGGAAATCGTTCGGCTGAATCATCAGATGCTGCCTCCAGCATATCCGTCTCCTTCGAACACCCAGTTTGGATAACAAAGTATTTCTCACCGAATGTCGTGCTGAATCCAGTTGGTTACTGACTGTGGGCTTCTCGATATGATCTCTTTATTTCCGCATCTGGCAGATATCAGATGGCCTTATGAGACGAAAGATACACTCGAGTTATCTTCCTTCTATAGCTCGAACAGAAGGAGCCAGACACCGATAACAAATTGAGCCCTAAGGCTCTCTTTGTTCCTTGTTCCTTGATTATTAGCCAGCCTACGGTGATGTTTTACAGCTCAATGCTCATGTTCAGCGACATCCGACAGTTTTCCATCCGTCACGTCCGCTATTCATGGCTGATCAACACCCGCCGCTGCCTCATCAAAGAAATGCATCGAGCACAGTGAATGGAGACTGTCGGACTCAGGATTCTTGATATCTCTTATGCCCAGAGCAAGATACCCAGCCTTGTGCGTCCAAGTCTTGCTCCCTCGTGGATTGAATGCTGAGATTCATTTAGCGCATTCTTATGGCTGGCAGCAGCCTCTCTGGGGAAATTAACATTGAATCCACCGGACCATATCATTATTGAACAACAGACTGTCATTCCGTGGACGCGGGACGGTGCTCACGATCCATCCGAATTTGGTATAAGAACCGTGCCATCCACGACTATTCAGGTTGGCAATCCACAGCCTGATGGAAGCGCCGGGCTTTCTGGGACAATCCTCGTGGTGTTTGAGGAATCTTTTGCCGGGTATGTCTCACGTCTCTCCATTTCCAGTCAAAAGCTAAGCATCCACAGATCCTTAACACTAGAATTCTCGATACAAGGTAAAACCAAAGACCTATTCGCGAACCATCATTAACTTCGTCAAAGCAATCCCAATCTCGTCTATACCACTTCTTCACCTTTCAATGTATGGCCTCTGTGGCTGGTGTATGACCTGTCTCATGGATCTCTTAGGTCTTCATTCTGGGTGGTAGTACTGGGTCTGAAGGAGCGGCGGAATCTAGTAGTGTCTCTGGCCCTGGAACATCTGATCCATTCGCTATCTCGACCACGAGTCTGAGAGGAGCCTCACTGTCAAGTACTGCCAAACCAGCCTCGGACTCTATCCCCTTGGGTATCTCAACAGTACCTGGATCTCCCACTTCCTCTCCAATTAGAGCTACAACATCGAGTCAGATCGCAGCAGCAACCGGGTAAGTCAAATATCTGACTCTTTGGTGCAAGCTAATTTGTATCCAGTCTCAGCCAAACTGCTACTTTCATTGGATCGAGCGAAACGTGAGTGATCCCTTGTCTTTTGTGTCGGGATATTTACCTCTTATACAGCGGCAGCCTCCAAACTGGGCTTCCTGGCCCTGATTCTACCACACCTGATTCTTCCTCGCGATCTGATTCTGGCTCAAATCATCACAGTCCCGCTGGGTATGCAATTCACTGAATCGATTCCTTATCTGAATTTTTCACGTAGCGTCATCGCTGGTGCGGTTTTCGGAAGCTTGGCTCTACTCGGATTGTTGGCTGGCATTCCACTTTGGTTAAGACGACAAAAGTGGTGAGCAAAGCTCATTTCTCTCATAGACACGGCAATAATCGACTGTAGGCAATTCAAGGCCCTTTCCACAGATCCTTTCTCTTCAACAGTAGAGCTTAGGTCAATTCCAAACGAAAAGTTGTTGCCGAGTTCAAGGCCCAGTTCTCCCAATCTGGGGCGACAGGATCTATCGTTTCCATCTATGACCAAGCCCCGCCTGGCCTCGCCTGTGGCTGTCCAAAGCAGCCAAATTCTAGTCCAGAACACGACTCAGACTCGCAACAATGAGGTCCAGAATCTGGGACCAGAAGAAAGGAACCTATCAATCGAGGAGATGGCGGCAGAAATGCAGAGGATGGGATCGGAAATCGTTCGATTAAATCAGCACTTGTTGCCACCAGCATATTCATGCCCTCCGAGCACCCAATAAAGAGTATTTATTACCAAATGTTGTACTAAATTCAGTTGGTTACTATGCTGGGAGGCTTCTCGATCTCTTATTCTCGCATTTGGAAGATATCAGATGGACTCATAAGACGAAAGACATCGGATTTGACTTATTTGACTGGGGTTGCCGTGGAGCGTTGGTGGAGCGTCGAGGTTGAACTTCAGATAACAAATTGAGACCGGTGTGGACTTACTCACGCTCAGGCTCTCTTTTCTTGTCAATGCTCTTGTCTCTTTCACCCAATTCTCGGGAGTCGGGTAGCCATACGACAACGCTTGATGACCTTCCCGTCCGTCGTGTCAGCTATTCATGGCTGAATCGCTCCCGCTGCCTCATCAAAGGATAGCATCAAGCACAGCGAAACCCCGACTGTTGGACCATGCTCAAGATTCTTGATATCTCTCTAAAACGTTGCTCATGGCCGGAGCAAGATATTCAACCTTGTACGTCCAACTCGTGCTCTCTGTCAGGCAGATTCAGAGCTGAGATTCATTTAGCGCGTCATTACTATGGCTTGCAGCAACCTCTTTGGGCACGATAACATTGAATATCCCGGACCATATAATTGTTGAACAGCAGACCGTTGTTTCATGGGCGCGCAGTGTGCAAGCTCCACCGGTGTCCGACTCTGCTATAAGGACTGTACCGTCCATCAATTTCCAGGCGGGAGATTTGCAGACCGACTCGCAAGTGGGGCTTTCTGGGACGATCACTGTCGTGTTTCACGAATCTCCGACCGGGTATGTCTCATTGCATCCCTACTCCCAGTCAAAAGCTAAGCATCCACAGATTTGTGCAACTAGAGGTGGTCGATCAAAAGTAGGACCATGAATCTATCCATGAACCATCATTGACCTCGTCAAAGCAATCCCGATACCGTCTATACCACCTCTGCGCCTTTCGAAGTATGTCTTTTGTGGTTCAGTGACTTGCCTATATTGATGGTCGCTTAGATCTTCAACGTTGATGGCACTACTGGTCCTGAAGGTGCGGCGAGTTTGATTCTGGAACCTCCTCAAGCTCAGCGGCGACAGGAAATACAACATCAACGGACTCTGGCTCCAGTGATACCCTTGGAGCACCTGCAACTTCCACTTCCTCGCCGAACACCGGCACAACCGTAGGAGGAACGAGGTGAGTCCAATATCTATATTCTTTGCTTCAAGCTAATTTGTACCTAGTCTCAGCCAGACGGCCGTTCTCACTACCCCGACTGGTACGTGAGCCTTTGTGTTTGCCTGAAGATCTACCTCTGACACGGAAACAGCCTCTTCCCCGATCCCACTGACACTAGTTCCACTGGCGCCGATTCTACTGCAGCCCCAGTCGCTGCAACCTCGATTCATCATGTTGCCGCTGGGTATGGCACTTTTATTGAACGATTACCCTCTAAATCTTCGACGCAGGATCATCGCTGGTGCGGTTTCCGGAACCTTGGCTCTACTCGGATTGTTGGCTGGCATTCCACTTTGGTTAAGACGACGGAAGTGGTGAGCAAAGCTTATTTCCTCCTCATTGACATGCAATAATTATCCGTAGGCGATCCAAGACCCCTCAGCTCAGGTCAATTCCAAATGAAAAGTTATTGCCGAGTTCACGGCGCACTTCACTCAATCTGGCGCGACAGGATCCGTCATTTCCATCTGTAACCAAGCCTGCACCTGCGGCTGACCAAGGCAGCCAACCTCTGATCCAGAGCACGACTCAGACTCGCAACAATGAGGTCCAGAATCTGGGACCAGAAGAAAGGAACCTATCAATCGAGGAGATGGCGGCAGAAATGCAGAGGATGGGATCGGAAATCGTTCGATTAAATCAGCACTTGTTGCCTCCAGCATATTCATCCCCTCCGAGCACCCAATAAACGGTATTTCTCATCGAATGTTGTGCCGAATTCAGTTGGTTACTATGCTGTGAGGCTTCTCGATGTGATCTCTTTATTCTCGCATTGGGAAGATACCAGAATGAGATGATATGCGAGACTCAGCCGCATACAGACCCATGAGAGTTGACGCGGACGGGCGGCGGCGCGCTGATGTCGAGATGGCGGCAGGAGGCGAAGGGGCGACTACCGCTATATATATCTCACTGTCTGCGCCGGAACGAGTTCCAGCTCAGACAGGCCCTTACAATCGGAGGTTGAACTTCAAGATAAGATAAGACGTTGAGATCAGTGTATATTCCCAGGCTTTCTCTGGCCTCTTTCACCCAGTTTTCAAAAGTCGGGAAGCCATACGACAATGCTTGGCGACACTGCTCCTGTAAACGACATCCCATAGCTTCCCGTCCGTCCGTCACGTCAGCTATTCATGCCCGATTTAAGTCCGCTGCCTCATCAAAGGAATGCATCAAGCACAGCGATGTTGGACGACGCTCAGGACTCTTGATATCTCTCTAAAACGTTGCTCATGCCCAGAGCAAGATACCCAGCATTGTATGTCCAATTCATGTTCTGTGTCGGGCAGATTCAGAGCTGAGATTCGTCTAGCACATTCTTATGGCTGCTTGCAACGACCGGCGCTTTTGGGAAGGTCAAATTGATACTACCGGACCATATAATTGTTGAACAACCGACCCTCATTCCATGGTCGCGCGCTGGTGAGGGCACAGTCATCAACTATGGTATGAGAACCGTACCGCCCATCGAGTTCCAGGCGGGGGCCTTCCAGATCGACTCAGTAGCGGGGCTTTCTGGGACCGTCACGATCGTGTTTCACGAATCTCCGACTGGGTATGCCTCATGTCATCTTTATTCCAAGTCAAAAGCTGAGCATCCACAGATTTGTAGCACTAGAGGTGTTCGATAAAAAGTAGCATCACAAATCTATCCCTGGAACAATCGTTGACGTCGTCACAGTAATGTCAGCACTGTCCATGGCAACTCTACGGCTTTCAAAGTATGTCTTTCGTGGCTGGACCACCGGCCTTTCTCATGAATTTTTCAGATCTTCAATGCAGATGGTAGTACCGGGTCTCAAGGTGCGGCGGGGTTTGATTCTGGACCTCCCCAAGCTCAACGGCAATAGGGACTACAACATCAACGAGCTCCAGCTCCGCAGATTCCCCTGGCGCCGCTTCTACTGAGACCCCCTCAGGTCCAAGCTCGATCCATCATGTTGCCGCTAGGTATGCTACTTTTACTGAACGATTACCCTCTAAAATCTTCGACGCAGGGTCATCGCTGGTGCGGTTTTCGGAAGCTTGACTCTACTCGGATTGTTGGCTGGGATTCTACTTTGGTTAAGACGACGAAAGTGGTGAGCAAAACTCATTCTTCCTTGATAAAATTACTATATGATCATTTATGGGCACTCGACGGATCCTTTCTCTTCAACAATAGAGAACAGTCCAATTCCGAATGAAAAATTGCTACCAAATCCCACCTATCCGCTTCGGCAAAACAGTACATCTCACATGACAGACGACATGGATACTGAATCTGCTGGAGTCGGAAATCGTAGACCAGACACTAGAGCCAACAGGACAATCGAGGAGATGGCGGCGACGATGCAGAGAATGGAGTCGGAAATCGTTCGGCTGAATCACCAGATGCTGCCGCCAGTGTATTCGATCCAATAAACAGTCGTGCTGAGGCCAGTTGGTTACTATGCTTGGCTTGAAAAGGTCGTTTCTTGCATCTGGCACATATCAGATTGTCTCATGAGACGAAAGATATCGGATTTGACCTTTTCCCTCGGTTTCCTTGGCTTCCGTGGACCAGGACATTCAATGGAGCGGCCCAGGTTCAAGATAAGATAACAAATTGAGTTGGCGAATATTCCCACGCCAAGGTTTCGCTTTCTTTCCTTCCTTCATTGGGCGCAGAACTGCGCAGAAACTCCAAATCGAGGAGCAAGAATACAGTAATCGATCACTGTTGGCGCACGGATTCATTTGCAACTTTCTCGACTGCCCAATCAACGCCTCACGATCACTTGCCCATTCTATTCCGTTTCCTTCATCAGAGATGTATCAAGCGCAGCGATTCGGTGGCTTAACGACGCTGGAAGCTCATGACTTCTTTCTGAACCATTGCTCATGCCGCCCAGGCCAAAATACCCGATACTGTACGTCCGATCCTTGCACCCTGGTCAGATTTAATGCTGAGATTCCTTTTTAGCGCGCTTTTATGTCTGCTATTTGCGGGGACAGAGTCTTCGGGAAAGATAGCACTCAGTATACGGGGCGTGGTGGTCTTTGAACGCAAGAAGGTCATTGAGTGGACGCGTAGTGCTGAAGATCCAACCGACTTTGGACTGAGGACTGTACCGTCCACAGATATTCAGGTTGGAGATCTGCAGCCCGAAGGGACAGGGCTTTCTGGGACGGTTGTCGTCCTGTTTGAGGAGTCTTCCGATGGTATAACGCAAGTCTTCAGTTCTCTTCTATTATCCTCACCAGCTAACCATTTACAGCAAGATAGCCCTGGAGGCGTTCGATAAAAGGTAATATCTATAAAATCATCCATTAATTATCATTGACCTCGTCAAAGCGATCCCAACGACATCTTATTCGAATCTACACCATTCAGCGTACGTTCAAGTTTGTGACAATGATGTGCCTATCTTACCGGTTATTCAGGTTCGTGTTAGTAGTGTTGGTGATATTGGAAAGGAAATTGGTGGTATTGGAAGTATTGGCGGAAGTGGAAGTAAAGGAGGAGTTAGCTCTAGCTCTGGAACGTCTGATACCACCGCAAGCTCGGCCACGACTGCAACTGCAACATCAGCCCCAGATTCTGCCTCTTCAGGAACTCTGACAGAACCTGGAACTCCCACTTCCTCTAGCGCAAGATTCACGACGTCTTTTCAGGTCGCAGGAGCAAAGAGGTCAGTCCATATGCGATTCTTTGCTTCAAGTCAAGTAATCGCTATCCACTCTTAGCCAAAACACTTTCATTAGCTCAGTTGAAACGCAAGCCTCGTCTTTGTCCAGCTATGTCTCTTATAGTTATACAGCGGCAGCTTCACCACTGGGCTTCCCGGACCTGATTCCACCGCACCCATTTCCTCCCAGCAATCTAGTAATCGTGGCTCAAATCATCATGTCCCTCCTAGGTATGCTGCTTCTACTGAACCGATTCATCATTTGAATTTTCGATACAGGATCATCGCTGCTGGAATCGTCACTGTCATGGCTGTACTCGGAATCTTGGGGGGTATTCTGTTTTGCTGGTTAAGACGACGAAAGCGGTAAGCAAAACACATTTCTTCTTCAACGAAAATATCTACAATGATCATCCATAGGCAATTTAAGACTCTTTCGATGGATCCTTTCTCTTCAACAATAGAGCTCGCGGGAATTCCGGATGAAAAATTGCTGCCAAATTCCAGTCCGACTTTACCGAACCCTCCGCCTCGGGTTGAAAACATCATATCTCACGAGACAGATGGCATGAATGTTGAATCTGCTGGAGTCGGAGATAGTGGACCAGACACGAGAGCCAGCAGGACCATCGAGGAGATGGCAGCAACAGTGCAGCGAATGCAGTCAGACATCTTTCGGCTGAATCAACAAATGTTGCCTCCAGCATATTCACCACCTCCGAGCCCCCAATGAGAAGTATTTGTATTGAATTCAAGCCTGTCGTTGTGTACTTGTCATTCCTTATCAATTTATTATCGATCGACGGCAACTTGGTTCTCAGATAAGATAACAAAATGATGGTTCGCTGGATCCTCCCACGCTCACTATATGAACTGACGATCCCAGTCCATTTTCTGGCTTCTTCCAGACAATACAGCATTATGCCTCACTGCTCAGCTATTCATGGCCGAATACACTCCCGTTCCAGCGATCCAAAAACAGTCGAGCAATCCGTAAGGTTCTGTAACCATCGCTCATGTTGAGCCGACGACACTCAGCCATGTACGCTCAATTCCGCTCCCTGGTGGATTGAATGCTGAAATTCATTTAGCGCATTCTTATGGTTGGCAGCAACCTCTTTGGGCAAGATAACAGTGACTCTGCCGGACCATATAACTGTTGAACAACAGACCGTGATTCGGTGGACACGCGGTGCTCAAGATCCAGTTTCCAACTACGATGTCAGAACTGTACCGTCCATCGATCTCGAGGTCAGAGCTCTACATCCGGACAATAAAAGTAGGCTTTCTGGGACCATCACCGTCGTTTTTCACGAATCTCCGACTGGGTATGTCTCATCGCTCTCTGTATTCTCAGTCAAAATCCAACGAATCTACAGCCTTGTGGTACTCAAAGTGTTGAATAAAGAGTATGAACCATAAATGCATCTGTTAACCATCATTGACCTCGTTAAAGAAATCCCAACATCGTCTATACTACTTCTTCGCCTTTCAATGTACGGCTTTTGTGGCTCAACGACTGGCTTGTGTCATTGATTTATTAGGTCTTCAACACCGATGGTACTACAGGGTCTGAGGGATCTTCGGCAACATTGTCCAGAACAGCGACATCAACTGAAGCGTGAGGTTCAATTCTTTGTCTTGATTTATGCATCTCACGTTGCAACAGGGCCACTGGCACTGGGCTTCCTACATCGTCTGGTTCCACCTCATCGGGTTCTAGTCCCGCTGGGTATGCTAGCTCACTGGATCACTTTTTTATCTGAATTTTTCACCTAGCGTCATCGCTGGCGCGGTTTTCGGAAGCTTGGCTGTACTCGGACTCTTGGGTGGCATTCTACTTTGGTTAAGACGACGAAACTGGTGAGCAAAAGTTCATTTATCTCATAGACATGGCAATAATCGACTGTAGGCAATCTAAAGCCCTTTCCTCAGATCCTTTCTCTTCAACAGTAGAGCTCAGGTCAATTCCAAATGAAAAGTTGTTGCCGAGTTCACGGCACACTTCTCTCAATCTGGCGCGACAAGATTTATCGTTTCCATCTACGACCAAGCCTCGCCTGTCCTTGTCTGTGGCTGTCCAAGGCAGCCAAATTCTAGTCCAGAACACGACTCAGACTCGCCACAACGAGGTCCAGAATCTGGGACCAGAAGAAAGGAACATATCAATCGAGGAGATGGCGGCAGGAATGCAGAGAATGGAGTCGGACATCGTTCGATTGAATCAGCACTTGTTGCCTCCAGCGTATTCATCCCTTCCGAGCACCCAATAAACAGTATTTCTCACCGAATGCTGTGTTGAATGCAGTTGGTTACTATGCTTTACTTGAAGAGGTCGTTTCTTGCATCGGGCAGATATCAGATGGTCTCATGAGACGAAAGATATTGGATTTGGATGGTTTCCAAGCTTAGAAGGCCGTCCTCAAGATAAGATGACAAATCGAGTTGGCATTATTCTCACGCCCAGCTCCTGGTTTCTTTCTTCCCTCATTCATCGCCCAAACCCCAAATCGAAGACAGTAATGGATGACATGGCGGTGGGGATTCATTCGGAAAATCATCGCCTGCCAAATCCATGCTTGGTTAACGGGCGAGCATCTCACTTGCAACTATTAGACTCGAATCAGTGGCTATCGCACAAAAATCCGCCAGTTACTGACAGTCGATCAACGTTGCACTGTGCAGCGTGCGAAGCAATGGAGGAAACCTCGACTGAGTCTATGCAACTATGAGAATCATGATCCTCTTCCGTTTCCGTCATCAGAGATGCATCAAGCGCAGCGATTCAAAGGCCGAGCGACACTTGCAGCTCATGACTTCTCTTTGAACCACTGCTCATGCCACCCAGGTATTCAACCTTGTATGTCCAATTCTTGCTCCCTGGGTAGATTTTATGCTGAAGTTCTTTTTTAGCGCGCTCTTGTGGTTATTATTAGCAGGAACAGAGTCGTTGGGGAAGATAGCACTCATTCTACCGGACGTAGTAGTTTTTGAACGCGACACCGACATTCAGTGGACGCGCAGTGCTGAAGATCCAACTGACTTTGGAATAAGGACTGTACCGTCCACGAATATTCTGGTTGAAGATCTGCAGCCCGACGGGACAGGGCTTTCTGGGACGGTTGTCGTCCTGTTTGTGGAATCTTCCGATGGTATAACGTAAATCTTCACTTCACTTCTATTATCCTCAACAGCTAACCATCTAAAGCGAGATGGCCCTCGAGGCGTTCGATAAGAGGTAATATCTATAAAATCATTCATTAAATATCATTGACCTCGTCAAAGCAATCCCAACGATGTCTTATTCGAATCTACACCATTCCACGTACGTCCGAGTTTGTGACCAAATGACTTGCCTATCTTACCGGTTGCTCAGGTTGATGTTAGTGGAGGTGGAAGTGGAGGTGAAACTAAAGTACCCTCGGGCTCTCGCCCTAAAACATCCGATACCACCACAAGCTCGGCCACGACAAAAACTGCAACATCAGCCAGAGATTCTGCCTCTTCAATTACTCCAACACAACTTGAAACTCCCACTTCCTCTAGCGCAAGATTCACGACGTCTGTTCAGGTCGCAGGAGCAACCAGGTTAGTCCAATATGTGATTCCTTATTTCAAATCAATTAATCGCTCCAGTTCAAGTCTTAGCCAAAAGACTTTCACTAGCTCAGCTGAAACGTGAGCCCTCATCTTTATCTAGAGATGTCTTTTATTTCATGCAGCGATAGCTTCACCACTGGGCTTCCCGGACCTGATTCCACCACATCCGTTTCCTCCCCACAATCTAGTAATCCTGGCTCAAGTCATCATGTTCCTCCTGGGTATGTATGCTGCTGCTACTGAATCGATTCGTCATTTGAATTTTTGATGCAGGACCATCGCTGGTGGAATCGCCGCTGCCATGGCTACACTCGGAATCTTGGGGGGCATTCTGTTTTGCTGGTTAAGACGACGAAAGCGGTAAGCAAAGCACATTTCTTCGTCAACAAAAATATCCACAATGACCATCTATAGGCAATTTGAGACCCTTTTGATGGATCCTTTCTCTTCAACAATAGAGCTCAGGTCAATTCCGGATGAAAAATTGCTGCCAAATTCCAGTCCGACTTTACCGAACCATCCGCCTCGGGTTGAAAAAATCATATCTCACGAGACAGATGGCATGAATGCTGAATCTGCTGGAGTCGGAGATCGTGGACCAGACGCGAGAGCCAGCAGGACCATCGAGGAGATGGCGGCAACAGTGCAGCAAATGCAGTCAGAAATCTTTCGGCTGAATCAACAAATGTTGCCGCCAGCATATTCACCGCCTCCGAGCCCCCAATAAAACCCTTTCTTTTGTATTGCATAATTTATTGAATCCAAGCCTGTCGTTGTGTCGTTGTACTTGTCATTCCTGGTTACGCTAACTTCGTTCGGGTTTGAGTTCAAGATAAGATAATAAAATGATGGTTCGCTGGATCCTCCCACGCTCACTCTATTTTGAACTGACGATCCCAGTCCATTTTCTGGCTTCTTCCAGACAATACAACATCATGCCTCACTGCTCAGCTATTCATGGCCGAATCCGCTCCCGTTTCAACAAACCAAAAACAGTCGAGCAACTCGCAAGGTTCTGTAACCATCGCTCATGTTGAGCCGACGACACTCAGCCATGTACGCTCAATTCCTGCTCCCTGGTGGATTGAATGCTGAAATTCAACATTTAGCGCATTCTTATGGTTGGCAGCAACCTCTTCGGGCAAGATAACAGTGACTCTGCCAGACCATATAACTGTTGAACAACAGACCGTGATTCGGTGGACACGCGGTGCTCAAGATCCAGTTTCCAACTATGGTGTCAGAACTGTACCGTTCATCGATCTCGAGGTTAGAGCTCTACATCCGGACGATAAAAGTAGGCTTTCTGGGACCATCACTGTCGTTTTTCACGAATCTCCGACTGGGTATGTCTCATCGCTCTCTGTATTATTATCATTCAAAATCTAAAGAATCTACAGCCTTCTGGTGCTGGAAGTGTTGAATAAAGAGTATGAACCATAAATCCATCCGTTAACTATCATTGACCTCGTTAAAGAAATCCCAACATCGTCTATACTACTTCTTCGCCTTTCAATGTACGCCCTTGTGGCTCAACGACTTGCTTGTGTCATTATTGATTTATTAGGTCTTCAACACCGATGGTACTACAGGGTCTGAGGGATCTCCGACAACATTGTCGAGAACAGCGACATCAAGCGAATCGTGAAGGTTCATTTTATCTAGATCTATGTATCTGACATCGAAACAGGGCCACTAGCACTGGGCTTCCTGGTCCCGATTCTACATCATCTGATTCCGCCTCATCTGGTTCTGGCTCAAATCCTCATGGTATTGCCGGGTATGCTACCTCACTGGATCAATCGCTCGTCTGAATCTTGGATGTAGGGTCATTGGTGCAATCGTCGCAGGCCTGGCTGTACTGGGACTCTTGACGGGGATTGTACTGTGGTTACGACGAGGAAACTGCTAAGCACCAAGCTCATTTCATTCTCACTGTCATGGGCTGACCATGTGCAGGCGATTCAAGACTTCTTCGCCATTGGATCCTCGCTCTTCAATAGAGCTCAGGTTACTTGCAAATGAACAGATATCGCCAAATTCGAGGCGCAATTCGCCAACTCATCTGTCGCGACAGGTTGTGTCGTTTGCACCTGCTATGACCACAATTCCGACACCAGCGTCTATTACTCTACCTTCTCAGAACAGCAGAGCTCAGATCCAAAGCATGATCACACCTTCCATGACCGACACCCTCCCTGCAGATCCCATTCAAGTCCAAAGTCGCGAACCAGACGAAGGAGCCAACAGGAGAATCGAGGAGATGGCGGCAAAGGTGGAGAGAATGGAGTCGGAAATTGTTCGGTTGAATCAACACCTTATGGACCAGTTACCTCCAGCATATTCATCTTCGTCGAGCAGTCAATGACAAGTTGTATCTCACCGAATGTTGTGCCGAATCCATTTGCTTTGATGTCCCAACAAAGGCTCTGACAAATGACAGATGGTGCCCACGGAGGGAAGGAAGGAAGGAAGGATATTCGGCTTGGTCCACGTAATAATAAATGCCACTACTAATCACTCCTAGTCAGATCAAGCATCAGAGTTTCGTATCAGCTGTTGATTCCTTTCCCTCCTCAAGCTCCGTGGATTCTCGCTAGTATGAGGATACTTCCGTATGTCCGTTTCTTTGTGTACATTAGCAGCAATTGACGAATCTTTAGCTTACTCTCTGGACTGGCCTTCATCCTCCAGAGTGTTTCGGGATTCATGGACTTGGCGAACCAAGCAGTCATAGGGCAGTCGACGCCTCTGTTCTGGAATCAGCCAGTCGGGACGACAATCACTTTGCAGTTGGTCTGTGAAACCTGCTCAAACGACGCGACAAGCTCTCTTCCCCCGATTGACGTCCCCCAAGGAAGTCTCTCCGGCACTGATACGATAGTCTTTTCGTCGGCGCTTCAGCCTGGGTAAGTCGGCGATTATGTTTGTGATCGTACCGTTGAACCTTCGACGCTAGGACATATCATATTCTAGCTCAGACTGGTCAAACTAGCGATAACAGTCAAACACATTCATTTCAACTCGTCTCCGGCGACGGAACCACTCCTTCTAATCCAACAAACGCGTCTGTTCATTCTCCTTCAAAATCTTTTGCCAGCTGAACCTTCCACAGAGCAAATCCTCAAACTACTCAAACCAGCAAGGCATCGACTGGTGCTGGCCAAGGTTCGACCACGACAAATTTAAAAGCCTCAGGCACAGGGTAAATTGTACAAATTACACATGATAGCCTGGACTTACTTGATGTATGAAGTACCGCTGTTCCCGGTCAGCCAGCGACATCCACGAGCTCTAGTTCATCGGTCGGCTCTGGCTCTGGCTCCGACTCTGGGTGTGTCATTTGCAACTATGGTTTCCAGGACATCGTTGACCTCTTACCAGAAACGGTACCAGAAACAGTACAGCCAGATCGTAAGGAATCTTCAATATTGAGTCGATTGGCTCGTTAATGCTCTTGCATCAAGCCATTCCAGTGCATCTGTTACGCTCTCTACATTGCCCGGAGGTGCCATTGTAACAATAGGCGGTTCCAGCTCTTCAACCGCGATTTCGTCTACGAGGTAAAGATCTCCTCAAACCACATCTGACTGCAAGTAACCGTTTGGAATCTAGCATTGCTCCCCCGAATGCTTCTACAACCTTGAATCCAGGCTCCCATCATCTTCCCGCTGGGTAGGTTCTGTTAGCTTTTCCGAATGAAACTGATCTGAATGTTGACGCAGAGCCTTGGGTGGTATAATAGCCGGAATGCTGATGCTTTTCGCGCTTTTCGCGCTGATTCTGGTTTGTTGGTTACGTCGCCGAAGCCAGTGAGTCGACTCATTTCATCGCAAGTATATTCTGAAGTTGACCTGGATACAGGCGATCAAAGAGGTTCACATCGAATCCTTTCTCGGACAAGCTCGTAGATCATCCGGCTCGACCTTCGTCTTTCATCGAGCCAGCCGTTTTACCACAGGACTCGACTCAATCGTCGACAACAATCATGGACGAAAAGCCTCCGGTTCTGACGACAGACGGGACGCAAAATCACGATACAAGCGAAAGCCCGAGCCCATTTTTATCTGATTTCTTATCAAGTTCTGCACCGTCACAGGGCGTGAGCTCGAGCAGCGACGCCACAGTTGATGCGACGAGAAGCAACGCCACAATCGACGTGATGGCGGCCGAAATGGAAAGGATGAAGGCGGAAATTGACTGGTTGAAGAATCAACATATGGTCGAGCAGCTACCGCCAGCATATTCTTGACCTGGACGTTTCTCGCACTCGACAGTAGTCACTCGACAGTACTCATTCATTCAGGTTAAACCTATCATATTGTACGAAAGCACTGCGGCCTGATTTGGCGAATGATACAGACCCGAACATGTGGGTACTGCTCGCATAAATGTCACTCAGACGGACGAGACCAGGTCTATATTCGGTCGGAAATAAAATCAAACACATTCTCGATTCGACAAGGGTCGACAGTCGGCTCAGCTCTGTGATCAACGACTTTGTACCTCTCCAACTCGCCCCGACTACCCTCTACAAAACGATAGGTAAACTACGTTTCGATCGGGAGAAGAAAGCCAGGTGGACTCACTCTTTATGAAGCATTCTTGTAGAGTAGGGCACTTTTCCACCCAGGATTGTGTGATTGATTCAGCAGACAAGGTTTCGCTATTGGAATATAAGATCAGACCAAAAGATTCGAGTTTTCCGAAGCCAGAAATCTCCTCTAGGATGGTCGATCGTGCATCCTGATTCTTGTCAACGGGAAGAGATATTGATACAAGACATTCACAGACCTCCGAATCATTGGCACAAAGTATTTTGAGAACACAGCATTTGAGGTTGGGCAAAGCGTGTTTCAGACGTTTTAGCACGATCTGTACAGGTGAGATCTGACCTTGAACTTCAATGACCACATCCTGGCAGAAAGGAAACTTAGAGAAGGCGTCCAGACTTTTCTCGTCTGTCCATCCGTAGAACCTGAACCAGACGGAGCGAAGGCTGTCAGTCTTCAATAGCATCCTCGCTCTGGCCAAGGACCGGTCACGATAGGAGACAAGGTTAGGAAGATCAATCACCGGTTCTATCTGGCTTGGATGAAAGTAAAGGTTCAGATGCAATAGGGCTGGGTGACGATTGAGGAAGGCTAGGACGGCGTCTCGAGCAAAGTCCGAATCCCAGTCAGATACCTTCAAATTCAGAGTTTGAAGATGAGGGAAAGACAACGAGCTCTCGAAACTGCCGTGCCATGTCACGGACAGGTGTCGCAGTTCTGTGGTCCTTTGAAGAATGCGGACTGGCGTGGTTTTGGAAATAGTACCAAAGCGATCACTGTAGTAGATGCTGTACAGGGCTTTATGAGTGAACAGCGAAAACTTCAACGATAGCATACCTCACCTGACGCGTAATTCCTTCACACAGACTCCGTATTCGGGGTTTACATCCAATGTGCGAGTAAACAATTTGGTTCTTTCCTCATTCAGATTCACAATTTCATACAGGGGCCGATGAGCCAGCTGCTTGAACTCTTTGGAGACTTGACACAATGCACTTTTGGTGGCGACATTGCAGTGAGAAATGATTTTCGTCAGAAGTTCGTTAGGAAGCAGGTCGAGGATGGTCATAGGACAGTGAGCGATGTGACTTGGCCTCAGAGCTTCTGTCGTTCCAAAAATGCTGGGGTTGACAGATTCTTTATTGAAAGAAAAGTCGGCCTTGGGGTCACAGTCAAGGCTCAAGTCTGTGACTGATGCAAGACGACGCCAAGGATTCAGAGAGGATATTAGACAACCCCTGCAGTGGATAACATTGTTCAGAAGGAACTGAACAAGGAAGGAAGGAAAAACAGCGCACATGAGGTAGAGTTAGACGGCTCGGTCCCACTACAGAGACACCGGGTTAGAGTATCGTATAGGCGTTGCACCTGTAGCGTTGATGTCGGCCCGGAAATATAAAGCCAGCAGAGAGGACGAGCGTAGAGGTCAAAAGAACAAAAGAGTGGCCACAGAATATCCAAGTGGCGCGTTACCGCACTGCCTCGGAACAAGCTAGATAAGATTCAGTGCGAAATTCCCACCTCCCACTCTGTTCTCATCAAATGTCAGGCTTCTATGTCCTTGTCTCCAGCTTGTCTCGTTTCTTGTTTCACGTCGTATCAGACTGCCCCAGCGCTGAGCTCTAGCCAATATGAGGCTGCTTATGTACGTCTATCCTCCAGTTTCACCGAGAAAATCATCGAGAATAATCAAGTGGCGCGCTGATTGGGCTGGCTTTTGGCCTGCGGGCTGTCTCGGCCATCTGGATGACAATACCGTCTCTTATAACTATTGGGCAGTCTGCAGATCTTCAATGGCACGATCCAATCTCTCCGACAATTATCTTTTTACTGCTGAGCGATACGGTGTCTTATACCAAGACGTATACGGTTGAGACGGACGGGAGCACTTCAGGCACTTTTCCGATCTTCTTCGAGGATACTCTGCAGCCGGGGTCAGTCCTCAGGAATTATCTGGGATTTGATTACTGATTTCTGGCTACAGAATCTATCGTGTCGAGGCTTACCATCCTGGGTATGTTTCCTTTGAAGATAAGCAACGACTGTGGTTGACAATTGTCGATACAGTGGTGATACCGCTGCGCCTGGCCACTCTGACGACGCCAGCACACCTAGTTTCCGGCTTGTAGCCGACACATCCAATCCTTCAGGTCCATCTGACACGTAGGCCATTCTATCTCATTTTGCTATCCGCCTCAATATTCTTTTTGCAGCTCCAAAACCCAGTCTACGACCACCAGTAAAGCAACCACTTCCACGGCCACATTCATTTCTTCTCCGTACGTTGTCAAGCCCATTCTTCTTCTATGGCTAATGTCCTAGCAGCGGCTCCCAGTCATTCTCGACCTCGTGAGATTGCCAGCTTCTTCTCAATTGATTCAGATATTGACTGTATCACAGCTTACAATCATACACGGGCGCTTCCCCTACATCGAGAACGTACGCCTCAATTTTCCTCTCGCGCTGTCTAGCTCACCTTCCCTTAGTGACAATTCAAATCCTCCTGGGACTGGCGCTGGGACCCGAACTGCGACGAATCATGGCACTGGCACTCAAACTTCACTCGGAGATGCATCAGCGACTGGGTGAATATCTTCCTCTTGTATCTCAGATCTCAGAGCCGAGCTTACAGAATGTCAAGGATTCAGACGGGAACAGTCGACGCGACAGACTCAGGATCTTCTCCAGACCCAAGTTCCACTTTGACATCTCCGACATCTCCACCTTCAGCAGCAAAATCTCACACGGCAGCTATAGTCGGAGCGGTCGTTGGGACTCTGCTATTTCTGCTATTGCTCCTGGTGGCTCTGATGTTGCTCTACCGCCGACATAGGAAGAAGAAGAAACGCAAGAATGCCATGATCTTCTTCCGTGAAAGGATGGTTCGTCCTCGAGGCGAATCCGAGCTGCTTTCACCGACTCGTGAATCATCTACTGCTCCACAGACACGTCTCCTGTATCCATTATTGTTTCCTCATTCTCGGGACCCTACGCCAGAAGCACCTGATTAGTTAGTCGCATTTACCTTGGACGTTTATACGACAATTTTATACCTGTACCTGGATCTCGGGTTTCGTCGGTCCGCGAGCGCGTATTTGATTAGGACCCTGGACAATAATGGTTTCATGGTGATCCGGAATCCGGACAAATTTTGAGCTTTTGGCCTGGTAGCCTGGTGAAAATCCGGACAAAATTGGACCTCAAATGGGCGAGCCTCGATGCAAATCCGGACAAATTTTTGCGACCTCCGGGGGCGCGAGAAAAATTTTGAGCTTACTAACCACCCAAAAAAAAAAAATTACGCGTCCCCCGGGCTCCATGCCTGATTTTTGTCCGGACAAATTATCCCTAAAGGCCGATTTTGGGTCCGGACAAAAATGGAGGCAAAAAGGAAAAACGGATGATGGATCAGGCCTTTAGCGGTAGTCTCGAACCCAGACGTTGTTGGAACCGCCTCGCGGAAGCTCGCTCCGCTCGCTGTCGCCGATAGCGACCATCATGATGGCCACGCGAGCGGAGATTGAAAAACATAAGACAAGCGAGCGGTAAGTAGAACGTCTGGTGCATTTTGGTACGAAGCACCTACAGACCCCTTCTGCCAAAATTTTCCATTTCGCCACTCTTTCCTTGTCTGATGACTCGACACCAGACTGGAGTGTATAGATATGAATATTTCAACCATGTGAGATGTTTAGCAAGCAAAAGAGAAGGAAAAATGAGGCCGGACTGCTCCGAGCCCACCAAAAAGGTCCCAGATGTATTCCCGAGTTTTTCAACAACAGATGCTAGATACTGCCTAAAACTTCTTGAATTCAAGTCCAATGAAGTTCATAATGTTGTTGCATATCTTGCTGATGCTGAAAAGCGACGGGACAGGTCAAATTTTGGGTCTGTAGGTGGCCCCTACTGAAGTGCACCAGACGTTCTACCGGTCGCGAGCGATAATGTTTTCATTCTCCGCTCGCGTGGTCGCCACGCGAACACCGGACCGGTAAACGGATGGAGCCGAGACTACTTTAGCGGAATTGTCCAGGGTCCTATTTGATTTCTGTACCTATGTTTTCTCGGCTATCTCTTTCCGGGATTCCCAACTTTTCCCATCATGACTCGGTGGACATTGCAGCCAGAGACGGCGAGCCAGCAAGACGGTCGTGTTTTTCAGCGACCTCTCGGGGCGTTGGAGCTTGGATTCCATTTGGACAGTCTTTTCGCCCGGACTGCCGATGCATTTTTAGATGCATTGGTCGAGATTCTAGACGGTTCCCGGGCGGAAATCCTCCAAAAGGACAGCATATACGAGGCTTGGACGTCTCTGAAGCAGAAGAATCCACTTCTTGCTGCAAAAACGGACAGAATTCATTTCATTCTCGAGGAAACTAGGCTGAAATCTCTAGTTCCCGATGAAATCACCTTCCTGTCAATGGGTTCAGCGGAACAAGTCGCCAATTTTATTGAAGAGGCGCAGAACTCTCCCGAGAGGCTTTTGTCCGACGAGCTTCTTGCAAGAGTCTTTATAGTGACTCGGAGCGACGATGACAAGTATTTTCACATACTGGTGATCATTGCTCACTGCATCACGGATGCCATGTCGAACGCGACAGTTATACGCGACTTTTTGGATTTCCTTTCAGATCCTTCTAGTGCGGTTTACAAGCTAGAGGACAGACTTGCGCTGTCCTTGGCTGCCGAAAGTCTGGACCCCGCCTTGAAGCTGCCACTTCCAAGACAGCGATGGCGACGAGCTATTGGCCATGTTATATCTAGCCAGCGTCAAGCCAAGCTTCTGGTAGGGACATTCAAGACTTGTGAATCGTTGACTGACTTGTCGGACTTGTCGTCTAGGGCGGACATACATTGCCCAGAAGGGTTTCCATCTCGACTTCATCGACTCCCGCCAAATCCTGTCGGACATCCTTTTCCTTCTCTCCGTCCGAATCTCTCGAGGTTATAAAAGGCTGCAGAAAACACGGCTTGACATTCGGTAATGTCTATCCTGTGCTAGGCCAACTCGCCATGGCTCGTGTTCTCTGCCGACATCGGATTCGCGGCGAAATTGGAGATGAAGAATGGGATTTCAGGCGCAAGGAGCTCATGACAACTGCAGGTCCTGTTAATTTGAGACCATATCTCGACAAGGAATGGTACGAACAAGGTGGTGATTCAATCGTCTCCGTTCAAATAGGCTTTTTCTACTACGCGATGCCGCTGATGCCACTAGGAAACATCGTCGCAGGTGACAGATTGCCTTCATTCGACGAGCTATTGTCCCTAAAGCGATTGGTCTATCGCGGGTTTTTGTTAAAGAAGCAAGCGAACTTGCACTTCAAAAACCCATTGTTCCTGGAGATCTTGGCTGCCGGAAAACCTGGGCGCCTGCAGAGACTTGAAGGGACGCTCAAGGCTTGGCAAGAAAGTCGGGACAAGGTTGTGAAAGACCCGACATACCTGACGCCCATGGAGCAAAGTCGCAATGGACTAGTCGTTGGCATCGGAGGTTCGTCTGCTGGAAATGTAAGTAGTTCCCGATTTCCTTGACTTGATCTGACTCGAATGGTCAGCTTGACGGCCTTGCTCCGCTTTTCTATCCGCTGAACAAGGCAGAAAAAAGGTTGCACCACCATCGTACGGCCACATCTTTACACTGTCGTCCGGCAGAGCTGTACCTTGGAGCGGCAACGACACGGAAACAGCTTCATCTGTCCATATTCTGGGACGGAAATGTCTATGAGCGAGACGTGATTCTGGAATGGTTGAACGAGGTTCAAAGTGCGATAAGACACTATATCATTGGGAGCCCTTCGGTGAAGCTTTAGATCGAACATGGATACATGATTGGATTGTACTATCGCTTGTACATTGATCGATTATGACTGTTCAAACTTCTATGCACTGTGGAAGAGAATTCGGGCAGGGGTCCGAAACATCTAAAAAGAGGTAAGCGTCCGCCGAATAAAGCCAGTGTGCCAGTCTTACAGAAGTCGGACACGAAATGCCCAGAGGATGTGATATCCCACTTGCTAGAACAAGGATTAGAAGTGCGAGGATAATGCGATTGAAATCTACGTACTTGTTCCCTTGCACGTTTTCACCAAATTCCCAGCATGTAAAGGACACTTTCTGAAGGCTCAATCAGCATGTGATGAATCCGGGTGTTGAAAAGCAACCTACAGTTCCTTTGGCATATTCTCCAAGGGCTTTACAAGTCGAGGTCGACGAAGTGTTGGGACAGGTCCTGTAACGGACACCGCTTCCAAGAATGGTGCACGTAGAGGACTGGGCAGCGTCTGCGGTCGCATTGCTCCTCGGAACAGAGATACTGAGTCCCGTCTGAGCAAGAATTGCGAGGGAAATAAGGGTCGAGAAAGAAATGAGCTTCATGGTGAAGATAGGTCGACTTAGACGATAATCCTGGCGTTTAAATAGCCTTTAATGTACAATGAGTGCATTTTGGGATCGTTGAAACAACTGGAATAATAATCAGTGCTAATTTAATATATATTATCGACATTTATGCACACACCATACGAATCTGTGGTCATCAGACCACCAACTCGATGAGTATCATAGTGGCCCCATCGCCGTCTAGCCTCGAGAGGAAGGCATCACGGGTGCCGTTGAGTTTTGAGGAGATTCTTACTCGGAACTGAGCGTTTCAGTTTGACTTGGTGGCATCGTTTATCATAATGTTTTCTGAAAAAGATATTTGTTCCCTGCGAGGAAGCGTCAGCAGGCAAAGATGAAAAAAGCTAGCCCTGTTTGCCCCGGGAATATGATCGGTGTCGGTGGGTTCCGGGGGCTTCAATCGTCGAATAACAGGTCCACAGCGACAAATGGCACTTCGCTCGTCTCGAAACTAGATTAGGGGTCGGGCTCTATCCGGAGATCCGGATCGATCCGAGCGGAGATTGATATAAATACTCGAAGACGCGTTTTTAAGTTGGCCAGCAAAGATTCTCGAAGCCGAACTGCACCAGCCACCTGTGTAATGGCTCTCGCTGTCGACCGAATTCACACTCGATCAATGGCCTCCATTTGGGCATCAATGTCATTCTTATGGCATACCAAGCGGTATCATAGATGTAAGTTGGGAAACATGGAGTATCTGTATCAGTTAAGCAACTCTAGAAAGGATTCTCGTGCCTTTCTAGACAATTCTACAATACCCTTGACCTCATCAACATCCTTCAATGATATATTGATAGTACCAGCTGCAAGTAAAGCAGACACTTGGGCATCAGTGCGTACCTCTGCCTGGTGGATACCAGCAGTTTTTGTTTGCCCAGAAACTTGAATCTGTAGCCAAAGCCCCGCCTCACATGGAATCCAGTACCACCATACCAGACCATACCCAGCATTAGGTGCCCCCTTTGGGACAAATATTGGCATGCTCTTTTCAGCGTTGAACCGCTCTCCAGATTTCATCATGGAAGAACCACTTAGAACTCGTGCAGCAGGTACAGCGACAGAACGGCGCGGTGATGCTGCATGATTCGATTGCCGAATTGAGAATACGACAATACAGCAGTCGTACAAGTCCATCGGGGTCGTGGATGCCCCGTTAATCCACATTGCACTGGACAAAGATGTGTCGCCAAAGACGGTTCTAATTTCGACGGAGACAGAAGGCAGATTTAGGTCAGGAAGGGGGTAGAGATTCTGTGACTTGATCCCATCGGAGATCAAGCTCAGATCACGGCTGACAAATGCATCATCAGCATACTGGGCCTGGCCTCGGGGATGGACGAGACTCTGGCACTTTGCTAATGCCAAGGTCAATTCTATGACCCGCTCTTTGAGTCGTGCTGGAAGACTAGACCACGGTCGTGCGACCAGCATTCGCAGAGCCATGGGATCAGTGGCGGGATCGGCAAGATGATAAACAAGGATACGCGCTACAAGCCAGAGAAATTGAAACCCAGCCCAGATGAAGACCACGGATCGTGGTTGATGGCCCATGGTGAAATATGTCAATACGAAGGATGCTGTTGAGACCACCGCACCCATAGCCCAGAAAGCTCGCCAAATCCAGGAGGTCCTTGGATTCTCACAGACCCCCAATATAATCTTGCGTGGTCCGCCTTGACGGCTTACTATCGGAAGTTGCCCAGCGATCATATCTAAACCTCCCATCTCCGGTTCAGGATGCTGTCTGAGTAAAATTTGCTGGGTCTGTATCAGAACAGCACCCAGGAAGAAATAAGCCCATGGAGTGGCTGAAGTGATTCCAAGCAATCCAGCACCCTTCTTCCACAGGATATAGAATTCCGCCAATTTTATGAAGGACATGACAGTTGCCGGTCCTTGGATGTGGCTCTGATGTTGAGAGAAAAGGCGATTTCCAGGGGTGAAGATCTGAAGCGGCTGTCCAACAGGAGTGTCCGGAATAGCTCGCAACATATGTGATGTTGAATTATCTATCGCGTAAACATCGCTGCAGTTCACGCCCCCCTGAGACAAAGATATCTATCTTGAAGACCAGACTTATAGATAGAGCGAAAACACACCTGGGTTGCACGACAAAATATCGCCAAGGGCTCTCCCATATCCCTTCTAACTTTGGCTGCCCTGTTCGAGTCGTAAGAGAGCTCGAGTCCCAGAGCTGTATCAGAAGATGGACTGCGAATCCCCAGCGTCTCGCGTAACCAACCGCTGTTAGCGCCGCAAAAACATGCCTTTACCACTGATATGGTCCCAAAAGAGCTGGTCGCAGCCCATGCAATACCAGCTGCTCCCCGGTTTCCCAGCACGAGTGACTCGGCGATGCTTGACCTGACCAGTGCAGTCAGAGCGCTAAGTTCAACAAGATTGTTACTGAAATTGAAGGATGCCAGGAAACCTCCGACAGCCATAGTATGGTTCGTCTTATTGGCAGAGGTCGACATGTATCTCCTAGAGCCTAGGGAATTGCTGTAGAAGGCTGTGGCTGGGAAGACGAGCAGGGTGGGATCCCAAAAGTCTGACACCGGACAGCCATCGACTTTTATACCAGGTCATGGGATGATATATATCATTTGAGCCGTACTAGTCGCGAGTAAGTTAAAGTACACGCAAGAAAGGCGTGTATCTCTAGACTGACCACCAACGGTCCGAATGATCCGACTCTCTAAGGAGGTAAAACCTCTCGTCACCTCTCGTAAGAGACGCAGAAATCCGCAGTGCCTGTTTTAGGCAGGATTTGTTATGCCGGACAGAATGAATTCCTAACAGGTCCAGGGTCAAGAGCCAGCTTATGTGAGGAAATCGAGAGACTGACCTACTTATGATTCTAACCAGGAGAAAGTAAGCTGCTGATCAGATATGATCATGAGCTGCAAACAACGTTAGACAGGTAACATAATTTGACGTGGAGCAAAGTGTCTCGTTAAATGGGATTTATTGCGCACTTGAATTCCGCGGTGGACTACAGGCAGCATTCGTGGAGTAGAGATCTGAAAGAATTATAGCCTGGCGTTTTGGGAAGCCATTGGAATCGATCCACATGGGTTAAAGCATGAACGAATCATAATACCTTGAGGAAACTCGGATGCGAGACCGGTAATGTCAAAATCGGGAAATCCAAGGGAATCCAATGAAGATCCAGAAATCTTGTCGCCCAGGCAAGGCAACAGTGAATCGAATATCACTGTTATTCACGAGAATATGGGAAACATATCTGGGGATAATCAGCAAAAGAGCCATGATGAGGGAATAAGGCGCACCGAGGGTCGTTCTTCTGCTTCGTCTTTGTTCATTCTCTTCGTCGTATTTGTTTTCATCCGTGAACTTCTCGTCTTCGCCTTGTCTTCTTGTTTCCTAGCATGGCATCCTGCTCTTCTTCTCCATTCACCCGCCCCAGTCTACAACACCCTCCAACGTTCATCAAAGCTGGGTCCAAAACTGCATAGGTCTAGCTCACAATGAAATCCATACCTGCCTGAGAAACATGAACGTCAGTCCAGCGAAAAAGATGAAGCAATTCGATAGAAGATCAGATGGCCAGAGTTCAAGAACAATAATAGGAAGAAGACGAAACAACGCAAGGAAGGTTGTTGTACCGCCATGACTGCAACAAGGAGAGACCCACTTGATCACAATAAAGTCTGGTGTGAAGGAATCGCTAGTCAAACGAGCCGTGAGATGAGAAAAATGAGGTTCAAGAGTGAAAACATACAAAGCAGGTATTCGAGGGCCACTATGACGCGTTCACCGTCCATATATGCGCTGAAACGCTCCTTCTATCTGCCAACGTAGTTCTTTTCCTGCCACTTGGACGCATATAGGTCGTCTCGTGAACAAGCCGGGAGTCTGGTATCGCGATTATCCCAGTTTCTCGTCCATGGTAACAGAAACAGCAGACTGCACGATAAAAAGGCCCCGTTCTATCTTGCGAATATCCGTCTACGAAACGTTTTCGGGCCAGCCTTGACTTTATGAGGTTTTCAAGGAAAAATAGATTTGTTCTAATACAAGAAACTTGGTCAACCCACAAGGATAAAAATTCTAGCCAGACTGACCACAGAAGATCTTCAGTCTTATTGCCATGATGGCTTGTTCCAGTGGCAGTCGAATGGCAGTCATTGGGCAGTCATTGAAGAGCACACCGCCACGTGATTACACCTGCCTTGAACGTGTTCGACACGACATTCTCGTCCTCTACAGGCTCTAGTATATTGTAGGCAGACAGTTTCCTCTCAATACCTCCAGCCATTATTTTCCTGGCTCTACGACGCACTCCACGACAATGTCTGCTTCATCGACGACATCATTTATAGCTCTATCCAAATTCCGTCAACTTCATCTTTTTGACCGTCTCCGCATTGACCGACATCCCAGCACTGCAGAGACCAACCAGCTCATGCAAATCACCTCAGAAGCCCAATGTGAGATATTGGCATATGACAGGGAGATTTGCAAGTTGAATGAAGCTTTGCTTCGTTTAGAACAAGACAAGAGAGAGCTGAAATCTCACATAGAGATGTCGCAATCCCTTCTTTCTCCAATTCGCCGACTTCCCCCAGAAATCCTCAGCGAGATTTTTCGCGCTTACTGTAGTGGTGGAAATTTGCTCTGGCACGACATCCAAGTCCCTGCAATGACCTTGAGGAAGGTCTGTAAATCATGGGAGAGTGCGGCCGCCGCTACCAAAGATTTATATTCTTCAGTATCCCTTACAATATCTGTCTCAGCACACCGAAGAAAGCAACACTCGGCAATGGGCTTTCTTCTCTCTCAATCCGGAAATTTTCCCCTCACAGTTGAAATAGATGTTCTCCGAAACCAGGAATCACTCGCTCTGGCCCTGCTCGTCCAGGAGTCTTCTCGCTGGCGTAGCTTGGACCTCATGCTTCCACGATTCGCAAACGACTTTTTTCCAGAGGTCCTATCGCAGATTCGTGGACAATTGTCGGCATTGGAACAATTGTGTTATACCAAATATGGTTCCAGCGCCACTGCTACGGCCGTCGACATCTTCGATTCAGCCCCAAACTTGAAGAAATTTCAGGTTCACGGCAGTCCCATTCCACTCACGCCGCCGTTGCAGATCTTGACTCTCTCATGTACCTCAGTCTCATTACAATCCCTGTTAAACCTCATACTTTCCAACCCCCAGCTGAACGAACTTGTTTTTGATTGCTTTAACGTCAAAGAAAGCCGGCGTCACCCGTCTACGGATCTTCATGTCACGTCCAATATTCGCTCGTTGGAATTTCGTGTCGTTGACCAGTGCGCTCAGGACATTTGGTCTCTTCTTCCTCATCTCACATTACCTCTGCTTCGACAAATCACCTTTGCTGACGCTGAAGCCTGCGGCGGCTCATTCCATGCAGATCGATTTTCGACCTTTTTATCTCGGTCGGGCTGCACTCTCACTCATCTCAAATTCGATCAATTTTCTATTTCCCCGACAGCTTTCGTAGCTCTTCTACGAACCTTACCATCGCTTACCCACCTCACTGTCTTGGAGCGAAATTCTGACAATGATGGCAGTTCAGAAGAGAGCGATGGCTCTGAAGACGAAGAAAAGATTAACAGTGTCAACGACGAAGTCATCCGTCGACTCACTGCATCATCGAGGCTTGTTTCCTTGTCTCGCTCTTTGCTCCCGCGACTTACCCACTTGGAATTCTCGGTTGGCGGTGATGAAACAACAGACTCATTGTTTGTAGAAATGGTCAAGTCAAGATGGAGGTCGGACCAGAATCATTCGGAAAACGAGATTGCTTGTTTGAAATCGGTTAGCTTGGAGATTTGGTCGAGGTCCTTTTGCGCATCGCTGGTGGATCCTGTGAGGTATCTGCGCTTCGCTGGACTGAATATCTCGGTCAGTGATGAGAATGGTTGTGTCTTTGCACAAACCATGTCTTCTTGAAGAATTTGGTGAGTCGCGCAGCTCAATGGATCAGGTTCTGTGCTCATGATGCTCTTAACCAGCTGCCCCAGTACCTGCTTACCTTGTACTTTGCTTATACCTTGCTTTGTCTCGCTGTTCAAATACTGAAACAGGCTGAGACTTGCTGAAAACTTCTCGCTGCGGTGAAAATTTTCCATCATTCTGGGCCGGATCACCGGGCCAAGGTAGATCGTGATGGACGCGGTGGCAGCGCTTGCTCTGGCACATGGCTGCACATGGCCTCTTGGTTCTTCTGCAATGAGAATATCTATTGTCTTTACCTTCAGCCATTTCTTATACGATGGATTTTTCTCCAAAATTGCACTGCCGCTGGCTGTGTACGTATCAGTGATTTTTCATCAATCACGATATTTGCCCCCTCAAACACTTCGCGTCTCGTCTGCTATAAAGCCACGAACTCTAGTCATGTTTCAAACATTACCTCTCCATCATGGCCACAATTATGCTGGTAAGTGGATTCTGCTTTTCGCAAATCGTGTTCTGACAATTCCGCAGCTGCGACAAGCAAAACTGGGCAATCCCAAGTCCATTGAACGACTGGCTCGTTCGGCGTCTCGGGATAAGAATTCATTCGCTCAAATGCTCCCCATCTTATTCGAGCATCTCAGTACACCACCACCAGCAGACCTCGATCATGATGTTCCAAATTTTCGATTCTTCGTCGCATGCCTTGAAGCAATCGCGACTGGCCTCGGGGCTTTCGCTCCAACAGAAAGCCCGTTTTTGAACCAGAACCTCGACAATTTACGGGTCTGGCTGCTGTTCCTCATCTCCAAAGTCCTGGAACCTCGACTACTCTGGGATATCGACTTTGAATTCCATCAGAGGCTTTACCGATGTACTTCCACCATTCTCATTCAATCCGACTTGCGCTTCCAGCCCAGATTTGCTACTCTGATCATGCGTGTACAGCTTTGCGGAGCGAAAAATGGGAAGGAAAAGGCGGGAATGGTCGAAATTCCAGGCGCCACGACTTTACTTCTCGACGAACTAGCAGAGGCTCTAGACGAAGGCGACCTTTCGACGATAAAAGACCTTCTTTGGGTGATGACATCCATGTGCACTGGATCGTCGGAGGAAACTCGCAGGCTCATAGCAGACCAATCTATTCCACTGGTCGCCCGTGTGATGTCCCAGCTCTCGCCTAGGGTACCGCTACCTTCGTTGGACGCCGAAGATGTCGAGCTTCTCACGACCACGCTAGCGAGCTGCGCCAAATATCTATCTGCTTGTTTCCAGTACGAAGGCCCAGCCTGCGTCAAGCAGGCTCTTCAAATCGGAATCCTCGAAACTATGGCCAGATCGACATACTTGGTCCCAGTTTCAGCGCTCGACCTTACAGAAGCATATTCCCAGCTTCTCACCAGGCTGTGCAACTTTTTGCTTCACCCGACCGTTTTGCGAGAGACGAGAAAATGGTTGCGAAAAGTCCAGATTCATCGGATATTGAAGCAGCTGCATCCAAATAGCCCGCTTTATCGTGCATGGTATGCCTTTCATGGCTCTGTCGAACGAAGGCTTTTGTTCCGGACATTGTACAAGAATGTCGAGCGGCAGATATGCTCGAATCCCCAGGTGAGCAACTTCAATCTGTGTCTATTGGTGCAATTCTGATCTCTTCTATAGTGTACAGCACCAGCGGTCGCTGTGAAAGATCTCAAACGATGTGGAGGATGTTTGGCATCGTATTATTGCTCCCAGACCTGCCAAAAGACTCATTGGACGTCAAATCATCACGAAACATGCTCAAAAGTCCCTCTACGTAAGTTTCTGGCACTTTTTCCGTCCCTTAACTCACGATTCTCGCAGCCTATTCCCTGAAAATGGACCCGCTTGACCGAGACTTTGTCCAATGGGCAGTTTCGGAAGAGTTTCTGGTTATCAAGGATGATGAAGAATATGGACGGCGGTTGAAAGAATGTGGTGGTTCACATTCGGCTGTCGTGGTCATGGACTATAGTGGCGTCGCTCCTGCCATTCTAGTCCAATCCGGGAAAGACTTTCTCAATTCGACTGCTGGAAGTGGCTGCGACAAGGTTTTAAAAGACTTTGTTGCAGCTGGAGATGGGGACTTTGGGTATGCTTTGATTCCGGACACTGAAGGATCAGTATTGGCACTACATCATCTGTCTCGAGCTTACAGCGGATCCTGAAAATAAAGTCCTCGAGTATCCCAACCAGGAGGTTGAGTGGGCGGACGTCAACGTTCGTTGCGTGGGGTGTGCGGATTCCTCGGTAGCGGTGAGGGTTGCGCAGCTCGAGGGAGGCCCATACGCTGTTGCCGCCAAGTCGCCTCAAGCCGCGTACTGAGTCAATTTCCTAGTTGGGAAGTTGGGAACAGTAGTAGTTTCCCTCAGACATTATTTCCAGGAAGTGCTGTCAGACTTCAGTCTTTGGCCTGAACCTAGGGTCGACTTTCATTTCAATGAAGAATGTGTCGACTACTCACATGCGTGGTGATCAAGTACCTCGTCTCCAAAAAGTTCAAGCAGCCAGGCCCATAGGTTCCTGTATGAAATTGTGAACTCGGCAACGACCCGAGATTGCTTTTACTTATTCCACGACAGGCCTGCTGTGAACCAGAACACGGGGCTTGGTGAGAACAATGTCTATCTATGAGGTGAAGCGTCAACTTCTGCGCTTGCAGTTTTTCATCACGAACTGGACGATAGGCACAGAAACGTCTACAACGAATATACTATCCACCAGATCCTTCAAACCACACCAGAACTGCGTAGATTCTTGATCCAATGGTAAAAACAGCTTCGAGAGCTTGTCATTCCCTCATCTTTGTTCTTTGTACTCTGAACATGGTGGCATCTAAGCAGTACCCTTTCTCAATCGTCACCCCCGCCTTTTACATCTATCCCTTTCCTCTTCTTCAAGCCGGGGAAACAAGGGCTCAGTCGATCTACCAAACCTTGTCACCTGTTTTGACTGTGCCACTAGTTAATATTCTGGACGGGCGTCATTATGAAAGTCTAGTCTCATCCTAGTAGCCTCCTTGCCGGATCGGATTTAGGTAAAAATACAAGTAATGAACTTTCAAAAAAGGAAAGCGAAATGCAGTGCGAACAGACCGCTTGATAATGGTTGGAGACGTGCGCCACTGAAATCCTAGTCTCATCCTTCTACAATTCATGGAGATGCAATCTTGCATACTGTTGGGCTCTGCTTGTCGAATTTCCGTACGGTCTTCTGAGCTTTTTCATCTCCGGCATGGCTCACCATATTCAGGCTAAGCTTTTGCAATGTTCTAGTCTCTCTAGACACTGCACTACATGCTACGATCAAAGATGTACTACCATGTAGCAATATTAGGGTCGTTCACAGTAGCAATTATTTCTCAATTGTTGGTCAATTGTTGGGCCAATTATTTTTTCAATTATTTCAAACAATTGGAGCAACAATTCACGAAATAATTGACTTGTTTCAATAATTGAGATCCAAGTCTATTATTCAAATAATTCAATTGTTCGACCAATTATTTTGCCATCGGCAACAGTCGGCAACCTGCACTGTTGGCGAAATTTGAACTCCGACATCACCATCTTTGTTCCTTCCCACCGTCGTGCTCGACGACGGCCCCCATTTTCAGCCTTCTCTATTTTATTCTTCTTTATATAATTACCTTCAGCATGGCCAGCAGTAATTCCAGATCCAGAGGGACTGCCCTCATCATCGGTAGCAGGCAGATTTCCGCATGTCTCCGGTATTCAGCATGCCGTCTCTTTCGAGCATATTCCTCTAGTTCATCAAGCTGGAGCTCGGTCGGGCGGGCATAGTAAATACTAAAGACGAGAAAGATCGATGGTGGTCATGCGATTACTGCCCCGGTCGGAGTCTGAATACAATAGTGTGCCGAAAGGTTGCCGGGCCATTATTCTCCAATTGTTTCAAAACGGCAGGAGGGGGAGTTCAGAGTACCAATTATTGGCCAATTATTCACTCAATTATTTCATCAATTATTCCATAACCAGGGCCAACAATTGGCCGAATAATCGCTACTTTGAACAACCCTATTCTTTACTCAAACAGGTTTCCTCTTCAAGTTCATATTGTCATCGTCTCGTTTTGAAGCCATAATTGCAGGAGAGAGCTGCTCTGGTGAGGTGAGGGATGTGAAAGACCGCCGGGCATTCAAAGTTGAAATGACTCAAGTCCTGGTGAGCGGCGCTGAGAAATATCATAGTCTTGAAATCACATTTGTATCGGTTTATCTCTGGCGGGTATTGTACGCTCTCCTTATCTTCGTGTTTCACAATCGACTCGAGATTTCTGCTTCTACAGTTAAGGATACTTATTTCATTCTCTAGCATACTACAGATCCCTATGATGGACAAGTGGGATAGTTACTGACCTACTTCACATTCCCAGCGGGACAACCTCGGGGGCGGTAATATCTCGTGCTGCTAGCATGGCGTCTATTCGGCTATGAACATCGTCCAAACTCATGTCTGCGAGTAGCTGAAGTTGTGTCAAGGAAACAAAGGGCTTGAGTGCTCGAGACAGCCTGCCGGCCGACAAGGAATCTAGGCCGTAAGATGTAAATGGCACAGATTTGTCAAAGTCTGAAGGGTCTACATCAAGGAATTTGAGAACTGTTTCGTGGATAGATTCGAGGGAGTGTGAATCATTCAGTGCATCTGCTTCCACAGGATGTGAAACCAGATGGTCGTAGATTGGCGACGGTCCGAAATGTTTCTGCATCTTCGGCCAGTCATAGTCTGGCACGTAAATACCAACAGGACCGATTTGAAGCATATTTAGGGCGTCCTCGATGCAGTTACAAACATCTAACAGACAGTTAGAAAATGTCAAAATTGACACACAGTGACGCTCACCTTTGCTGGACATCGCCCAGGGAGCCCAATGGGCTAAACGGAGGTCCGTGAGCAAATCTTCAGTGCGAGCTATGGTGGAACTATCGATAATAGCAGGCGCGACAATGGAAATTCCATTTGCATAGCGTCTCACATGCTCATCCAAAATGGTATTTGCGCTGAAAACAACTATGGTCAGTGTAAATCATCCATCAAATGCATTTCAGCTTCACCTTGCATAGTTAGTTTGACCAGCATTCCCAAATATTGTTGCTGAGGACATGGAGATCAAGAAGTCCAGCTTGTCAATGCACAGGGCCTTTTCCAAGGCAAACAATGCCCCTTGCTTGGCGTAAAAAGGAATATCATAGGTCTGCTGGCAATGCGATACAAATGTGCGATCCGAGAGCTGAACGGATAACAACATGACGCCACGAATGGTTGAATGGATTGATGCGATGCATGCAGTAGTATCGGCTGCAGACGATGCATCACAGGCAACCAGTCGCAAGTCAAGATCTGGCAATGTCTCCAGATGGCTCAAGATCCGGAGTGCGATGGTGTTTTTCTGGTTCACGAGGGAGTTGCGGCCGCTACGTGATGTCAGAACCATCTTTCTCGCTCCTTTCTGTAGTAATGGAGTCAGCCAGCTTGTTCAAGACGCCTTTCATACTCACATTATACATCCAGAGTGCTGTGTGGATACCGAGAGATCCTATTCCTCCGACAAGGAGATACACTGCTGAGGGATCAAACAGGCGATGACGAAGGACAACTGAATTGGGGGGTATGAGATCGCGCGGATCTTGAGGTGTTTCACTGGAGATCATGGAGGCGAAAGTCGTCCAATAAAAGCGTATCAAAGTAGGCAGTTTGTCGAAGATGGTCCAGGTTTTGGAGTGTATCAAAGCTCGGATACCGCGCTCTTCATCGTGCCAGTGTATGATGCGAGCTTTTTTGGCGACCCGAGAAACCAGATGGCGCTGGGTCCCGATTGACCCGGAAAATATAAGGTCGGCGGACTGGATATCTTCAAGATCACTGATCGAGAGTTCCCCTGCCATTTCCTGAACTTGTATTCCTAAAAGTGTCAGGAAAGTGGCCAGCGTACGACCAATGACTTCGTCAGTGTTGGTTACCAACACTCGATTTCCTTGTAGGCGCTGAGGGCGACAGAGAGACTCGACTCCAATCCCCAAAAGTGCGACAATGATACCACCCAACTTGGGCAGAAGGGCTGTTTCATTAGCAGTGCTAGGCAGTTCTGTAAAATTGCCTGCAAAACCCAGATGGTGGCTCGATAGTGGACCCTCAGAGATGCCTATAACCTGCTGCCCTTCCACCCAAGAGGATGACTGGCTATTCAAAACTTCGCCCCAGATTGCATATAAGCTGTCATCAAGCTTGGATGTAGCGGTGATTTGAATGAGGATATGCTGTTCTGGGACGACAGGTATAGCCCCAAGAATGACATTGCTAGTATCTGGATGGTAGACCCAGTAATCAAGCAGATTAAGAGAGTTTGCTGATGGAGGAGGAGCGGGACAGAGACGTGGAACCAAAATGTTGCGATCTGCATCGATGATGAGTTCATCTTCAAGGGGACGCCAGTGGGAGAGCTGTGATATCATTCCTGTACGATCTGAAATTGTCCAGGATGGATTGAAAAGCACGAGGCGAATGCTCCGAGTGAGCTCTTTTCTGAGCGAGCGAGAGAAGCCTTGCGCGGCTGCCCCATCAAAACCCAGTGTAGATGTTATCCACAGAGTTTCCGTTCCGTCAAGCACCATGACTCTCTTTTGGATGTCCAACTCCTTCCCAGATCGAAAGTTGATGATTGAAGGTGTCTGTTCTTCTTGTAGACCAGCCAGGTCCAACAGCTGTAACGGATGAGTTTGCAGAAATAAGACGGTGCCGATCATTCTGTAACTGAGACTTGATTCATCGCCTAGAAAGCCATCATATGATGGAAGCTTCAGGATCAGAGCTCCACCCGGGACTAAAAGGCGTGACAAAGAGACGATAATCGATGGCTCCTGCGGATTGGTGCCCGACAAATGACCGGTCACAATGTCGAACATCGCAGGGCCCAGACCTTGATCATCAGCCGGAAGACTTGAGTCGAATTTTACTATCTGGACGTCCTTTGAAAAAAGGTTCATCCCTGAAAATGTCACAATGTGACGGCAGTGATGATCGCGGTCCCGTGATGTCAAGTCTACCGATTTCGCGATGGTCAACTCATCTGTGGCAGGTCAACATATGAAAACGTGGACTGTTGAACAAACCTTCACCCAGATGAAGTACCCGTATGACTCTTTTCCCTGCCCCGTTGGTCACATGATCATAGAACTGCGAGAAGATGTCGAACACCGCCGGGGCTCGAGGATGGTGAGTAAAATCCGTCTCTGTTTCAAACGGAATAAAAGTAGAGATGCTATATGGCTGGTTCAACAGTTGGAATCGTGGTTTGTCAGCAGTCCAGTCCGGAGCTATTTGATGAGCTGCGACTTCAAAACCAGACATTGTGCAGAGTGGATTGCCCGAATCGTCCATCACACTGACATCAAGTACCAAACAATCTACTAGTATTCAGTGTCGACTCGGGAATCTAGGCAAATTCACCACATACCTGGTCTCCATTCTTTAAATGTGGCGTGGGCGAACACAACCTCCGGAAGACTTCCAGCGATACAGCCGGCATAGCGGGTGACCAAGTGCACTCGAGATGGAAGATAATATATATTCCTATCAGCATTTCCAGTGAATGTTGGATGGACCATGACATGGAGACATGCATCCAATATGGCGGGATGGATGATATATTGATATGAACTGGATTGATTGATTAGCAAAAGTAGGTCAAGGTCATTGAGGCTTACTCTGGCAGGTCTTCAGATGCACCACGGACTCGGACTAGAGCTTCATCATCTCCAAGCCACCATGCTTCCACTCGTTGGAACATGGGACCATATTGAGCAAAATAACTGAGTGTTGAATAGAATCCTGAGAAATCAGTTCAACACTGCTGCCAACAAAATGCCCAAAACAGGAACATACGAGATATCGAGCGCGATTTCAAACGCCCTTGTAGGATCTCAAGATCAAGGGGCGGTGGCGCGTCCTGAGGGCCTGCGCTTGACATGTATCCGTCAGCATGGAGGCGAGATGTCTGTGAGCCTGAGTCAGATGCGGGACTTGAGTGAAACATCAATTCTGGAGGACTTACACTTGAGTTTGCGCCAGCAGGACGTGACCTGACGCTCCAGTACAATCCTTCAGATGTCACGTCTACGGCTGTAACCTTCTCCGATGGCAAAGAGAGCATTGAATGAAAAGTAACATTCCATAAGCTCCAACAGCCGAACTCGAATGCCTAGAGAGATGTTTATCAAAACCAAGTATCCGGGCAAAGACAGAGCTTACCATTTCGAGGAATCCGGCCGCTGGCATTATGGGCTCTCCTTGAATGACGTGCTGGGAAATCGTCTGATGTGTTTGGGTACTGATATGAAGAAAAGGTGAATTTAAAGGGCCATTCCGAGAGGCCATTTGCTGTTTCACCGTTGCAGAGGTCTCTGGGTAGTATGGTACGTCTTTGCGTTGAAAAGGATAATCAGCCACAGGAATGTCGTGTGGAACAGCTTGGATTCCATTCAAAGCGCGAAAATCCACCAAATTGCTACCTTGGACGATTAGCTGACCTAAAGTTTCAAGATATGTTTGCATTTCGTGATGGGCCGAAGGTTTCTTGACGCGCCGCATTGGACAGAGAACCAGGGTAGAATCGGGCGAGCCGCTACTGATGTATGAGACCAATGCTGGATGAGGACTGATCTCCAGGAATACAGATTTGGGGTACTGATACTGGAGAGACGATAATGCATCACTAAAGCGAACAGGAGATCGGGTTTGATTCCAGAAATATTCCGCGCTGAAACGGTCATTATAGGCTTCTCCTGTGAAGGTGGAGAAGACTGGAATGTGGGGTCGGGTATGGTCTGGAAAGCGATCGAATACCTTCGCCACGAGGCTAAGGTATTCAGCTTTACATGATTCCATCAAGCTGGAGTGCACTCCGACGCGAGTTCGCAGTTTACGGGCGAAGTAACCATGTGTTTGTGCAGTTTCGACTGCTTGATCAACCAAGTGGTCATCACCAGCGATTGTGAAAGAATCGGCGGAGTTCAGACAAGCAATTTCGAGTATCCCTGATGGGTCCAGAATCTGGACCTCTTTGATGAGATCCCGAGCCTCTGTGATGGTACAGGATACCGCAGCCATGGCTCCCTCCTTTGCTGAAGCCATTGCCTGGCCGCGAGCGATAGCTAGTTCCATAACCATCTCATCTTCGGCGGCACCACAGACATACGAGAGAGCAGTTTCTCCCGCTGAATGGCCTATCACAACATCTGGGACAATGCCGATACTCTTCAGAACGTCGCACAAGGCAACCTGAAGCATCGCTAGAGCGGGAAGGGTGACTGATATCGGCCAAATATCCGGCAACTGCTCAGCTGGGGATTGTCCAGAGAAAATGCCAGTGGTCTCAAGCAATGATTGACCTGTACGCTGTACATGTACGAGGTCTAGTCGATCAATAGACTCTCTGAAGGCGGGAAGTGCACGATAGAGCTCCTTGCCCACTGGAAGTGAGTCAGTTTTGGACACAAAGACGGAGATACTTGCACATACTTGCTAGATGTTGGGGACCTTGTCCAGAGAAAACAAAAACTAGAGGCGATCGAACACGTTGATTGAATACTGGTTGAGAGAACGGCACCAGGATAGAACGATCTGGATTTATAATTGAGAAAGATCGCCAGGTCATTTGGCGTGCACGACGGCCGTATATCGTTGACAGTGCAGCCAAATCAGTGTTCGAAGTTGAAACCGATAGTTCAATTGTTGTCGAGATGGAAGATGTCGAACGAGGAGAAAGGCCTGCTGCAACGAGAAGAAATGGAACTTCTGTGGCCATTTTCGCCGAACCGTTTTGATCTTGCTGTTGTGGCGGCCCTTCAATGACCGCGTGTCCGTTTACGCCACCGATTCCGGAGCTCATCATGGATACCAGGGCTCTTCCAGATGGGTGTCGAGGTATAAAAACCATGGGATGCAGAGGTACTCGAAGTTTGTACTGGTCCCACTTGATGGCAGGGTTTGGAGTGACCAAGTTCACGTTGGGAGGTATGATTCCATGGGCAAAAGAGGAGCATATTTTCGAAAGGGATGCCAAAAAGGCTGCTATTTCAAGATGTCTAAAACATGTCAATTCAGATATCAAAGAGGGTTTGAAGAACCAACCCAATATTGCCCTTGACGCTGCCGATGATGACTTCATCCTCACGCTGGAACTCGCGGCCGGTCCAGTTTGCTTCTACGGGGTCTCCTGCCGCAGTTCCTGAGAACCGAATTGGTCAGAGCTAGTGCGATATCTCGAAAGAAGATAGCCAAATACCTGTAGCGTGTAATTCTACGAAGTCTACCTCTTTCGGTGAACGTCCCGTACCGCTGTAAGCTTGACGCATAGCTTCAGCCTGCGCTGCTCCAACTGGGGCATTTGCTGGAGCTGCCGAACCATTACTAGTGAGCGCTGTGCCCAGGATCTGATTTGTAATTGAGTTCACTATGACTGGAGTCAACAGACAAACTCACCGATGCATAAATATGGTCTCCGTCTCGTATCGCATCTTCCAGAATTTTGACTACGATAACGACGGCACCTTCTCCACGGGAAAATCTATCAAGAGACACATCAGAAAAGTAGCTGGGTCAAAGAAATCAGTACCTACCCATCAGCTGAGGCGTCGAAAGGCTTGCATTTACCCTCGGGCGATAGCACACCACCTTGACTGTACTGTATAAAGTCGATGAACCTATCAAAGGATCAACGCATTGAAAAAAAGAAACCACAAAGCGGACAAACCGATGATTCAACTGACAGCCGCCGACGACCGCGGCTTCACAGTCTCCCGAACGCAAAGCTTGGACTGCAAGATGCAAAGCGGTAAGCGATAGGGCTCCGCACCGTAACCGTATACGGGTACGGTCGTAAAAATTACGGGTCGTAACTTTTACGGGTCGTAATTTTTACTGGTAGTTACGGGCAAACCCGTACCGTAAACGGGTTACGGTCGCCGACCTGCTTCAATCAGTCTAAGTATTTCTTTTTCCATTGAATGTGTGCTTACAGTATGTGGTATCTCTCTAGTAGCTTTGTGGTGTAAGTCGGCAACAGTTGATATCCCAGGGAGGCCCAAAACATGGTGATTAAGACGAGCTCATTTCGACAGGTCACAGGTCACGACAAGTCACAGCAGCGTGACATTATCGACCAGACCGCCAATTGGCCTCCAAGCCACCGTCGTTCGCTTCAATAACCGTCGAGCAGGGTTCCCCCATGGGAATAAGGTGATGCCACATGATTTTTAGTCCCATATCGGCCGGAAATCGCTAAATATGGCGATTAACCCGTATATACGACCCGTAAACCGTACCGAACCCGTACCGTAAATTCCTATCTGGATCCAATTACGGGTACGGGTCCGTAACCGTAATACGGACCCGTAAGGTCGTAAGGTTACGGTTACGGTGCGGAGCCCTAGGTAAGCGAAGAGCTACATGCAGTATCGGTGGGAATGGACGGGCCTGATAAAAGTGTATTTCAGTATTTTCATAGACTGCATTCAGGTTGGTGGCGCACCCAATAGATCCAGATGATATGAAATCTTGTTGGCAATCATACAAGGTCCTCCAGCAAAAGAACCACGTGCCTCGTACACGTCCTGAATGATGAATTAATCAGTATTGACGCCACAAAAGATTGGTTGGAAATAATACCGGATCAGCCACGGTCAGAATGTCGAAGGGGATTCCCGAAGTGTAACATCCGACACGCTGTCCTCGGTAGTGGATGCCTGAATCCAGCAGAGCCAAGAAGGACAGCTCTATGAGTTTCCGGGTGCTCACAGACATACTTCGGGCGTCTTTCGCAGAGATACCAAATTCGACATGATCAAAGAGTGAAATGTTCTTCAAGAAAGCTCCTGTGTCGGTAATGACTTGGCCTAGGCCAGGGCCTTTCCACCTACAATTAGAGGCAAGTTGGGACAAACCTTGGATCCAAAATGAAGACGTACGAATGGACATTGAAGCGATCTTCAGGAATCGTTTGGTATGCTTCTCCTTTCGCAAGCAAGAAACGAAAAAAGGATTCGTGGTCCAAGTTGTGGTCGGCATATTGGCCACTGGGTAACTCGGCAGAGATTCCGACCTAAAATATCAGATATCGCAAGTGATGGCACAGGGAGCGGCACGAACAATGGCAACGCATTTCAGGTTCGAAGCTTCACTGTTTGGTGAAGGGTTCATAGTAAAAGATTAGTGAAGTCTGGTTGCATCCGAGTGATGGGTTTTTATAGACAGGGGCTGGTGCCACATCGCTTGTTAATCGAGAAGATGAATCTGAGACACATATCCTAATTTCTGTGGCTAGGCTGTGAGAACACCAGTCCTCCACGGAATAATGGGGTGGTTAGTGCCTGGAGGAAAAATTCCTGATATGGATTTTCCGAGATCCAGAAATCACGGCGAAAAGATTTATAACAACGGAGGCAATGACAGCAAATGAATAAGAGGTTCGAGCCGAACCAACCCAATCAGGAAATTGACCGATTTGTCAGCAACCTGCATTTATCCTTGGACCTGAACTGGTCCGAAAATGTGCTTTGTTCGTGGACTGTTCAACCATGGCTCAAATGACCTACACCCGATTCTTGCGCGAGCAATGGGGACCAATTCCTCTAATCACCGGCGACCTCTCTTCACGTTCTATTCTTCTCACTGGAGCGGCTAGTGGTCTTGGGTTCGAGGCTGCGACTCACCTGGCCAGCATGCAGCCTCGTTGTCTCTTGCTCACATATCGAAACACTGGTGGCTCAGGCGGCTCATTTGACGCTCTGACCAAGATATCTCCCAGCGTCATTGGCTCTGCTCTTGACCTAACGTCGTTCGCTTCTGTGAAGAAGCTTGTCACAGAAGCTGAGGCCTCTCATATCGACACATTTGTTGGAAATGCGGCAATGGCAACCAGAGTTTTCGCTAAGACTGAGGATGGTTGGGAAACAGCGTCAGTTCTACAGCCACTGTTATATCATGCGATGACCGACGACTGCTGTAGATTGCAGGTCAATTATCTATCCAACGCATTGCTTTCCATTCTCTTACTTCCACAATTGGTCAAAAATTCATCCTCAAAGTCATTGTCACGTCTGGTCCTCCTCTCGAGCGATGGCCACCACTTCATAGATGGCTCGAAATTGCCGGATCCAAGCTCCATTTTGTCGACTCTGAACGACCCAGAGTACTGTACACCAAAGTGAGCCTCTAATCCCTATCAATTTGTCTCTCTGAACAGACATTGCCTCTAGGATTATGAGAAGCCGTTACGATGTGTCCAAAAGTATGTCCAGAGATCTACATGCGCTATGAGCTCATCAGTTTTGTCTCAGTGCTCCTTCTTATGTTTGCCACGGAACTCGAAGCGCGCCTCCCGGAAGATACACCAGTCTCAGTGATGAATGTCAATCCTGGCTTCTGTCACTCGAGACTCACTCGTGAGACTGAATCCAAGTTTATCGGCAAAATCTTGGTGGGCGCTTTCAAGAGCATCGTTGCTCGGCCAACCGAAGCCGGAAGTCGCACTATTGTCCATGCAGTGGTTACGCCAGACGAGAGGAAGTTGCATGGAAAATACATCACTGCATGTGTCGATGCAGGAGAGAGCGACTTTTTGTCGACGCCAGAGGGTCTCAAGTTTCGCGAGTCACTCTGGGTATGTGGATTCATCACTCGAGTGAAATATCTCGCTAATTTCCATCTTCTAGCGTGAGACGATTGAAGCTCTCACCAAGGCCGATGCACGAGTCCCTGAAATCGTCCAAGCCCATTTAACGTCTCGATCCAAGACGGTCTGAGATTAAAGTTGACTCATTTCTTGTACTAAGTATCACTATATGCTGTGTCTGGTTCGTGATTCTATAGCTCTGCGGGACGTTTCTGAGTTTGTAAATAACAACATGATAGTGTATAAAACGTGAAACTTTTCACTTGATTTCAGTCTTCTCAGGCTGACCTTCCTCGTCTCTGGCTGTAGCTTTGTCCTTCGTCTCCTCCAAGCCCCAACGCTCATCCTTCAACTGATGGAGAGGGATGTATCTCTGACCTGCGACACTCAAGAGTCCGATTCCCGACATCACCATTGTCAGGATCCACAATGTACGAAGACCACCAGAAAACGCTTCCCGAACTTCGCGCTGAAGTTCGGTTGGTAAAGTTCCAAGTAGAGGAATAGCGGTGTAAGAGATATCTTGTTTGGGCGCAAAGTCCGACAGAAAAGCGGGTGGGAGGTGATGCTTCAGGTGATTTTGCAGGATTGTGGCACCGATTGCAACACCCCAGGTCTGTGAAATGATTACTTGGCTGGTGAATGGATGGACCAAAAAGAATACCTGAGAGAACGAGCGGAGAAACAAGAGGAAGGAAAGAGCCTGGGAATTCAAACTTGGCTCCAATGGTGCTAGGACACTGAACTGGGTACAGTAAAGCAAACCAAAGCCGATGGCGGCGACCAACTGAGCAGCGACCGATATGCCTAGAGCAGCATCTGGAGTAGTGAGACAGAGAAGACCAATGCCAATGAGCATGAAACACCAGCCCAAAGTGCTCTGTTCAGTCGTCAGATGGATGGACAACCGCACAGAGCAACAACATTACCACAAGTCGATAACTGCCAGTCTTACTGATCGTAATGCCCTGTACAATGGCAGCTGGTGAAATCATCACCGCCATCGGAAAGAAGTATAGGCCTGAGCGCAATGGACTTGAGAGTTTGCATGCCTGAAAGTAGATGGGGAGAAAGACTTGTCGGGCAAATTAGAAGAGCTGGAAACAGCTTTTAGAATTTCAAGACTTACAGAAAACGATTATTGACACCATGCCGTGCACGAATGTGCCAAAATATCTGGAAATAGTTCAGCTCGAGCTCTGCAGCTAGCCTGAAAGTTGAAGCACCCGCTGAAGCTTGTTCGATTGGACATTATACGCATGGGGACCTGCAATTTGACAATCAAGTGGATTTGTTTGAATGATAGAACAGACTTACACATGGACTCTTCGCAAACCATGCCTCATAAGCCAATGCGCCACAAAGTCCACTTATACCGCAAATGAGGGGAGCTAGGACTTGAACAGAAATCCAAGGAAACACAACACCGGCCCAAGTCAGTGCAAAGACACACGAGACTGTGCTTCCCATGATTGCTAGATTTCCGCTGAATGAATGCTCGTTTAAAAACGGACGAAGGATAAGGCAAAGAAAGGGCTTGCATCCAATCCAAAGATGAAAGTTGGGTTGATATACTGCCTTGAGGTGGCTTTTTCAAGCGGATGAGTGAAACGACGCCAAAGGCGAAGCCGCATAACGGCAGATTTATGTCTGCATATTCAGTTTCTGCAAACTGCGACATATGGAACTACTCACAAAAAAGCCTAAATTGACTATTATTAGTGTCATGGACATAACGTTGAAAGGTCTAGCTTACCATCGCCATGTCACTTTTTGAGCGAAAGCACCCGCTATGAAAGGCCCTGTAGCCGTCGCGATACTATAAGCGCTATAAGAGAATGAGAAATGGACCAAGGAGAGAGAGAAATGGCTCACGCTCCGGTTAAAGAAATGAATAGACCACGCTCTCGCAGAGTAACCATATCCGCTACAACGATGGCGACGAGAGATTGTATCCCGCCAGAGCCCATCCCTTGAATAGCTAGAGATACAACACATTATTACCACTGGACAGAATGGAAAGGCCGCGACACGTACTTCGTCCGCCGATCAGAATATTCATGGTGCTGGCGGTTGCACAAATGACTGAGCCAAGCGCAAAGAGGATCAGGGCCGATAGAAGGATCAGCCTTCTACCAAAGATATCGGCCAGTTGTCCACTTAATGGTAGAACTGCAGTGCAACTTAGAGTGTACACTGCTGAGACCCAGGCGAAGGAATCCGTCCCATTGAGTTCATGGACGATCACAGGAAGAGCTGTACCAACAGACGACTGGAGAGAAAAAGGGTCGGTGATAGCACTTCGAGAAAGAAACAATAAATACCAGGTCCAAGGCGCTCAGAAACACAGACGAGCAGAGAGATAGAAATATGAGCCAAAATCTCCATCCTCTGTGGTTGGCCGTTTTGGAGATCGTATCTGCAGGTAAGTTGGTGGGCATGGTTCGAGGTCAGAAACGGATTTCAGCCCAGTTATGGAATCGGTGGTCTGGCTCGAGAGTCGAACCAGTGGGGAAACTGAACCAGTTCCTTTGGAAGACATCATGATTTCTTGCGTTGGTTAGCCCGAAAAGACCATAGAAAACAGCGCTGAATGACAGACCGGGAGAAGCTGATGGAAATGAAGGATGCAGCTAACGATATGTGTGTCCAAGGCAGTGAGCAAGATATTGTTTTCCATCTTCTGCTTATGTAATTGTCAGGACCCCAGTCACCCCCCCGCGCCTCTTCCTGGTCAAGCTGTCGCCTGGATAAGAATAAGATCCCATGTCCTGCACTGCCCATCTACTGCTCTATCCACTATGGAAAATATCGACCATGATGTTCTGGTGGTCAGTCAATGACCAGACAGAACAGTGCACTTACTGATCCCGCCCTCCAGGTCGGTGCAGGACCCTCAGGTCTCATAATTGCATTATGTCTCACCATGTCTGGCGTTTCCGTTCGAATTGTCGATAAGGAGCCATCATACCGTGTTGGTCGACGTGGAGCTGGTATAACGGTCAGCACGATACGCGTTAATTCTCGAGTTGGAGCTGACCTTTATGAGACAGCCTCGAACCCTTGAAGTTTTCAAAATGCTTGGGGTTTTGGATAAAGTCCTCGATCTGGCTCACAAGCCTGTACCTATGCAGAGCTATGAGCTCCCCGGTGGTCTCAAACCCTTGAAGACATGGTCAATGTCGGAGACATTGACGCCGACTCCGTCATGTCCCTATGTTCGTCACATCTTCCTGAAATGTTGTAAAAATTCGGTCCTGAAATCTTCTTGCAGCTCAATGCCGTCTTTCTCGGTCAGGACCAGGTCGAAGAGATTCTTCGGAAACGATTGGAAGCATACTCCTGCTATGTAGAGCTCAACACCGAGCTAGTGGGTTTCACACAAAACATCGGACATGTCTCTACGGAATTGGCAAGAAACAAAGAAGGAACTTCTCTTGGGCAGTTCAACTTCAAGTATCTCATTGGCGCTGACGGTGCTAAAGGTCTGTCTATCTTCTCTCACAACCTTGGGACCTTGATTTATCATGCATAGGCGTTGTTCGAAAGCAGCTCGGACTTTCTTTTCTGGGTGAAACGCGCACGGAAGACAAGCTTGTCGTCTCCGATGTAATTTTGGAAGGGCTCGATCTCGAGGTGAGACCTTGTTACAGAGTTTGACGCGTCCTGATCATGTCACTAGCATATCCACATGTGGTCCAAAGGTCCGGCTGCTACGTTCGTTTCTTCCGCTGCCAGTTTTAATCCAAGTTCTGACCAGTAGTTTTACAGGATACTAGCTTGGCCTGGCCAAGTGAAGGAAAGGAGTCTGTTCAGCGTGCAGATGGCTGGCATCGAACTTGACCGTCAGAAAGTCATATCTGACTCTGATGAGTTCCGAGCCTTCTTCAAATCTCAAACTGGTCGCAATGATATCCATTTGAAGGAGGTTGTTTGGATCTCGGAATACATGTAAGCTCGACATTCACCTCATTCATCCGAGCTGCAATCCATACCCCCTAGTCCGAACATTCGCATGGTTGATGAACTTCGGAAAGACAATGTTTTCTTGGTAGGAGGTAAGCAGGGCCATTGAGTCGTATGTTGCAGTTCTGACATGACTGTCAAGACGCTGCACATGTTCACAGCCTCTTTGGGGGACAGGTAATCATCTATCCTCTTTCCGTTATATCGTCTTGATGACAAGCTTTTCCTAGGGCATGAACTCAAGCGTACAAGATTCTGTAAGTTTGCCTTTGCATGATTCTCCTTCCCTCCTAGTCTAACAAACACTTTTACAGTTTAATCTTGGCTGGAAACTCACTCAGGTTGTTCGGGGTCTGTCTTCGCCTGACCTACTCGTCACCTATTCAGAGGAGCGCCTCCCAGTTATCGCTGAAATGTTGAACAAGACAACAGAACTGCACCAGAAGGCTTTTAAGCGTAACATTGTGGACGATTCCCACTGGCAGCGCAGCAAGTCTTTGGACCAGCTCGGCATCAACTATAGGTGGAGCTCTATTGTTTTTCAGGAATCGATGACCGGTGCCGACCGCGGTACCCTGGCCGCTTATGGGACAGACTCGCAGGAGACCACCGCGGTGCTTGCTGGAGACAGAGCCCCCGATGCTCCAGGACTGAAGCAAGGGAATAGTGGAGCTTCGGTATCGCTTTTCGAAGTCTTTAACTACACAACTCACACTGTGCTGATCTTCCTGCCATCATTGGATCTTCCCGCTGTCACGGTGTTCTTACAGTTTCTCCAAGGGCTACCTCGACAGACAGTGCAATCTGTCATCATTTATCCTGCTTCCGTCACCCCATCAGAAATGGCCAGTGACTTGCTCCTGCAGGATGAAGATGGTCACGGGTTTCGAGGATATTTTGCACCTGTAGATCGTTTGAGTTGTGTTGCTGTGCGTCCCGACGGGATGATTGGAGCTATTGTGGAGAGCGTTACTGGTCTGAAGAAGTATTTTGACAGTGTTTTTAGTGCTAGTAGTGTTTAATATCCAGAGATCGAACTTCCCTTCGTATAAAACTGGAGTCATACAGTAGCCCGCTGTCAACATTGCTCGCGACAAGTTAGGTCATGTAACAGACTCCTTCTCCTCTTCACGTCATCATATTTTGTCATCACCGAAAATCACTGCGGAGCGAATGGGAAGGAGTCTGGTCATGTAACCGCCCTCTCCCAATTCGGACAATTAGTCCGATTCACGTGATTACTTTGAACTTGAACTTGTAACTTTTTGAATGCCCAATTATACGTGGTCTTGTTCATTGTTGCTCAAACTAAGTTCATCCCAAACCCCAATCTTACAGTACAGTAGAAAACCTCATAATGCATACAGCCCACCGTCATAATGCATTTGGCAGAGAAACTTTCAAAATTGAAAAAAGTGTATACATCATGCATCGTTGACATGCGATATCCAGAAACGTAAATTTTCCCCATCTCCCGACATAATTCCACCCCAAAGTTGATACATTATGGCGGTTATGCATAGTGAGATTATGCATTATAAAGTTTTGTACTGGATAAAATTGACAGTTCAAGCTTGATACATACAAAACTTTTCAGCAGTGCTACGAGCGTCATAAGCCATGAGTTCTTTCTGCATTTTAGGAGCTGGATTGTGGACCAGGTTGTGAGTATCTGGTGAATGGCATGGTAGTCAAACTCACATCTATAAAAAATGCCCTGCAATTCTGGGATTACCATCTGATCCCTGGATTGAGTCAAGACGTATTCAGCACGCTCCTTGCGGAGATGCTCATATGCTTTGAGACGGGAAGGAACATCTTCGGCTTTTGATCCCTGAGGGAACAAGACTCCAAGAGTCACAGCATCTTCCAACGCCATGGCAAATCCCTGGCCGAAAGCTGAACCACTGTCAGATTGACTTGTACAAGTACAAATAAATTCTCACGTACTGGGAAGTGTGGCGTGAGCCGAATCTCCAAGTAGAGCTAGGTTTCCTTGAGTCCAAGCATCTAAGATTGGAACGGAGCGCATCTGCCAGAGACGGATGTCTTTGGCGAGCGAGAGAAAGAGCTTGAATTTGGGATGAAAATCTTTGAAAAGGTTCAAAACTTCTTCTTGAGTTGCAGGTTGATTCCAATCTGTTGAACGTTTCATGATCAGACTTTTCGAAGCGGACTATCAGTGTGTACCAGAGCTATCTTGGTCTATTGAATCCTTGTGAATTGCGAGGACATTTATCAATGTTCCACCTCGACAGGGATAGAGAAATAAGATGCGGGAATCCTTGGCTGTCACAATTCTGGGACCAGAAGGACCTTTGGATATAACCCAATCAAGTTCTTGATATTCTTGAACGAGTTGAGAATCAACCATCCAGCGATATGCTGCAATTCCTGAGGGTGGTACATGCACCTTCTCTGAGGTAACCCAGTCGCGACAAGTGGACTAATCAAGGTAAATGAGAACGGACCCCAAAACAAGAACTTGAAATTGACCCGGATTCCGTCAGCCCCAATAATCAAGTCGGCTTTCTGGAGGATGCTCGTTGAGTCAATTGTTATGGAACCTTGAATCGGATCACAGCTGGTTACTCTTCGACCGAGATGCAGAGTGGCTGGGGGACCCTCATGATCTTTTGAGACAGCGAGAGTCTTCAAAGTGTTGTGTAGGTCGACGCGGTGACAGAGGTACCATGACTTCAAGTTGTGTCAATTGGATTGCCATCAAGGAGAATACTACTCACCTCTCCGAATCTCTCGTTTATGTCGTTCAGAGTCTGGGGAAGTCCTTCCTTCCCATCAAACATGAAGGTAGAGACCTGAATCCTGAGTCTCCAGTACATTATTACTATCTGAGGGAAAATGGGCACTCACTCCTTCATATAGCACACATTTCAGAGCGTCCAAGTTGCAACCAAGATACTTCAAGACTCTCACTGCATTTGGCGGTACTCCGATGCCCGCACCTATTTCTTCCTGGACTTTCGACGCCTCAAAGATCTGTGAAAGTCGATGAATTGAGGACACATCATTTGACGACGTCGGTATTCACCTCAACATGATGGCCTTGTTGGCGCAGAGCAATAGCAGCGGCTAAACCTCCTATTCCAGCACCGACGACGATAACTTTAAGTGGGGGTTCCATTTAGGACAATTCGGAGAGAAATCTCGGTATCTTTAAGATCTGTAACTAGAACTCATTCAAAAGGGGTATCTGGGGTCCAGTTGATCTAGCTGCCACTCTTAGGCTCGGGGTCAAGGTCTCACCGGGGCGTCAGCGCTTAATATGGCGTACCCGCACGTTGAAAAAATTTTCTGGTCGCAGAATTCTGATCCATCACCTGAGAGATATCTCCGAACTCTCCGAAGGAGAAGAGAGGGTAAGTAATATGTAGGCAACGGATGAACCTCGGATGCACCACTGTTACCAGTAGCCATCAAATAACACCTTGTTTGGACTGTACACGTCCAGGCGCCAGTTTGAAGATGGTCCAGTGAATGGACTGAATTCTGCGTCAGCGGTGGACATTCGCTGGAACATACCTCTTAGATGAAGCACAGGAAGGTCGGTGTCGCGCCTACCAAATGGCTAGACGCGCATAACGAGCGCCTAAACGACGATCCCAACTATCGGGGATCTACCGGCATATCAAACAAAGTCGAAACTACGTCCGGACCGCACCTCGACCATATGACGACACTAGCAGCCCCAGAAATAGGACACGTATGCGCTACGTATCGACACGTTAACCATACGTGGCAAGAGCTTCGATTGGAAAGGACCAAGACCATTTCCGAGGACTTAAGGGCAGACAGACGGCGAGGACATGCTAGGATTTGACCAAAAGAGGTTAAATACACAGGTTTAAGGTACCAACTACATTGGGCGGGACGGGAAACAACGCCGACAGAGCTAGAAGTGTTCTAAAAATATGACAGAAAGACTGGAAAGTTGAACGAGTCCGAGGGAAAAACCAGTATAAAGAAACGCGCACAGCCACAGGAAAATACTATAAAAGCCTGTAGAGTAGATAGTGGAAAAAAAAGAAACCCCCAGTTGGCTCAAAAGACGCTGGGAAGGCTCTCAGACTCAAGACTTAATTCACCGCTTTGACATCGACGTCAACAGTCCCGGCTAGGCCACAATAGGTCTGATTGATCGATCATTACGTTGATCAGACTGCTTCTCTTCTTAACGTCTCCGATCACTGTTTGCCCCGGCTACCTCTAAACTCTAAATCCATTACCAATCTTACCGACTCCCCGAACAACATCCCGCCTAGCGCACCCGACAATTGCCATATATAGTGAAAATCCCTATCATCGAACATAAGAGATTACTGCTGTGGTTATACAGGGTTCATATCTCTTCGCAGACGCTACTTAGCACGACATTCTGGAGCCCACCGCGAGGGATCTCCTTTCACTGATTAGGCATTGTTCAAATCGCTAGATAACTGGCTCCATCATCCCTACCAGCCGCGCCGCTCTCAACCTCCAACAAGAACTCTTCCGAACCACATACAACCCACTAAATCAGATATCAAACCAGAAACCAAACAACATTGCTTCTAGATCTCAAGAGCCGTCCTTAGAACCGTCACCACGAAGACAGATCTTTAGAAGACCAGACGAATTCTCCACAAACCAGTTATTCCATCAATTAAACCAAATTGCCCGACCAGATCTAACTGGAGACATCGAACCGCTTACCGAAAGAGAAATCAATCAGTTTTTAGCCACTCCACCACCATCACAACCAGCAGCAATCATGGCATCAAAGAAAGATATCTATATGCCCGGAGTTGGTCATCACACCGCTCCAGTCTTTGATGGAAAGCCCCGCTCACTTAAACGGTTCTTTTCGGATATAGACGCTTTAGCTGTGGAATGCACTACAACACCAAGCGGTGAAACATTGAAACAGAAAGCCTGCCGATATGTAGATATCGATAAATGTGAATTATGGGAAAGCTTGGAAGCATATAAAACCAAGAACGCAAATGCAAATCCTCCAACTGGCGGCACATGGGAGGAATTCAAACAGGCAGTGATGCGTCTTTACCCTGGGTCAGAACAGGATCGAAGACATACACTGGAAGATTTGGACCGAATAGTTGGGACATATTCCAGAACCGGGGTTAGTAACCGACAGGAATGGGGAGCATATGTCAGAGAATTCACAGTGGTAGCCAACTTCCTTGAGTCAAAAGGACAGCTATCCTCTCACGAGAAGTCTCGGGCCTTCTTCAGAGGCATGAGCGATAATCTGAGAGATAAGATTCGGAACCGACTCGCCATCTTACATCCGGATCACTATCCCGATCAACCATACGAATTAGAAGTACTGTTGAAAGCTGGGGAATTTGTTCTAGTCGGAACAGCCGCTGACGGGACTTCCAGATACCTGACAGGAGAGTCAAGTTCATCTTCAGAACTGAAACGAGAAGACATTAGCTCTATGATGGCAAATTTCATGACCTTAATGTTGAGTCAGGCTCAGCAGCTGCAGCAATCCCCAAATACGAACAGTGCAAATTCAAAACTGAGTCCCAATCAGTCTAGACAGCCTTATCCCCCGCAGCAACAAGCTTTCCAGCAATTCCAGCAACAAGGAAATTTCCAGTCAGGACCAGTTGCCTATAACAGAACAAACAGTCCCAATCGACCTGTCAATCAATTCAATGTTCAAAACGGGACATCCCAGAACAATGGAAATGGTTCAGCACCATTTTGGCAAGACAGAGATTGTGCTCAATGCGGGGGAAATTGTAAGAGAGAGAGGAAGCCCTGTGAGAGATTAGCGAAATATCTGGCAGAGGGAAAGTGTGTCAAGGATCCGGTTACTTACCGGGTCAAAACAAATGATGGTAGAGATCCCCAAGATTTAAGAGGAGGAAGGGCGATTCTCGATCGCATTGACTGGTACAATGAAAACTACCTAAATGCAAATGCGCCAGGAAGTGCAAGCCAAAGCACCCAGGCGGCGCCGACAGGTTCAACTACTAGCAGTAACACTGCACAGAACAGTGCCACTACACAGACATCACAACCAGTGGCATCATCTATGTTCTTTGCGTGCAATAGTACTGAAGACAATGAGGACCTAGAGGAAGGCGAAATTGAACAGACAGAAGAAGAAATTGTAGACGCTTACAAGTTTGAGATTGCCCGGATGCAGGACCAGCTAAACGAAATGAAGGCACAGACTCGACGAGTTCAGGAAGCGAAGGTTTTTGCATTGGAAACAAGGGCCATGAAAGCCAAGAAAGCAGGAGGAATCGCTCAAGAAGAACCTGCTCAAGTAATGAAAACAGTGCCCAACCCGAAAGCCAAAGTCAAAATAGCTTCCAGTGATTTGACCCCAACTAAACCCTTATCGAGTCCGCTGGAGGACGCAGCTAGTACCAAGGCCCAGCCTGCCGAAACTAACAGACGATATGACCCAACAGGGTCACGACTTGAGAACCCAGATGCAGTAACCATAACCAGATCGGCACCCGCATATCGAATGACTTCAAATACTAGGGAAAAGGTGGATGAAGCGAAAGTCTATGACAAAGTTATGAGTTCAGAAATAACTCTATCGCTTAGTGAACTATTTGCAGTCAGTGTTCCGATGTGCAAAAGGGCCACTGAGGACATCAAAGGGCGCAAAGTGTCAGCTCATTCAGTATCTATGCTCACTGTAGCAGACAAGGAACCAACCTCATGCATTTTCATGGGATATGATGCCCCGGAAAAATGGCTGAGGCAAAACCCGAACAAATCCTTACCAGCGCACTTAATTTCGGCAGCTTATACCCACGCTCTTCGATCACTAGTTCCCAAAGTAGGAATCAAAGGCACTCCGATCGAAGCTGTTATGGACCCAGGAAGTCAAATAGTCTCCATCTCTGACGGAGTATGGACTCATCTGGGAGAGGCTTTGGACACAACAGTAATCATGCCTATGAAATCAGCAAATGGAGCGATCGACAACACTCTAGGGGTCATAAGAGACCTTGCATTCGACTTCGGGGGAATCACCTTGTACATGCAAGCTCATGTTGTCAAGAACGCACCTTATGACATCCTAATGGGACGCCCCTTTGATGTCCTTAGCGAAAGCATGATACAGAACTTCAAAAATGAAGAGACTCATATCACTATTCACGATCCAAATCGACCTGGGCTAGTTCAGAAGCTCCCGACAATGCCTAAATCGGAACCTAGATTCTCTTTGGTCAAAGACAATGATCAAGAGGAGGATTTTTAGAAGATCTCGATGACTTGGTCAACGATCGAGGAGAGTTAGGATTGATCATCACGGTTTATTTCACAGACATCGGTTATTCGCACAGGACACCTTCGGACTCATTTATTGAGCCAATCTATCATGACACCACCAGCATTCCGGGATATGCAGTCTGCATAGACGGAATAAGAGACATTAAATCTCAGTTGAAGGGAGGATCTACCACAGAATCCTTCGCGCAGGAGGCCTTTTTACAGGCAAAAACATCATATCAGAACATGGACAACGCAGCATCGTCTAAAAAGGGAGAAGCTAGGCTCCCTGACTCAAAGGCACATCTGGATACACTAACGAAAGGCTTCAAACGGTACCAAAAGCTAATCCAGTCCCAACGAGAAGACAAATCATCACTAAACCCTAGTGCCGATCAACCGGTAGAAGTATTTGCGACTACCAAAAAGAAATACAAACCGGTAGCAAAGAAGGTCCGACCAGTACCAGCCACTTTGCCAGACAAATTCAGAATCAAGAGGGTTATTGAGGGTGACCCCTTGGAGCATATACCGAGGCTTCCAGTGGATCCACCGGAATTCGAAGCAACAGGCAGATATACGCAGGCCAGGAAAGAGATCATTGACAAAGTACATCATGGATCATTTTTATGGCCAGCAGAACGACGCCTCATGCATTACTTCATGATGGTACAAAATGAAGGTTTTGCGTGGGATGAAACAGAAAAGGGATCCTTTAACACCGCCTTTTTCCCACCAGTCGATATGGCCGTTATGCCTCATACGCCTTGGGTCCTCAGGAACATCCCAATCCCACCCGGACTCTATGCCCAAATAATTGAAACCGTGAGAGACAAGATACGAACTGGCACTTACGAGCCCAGCAATTCGTCCTATCGATCTCGATGGTTTGCTGTGGGAAAGAAAGACAGTTCCGCAGTCCGACTGGTACATGATCTGCAACCGCTAAATGCTGTAACAATACAAGATTCAGGCTCTCCACCATATATTGAATCTTTAGGTGACAGCTGCGGTGCGAGGGCATGTTATGGATTGTTGGATTGGTTCGTCGGATATGATGAAAGATTATTAGCGGAATCCTCCCGGGATTACACCACTTTCCAATCTCCGCTCGGAACATTACGGCTTACATGGCTGCCAATGGGATGGACAAACTCGGTTCCGATCTTCCAAGGAGACGTCAATTTCGTACTAAGAGACGAAATCCCTCATGTCACCATCCCGTTCATCGATGACGCACCAGTTCTAGGACCGAAGACACGATACGAGAAAGCAGACGGAAGTTATGAGACGATACCAGAGAATGATGGGATCAGGAGATTTGTATGGGAGCATTTTCAGAACCTCAATCGGGTGGTCCAACGTGTGAAATATGTGGGCTGTACCTTCTCAGGAAAGAAGGCTTTCCTTTGCGTGCCAGAAGTGGTCATAGTCGGACATCGATGCACGTATAAAGGAAGACTTCCAGACGAATCAAGGATTGCTAAAATCCGAGATTGGGGGCCATGCCATAACGCATCAGATGTAAGGGCCTTTTTGGGAACCGCTGGCTTGATGAGGATCTTCATCAGGAACTTCGCGGCAGTAGCACGACCATTGGTACATGTCACAAAGAAAGACGTACCCTTTGAATGGACGGAACGACAGCAACAAGCGCAACAAGCTCTAAAAGCGGCAATTATTAACTCACCAGCGGTCAGACCAATCGACTATGAATCTGAAAGAAGAGTCATACTGGCAGTAGACTCCAGTCCGATTGCCATGGGATACACCTTGAGCCAAGAGGGAGAAGACGGCAAAAGATATTACAATCGGTTTGGGTCTATACCATTCAACGAAAGAGAAGCTCGTTATTCACAGCCGAAATTGGAACTATATGGTCTATTCCGGGCGCTACGGGCCACATGACTATACACAGTGGGATTGAAGAACTTCACAGTCGAAGTAGATGCAAAATTCATCAAAGGGATGCTCAACAATCCCGATATACAGCCTACAGCCAGTATAAATCGATGGGTAGCGGGCATATTATTATTTAACTTTGAACTGGTACACGTACCAGGCATATCCCATGGACCTGATGGCTTATCAAGGCGAGTCAAGCAACCAGATGATGAAGAGGAACCAGAAGAAGACGAAGAAGAATGGTTGGAAAGACAGTACAATTTCATGCACTTCCTAAACCCAATCTCGCCTCAAATTCTGCCCCCACTACAGCGAAAATTGGTCCAAGTCCTCATGCACACCACCTTCGACACTGTGGCGGATCCCTTAACAAAGGAACAGAAAACCCGAGCAGAAATTCCACGAAGTCAAAGTGCTATCAGGGCAGATAGGAAACTGGATGAAGTCAGGGAATTTCTAACCAACTTGACTAAGCCAGTCGGTCTTAATGAAGCTCAAATGAGGTCGTTCACCCGATATGCGCTCAAATTCTTCAGTATGGAAGGAAAGCTTTGGAAAAAGGATCAGGCTGGGCAACACCAGATAGTAGTACCCCGACTAGAGCGATTAACAGTCCTAAAGAAGCTCCATGATGACATGGGACATAAAGGGATTCATGTCACAAACCAGAAAATTCGGGACAGATTCTGGTGGCCACAGACAAAGAATGATGTCAAATGGTACATTGACACTTGTCATCCATGCCAAATCCGCCAAACCTTCAAGATCGTTGTACCCCCAACGGTAGCGGTACCTGCTCCCTTATTTGGCAAAGTACACATGGATACAATGCACATGCCCTCATCCTTTGGATACAAATACCTGGTCCACGGACGATGTTCGCTGTCCTCATACCCAGAATTCAGGGCTCTGAAGAAAGAAAATGCAGTTGGGATTGCGAATTGGATCTTTCAAGACTTAATCTGCCGATGGGGTGCATTATATGAGATTGTTACCGACAATGGCCCACCTTTCGTCGCCGCACTAGAAGTCCTTGACAAACGATATGGCATTCGACATATTCGGATATCAGGGTATAACAGTAAAGCAAATGGGCTCATTGAACGAAAGCATTTTGATGTTAGAGAGGCAATGATCAAAAGCGCTGATGGAGATGCCTCCAAATGGTACACCGTACACTACAGTGTATTCTGGGCAGAAAGAGTAACAACTCGAAGGAGCATGGGTTGTAGTCCCTATTTTGCAGCACATGGAATTCATCCAACATTGCCGATCGACCTTGAAGAAGCAACACATCTGACCCCGGCACCAGAATCAGTCATGTCTACTACGGAGCTAATTACGAGAAGAGCTAGGGAACTACAGAAGAGAAATGACATGCTAGAAAACATGAGGAAGAAGGTTTTCAAATATCGACAAGAACAGACAGCCCGATTTGCAGAGCTACACAAACACAGGATTCGGAATTACCTTTTGAACAAGGCGCCTTGGTTCTAGTTCGGAACACACGGACCGAGGACTCCCATAGCCGCAAACAATGGCCAAGATACCTAGGACCATTGATCTGCATAGCAAGGAATAAGGGAGGTGCATATATCTTGGCAGAACTTGATGGAGCTGTGCTTAGAAGACTGATTGGGGCATTCAGAGTAATTCCATATCGGGCTAGAGCAAAAATCCCACTCCCACCACTTGGAAAATTTCTTGATATGACATACGAAGAACTAACAACACTCCGACTGGCATCAGACACTGATCCAGAAGCAGAACATTTTGGTGATAAAGATTTTGGAACAGAGGATGAAGAGGAAGAGGACTCAGGCAAAGAGGATTGACCCGGAGGGCCAAATTTTTCAAAGTCAAGGGCGAACACTATCTGATACTTGATCAGAACACCATCTGATACTTGATCAGAAGAACACTTGGAATAAGCAGGGATTAGTACCTAGATACAGAACATAAAAGGACTGTTCTAGGATACAAAAATAAACCTTGCTACAAATCAGACACAGAGAAAACTGACGGACACAAATATAACAACCAGCCAGATCAGGACATGACAGACGGACGGGACTACAAGCAGGTGGTATCCTTGAAAAACACTTGTCCAGGATGAAAGGGAACCAATTATAAAATTCGGAGAACCCCGTCTCATCTGGAAGGTATTTCAAGAGCCAACTTTCCTGCCATTAGCTCCAGAAAGAGATACAGTCAAAATTTCAGGGGCAGTAAAATCGCCTGGAGGACATTCTACAGGACACAAACATAACAATCGGACCCAGACATGACGAACGGACAGGACTACAAGCAGGTGGTATCCTTGACAGCATCCAGAATGAAAGGGGACCAATTATAAAAATTGGAGAACCCCACCTCAGCTGGAAGGTGTTTCAAGAGCCAACTTCCCTGCCACTAGCTCCAGAAATGCATAGAAAGTGAGATCCCCAGGGGCAGTAAAACGCCTGGGCAATCCAGAAACCTAACTATCAGGACGGACAGAACTCAGACATAGGCTCAAGGCACACGAAAGCAAACCAAAATCAAGACAGTCAGGATACAAAAACAACTATTTCAGGACAAACAATACAGCAATGGAAATCTAGATAACACAGGTGACTAAAATAAGAGCACGAAGAATAGAAAGAGATATGACTAGGACCTCAAGAGGATTTGGAAGAACTGGCCTTCTTCACTTGACTTTTACCCTGCTCCCTAGAAGAAGAGCCTTTCCCCTGATGACCAGTCGTTGTCGACGAACCCTTCTTACGGCGGTCCCGAACATAACTTCAACGACCCTGCATGATTGGCATAACGGCACCTTTAGGTCAGCAAGTCTTGAACCGGAGAAAACCCCGACCTTTCATTGATCGGCATAATGGTTGCGGAAATAGAACATTGATCACGAAAAACGGATCTCTGCTCAAAATCAGGATATTCAAAGTTACAGTGCCAAAAAGAGTTCCAATTGTTCTGAAAATACCTATGACACATGGGTAACTATCAGAAGGACCAAGAAGGCAAGAAACAACTGTAAAAAGAAGTCCAAAGACTGGATAGATAGCAAGAAAGCGACACAGATAGGAAGGGGATCAAATATAGCACAGATGATAAAAAGCGAAGAAGGAAAGAGCAACGACCAAACTACTGATAAAAGCGACGACCTGAAGATGAACCCGCCTCCGGACCAAATTCAGCACCGTCATGACGAGCTCGGTCCCGGCATGGGCTATCATTACGTGGGAATTCGGTCTGTAAGTTGGAACGAGTCGCTATGTCCCAAGTCGAGTGAAGAAATTGATTGATGCGGGATAACATGATAGACTGGTTATGGAGATGAGTAGATAAAGCCGCTGCATAATTTCGCTGCTGCTCGAGGTCACGAGTTGCAGGATGAGCATGGACTGGCGAAACGAAGAGGGTAGTGGGAGAAGCGGGACGGTCATAACCAGAGCGACGCTCAGGCCCAGTCTCCAAGTTAAAAGAAGAAATAGGCGCACGAGCGAAGGCTGGACGACGACGGCGACGACCCCGACGAGCAAATTGAGGTGAAGGAGGACGAACAATGTGATTATCGTACCCCGCGGCCGTACAATTTGGGCACGATGGCAGGATCAAGCCAATTGGGACAGATGGAAGAAGAGGCCGAATGGGAGACCCGACCGATGCAGGACGAGGCGGCAGAGCTAGACGATGGGACAGTGCTGGTGCCGACTGACTTCCGAAGGGTATAGCGGAAAGGCTGGGGGAAGATTTGACAAGAAAAGGCACGGGTGATAGTGAAGGCGAAGCCATAGCAACATCACGAGAAGCAAAGAGGATCGGAGATTCGGTGGCAAAAGCATCAAGACCTGCTGAAGGAGGGGATTCGGGAAAGATAAGAGACATGGGAGAAGCGGCTGAAGCAACAGGTTCCTCAACGACTAAGGAAGGATCCTCGGCAGCCGTAATGGGACCCTTGACAGGGACGGAGCCCTTCTCAGGAATGGCGATAGGACGAGAACCATTGAGAGAAGACCGAACTTCGTCAGGAAGGTCTGCAAAATATGGGGGAAGGATAGAAGGGTCGTGAGGGTCTGTGGGAGCACTATGCTAAAACAGAAAACAGAGACGTTAGAAGAGAAGTCGAGAAGCAACGGAACAACAAGTGACTCACCGGATTATGGGCCCAGTCCAAGGGAGCGCAGATATCCATTGCGTGATGCGCAATAAGCTGTACTGAAACAGGACATCCAACCAGGGCACGATGATGGATAAAGTAATGCAGCCAGCCTGCAGCTTCGGTCATCATGTTACGAGCATGGACCAAATCAGGGGCGCTGAAAGGCGGCAGATCAAGATGACCAAATTGGTGCTGAAAGAGACAAAGTCAACAAAGAGGGGGATATACCGAAAAATCAAGACGAACCTCGATCGGAACAAACTGAAGAGCATGAGCAAGAATTCGCTCTTCAGGATCGGTCCAGACAGGAAAATCTCCGGTATGAGCCGTCAAGCGTCGAGCCAAGAAAGAGACACGTTCGAAACGGGTACCAACGACGGGCGATAAAGCTGGGGATTCGGGATCCAATAAACCGAAAGATTCGGTCGAAGAGGATGGGGAATAAGGAGGAGAATCAAACATGGTGCAGTACGGAAGAGACGAATTTTGAAAACAGGTAGCAAACTGCTGGGGGAATGAAAGCAATGAGACTCGCAGTTTTTATACCCCAACCGTATTCCAGAAAAGGACACCAGTCGGACAACTCTGGGAATAAATACGGGGACCTGGAAGAAGTCCACCGTCAATTCAGCACAAAAGAAGTTGTGTCCGACAAATTGTCCCGTGACCTTTCAACGCAGCAATTTATCAAGGAGGATCTTGAAAGGAATATTTATAGTGGGTTTGGCTGGGACAGCCAAAGTTTCTCAGTTGAAGGGATGTGTCGCGCCTACCAAATGGCTAGACGCGCATAACGAGCGCCTAAACGACGATCCCAACTATCGGGGATCTACCGGCATATCAAACAAAGTCGAAACTACGTCCGGACCGCACCTCGACCATATGACGACACTAGCAGCCCCAGAAATAGGACACGTATGCGCTACGTATCGACACGTTAACCATACGTGGCAAGAGCTTCGATTGGAAAGGACCAAGACCATTTCCGAGGACTTAAGGGCAGACAGACGGCGAGGACATGCTAGGATTTGACCAAAAGAGGTTAAATACACAGGTTTAAGGTACCAACTACATCGGGCGGGACGGGAAACAACGCCGACAGAGCTAGAAGTGTTCTAAAAATATGACAGAAAGACTGGAAAGTTGAACGAGTCCGAGGGAAAAACCAGTATAAAGAAACGCGCACAGCCACAGGAAAATACTATAAAAGCCTGTAGAGTAGATAGTGGAAAAAAAAGAAACCCCCAGTTGGCTCGAAAGATGCTGGGAAGGCTCTCAGACTCAAGACTTAATTCACCGCTTTGACATCGACGTCAACAGTCCCGGCTAGGCCACAATAGGTCTGATTGATCGATCATTACGTTGATCAGACTGCTTCTCTTCTTAACGTCTCCGATCACTGTTTGCCCCGGCTACCTCTAAACTCTAAATCCATTACCAATCTTACCGACTCCCCGAACAACATCCCGCCTAGCGCACCCGACAATTGCCATATATAGTGAAAATCCCTATCATCGAACATAAGAGATTACTGCTGTGGTTATACAGGGTTCATATCTCTTCGCAGACGCTACTTAGCACGACATCAGGGATGGTTGAATGTGTTCATTATTTAAAGAATACTGGTATCACGGAGAGGGAGGGGACAGGTGTAACGTACCGCTATGGGATTAGCGAGTGATGGGTTCTGAGATCTCATCGATATCATTACTGTGGTCTAGAACTCGTTTTCTAGTTGGCTCTGCTACGGCGACGGTAACAGGTTGAAGTTTGTCCTAGAAGGAAAATACTGTGGTAGAGTCGTCCGAGCGCAAAGCAAAAAAATAAATAAGGAACAATAGCCCAGTCCATGATGTGTATCACAGCGCTGGTGGCACATTTTCATAATGGAAATGGACGGGCAATGGCATTTTCCGAATTAAAGGCCTCATGAATGGTATGATGAGTCTGGTTCAGCTTGAACAGGAAAAAGCGAACTGACAACGAGGCTGTTTGTGGTATAATATATCACGATGATGGCATGCCAGTTAGATATCATGATTGTTATCTAAAACCCTTCTTCCATCTGAGAGGTTTTTGCGGTAAGGGCAAGGGCACTGATGTGCAGATATAGGCGCTCGAGCAGTGCCTCAATTGAGTCAAGTTTGTATTTTTAGAATCTTTAGCTTGTCGGAAACCAATAGTTCGGCGACTTGATCAAGATCCACCCACATACTTAAGAAACTAGTGGTCAAACTGCACTTGACCACACATTAACCTGGCCCCTACTCTGTCTTGACTACAACTGTACATGAAGCAATGGCAGACACTCCAGGAATTCCTTCAAGCGTTTTGAAGCAGATTTTTGCCCAAATAAGGAATACAAGAACTTCTCGGTCCTGCGAACGTTGGCACCTACTTTCTATGCATAGCACTGAGAACTGATCTGAATCCTTTAGTGGCTCTTGATGTTCTATATTGCTATGACTTTGGTGAGCATCCTTGATTTACCGCTGAAGCGGGTACTAGCTAAACGCGAAACAGTGACCACCTTGGACCAGGAGGTAGTTTTTCTCTCTCTCATTTACGAGCTCAGGAGAGTTTTCTGATATGCAACTACTAGGTGGACCTGATCTGGGTATGATCTACTCTGCTCAAATATACGCTACAATATGAAATTGCCGCACATATAGCTGAAACCGATGTCATCCATGAAAATTCTTTTCCTTTTGGTGGATTTCAGTGTTTCTCTCCATGATATCCCTCTCTGAATTGAGCTCTTCAGAATCGCTACATCCCTCTTGTTTCTGCCCTGTATGTTCTCAATCTTATGTTACAAGTATCCCTTCTCATTGCCACACAGTGTCAATGCCTCTGGCCCGTGATTTTCATTTTTCTAGATCTCCCGTCCTTATTTCCCCTCAGTCTTCTTGAATGAAAGCCCAATCAGCTTGACTGCATCTGTATGTTTCTCCCAGGTCTGCGAGTCATACTTACTAACTGTCCTTAGCTGTAAGTAACACATGCCTCAAGTCACATTCAAGTCCCACTGACTCGAGTCTCACCTCGTTCAAAAGTTGTAAGTATCACGTTTCTGCCAAACCTGAGGTTGGACTGATCCCTTCGGCCAGGTGGACATTGGTTCAAGTTCCAAGTCGGGCAAGCACTTGCCGCATTGGCCATCATTCAAGGTTTACCTCAATCAGAAGTGCCAAGGCGCTGTGCTAAAAATTAGTTTTGCAGCCATCTTGGTTCTTCGCATCTGGGCAATTTATAACAGGAACAACATGCTCCTTGCTGTACTCGGGGCCTTTGGGGTTCTACAGATTGCGGCTAGCGCGACCATCATGGGAATCTCAATCACCCAAGGAATCCGTGAGTACATAGATCTATTTTTCTTTTCCCTCACGAAATAGTACTGCATAGCTTCTTCGGAGCCCGGCCCTGGATTTTTTGTGTGCACCATTACAACACCTCCGTGAGTGAGATCGTTGCTTGCCGCGAGTCTTCTACATGTATGCAACCATCAACTAAATTCTCTCGCAGGTACTTTGCGGCATACTGGATACCAATCTTAGTGTTCGAGTTTGCACTGTTTATCCTGACACTTATCAAAGGCATACAAAACCTGCGCCAGACATCTGTTTCTGTTCTCTCTGGCACCAGTGGACAAGCGTTGTTGAATATCTTGGTACGAGACTCGGTCATATACTTCTTCATGTAGGTCACATTCACGTCAAGCTTGTCGTCGACTCACCTGGCCGATCTTTTCTGCAGCATCGCAGCTGTATATGCCGGAAATGCGTCGGTCTGGTACTGGGCTGATGTGAGTTGAATATTCTTTTTAAGATATAATACTGACCCCAGTTGTCTAGTCAAGCTTGTATGAGGCCTCGTCCGTGTTTGGTATAATTATACCACCCATTGTGGCCAACAAGTTGCTCTTCAGTCTCCGCCATACTTTCTATCATGGAACAACACAGAATTCATCAGATTTCGAGATGACTTCATTCCGGGTCGCTGGTCGAACACCCAGCTCTTCAGGTCAAAATACTGCACAAGAAAGCGAAGGAAATAGATGGGGCGAATGGGGAGGGAAACAAGAGAGGTCTACTGCTGCTGTTTCAGTCAATTAAACTTTGGTCCAAAGAAGAAATGAAGCCAGAATAGCGTTACTGTGCTTTTGGGATATTCAGGTATATATTGAAGGTTTCAACAAATATCATACATGCTTTGTTCGTCTACAGTCACAAAACTTGCTGAACTTCTCCTGATTTCTACGCTCATTTCTTGCTCTGTGACAACAATTTCTCGATCGCAACGTACTTAGTGGTAAATGCGACCCCCAGTGAACATTTCTTTGAAGTAACTCGGGTGTAAGGTGACCCTTTATAGGTTCATAACTAGCCTCTCTGCGGGTGAAGTTATCGGTGACGGGAGCAACCTCTCGGACCTCGGTAGAGGGACTGGCGTCACGGCTGCCGATCGCTGGGATGATGTGTCACATCAATATGTCACTCCCTGACGTCAAGGCTCAATGTCAGCATTTTTCAAACACATGTATTGCAGATATGAGTGCACCAGTAGCGATTGTATATTATTCTTATTTCAACCAACAAATTTGGCGATGCTCGGTTGAGTGCAGATGCTACGGTGGCGAGAGCAAAGAATGATGACATGCAATCGGTGAGTCAGTTCAGATTCCCATGCCTCACCGATGACATATTGATGTGACGCATCATCGCTAATGCATCCCAGCCATCTCTGTCGAGGTTCCCTCGTAGAGGGTCGGTAACCAGACTAGACCCTTTATTGTGCCTTCTGTAACTGCCTAGAAGCACTTCATTGTGGATGACTGCACCATATCAGTCTAAGGATCCTGGGATGAAAAATGACTGTACCAGAGAGCTGAAACTCACCAAGGTATTTGCAGTGGAAGAATACTCAAGGGAAAGGGTAAAGATACTTTTGCAGTGCACTTCGAACATCCTGATGGTCACGGGTGGTAGTGTTATGCGCCACCCAGTGGTAAAAGTGTACACCACCGAGTGGTGAAACTTTACACCACTGAGTGATCCCAAGGGGGCCAAGGCCCTTAACAAAATTTTTGCAGCCTGATATTTTTCAATGATATTGGGCTGTAAACAATCTGAAATGAATTCTAACACATTGAATAGCTTCTCGCCTTGATTGTGGGAAGTGCAAACGATATATTACCTGTTTTAGACAGGTGTGTATGGAACTCAACTTCTCAAGCTGGTTAAAGATTCCCGGGAAATTTTGAGAAAAGACCGGTAAATAATAACAGTGCACTTTGAACAGCATAGTCCAAACACTTCATGCAGCTAGCTCATCAGTTCCTGTATGAGGTTGTGGCACTCGACTATGATAGGACACAATTTTTTTGACAGAACTGGCCACAAATCCACAATATGGGACTCGGGTGAAAGATTTATTCATAGTGAGCCAAGTTGCTAGTTGCACTTCAAGTTTTTATTCATTCACCGGTTGACAGATGACACGTCCATGACCAGCGTATTTCTCGCATCATCCAGAGCACAACAGAACTGTGTCACCTCACAATGAACTGGAACAACGTGCTCAGGAGCATGTCCTTCCCTCATCTTGGTACTCTCAACTTGATGGGATCAGACCTATATCCTCGGGTTCCTGTCAATATCATGGTCTTTCTCGATCAACACTCTGACCTTTTACATCTATCCCTCGAGCTATGTCAAGGAGGGCATATGAATTGGCCTCGCAATTGGTGAATCCCACAAATCTGATTACCTATCATGACTGGCAAGGTCGCGCGCCTCTGATGATATTACTTACAGAAGACCGACAGTCTGCGCTCAGTCTGGACACAACGTCCGGAGCACTTTTCACATCTTCCTTTCTGCCAGAATGTTGTTGTTAACATAAATTCAGGAGATTATAACCGTTTTACCTGGCCCAACGCTATTCAAATCAGACTTGAGCATCTGGAACACCTTTTTCCCAACCTCAAGTGCTGCGTACTCATCATGGAGAGAAATCTGATGTTCATGGAAGTCAGTAAATCTCCTGTTATAGAAACATCACATCGACAATACCAGCATCAATGTTCAGGATGCACAACCTTTCATTTTGGAAGATTTCTGGCTTCAAGCAGTTCAAATATTTTAGCCTGATTGGAGATCTAAAGCTGGATCATGTCAAGACCTCGGCCTCTCGTCCCTCAAGGATACGATCATTGGTAGATAAGTGCCCCACTCTGCAAGAATATGGGGCGAGTCTTGCCCTTTTCCCGCCAATTACAACCGAGTTTCAACTCTGAGTTGCAGATGCACGGCAAGATCTCGGGCCACAGCGATACAAAATCGTTGGACACAGTGCTGATCCAACTATAGACCCTTGTCGGATCGAGAAGGTGTTTGAACTGCATCCTGCTAAAACATGATGGACTTGATGGGGGATTGTAAACTTAGAAAACACCCTTCTTAACTCAGTTGTCGTATCTCATCATAATCATGGAGTCTACCTCCACCATATCTAAACTGATTCTAGAGTCTTTCAACTTTCTTATACGGTTTTCCCAAGACTGGCGAATATCCAGAATAGGAATCACGTCCAAGACTGTTTGTCTTGGTAGAAGCGATGAAAGAACCAATCCTAATGAAGGCGATATCTTGAACATAAAGAGCGACTGGCCTTTGAACGGAGTCTCTCAAAAGAGCGTGAGAATGTTACTTGGTCCAACTTGATTTCCTGATCGTGTGTCGGATGAGTCTCATTCTCGTTCATTGGATTCACAACATCATACTGCGCTATTATGTTCAATGGAGCTGGGCCTGTGGATTTCAATCCAGTATGTATTGGTACTACGCGTTTATCCGTGGGATATCCGGTGGGCCGGATACTCGGAATTCAGCGGCCTCAAGCTTACCCCGCCTCTGATCACGATATCCTCTAAAAACGACAACAAAATTGTTTCGCTGATTAGCGACATTCAAAGTAAAAGTGCAGCGTAGCTTAAGGCCCGCTTAAGCTTCGTTTTCGCTGCAACGCGTTGTAGCTTAGAGTAGTCATGTCCATAAAGGGGAAATGTCACAGTGACATTATTTATCCGGATTCAAGTTCATCTCCAGACGCGTTCGACTTTTTCTTTGACCTCTTCCTCAATCATGTCGAATCTTCGGAGCTTCCGCAGTCAGACCATGCACAACTATATGCTGTATATGGGCTATCGCGAAGCTTTCTGCCGTACACCGGGTCTCGGTGACTCTCCAGAGCAGATTTTGGCGGATTTACATGCAGATGTCAAGATATGAGCTGGCGAACACAGATGATCATGAGCAGGATGAAGTTGATATGGAGCCAGAAGATGCAGATGGTCAAGCAACACGGGATCTATTAATTACTAGCGTACCGTGAACTATAAAAAGGCTTCTTGATGGAAATCGTTTCTTCGATACTTTTGACGCGCTTCCGGCGACCGACTGTAGGACCGATCCAGTTGGGAAAACCATGGTGCTGGAGGCGGAGGGAATGGAGAGAAATGGACAAGCTGATGCGTGAGAACTCGAGACACGCGGACGGTCTGATCGATATTCAACGTCTGATCGATATACCTCTTCTCTTGTCGTTTTGCCTCGAGCTCGGCGGACGACGGTATCCAAGCTGCACCCAGTGTCTTTCCAGTGTCAAGGAGCCCGGACCTGTCAATCTTGAGCACCTCTTTTCGCTTCAGCCTTCACCAAGACAAGAAAGCTGACCATGATTCTGAGTGATGTACGCGCTTTTCTTTCATTGCTGGTCTTTTGGCTTGAATATTTGCTTGCAGCTGAAGCGCTCTTCACGCAATGACCACTGCATCTCGGAAATCCTTCTGACACCTTCCCAAACGAACTTGCCATCCAAATTATCTCTCTTTACAATGTCGCCACCAAAAGTGCCTTGTGCCTCGTTTCCACAGAATTCAAGCAGCTAGCTCAGGAGCTCCTGTATGAAAAAGTCGACCTTCCGATAAAGGCCGGCTTGTTTGCCAGAACGCTGAAAGTAAAGCCACAATACGGAACCTGGGTACGAAATTTATGCATACGGCATAATAAGTGAGTTTTGCAGGTTGCACCCAGTTTTCTTTTTTTACTGATAAAACGACCGACAGTGGTTTCGACTTGGAGGGTTTCGAGTTTATCCTGCACTGCACGAGAGAACTGCGTCGGCTCGAGGTGCAATGACTGCCAGACAGGATCACCAACTTGACCTTCTCTCATCTTCGTGCTCTAACTGGCATTGAGGCCTACGATGGCCACGAACAACCCAGTTTTCCTCAATCGTCACCCAGGCCTTTTGCACCTGACGCTTTGGTTTCATTCTTCACCAGGATCTTTCAGTGTTATCGATCTCCCAAACCTTGTCACCTATCATGCGGGATTGAATGCGCTGCCGAGGATCCTACAGAAAACCGACGAGATACGTTCTGTTTGGTTGTCGTCACTGGAGAATCTGAACGGTCTCTCCCTTTTCCCTTTTTGCCAGGATCTCATCCTTAAAATTGTCAACATGCCCGATATTCCAATCATGCTCGAGCGTCTCAAAAACCTTTTGTCCAACGTGAAATGCTGCGTCGTACAGGTCCTCTATGTAGATGACCACGGTGCCATGGAGGTCAGTTTCCTGTATATCAGAAATCATTCCATTGAATATCATCAGCCTACTGCACAATCGACCCTTTTTGAAGAAACTTCGGGCTTCAAGCAGCTCGAATCTTTTGGCCCTTTCACAAACCGTGGTCTATCGCCAGTCAGTGATGCAATCATGGTTGGAAAAGTGTCCCACTCTACAAGAATGCTTCTTCATGGGTGAGACATGCCTTCTTCTCACCACCCGATAATGAATTTGTCCTTTAGATGTCGAGCAACAGTGCTGGTGGCGGCACAAGGTCTCGGGCGACAGCGCAGAGTCCACTGTCGGATCGAGAAGGCCTTCGCTCACACGCTGGACTCGTTTTGATGCTTATGAAGGTTGGGTTGATCATTATATTGAATTTCGTTTTTGTCCAATGTAGTCCCGCGTCTGATGCCGCTGTGCGACGCGTCTTCTCTCGGCTGCCGACGAAACACGGATTTCGTGGAGCCAGCCGCTTTGTCAGCCATCGGCTTGTGACGCGTCAGGACAAAATCAAAAGCGGGAACCTCTTTTAGGATCAATATTTCAATGGGCGTCAAGTCGCTTCTGAGGATTGGCCGCCGCATCCCTGGAGCCTGCCGCATTGAAGCGTCAGCCATCGGCCGACGACGACGCTATAAAAGCTGCAAGAAAGGATATCCAGTCAATCACAGCCAACGATGAGAGCTTCTCTTGCAATTCTTCTTGCTATCACAGCTATAACTGATGCGTCCAACATCGTCACCTTGCCTTATGCGACTTATCGGGGCAACACTGCAGGAAACTTGACCCAGTTTCTTGGAATGCGGTTTGCAGAGCCTCCGATAGATGACTTGCGATTCCGACGACCGGTCCCTCCGTTACCTGTCAAGGGTATCCAGAATGCATTCAACATCGGACCAGCTTGCCCTCAACAGACCCTTTCGACTCTCCCTTTCATCAAGCAAGTGTATTGACTGATATTCCGGATTTCTTGTGCTGATCATTCTTTAGCTTTCCTTCCAATATCAACGCATCTTCGGAGGATTGTAAGTCGCGTCTTTTCTTGTTTTACGCGACATCATTTCAATTCTACAGGCTTGACGATCAATGTCTGGAGACCAATTGGATCTGTCAAGCCTTTGCCCGTCATGCTTGTGAGGGTTTCAGCAGTCTGGTAGCAGTATCTCATTCTGACCTGCTGTACAGTGGATCCACGGAGGTGGATTCGAGATCGGTGATTCAACAGACCAATCACCGCTGTCATTGGTCGAAAGATCCATCGCTATCGGCGAACCTATCATGTTTGTCACTGCAAACTACCGGCTCAGCGGCTTAGGCTTTTTGGGCGGCCAAGCAGTCCATGAAGCGGGTATTGCTAATCTTGGGTTGCATGATCGTGGGTCTTTCATCTATTTCGTTTCGTCAATTACTCGAATCCCTATCAGAGCGTTTGGCCTTGAAATGGGTCCAGCAATATATTGCTCTTTTCGGAGGCGATCCCGGTCGTGTGATCATGTAGGGCTTGCAGAACTTGATTCGGTCTTTAAACTAATTTCTTGTAGATCTGGTCCGAGTGCTGGTGCTATATCGGTCGCGATCCATATGTTGATTGACGCTGGGGCGAACGAGAAGCTCTATCACGGTGCTTTTATGGTATGCCTTTGTGAAGCTTTTGATATCTACTGACGCCTTGTAGTTATCTGGCGGACCTGTTCACATTGACTCGACCTCGGAACCTCGCTACCAAGACGCGTATGATCAAATTGTCCGAGAGACCGATTGCACTGGAACTAAAGATGCTATTGCCTGTTTACGCAAAGTTCCGTTTGAGAAACTCTGGCCTGTCATAAACGGGACTACCAACGTGTTTTCTTATTCTAGGCAAGTTGCTTATCTGCGACGATTTACAAGCTCACCCTATCAATAGTCTCTCCAATATCTGGAGACCTACTGTCGACGGTACCCTTCTCAAACACAGTACCTTGTGTTCCGTGGCGCAAGGTCACTTCAATCATGTATGTCCTTCTTTCCATCCGGGCATTGCTGATCCCGTTTACAGGTCCCGATAATCAATGGCGACGCCGACGATGAGGGCAGGTAAGTGAGATTGAGTATCCTTGAGGGATATGCTGACTGATATCAGCATATTTTCGCTTTCAAATACCAACATAACGTATGTGATTATCTCCAGGCTGCAGGATAATCTAAATTGCTTTGCAGGAAAGATGCAGAGTTTCTGGAATACATGCAGACCTAGTAAGTTGTACGACAAACTGGGACATTCAACGCTTATAGGGCGCAGTCTTCTAGCTGGAGCTACCTCTGCCCAGATTCAACAGGCAGCAGCTGCTTACCCTGCTGACCTGTCTGCTGGTTCTCCCTTTGACACCGGTGAAACCAATGCGCTCACGTATGTACATAATTTGCGCCTTCAACTATTGACTGACTTGATCTTTCTCAGGCCGGAGTACAAACGTCTCGCAGCCATCCAAGGCGACATCGTTTTCCAAGCTCCACGCCGACTGTTTCTTCAAGCCAATTCTCAGGAGCATAAATCTTGGGCCTATAGTAAGTGCTTTAGGTTTGGCAATGAATAACTTTGAACTCAAGCTGTACAGTCACCAAAATTGGCAAATCTACACCCATTTTAGGCTCTTTCCATGGCTCGGACATTAATATCTGGCTCGCGACTGACCCGGACCAGTTGGTTGGTGCTGACGCGATAAGTGGGCGCTTTTAACTCTAGATATTTCTTCTCGCTGACCAGTTTCCAGTTCATTTTGTAAACACCTTGGATCCGAATGGCAAAGACGAAGTTGTCTGGCCACAATGGAGCGCGTCGTCGCCCAATTTGTTGACTTTCAGTGACCCGTCGAACGTTAGCATTACTGCAGATACATTCAGGGCCGATGCGATGAATCTCCTCAATGAGATTCAGATAGACATAGAGAACGAGCTAGGCTTGTGTTAGAGACTCGGTGATCTTAGAGTGGAAAATAATATGATGGCCTTGCATCGCCGTTTGGATAGTTTTTTTGACACGAACGTCATGATCTCTAACTTGACGACCCACTCTCCCTCCAACCATGACCCTTCCCAACGAGATATGGCTCAATGTTGCCCAATTTTTGGCGCTGGACGGTGAACTGGACAGGTTGTACAAAGTGAACAGCCTTTTCTTGGACCTCGCATTGAGCCAGCGATATCGAGAGCTGGATTTATCTGTCCTTGAGGCTGGACATCTATTCAAACGGCTAAGGTGCGTAGTAATGCGCTGTTTTCTTCTCAGCCTGACTGTGCTCTTCAACAGGGATCCATTTGTGGCTCGGCGGGTAGAGGCAGTTTTTTTTGCCCCAAGACTCTCTCTGCCCGTTGAAAAACCACAACCCCGTCCCCATGTTCGTCGTCTGTCGCGAATGGTCAACAAGCTCATACATAACCCGCGACCACCGGTACAGTCTGGGCCTTCCCTGGGTCAACAGATTCACGACATTATTCCACATTTGACCGCCGTTACAGAGCTGAGCGTCCTGTGGATGGCACAGGCAGAGCCAATACCCTATGCTCTTTCTTCCGAGTCGACAGGCTATCTTGCCAGGTCTTGGCAGACTTGGGGGCCTAATCTCCAGAAGCTGGCCTTGAATATCTCATTAACGACATTGGGATATATTTTCCAGCGAGGAGTGCCTTCGCTCGCTCAACTCAAGGCCCTGGAATTGACGATAGACGGGCCCTCTGACAACCAGAGCCGAAAGCTGCTCATTTCCTTCATGAACGGCCTCTCAGACCTCCGACGTCTGACTGTGGAAGCAAATATCGACCTGTCACCGATATTCGAGGGTCTTCAGCATTTTCCCGGTCTTCATGCTATCAGTCTGACGCTGCCAGACAAGGAGAACCTGCGGGAACCTTCACATCTGCTTCGCTTCCTCAATCTTCACCGAGAAAACATCACCTCTGCCTACTTTGTGGGTCACATCTCCCTGCCCACCCCTTTGTTATCAGAACTCGATTTTCCTTATTGCCACGCGTTGGAGATAGATCCAGGTCTTCTCTTGGATGAATGGGTAACACCAGTTGGTTTGGGCAGAATGAGAGCCTTGACAGAGCTCTCGCTCCTCTGTCCCATGACACATCCTCAATTGACGGCCTTTCTCTATTGCTGTGCAAGTTTGACCTCAGCAGGCACTCTTAACCTTCAAAGGTTAAATCTTTGCCCCGTGGACTTTAGCGCAGCGCTCCTCGATGTCCTTTCGAGGTCGTTACCACGGCTAAGATATCTCTCGCTCGAGATTATCAATGTGGTGGACGAGAAATTGGTCTATGTGACGCCTACGAGCTATTTTCCTTTGAAATCGGTATGTGTCCAAATTATCCCGCGATTCTCACGCTAACTAGCTTCTGATACAGGAAATGGGAACACCATCAAGTCACGACAAGTCAAGAATTGACTACGAATTTCGCTTGTTATCTGTACTCGATCCATTTCGAGAATGGTCGCTCTATGATATCAACATAACTCGACATCCGTATCATTGCTGGGGTCTGATGAACCTCATCGCAGAATGTGTGCCATCTATCAAGAGCTTCGCGGGCCGAGATCATAAAGACATGCCAATGGAAGTGCGAAAATGGATGTCTTGAGAAGTTAGAATCTCTCTTTTACCATGACGAAGCTGCTAATATAAACCCAGATATTATCGGCGCAGCCTTGGTGCAATGATGTCTTTCTGGTCATATGACAAATCGTTCGCCTGACTTCTTGACTCCTGCCAACATGAGCGAATCGCAGCAATTGAAACGAGTCATTGTCGTTGGCGCTGGAGTGGTCGGCCTCACAACAGCATTAAAGATTCAAGAGCATGGTGGATATGCTGTCACAATCCTGGCAGAGGTCCTTCCTACAGATCCCAAGACGATAAAGTATACGAGCCAATGGGCTGTAGGTTCTCCATCTCCTGCATGATATCGTTGATTGAGATATTACAGGGAGCTCAACATGGAGCCAACACAAAAGATGTGATCAAAAGGCGTGAGTTGGTTCAAAATGGCTTTTCAACCTCACTCACAGAGCTCTAGATTTAGAAAAAGAAACTTTCGATATAATGTGGGAGATTTCTGCTCCAGGAGCAGCCGCCGAAAACTGCTTCATGCGAATCAAAGAGATCAACTATTACCCAGGAAACTGGTCTGATGAGATTGACGATCCCAAAGAGTTTTCTTCATACCCGGACGTATGTTCACATTCTTTATTGTGCGACCTAATTTGACCAGGACTGAAGTTCAAGTTCCTCGAAAAAGAAGAGCTTCCTTCCGGTGTTGCTCGAGGAATCTCGTTTACCACCTTGACCATCGACCCTCCGGCTTATCTGAAATACCTCTTGTCAAGGTTTCTTGCCAAGGGCGGTGTGATCATTCGAGGGATTGTCCAGCACATCTCTCAGGTCGTAGAAGGAGCATTCACCGAAGATGCTGGTCGACCGGCTGCTGTAGTCGTCTGTACCGGCCTTGGAGCTCGATTTCTTGGTGGTATCGAGGACAAGGATATGTACCCGATTCGCGGACAGACACTGTTTGTTCGAGCACCTTGGGTCAACGAAATGCTTGTACGATTCTACGATGATGGCTGGGTTTCGTATATTATCCCGAGAAAGAGTGGGCTGGTGAGATATTCCGGTTACCGTGGCTTCTGGTCTTCAATGGTTGACAGGTCGTCGTCGGCGGCGTAATGGGAGCAAACGACTGGTGTGTGAGCTTGAAAAGCTTATGAATTCGATTAATGATCGTCCCAGGTATCCCAAACCTAGACCAGAGACAAGAGAAAAGATCCTCGAGCATGCTTTTGATTTGTATCCAGAACTCGTTTCACCCGAGATACGGAAGAAACGAACTGCGACCAAGGAAGATGTGGATATTGTTGAAGATGGGTGCGGTTTGAGACCAGCTCGCAAGGGTGGGATACGGCTTGAAGTAGATTCGTACAAAGGTGTACCGCTGGTATTCAATTATGGGTCAGTCACTCGCCAAACTTGTCGCAACATACACTGAATCAATTTCAGTCATGGGGGCTACGGATTCCAATCTTCTTGGGGGTCGGCAACCATAGCCTTGAAACTGCTAGATGGCGCCATGAAAAAGCGTGAAGCGTGAAGATTTATCTGATTTCCTTGGCAAGGCACGGGTGGGATACCGCTTGGGAATATGCTGTAGGCGCAAGATTTATAATTAGAAGGTTCGTTGAACTGTTGTTCTTCTCAACAACATCACATTCGTTCGACATGTACACTCTTTCCTGAATCACTGTCCTTTTGCATCCTGGCTTCTTTTGGAAGCGTCAAAACCCGGAAAAACGCCGCAAACCATTTCCGACTGGTGCCGGCCGGCCGATACAGCTTTGCCTTAAGCATTGTCTTTGATGTCCTGACTCTCTATCAGCCTTACCAGTGTATCAAATATTTCAGAAAAAGGTGCCATCTATTCCATCCTTTTGCTCGTTATCTAGTTTTCTCTTGCCGAGCATATCTTACGAGCAGCCTACATCGCAAAAGACTTTCAGCTTGCTCCGACCTAGTATCACTACGCGTTTGAACCAGTAGTGGTTCCTCTTCAGCCCAGCTTCTAGAACGGCGCTTTCCTGTACACCTGGACAGCTCTGGTCCTACAACGGCCTTTGCTGGATATGCGGTCAACGGGACCACTAGCCAGGCTATTCTCAACAATCATCTCATGATCTCAGTCGCGTCGTGCTTGAAATGGTAACCTATCGAGACATCGCGATGTCTTCTGCGATAATACGAAATCAGATGGACAAGTTCAAGATTGTTGACCAGGGATATGAATCGCTGTGCGAACCTATCTCTGTGCTCATTTTGGGACAGAACATCCGATACATAGCACTTACTTATCGTTTCTCCAGTACTGATTCTTCGAGGACGCTACACAATGATCTTGGGTATCATGATTTTCTCAACACCTCTGTCATTCCGCAACATCGATCCGCAGGCGTTATGCCTGGCGAACAATGTATGCTCTACTATAAACTAGTTTCATTGCAACTTGAACTTGCGCTTTTCTCGGCTGGTTTGCGGCTGGTGCTTCGATCGAGTCCATGGATCGTGAGATATTTCTCTCTTGTTGTTATTGGTCGATACCGGGGTTCATTTGCTTTCCATACTGGCTTTTTTTTTTTTTTTTGGCTTCCTTCATGTGCAAAATCCGACGCCACCGTTTAGTCCAACGAGACCGAACTCTTCCGAAACAAATCTCAAGTCAATGTCCAATGACATATCGTGTGAACATTGATGTGACAGGTATTTAATCAGCGCTGTCACTCAACCCCTCCTTATCTTGTTCTCGTTTTACCACTATCTACCACTCAAACCTAGAATACTGTAAGTTCTTCCAACGATCTCTCTCGCTATTGATTCTCAATCTCTTTCACAGACAGGTTCGCTGCTTGATCTCTTATCGTCGTTATCGTTGACTCATCGCCACCAGAATGCAAATCTTCGTGAAGACCCTCACTGGAAAGACCATCACCCTCGAAGTCGAGTCTTCGGATACCATTGACAATGTCAAGGCCAAGATTCAGGACAAGGAAGGGTATGTCTTGTTCGACAGACCGCTGATGACACAGCCACTGACCTCTCCGCAGCATCCCTCCTGACCAACAGCGTCTCATCTTCGCTGGCAAGCAGCTCGAGGATGGTCGCACTTTGAGCGACTATAACATTCAGAAGGAGAGCACTTTGCACCTTGGTTCGTTCCCAATATAATGTTTACAAATCAACTCTGATCGCCTTGCACAGTGCTCCGTCTTCGCGGCGGTATGCAGATTTTTGTCAAGACCTTGACTGGAAAGACTATTACCCTGGAGGTTGAGTCGTCCGACACTATCGACAATGTCAAGGCCAAGATCCAGGATAAGGAAGGAATTCCTCCTGACCAGCAGCGTCTCATCTTTGCTGGAAAGCAGCTCGAGGATGGCCGTACCTTGAGCGACTACAACATCCAGAAGGAGAGCACCTTGCACTTGGGTTCGTCGCCACAGCAATACATTCTTTCCCAGATTCTAACATATTAAATCAGTTCTCCGTCTTCGTGGTGGAATGCAGATCTTTGTCAAGACCTTGACCGGGAAGACCATTACCCTTGAGGTCGAATCTTCTGACACCATCGACAACGTGAAGGCCAAGATCCAGGACAAGGAAGGAATTCCTCCTGACCAGCAGCGTCTCATCTTTGCTGGAAAGCAGCTCGAGGATGGCCGCACCCTCAGCGACTACAACATCCAGAAGGAGAGCACTCTTCACCTTGGTTAGTCTCTCTCTCTATTAGCGATTTTACTCGGCGCTAATTTCTTGTCATCAGTTCTCCGTCTCCGTGGTGGCATGCAGATCTTCGTCAAGACCTTGACCGGGAAGACCATTACCCTCGAGGTTGAGTCGTCCGACACCATCGACAATGTCAAAGCGAAGATCCAGGACAAGGAAGGAATTCCTCCCGACCAGCAGCGTCTCATTTTCGCTGGTAAACAGCTCGAAGATGGTCGTACTCTTAGCGATTACAACATCCAGAAGGAGAGCACCTTGCACTTGGGTATATCTATTATTATATTTCAAGGTCTTTTGCTGACAAGCATTTAGTGCTCCGTCTCCGTGGTGGTATGTAAGTCGAGGGACCCGCTGTATGTCTATGGAGAAAGAAGTTGATCTTCGTGTATGCCGTATGAAGAAGTGCTGTTATGATACTGTCGACAATACACCGTCGTTTATGATTAAATTTTCCATGATGGTTGTTGGATGCTTACTCGTCAATTTTCAATATGGTGATTCATAGCTGGCTTCACGGGGAAACGCAAAAACAATTTTTCTTGTTTTCGATGATAATTGAAAAGCATAAATTGGCATAGGGCATAGAGTACATAGAGCATATAATACAGAAGAAATACATCAATACGGACCAGCTCTTAGGCACCGACGCACGCAGAGATCACACCAAATGCAAGTAAGCAAAACATCCCCAAGGTGAACAGGCTCTGGCCTATTCTGTCCCGAGACCAATCCCAATCCTGTACTTGAGATCTGACATTTCGCAGGATGATGGTGCCATTCTCGACAAATTCCATCCATCGCTTCTGACCTGATCTCAGGTAAAAGGAAGACTGCCTCCTTGCTGACGCCGAGACCCTGAGCAAAGCCGCAATTTTATCGTTTTGCTGCAAGGCCGCCAGCTTATGCTTTGCGGGAATCCAGAGTTGATGGTGGCCCCAAGGGACCCAAGAATCACGAGCGGTCGTATAGAGGAATGGGATGGGGGTAAACGTGTAGAAGAAGTCGCTGGAGCCTTCGGTCACCAAGTGGCGTAAAACAGCAAGGAAAGAGAGACATGTCAAGTAAATTTCTCTTCGAGCTCGTCGACGTGCTGTTTCTCGAGATATGGGTCGCTCTGAGAAAAGGTTCTGTTAGAGAAAAGAAGTAGTAGGTTGGATTAACTTGCCGAGAAGCAAGATTGGACGAGGATTTCGGCGTCTCTCGCCTCTGGGAGCAAGCTTCCCGTCATTCAACTTATCCGCGCCGTTGAACCATTGAATAGCTTCGCGATCAGACGCAGAAATAAAGTCCTGGTTTCTCGAGCTCAAGCATTCTTTCCATGTGCCCTGCTTTCGGTTTTGAACTGCACGCTCGATAGCCTTGTGACTGACGAGTCTTTCGGTGGCAGCGAGCTCGCTGTTGGGTTGGAGGCAAAAGACGGAGCAATTCTCGAGGCCCCAGGTTCGGAGGATCTAGAGCTTTGGTGTCAGATTATGTTGCATCAGGCACAGTGAACTTTACCTGGTCGAACCAAAGATTTCCAGCCGAATCGAGGGTGAAGAGACCTTGTAGGTCAGGATCGACGAGTCTCGAAAGCTTGTGTTCACTGTTAATGAACCACACGTGAACCGAACTGTAGAGGGAGATTGAGCCAGAACATGACCTGAAAGGAAAAGGAAACAGACTTTGGGGGCGGTAGAAGTGTGTGGCGATAGATGTCGCCCTCTACAGCCAGACAAAAGGAATCAGCCTCTTCATAGGCCAACCGATTCTCCTGAGCAAATTCCTTGGGTGATTTGACGAGAAGTGAAGAGAAGAGGGTGTCTTTCTCTGTGCTAGGCGGCGACGGTGAGGTCGTCAGAGTATGATAAAACTTGGATCTCATCATTTTGCTGGAGAACCAGGGATGCAGCCAGTGACTTTCTTATAGAAAATTCCATGGCAACGAAATACAACGCCGCGAGTTGAATACAACGCAGTTCTTGTCAGGTTTTGGAACAAGAAAGACAAAAAGAACAACGTCCGGATTTGGAAAGTTGACCGGCTAAACAGCCTAACCCTAGCTCTTCACGTGATAAACGCGTAATGATTCATTAGGGTTAACAATACAGTTATAGAGAAATTCAAAAGAAATCTGTCAATTTATCCAGATATGGCTTATTCAACCTCTGCCCATGTGAGTATTTTGGATCAACGCTGGAATTTAGGATAAGTATGGATGACCATTTTTGACTTTTGACTTACACCATAATGGACGTCCTTGATCGGATTCGGGATGTCAGAATGTCTAGTAAAAAGAAGGAATTCAGCCAAAAGTGTTCAGGTTAGGTTGGTAGAGACATACTTCGCTTTCATATGCGATAAAACCTCACTCTGGATAAAAGTTCTCGTGGTTCTGGTAGTACAAAACAAGCATCGCATCTCGGGTTTCTCGACGACGGGTGCCTTTCCGGGTATTACGAGACAATGTCTTGAGATAGGAATAACCCCAGGAGCAAAGAGAATATCCGTCTCTCGAGACACTGAGCAAACCATGTATATTGCAGATTTAGCGCAGCGACCTATTCGAACGATGGAAACTTACGCGGTCTGGACATGCTTCATGGCATACTGGAGGGTCACAGGACTTACCCGATAGACCGTGCAGTGAGCACAAACCCACGATATGCTGTTTTCCTCGACCATCGCGAAGAATATTGGTCCATTTGGAGAGGTCCACTACACGAAACTCGGGAATTCGAAACCGGTTATATCCTTTATCACCAACATGGTGCACTTCTATCGGGTGGGTGATCTGGAGACGAGAATTAAAGTAGAACAACAAGTGGAAAAAGAAGATATTTACGCAACCTCGCCAGGTGAACACATGACTGTCATCACACAGATTCACACTTGGGTATACCGTGGCGTTTGAAACGTTGAAAGCGGGTATCTTTCTTGTCCATATCCTCGACTGTCGCAGTATCGGGGTCCAGCGAAGCAAGGCGAACAAGATCAGTAGCAAATTTCGAGAGTTGACTGTCGATTTCTGCCGCATATCCTTCACCGACATGTCGCATTGCTTCTTCGCCGGCGAAAATGGCAGGTCGACCAAGGCCAGCATGTACTTCATGGCCATTTTTGCATCGAAAGATGGTTGTCGCAAGGTTGAACCGGTTAGGTGCCGGAGAAGCCTTGGAATCGATCGAGGAATTGGCCAAGGCAGTTAGAGTGTCAAGCTTCTTCGTGACCCATTCCGACAGTAATTGCGGGACAAAGGAAAAGTCTTCGAGCCTAACCTGCACATTCAACTCTTGTTCCTAAATCTGACTGATCTCAGGCCATTCGTTGAAACCACGGAGGGTAGGTAGCCAAGTAACATTCCTGGATGCTAAAGTCGCGGCCCCACGACTTGTATGCCGCATCCGAGAGAGATAGACGGTGGACTACAGTTGATTGGTCTTCATTGACGAGCCTGACGCGACGCTGGTCTCGGATAATGTGATCCAGTTTCACATAGACATTTTCCCACACTGATTAATGAAAGTTTAGACAAGGGTTCACTGTAAAGAAAAGGCATTTCACTTTGAGTGCTCATTGGGAGTTTCAGCTCTTTCAGCACCTCGCGTCCCTCTATGACGGTCAGGTCTGAGGGATGATAACCCAAGTTGGCATACTTTTCTTGCAGACTAATAATATGTCAGCGCCACCGTCTTCACGCAGATAAAAATACATACGCTAGCGCCCGGGGTTCGCATTCTTGAGCTTCGTATTGCTCTTTTCAAGCATCACATTTCTTCTCATGCTACAGACAGATATTGAGCATTAAAACAGACAAGTCTGGAATTGATACTCACCGCCTGAAAACGCTTTAGCCTATCAGACTTGATCTTGCACCACTTCTCATATTCATCCCATCGTTCTGATTCGTCCATGTTCGACATACGTGTCATGTCTGCCTCGACTTAGGCAAATTCTGCCACCAGAAAGTAGTCGCCAGAGCCTCTAGGTCTCTTGTCATCGGGGTAATGTCTAACACCCAAAGTTGAAACAATGTCATTGCAGCAGAGAAGCAGCAGGCTTACGATAAGTGCTCGAGGGAATTAAATAACAGAAGATGATTTCTCTGTCGCGCTCTTGCAGGAATTCGATCCATTCGAAATCGTCGATTCCGTATGGCGGCTCCGCGATACTGTCCATGTCAATCAGCGAAACGCAGGCGACATAAAAAAAACATCCCCACAGTTCCTCACGACATTTTGGACAGACGCTTCATGAGCCCAAAATCAATGATCAAAGCCTCGTTTTCACAGCAGTTCTATCGACAAGATTCAATCAGCAAAACTGGCCAGTGGCCCGGGCCGGAATTTGTGAAAGAGAACTTGCCTGACAAGCAACACCGAACAGGAGTCTTGCCCAGGCGAGCTCATCGCCACCGAAATCCTCCCAAGGCTCAGGAATATCATGAAATCCTCGAGCATTCTTCAGGATTTTAGTTTGCGAATCCAAAGTGTCACGCAGCGCCTGGTTCACCTCTCGCAGAGCTAGCAATGCGCTGGGATGAACGATTTCAAGAAGCTGAAGTAGGGTTAAAACAAATGTTCAGCGAAATATCGACTTGATATTACACTTAACATGATATCCAAGGGCATTGCGCTGAATTTGGAGGATGAGCTCGCGTCGTCCGAGGTACCAATTTCCATGTCGGCTTTTTAACGCTTCACATTGGGTCGTGACATGGGGGATTCTGGATAGAAATCCAGTCAATACATATGGATTGAGAGAGAACAGAGGAAATCATACTTTCTATGGCTGATAAAGAACAATGAGAAATTTGGTCTTGAAAGTTTTTGTCCAGTCTATTTGACACGTGATACTGCTTACTCACCGATGAACGCGACAAGAGGGTGTCTCAGATTTCCTCCAAAATTACTCTACGCTCAGGTGAGCCACCGTCCTGGAATATCGCAACTGTTCTCCATTTTCAGTATTCGTCAGTAGCTCCCCAGATTCCTCGTCGAGGAGGCCTGCCAGCCAAACGTCATATTCCCCATGTTAAAAAGGTCCTGGTCGTCGCGAGCGGCAAAGGCGGCGTCGGGAAAAGCACTGTTGCTGGTCAGTGCCGTTTTATTTGCTGTAATCCTACTAAATACGATTCCAGTGAACCTTGCGTTTGCCCTGGCAATGCTAACGAAAAAGGAAACGAATTTGGCGCCTTTACGCGTTGGGATACTCGACTTGGATGTATTTGGGCCTTCCGTCCCAACCCTCATGGGTCTTCAACATTCTGAACAACCCGAAGTCACCGATAGTGAGTATTTGTTCTGGCGCTTTTGGATTGAAGGAAACTGAGAATCGTCAGATGGTTCTATTATTCCTATCGTCAACCATGGAATTCCAACAATGTCAATGGCGTATCTCATGCCCAGTACCCCAGAGCGTGGTGATACACCCGTCGTCTGGCGGGGGCTGATGGTGCAAAAAGCAGTGCAGCAGCTTTTGTTCGATGTTGACTGGCGAGGGAGAAACGAAAGACCGGGACTGGATGTTCTGGTCATCGATATGCCTCCTGGTACTGGGGATGTGCCTTTGACTCTTGGTCAGCTGGTAGAGGTGGATGGTAAGTCATGTTCAAAATAACACGTTCGACCGAGCTGAGCAGTCAAAGGCTCAATCATTGTATCCACACCGCAAGACGTGTCGCTCATCGACGTTAGCAAGGGCATCAGTATGTTCAGAAAGGTCAATGTTCCGGTGAGCTCCAATACTTTGTCGCGAAAATAATGTCGTGCTCAAGGTCCTGCTAGATAACTGGCCTGGTATTGAACCAATCTCGCTTCATTTGCCCTTCTTGCTCAACGCCCCACCATATATTTGGATCTCCCCAATCTTTTCGTGCAACTGCGGACCGTCTCGGCGTCCCTGTATTGGCCGAAATTCCAGTGATGCCAGGACTGAGCCAAGGAGGTGACAGAGGTGTTCCATACGCTCTCCTGCTGGATCAAAGCAGCAGGACGCAAGAAAAGCCATCTCAAGAGCAAGGGCAAGAGTGGAAAGACAGTATGAAAGACGTTGCAACGAAAGTATGGGACAGCCTGAATCATTAACGTTGACGAAAGTATGTCTCGGATCAGGAATACGTCGTCTCGGGTCTGAGGGACTCCGATTGATGGCCATCATTGATGTCACGTCTCTGCTTCAAATCTTTCCCGCTCCTCAGCCTTCCCGTTACAATATGTGTTTCGCTCATGGGCCTCATCTATGTCCTGCAACAAGTTCATTTTCAATGAGTCTTGTGGAGCATCCATCACGCTGGTAATTATCCACCGACGTACTGTCACTTGCGGCTTCTGGCAGCGACCCACGGTAGTGACCAAGTAGTCTGAGAAACTGCCTCTTCACAGAATATTTGCCATTTGCTTCTTCAGGCTTCAAGCTTCAAGTCCTGGACCTACTCTAGTCTTACAGATCAAAATTTAGCAACATCTGTGCCCAGACATGCACTGCACCGATTTTGATTTCAATTCGTGGCGTCAAGGTGAAACAGTCTAACGCAAGTTCTCACCCTGCCTCAATCTACGGTATAAAATAACCCATGAGCGGTCTTTTGCTCCCCAGCATCTGGCCGGACCTTTTGCTCCCCTTCGTTCAACCATGTTTTTCCTGCAGGCAGTTTGCTTTTCCTTCGTCTCACTCAGTGTTCTGGCTGCGCCAGTTCCTGTTAGGAAACAACTATCCGCTCGGTCCTCAAGTTCTCCCTTTGCTGCAGATCCTTCAATCAATGTTGCTGGCATCTATGCGGCTGCAAAGGCTGCTACCTCCAAATCCCTGGACTCTTTTCCCCCTCGACAGGGCAAAAAGAGCGATGTCCACATTTACGGAGATTGGCAGGACTTGAAGGATGTATCTGCGTTTCATTTCATCGCAGATATGGATGTTGACTGCGATGGCGTCGACGCAGACTGCGCAGTCAGTTTATACCGATAAATCTTTCGCTCTTTTCTGACCATGGTTCAGGGTAATTCTGGCGGTGATCGCCACACATCTTTTGGCCAACTTGACGCTTCAAAGGTTCTAAAAAAAATATCCTCTTCAGACGATCATCAATTGACGCATAGCACAGGTTCCATATTTCGTAATCCCGTTGCGTTTCACCAATAGCCAAAAGGATAAACTGAAGAGCAATGCTCTTGGAGCGATTATCTGTGGAGGAAAGATGTTCTACGCGATATATGGTGATCAAAACGGGGCATCACACGAAGTTATTGGAGAGGGCTCATTGCTGTTGGCTAAAACTTGCTTCCCCGATGCCAAAATTTCGGGAAACAACGGCCACGATCAATCCGACGTCGCTTGTGAGTCGTGCTAGACTTTGAATTTGTGGCGGCCATTGACCTAGTATCTCTAGATATCGTCTTTGGAGACAAGGTCCCTACAGGTGTCAAGGACACAACCATTGACATTTCAGCCCTAAAGAAGCTAGGCGACGAGCAAGTCAAACTGTTACAGTCAGCTTTGGGCATTAAGTAAAGCGCGATGTACTTGATTCCTAAAAGTAAGATGAGGATTAGCATTTCCGGTGTTTGGTGAAACTACAAGACTTTGAAACATGCGGTACAGTTACACAAGGCTGATATATATGCATTATACAAGTGGCTGAGTTTCTTCAGTCTCCGGGTCATCAATATCAACTAGCTTCCCGACCAAAACAGAAATACTAGCCAAGCGGCTAGCTCTTCTATCATCGATCTCGCTCATTTCTCCGGCATTTCCCAAGCCCTGGGAAATACTATCGCGCTGTCGCATCAGCTGGATCACAGTGCGCAAGATGAGAGCGACAGTGACGGTGGCCGTGCATGTCATTGCGATGAGATTGGAAATGGCACTGCTTTGCATCAAATGAAAGAGCTGCTGAGCGCCTGACGAGCCAGGCTCGCGGCAGAAAATGGCACCATTGAGCACAAATACCACCAGGAGAGCAAGTCCAGGAAATGGACCTGTCGAATCCTTTTCCGCTTGCTTAGCCTGTTTGAGCCTCCTGAAACGTGGCAAAGCGCGCTCTCGTAGAGCTGGGCGGCATTTGAGAAGCAGACGGATACAGAGCCCCATAACCGCTGAACTCAGTCCAATCGAGAATAAGAGACTGAGAAGGCAGTATGCGATGCTCTCGAGCCCAAATGCAAAGTCCTTGGTGATTTCATACAATGCTGAATCGGTGGGGTTCGGGAAGAGGAAAGCGACGACGAATTCAAATGTGAAGGTGAAACCGACAAAGGCAGGAAAGAGAAAGCCGAGTATTTTGGCGATGGCATTGGAGGTGGGCATCGTCAAGGTCAGAGGTTCAGTGAGAACTTTCCCATGTCACCAAAGCTGAACTAAAAGTAGACGGATATCGCAACCCGAATGAAGAAGGTGGCGTAACAAACGGGAAGGCTCCATCTGTTGGCAAAAGATCCTTGATAGCCCAGGATACCCTGGGCAGCGATTTCCAGCAGCCTAGAGCGAATCCATGATAGGTTCCTCGACATCAAGCGCCTTCTTCCCTGGTTTCCCTCCTTTTCCTTCCACCACCTTGACGAAATCGCCCCAGATGCCTCGCTCGTCATTTTCGCCATATGCTTCGAATTGTTCTCTCGTCTTCGCCGACGCTTTTCTCCAAAGGGCGCGATGGCGACATACAGTGCTTTTGACGTATCTTGTACCGAATATACGTTCAAAGGCGACTTTCTGGGTCATCACAGCCGATTGACTCTCGTCTGTGAGAGTAGGAACAAAGGGAACAGAAACCAGATTATCCATGGCGTAAAAGCCTCTAGATATCTGAATGACGGTATAATCGTTTGGCCAGCGCTTCATTGGAGGATGTGGATGAAAAGGTATCGAAGGAGTCGAGGAAGTATTGACTTTGGATGATTTACTGGCCTGCAATGTCGGTTGACTACTGGTTTCGGACGCATAAGACAGAGGATGATGTAGATATTTGGTGGTCGCTGGTTCAGAGACCTGTGGCACTGGAACAACCGCTTGTCTAGCGACAGGAAGTGGGCTCGATGGGGGAATAGAAGAGCGCATGGGTTGGATCGGCATTGACTGAACCGGCGGCGTCATAGGTTGAATTGGAGGTGATATGGGTTGAACAAAAGGTGACATTGGCTGGACAGGTTGAAGCGACATTGGTGGAGGAATGTAGAATGGGCTCAATTTGGGCTGCTTGGACTGTGAATTATTATCCGGAGAATCTGGAGCCGGCCTTTTCCTAGGCTCTGTCACAGCATGGTTGACTTGGAGGGCTAATTCTGCCTGTAGATTAGGACATTCATTATCGTGAAGTCCTTCGAGCAGACTTCGCCTGGCGCGATAGAGTAACCGCTGCATAGGTTGCACGATTCGGACCGTAGCAACAGTGTGCTGCTCCCAGCCTGAAACCGGATTATACGTGTCCAGATACGAAGTCGGAGAGAGACCCAAGTCTGAGGTCAGAGACGAGAATCTCGACAGCTGGAACAAGGGAAAAGTCGGAATCGAAAGCGGTAGACGAATGGGTTCAGCGTTCGACTAGATTGCCTTTAGTTTTTTCTCTTTCGATTTAGGAACTTATCTCGCACCTTGAACCAGAAAACAATAGTCACTGTCCGCTGCAGCTCCTCCATTTGACGAGTCATCAGCTCCTGCTCGGTATGAAGCCTGATGCCTGTATTGTGAGAGAAAGGCGCCTTTGAGGCGGTAGAAGAGTCATTTAAGGCTCCCGACAGCGTAGACATATGTGAATTGGTGAGAATCAGGTAACAGGCTAACAGCAGGTCAACTCGAAGCCCCAGACGCCGTGAAGACGTCTGAACAAACCACTGACCAGGCTAAGCCAACGATGAGCAGTAGATGAAGTCTTTTGACTTGCAATTTTTTTCCAGGGCCAATTGATTCTCCAGGATTGAAGACCGGACACAAGGACCTTAGGCGGTCTGCCGAGTGAGTTTTGAGACCGATCTGCCGTTTGAGGGAATTTAGGATCGTGGCAAGTCCACGTAGTCAAGTGTGACTGTGACGTTCCCACCATCAACAATCCTAAGTAGATCATTCTGACTTGCGGTCAGCAGAAAATTTATCTTCTTGGTGACGTCGCCTATTATCCCTAATGTTGTTCCACTTTTTTTTTTTGGCCTGGCTTTCTCTAGCTCTATCACTCGCAAAGCAGTGATACAGCCGAAACGTCGGGATCACCAAATGGGAAGCGGCGGATCAACGGACGTCGGTTCATCGCGCCGGCCATCATGTTGCTGACGTTTCCTGAGGCTGGAGAATTACAGAGAATACACCGGGGATTACAAATGGTGAGTCCATACTGATAGGTTCTGTAACACCGGACAAGAAAGCATTAATCCCCGGCAATTTCAACGCTTTTTGAACTATATGTTTGGCTGAATCATTCCTCTCCGCTTCCCATGGAAATACTAAGGAATACGGAGATAGATATTAACAATGCAGGAGTCCGGGTTTTGCGTGGATGACTATGTCTTCTCTATTTGTGAATCGAGGACCCTTGGAAATTTCGAGATGATGATGTATCCGCGATCTGGGCACTGTACGTTCGAAGAGACTGGCCGAGTGAGACGATCCAGCTCCAAAGCTAGGTCATATGTTCGATTCGGAGCTTATAGGTATTAGCAAGCTACCTTGTATCGCGGTTTGACTTGAAATCTCAAGGAACGCGTATGTTATCGGCTGGTGAAGTGTCCCGGCTCTTTGGCCCTTGCCTAGGCGACGCGTAAGTCTTGTGAGATTCGGATCCTGGGACTGAGAGCAACAGTAGCACACCTTCGTGCATTCAATCTCCATGAGTCTTGAGCAACACGGATGCTGTCGATCTGGGGTTAGCCACCAGGTCAAGGTAAGGATCAATAGCACGTAATACAGCAGGCTTGCCATCGTGATAGAAGCCGAAGAGCAAAAAGTTGAGAGAAAGTTTGAACTGGCAGAACATATCTCCATCTAGATGATTTGAGGACCACTGAGAAGGAATATGTCTTTCGGCCGTTTCCCACTCCGGGTGGCGTTTATCTCGACTTCAAAGTTCCGTCGAGACATGACCGAGACATGACGGCGCTTATCCTGTAGGCGCTGTGACCTTTCTATCAGAAGACGCCAGAAACATGAGAAATCTAGCCACGTAGCATATTGCAACCTTGTATCAAGGCGACCAAAATACGAATGAAACCATGCCGCATATCGTAAAAATCATGCATGTATTTCAAGGAGTGTATTGGTGGATTTTGTAGGCCCCAGTGTATAAGTGCCGGTCACTCGGCAGAATCCATAACACTTGCTCCATGGGTTTGAGTCACGAGACAGATTGTAAAAGGCGACATGCCATCAACCTCGAGGCGAGCAGGCTTTTGGACCAATAAAGCGTCGTGTTGGGACTTGTGGAGACCCAAGCCAGGGTCTTCCATAGTTCGAACGTCCGAGTTCGTTTCGATACGACCAGGTATGTTTCCTATAACGCGTTGAGCAAGGAATACTTGGATTGACCCAAGCTCAGCCACGACCACGCCACGCTGTTCTTATCGTGTGCGACGAGCGTCACGACTATAACGTCTTAGCTTTCCTCGTTTTGCTTTCATCGTCGCTCTGTACAATGCTGTTCAGGTCAAAGTCGAAATCTCAGACCAATCCAACACCAGCGACCCCAAGACCCTCCCGTCTCACTTTGCCGGACGACAGATATCGTGCTCACCAAGGTGCATTTTCGGCGCCAGCATACCCGCCTGGCATTCCGATGCCTTCTTATGTGGCACCCCAGCGATCGATGCCGCCTTTAACCACTAGAGACAGCTTTGATTCCCAGTATTCAGCCCGGATCCGAACGAGCTCCCTTTCATCTACCACCAGTCAAGGTTTTAGACATCAACTTTTGCCGATGCCTCCTGAAGCTAATGGGGAAAAATTAGGTCCTATAAAGGCTATCAAGTCGATATTAAAACCGACCAAGCCAACCGCCTCAATGTATCCTGCTACGCCTGCTACGAGTAAGTCGGCTTGTAATTCTCATCGAAATAATCACTCACCAGAGCAGCACATAATACACCACTGAAGCCTCAGAAATATATGCCTGAACCAATGACGCCGGCCCCCGGTAAGCTTGTTCCACAGTGACCAGGCCTTTTCATTGACAGAAAGAATCTTTATTCAGCCCAGTTTAGACCATCGCTTTATGAAAGAGGAAGAGGTTATTCGATGCAGTCTGCGACCAGTTATAGTACAGACCTTTTTTATTCCACGATGAACAAAGCTGATTCTTTGTTAGCTTCCTCGTCTTCGTCAGGCTACGCCACAGACAGTGCAATTCCCCAGCGGCGAGGTAAGTCCCTTGGTGACAGATCCCGAGCTGCATTGAATCAATTTTCAGCCCTAGAGACTTCTTCCAAGCGGTACTCAGGAAGTCACTCGAGGAGCTTCTCAGACGAGAAGAAACACACTGTGGTCAGCGAAAGTGAGTCTTATCGCAGATATCTGAGGCACAGTACTCACGAAAATACGAAGCTCCGCTCAAAGATGAGGCCATCTCTCTCAACTGGCCTTTGGTAGAATCCGGCGGAAAAAGGTCTCGATACCACCCTGGCTTGTATTTCGACATCGGCTTCGATCCACGAGTTCCATTGAATATCAGAATGGATCGAGACCGCGGAAAGGTTTATTCCCGTATCACACGGGAGGAAGAGGAATTGCCGGTCTCGACCCACTGCAAAGTTACTAAAATGGTCATTGTCTGCAGGGAGCTTTCAAGATGGCCAGTCCGGGTCGAGAGAAGGGAAGGAATTCGTTGCATCGACGTCTTTATCGCCATCTACGAGACCTTCCAGAAACCGCTGACGTCGACGGAAAGGCGAGAGCTCAATTCCAATTCGTCTAGCTGCCAGCGCCACTTTGAACAAAGATGTCGAGACAGTCCTGGAATCACCGAGGTCAATTTGAGACAGGGATTGTTGCGAATTGACCTACTCAGAGGACAGCGCATTTTCAGAGGTATTCGGCAGGCCGGAGCAGACTGGGTCCTTCTTATCGACAAAAGATCATGAATTTTTCCTTTCTACACCTTTAATAGTGAGTTTTCTGTTTTGAAACACAGGGAAAAGGAGTTTCTGACCTGCCTGAAGATACCGGAACATTTCATCCTCACATTCATTCTTGTATATCACCATCATCATCATGTCAAGCACCACTTAGTTTTTAGGGTTATATTTCGGCAGGCCTGCTAGTATTCATTCGCTCATTATCAGCCTTTTCTTAGTAGCGTATATCACTCACACCCATCGCACCACTGTTGTAAAATGACATAAAACCCATCGATTTTAGCAGATAAGTTCGTCCTGGAGCGAATTGGAAGATGCCGTCAGTGCGAAAATCCTTCATCACTATCAGAAGACGGCGTTCGACCCTAGGACGAAAGCGTGAAGAACCAGCGGACCCTAATTCGTGGCCTCGTTGCAGTGTCGTGAATGTCCAAGGTTGAGCGGAGGTGTTTTAATGTGACCTTCAAGTTCAACAGGCGATTTGAGAGACAGGTCCAAAGGCTCCGAGCGTGATATGGGGCTTGAAAGGATACTTATGGAGAATCTGGACGCGAACCGATAGCATGGCTGTAGAGGTTGGTGGTGCGGTCAAGAGTTGTTGCGCAGGCGATACAGCTTTTCAAGTTTCGGCCATCACGTGAAATTGTCGGCTACCGGGTCAAAATCGAGTCAGTCCCAAAAGGTTCGAGTCATTTTTCCAAGTTGAGCTTGGCTCTGTCAAATAACCATCAAGCCACAATCTCATTCGGTATAAAATGACGATGGTGTTTACAGGAATACTGAATAAAACAAAGAAGAAATGGCTTCAACTTTGTCGGGCGTCGGCCCGCCGGATCGTCCCGACGCGCGCTAGCTAGTCGGGACGCCACAAATGTAACACAAAAAAGTTATTGTCACTAGAAAGAATGTAAACCCAATGCTAACTAAACCCTGGTAGAGAGAAGCGGACATCATAATCACCAGTCCATCTTCTTGTCAAACTGCTTTGGACGCCAGGCAGCACGGAGGAATGCATAAGTAATGACGAAGCCTGTAGTATAGTAGAAGATCGTCTCTGCGAGATATAACGCGTGCTGGTCGAAGGTCGAGTACAATAGCGCTGCAGTGAATTCGATTATATGCAGGACGACCATGTAGAGCGTCCGAATCAAGAGCGTAGGTGAGACGATCATCGCGATATACTTGGTGTTATTCTGCGACATGGTCAGAAAAAGTCATTAAAACTCGGAATTGGCACATACCGCATCATCAAACTGGATTTTCTTCATCTGCCTCCAGATTATTGCAGATGTCACAGCGATATCGAAGGAGGTCACTACCCGGAAAGCGAGAATGGCATGACTCAAATTGTCAAGAGTGATACCTAAATGCCGGTAGAGTGCCTCATTGAAAACTGGCGTCACGTCTTCCCACACCACATATAATTGAGCAAAGACTATTGTCTTTATAATGACCAGGACGATCCAGACGAAGACCATGACCGCGTCGAAAGATCTTTTCCATAAAGGAAAGACGCGAGCTCTCCCAGCCTTTTCTGAAAAGTTGATCATCCTTCTGTCAACATGGACAAGCAAAGCAGCTGCCAGGAAAGCATCTCCAAAAGCGAACGCCCAACTCAGCATGACCAGAAATGTGTCGCTGAGGGGAGCTTCATCCGATATTGGGTCAACCTGAAATTCCTTGGCCACATAAATGGCTCGTAGAATGTGTTCAGTGAGGGAGAACTTGGGAGAACGAAATAGCGAACAAAAGAATGGTGAAAGACAGCTTGGATCTGTCCTTCTTTCTGAGGAATCGGAAGCATTGATAGAACTGAATGAGAGTGATGAAACCGAATATGATTGCGAAAGCAAAAGTGGCTGCATCCACTGAGGCGAGCTTCAAATGCTGAACCCGCTTAGGTTTGACTCTTCTGGCCTTGACAAGAGCGACCAAGGCGGTCAGGACAAAGCTCAAGCCCAGGCTGGCCATGTTGAAAGCGTGAGGGGATGCTGTTGTTGATTGTTAAAGATCCGCAAAAAAGGACCGTGTTTTAGAAGAAACTTCCAGGGTTTTGACAAATCGTGCGGGATACCTTTTGGAGGTAGCTGGTGCCAAGCGCTTTTCAATGAATTGAAGCACTGTTCGGAAGATTACAAGATATGAGTCTTAAATATCTATCATTTTATTGCGGTCTTGATCATGTCGAGGTACAAAAATTGCCAGAAGGATGTAGGAGGGAATGCTCAGAATGTATGAACGAACTAGAAAGATTCTGAACGAAATCAGTAACTGAAATCCACAAATCAAAAGAAAAGCCAAACTCACAAGTACGCTACAAGTACAACGACAAAGGGAAAAATACAAAGAATCAAGCCAAAGCAAGGACACCGTCAGCCCATTCTGCTTTCAAAACCACGCCGTCTGCTTTGCAAACCGGACAGGAAATCTCAACGTCATCTCCCACGACTTTCTCTTCTGCGCCTCGGAGTGCAACTCTTTGAGCGCTCACGAGACAAGATGGATGAAATGTGTGAGAGCAAGCATTTGGGGTCTCGGTAGAGGCGGTTTCATGAGGCAACCGATTCGGCAGCTGTCTCTTGTTATCATCGGACAGTTCAACCAACGGATCTTCGTCCGAGGGACCAATGCCACAGCTCATATCGTGACACCGAAGTCCAGCTTCTCTCTCTCGACGCTCGATACGTTGACGAAGGGTCGGACCAGGAGCAGCAGGTAAAGTCCACTTCTTTTTTTCACCAGTTCGACGAGAATGTGGCCGAGAAAAGCTAGGTCCAGTCCATTCCAGGCATTCCTGGTACCACTCGGAATGGAATCTGAGCACCTTGGACACTTTGAGCGATGATATTCCGAAGATGTCTGAGTAACTGAGTGCCATCGACAGGAGTCCACTGGAGGTGGAGCAGCAGCAGCAGGCCCTGGCTGAGCTGGAGCCGGAGGAGCTGAATTCACTGAGGAAACCGGAGTCAAATTCACTGGGGGAACCGGCAGTCACTGGAGGAATTGGAGTCACTGGAGGAGCTGGATTCGCTGAAGTTTCAGCAGTCGATGTCGCTGCTGCTGCTGGTCCTGGAACAATGGGAATTAGAGGCGGTGGCAGGTCGTCCTCGTCATCTTCTGGAATCGGGTCTGGGTTTCCACCTAGCATATTCATCAAACGAGCAAATTCTTCACCGTCGCCGGCACTTAGACGCTCTGCTTCCATTTCCAGTTGTTCTTCAATCGCATCAACCTCTCTTTCGTCCATTTCACCGGCTTCTTCGTCTTCATCGCCCATAGGCGCTGGGGCTCCAAAGACCAAATCGATACCAAAGGTCAGGATATCATTGGTACGACCAGGAGCAGCGTCCCCTGGCGTCGGAGCTGGAGGCGCTTGGCCCACATTGAGTGGTTGAAAGAAAGCTGGAGCCATGTTGAAAGGAGCATTTCCGAAAACACCTGCATTACCGAAAGGACCTGGGAAAGCTCTGTTGTCAGGAATAATATGGGTTTGGATATTTCGAGCACCAGCACCAAATATCGAGTTGAGCATTTGGTGGGCGAAATCACCGAGGTTTTGCTCCAGGCCAATGTCTCGAGGTGGAGCTGTCGAAAGAATGAATATAGAATCAAACATGAAGAAAGAAAGCTTGCCTGGCGCCGGCTGGTTCAGATTATTGGACATTTGTTCACCGATCCTTGATAGACGCTCGGCAGGTGTCACCGGAGGCGGCACAGCAGTCGGTGTTGGCGCTGGAGCCGGCTGAGGAAGAGGATCAGCTGCTGAAGGCACTGGAGCAGCTTGAGGAGCAACAGGCGCTTGCCGAGGTACAACTGTGAAAGAAGAAGAATTAGCCATCAATGTATTATTCAAAGTAAAATATTACTCACGAGGGAAAGGAAGAGGGTTGAACATAGGTTGACCATTGGCATTGATTGGTATCGGCACAATAGTCGTTTGAACCCCTGGGTGCTGCGATAGAGAGCGAAGCAGGTCGCTGAAGTTCGTTGGAACTGGTGGAGGCTGAGCTGCTTCTGGTGCTGGTGCTGCTGCATCTGGACCAAGAGCCGGAGCTTCTGCAGTCGCTGGAGGTGCTGGAGCTTCTGTAGCACCAGTGGTCGCTGTAGGCGCTGCTGCTGGAGGAGGTGCTGGTCTTGCTGGTCGAACATAGGTCAAATTCTCGGGATCTATGTTGAATCGACATGTCGGGCATGTTGTCTGTCGTGGTCTCGAAAACCAAGGAATAAGACAAGATGCATGGAAAACGTGAGCACATGGTAGTGCGACGATTTTGGGTAGGGTATCTGTGGTCTCTGTCTTTCCAAATTGATCACCATCGCCGTCAAGAAGCTTGTCCCAGCAGATAGCGCATCCGCTGTCACCACCACTTGCACCAGATTCGCCTTCAGCACCTCCGACATCTCCTACTCTCTCCAATCTCTTCACCAAGCCGACTGGAACTTCCTCTAGACCAGCGACGAGGGTCTTAGCTCGTTCTGGATCTTCGACTTCTGGCTCGCCGTACATTCCCATTGCAGCAGTCAATTGAGCCATCATGTCGGCGAAATCACCACCATTCACGAAAGCAGGTTGACCACCAGCGCCTACGCCAGGAACACCGCCATCGAAAGGACCCATTCCGAAATCGAGTGACAATACTGTGCCAAACATGCCTTGATTAAGACGAGCTCTGGGAGCAGCGCCCGCTGCTGCTGGGGCTGGGCTGGGCGGGGGCGGGGGCGGGAGCTGTTGGAGGTGGATTCATCCTTTGTCTGAAAAAGTTGAATGCATCGGGAACTTGGGTGGTCCTAAGTCCAGCTAAACCTGGTAAAGCGGGTAATGTCGGAGGATTGTTGTTATTATTGTTGTTATTGTTGTTGTTCGCTGGAGCTACGCGCTGTGAAGGGTGACGACGGTCGCGGTCTTCATCTTGGTCTGACTCGACTCGAACTCGACGATTCGAACGAGGCGGGTTTATTGGAATAGTGGGTTCGTCGTTGTCGCTGTCACCGTCTGAATCCATTTCGAGGTCTGAATCCTCAAACTCGTCGTTTGACGAATCAGAGACGTCCTGAAGATCTGGCATGCCATCGTCTGTCTCGGGCTCTGCTGTATCCATTTGAACATCGCTGCTGGATGACTCTGCGACCGCAACAGCCTCTACGACAGCTGGTTCCTCACTCGCTGTCGTTTCGCGATTATTAGGAACAAGTCCTCGAAAGAATTGTTGAATATTATCCATATCGTCGTCAGGCGTGGTCGCGGTTCGTCAAAGAAAGGCCTCACGAGTTTGCTCGAGTTGTGACCAGTTGAATTTCCTAATTTAGATCGTTCGAGAGAGTTCTAGAATCCATTATCTCCAGTGTGTCAGCAAAGAAATGTCATTGTTTCTATCTACCAAGCTGGATTCAGTGGGGCACAGTCATGAAGCAACATCGCCGATTTGTCTGTCACTTTTTCTCGCGTGTCGGAAAGCCTTTAACGGCTCGAACCAAGCTCCCATCAATTGTCCCTTCAAAAGTGGCCTAGAAACTTGTATTATTGAGCAAGCGCCACAAGGAGCCACAAGGCTGTGAGTGATATTCTTGGCGATTGAGACCAGCAATTAATGTGTTCCGCGTCAGCTGACGTTGTACTTGTTATAGCTGTAGACTCCGACGCCGTCAATGACCATAACTGACCGCGTACCTGCGGTAACTTTGCATTCTCGGCTGCGTTACACAACAACAACTGAAGCACTTGACAGAAGACCCCGGACTGCGCATACTTACATAGAAATGTTATGACGTCGAAGAGGACCAGAGTTTGAAGAAGACATTAATTCGTAAACCCTGACGATCCTTCGTCGTCATTTGAACAGATAGATCTTACTGAAAACAGTCAGAGACAGAATCAATATAACGCAATGCGCGTATAAGGATCCTCCTGCACGGATCAGTTATGAATATCGGTCTGAATGAGGACATACCTGGAAGCGACGCTGTCCTCAATCAGAAGCAGGATTCTTTCTAAAAAAGTTGATGCTGGACCACTGGCAAGCATCAAGTAGATGGACTGGGCTGAGTTGCGTCCAGCCTGTTACTTTTGGGTACAAATTAAAACGTACCAAGGTAGACTCCCATCCTCCATTTCGCCATTGACTACGAGTCGTACGGCAATAAAGAAGAAACGTGCGTCGCCCTAAGGAGAAGACTTCGTTTGAATTACTAGCTTCCACCTTGACATCCAAGTTGATTTTGAAGAGGAACGAAGTAACTCATTCACGTAGTCCTTGGAACTTGACGGGAAGAACCATGGAGAAATCTGCAGTGATATCGTCAAGGACAGAGTAATGGTACCCAGTACAGTGAATTTGAAGCCAGAAGCAAGGCTGGACGAGGTATCAGTCGCAGTTGGTCACGGTGGATGATGAACCTACATTAGAAACTGAAAAAGTCGGAAAACTATTTTGACGGTGATTTCAAGGGAAATGCAACCGGTGCAACGGTCGAGGAATACTAAGGATAAACGGTAAAGAACAAGGTGCGGAAGAGGACGTGATGCTGTATGGTGCCAGAATAATGGATATTGTACTGGATCGTCTCGACGAGAGAGAGAGAGAGAACCGGGTTTCAGGCAGACAAGAGAGTCGATTTCGTCGGAGAGCTGAAGGTGCTTTGATAGCGATGGATTCGTTCAACTGAGACAAGATTCAGTCTTTGGAAAATAGGATGTTGCGGTGCGAAAGGTTCTGGTTCTGTTGTAACAGCGACTGTCTTCGATAATGATAGGAAGATTCCAAGCCAGACGGGCTCCAGAAACCCTAGATCCTCCAGCCGAGGGTGCAGGGCAGAAAAAGTTCAAGGGAAGATCGACATAGTACCCCGTGATTGTTTTTTGTTTTTCCTTCCATAAAAGGCGCCTCGATCCAAGTCTCAGTGCGACCTGAAGATCAGACTTAGGCATTAATTCATCCCTGGACTATGTCATGGACCTACAATACAGCCGTCTGGTAGGGTCGACTTGGCCCCGCTTCGCGTATATCAGAGGAATAACCTCACTCTTCCGACAGCATATTCCAAGCATACTCGACGGCACTGATATGGGTTCGAATTGGGTCGAGCGGGCATCCGTGAAGTCGACAGTTGGATAACAGAGCTGGCCTAGGTGAGCATGAATCTTTTCGGAGCGCGACCGACAACGCTGACCATAGACCAGACTTCGATTATGTACGATTACAGGCCTTCAGCGTCGACTTCGTACTTCGCAGCCTAGAAGGGCCGCTTTCGATAATGGAGGAAGACGCCTCCGCCGCAATGCTTGGTGAATATATTTCGTTTGTTCTGCTGGATTCTGCTGACAGCTTGATAGGAAACCATCCCCAAGGATTGAATCATAGCATCTGGGAGAGTTACAACCGAGAATGCAAGGTCTTTGACAAAGCCACTGTCGCCCGATGGAAGGTCACCATGGACGGAATCGTCATTTTCGTGCGTTTTTCTAGCTTTTTTTTACTATTGCAGAACCTGATACTATCTTCAGGCTGCCCTATTCTCGGCTGTCGTCACCACTTTTATTATCGAGAGCTACAGAACCTTGTCTCAGGATTCCAACGATGTGATGATTCTGCTGTTGGACCAGATCTCACAGCAGCTTGCTAACAATGGCCCAACATTAGCAACAGCCAGAGCAGCGGCTTCCATTCCCTTCCATGACCGACATTCCCTTTGCTGCACCCAGAACTGCTCTCATCACGAATGCATTCTGGTTTCTCAGTCTCGGTCTCAGTGTCGCCTGCGCTCTCCGTCGCTACTCTATTCCAACAATGGGCCTCTGACTATATCCATGCGACTGAGAGGCGGCAGGCACCAGAAAAACGCGCTCGGATACGAGCTTACCTTTTTGAGGGTATCAAAAGCTCTCATGTCGGAGCAATCGTTGAAGGGACACCTATGCTTTTGCATGGCTCGCTGTTCTCTTTCTTCATAGGCCTAGTGGTCTTTATGCACCCAATCAATTCGATTATCACGGTCCTTCTCGCGTTAATCCTGGCTGCTTGTGCGGCCGGGTATCTCTTCGCCACAATTCTTCCTCTGTTCATCATCGCTTCTCCCATTCGTACGCCTCTCACAATCCTTCTCTTTCATCTGGCGGGTTTTCCGAAGCTTTTGGGATAACTCAGAGGACCCGTCGCTCTCCAACCTCGATGCAATTAGAGAGTCGACTGCGATGGATGCCGACAGACCAGGCTTCTACCATCGTGATGAAACAGCTCTTTGTTGGACAGTCAATTCCTTGTCCAACGATGCCGAACTTGTCCTTTTCATCCAAAGCATACCATCTTTCCTCGAGATCTCAAGGCACTATCCAGGTACTGATAATGCTAAAAGGATCATGCAATGCTTAATTCAGCGGGAAGGAGGTGCTCTCACCTACAGACTGGATTCACTTTTTTTTCACCAGAGAGACGTAGCAGAGAAGCAGCAATCAAGGGCACGCATCTTGGAATCCCAGATATATCCTTTCCCGTCTCAAAGCTATCTCGGTTGGCAAAGTCTAACTGATCGATGTAATCAAGCCAGAGAGATGTCTCAGGACTATCATTAGTTCGAGTTGCTCATCACTACGCATTTTGGCAGAAAATTCGGTTTTTCCGGGCGAGACTTCACCGAATTTTTCGACCAGCGTACCGCGACTGCCACAGAAGATCTACAGATATTGTGGAACCGTCTGCGAGACTCGCTGCTCCTTCTCGACAATCTCATTTACACTGAAGCTGAAGCTGATGGTTATCTTCCTTCGATGGCACTGGTAAACTTCTAGTGCAGGGAAGCACATCGACTACCTCAGTATCTCGCTCAAAACCAGTGGTTAATCGGAAACTACTTCGAATCGGTTCTCTTTATGGCACATGGGTCGCCTGCTGGACAACAGGCCTTTGCTTCAGTTGTTCATACCATGGTACTGGCGATGACGCGAGCCAAGACAGTCGTTGACGACCCCAGATATTACCACTCTGGGGGAACGGCCCGTAGAATGCTGGAAGCTCTTTGTTCGTTATCGGATCCCTTCGCCATGAAAGACACAGATGTAGTACTTATTTGACCTCGATTGTTGGTGGAGCTCAGACGCAATTCGACGAACGGTGGTCGAGGTCCTATATGATTCGTCGCTGCATTATCTACTATTGCTTCCTCAGTATATCGCACGTTACTTGATGCAGAATCTCCTTTCGACGCCAGGACATTTCGACAACCATCCTTCAATCACATTTGTCGGAATTCGACTCGAATATTCAACGCAACGTCGTCTCTTCTTTCAAGCGATGTCCAACAGAGCCGGCAGCGTTTTTCGGACGCTTCTTTGGCGGTCAATTCAGCAATGTCGCAGCAGCACAGCGATTGTTACAGATGTTGCACATTAGACGATCCTCAAGCTGTCGTTGTTATGTAGGAAGTCCTTGAGATCGTCGCTGGGCCTCAGTCATAATCCCTTCTTTGGATCATCAGGATGAAGCTTGTCAGGGCCCAGGAAGCTCTGGAGACAATCTGTGATACGTCTCGGAAGGCAAGGCAGGGTTTGGACTCAAGGTAGTCACTTTTCGTGGAGAATCACTTGACCCTTTTCCTTTCGAATGAAAGCATGATAATGTGGACGATTCGGTAAATAAATCATAGATTCGAGCTGTATCGATTATTCTTAAACGTCCAGTTTTCGCCTGACATTCCCTGCCAAGCCCTTTCAGGCCAGTGAGGTGATCGCCTTGACAAAGAGCACAGCATTGAGACACTAATGGGCATAATTACATCGATCACTCAGGGATAAAGATCGCTATGATGTCGTCATTCCGTCGAAACATATATCAGGGCCGGCGGAAGCAGCTTTTCTGAAATCATGTCTCAATTTTAAGATCTACCAACCGAAGTCTACTTGCAAATATTCCCGCTCTTACCTCTGATTTCTCTCATCCGAGCCAGATGTGTTTGCCAAGAGTGGCGTCATACTGCGCTGTACTCCGACACATCCCTCCCATTCGTCCATGTTTCTACGATATGTATCTCAATCTTGTTGACTCTCCCGAATTCTTGACGACTTCAAGAGACTGTAGTGATGGCTCTCGACAAAGGAGTTCAAGAGCGTCATCGACCCTTTGACAGACAAGAATTTATCGACGACATTCTAAAGCAGCATCCATACATTCCACAGGATTTCGCTATGTAGATCCTTGAATGGCCAGAGCGTGCTGTCATTGGGTGTACGTGGCCAAATCTTCCTTTCTTCCTTTCGAGGGAGGTCCCAGGACGATCGTCGAAGGTCAAAGACCCAAGAATGGCTGGAATTTCCTTGCCAATGAGCCCGTCTCCGTCTTTTCGCTGCGCTTCGGGGATGCCCTCAATGTCGAGCCCGGTGTCGAGCTTCCTAGGGGACCATGTCTTCCTATCTTAGAACTCGAGTAAGTTGATTCTACTCGGGCGAACATTCATAGTTCTGACCTTTTTTACGGCTACAAGCATAAATCAGTCTGGCTAGTTCTTGATGAACGCGACGATCTCAAGGACATGGTTTACCGATCATTTGAACCAATGTCAACCGACGAGACAGGCCACATACTGCCGAGGGCTTTTGAGCCTCCTCCTATCGACGACGGCCTGGAACGTTCTTGTTATGACCCATGTTCTGAAGTCTATCCAAACTGGACGTCGTATTTCAAGGAGATGGTCGACATGACTATAAATCCATAGTGGGCAGAAGAGCACTACATTCGTATCACGAACGATTTCACTGTATCCAGGCAGAACACAACGAGTAAACAGATAATTGGTCGGGAAAAGTTGGATGACAGAACGCCCAGATGGGCTCCGAATGTCGAGTCGCGGCCTCTGCGTAGGTGTGGACGACAGAGGCAGGATATCAAGGTGTATCACTTCTAATATACATTACGCGACAAAGATAGCTCACAAGTCCTATGTATTGTCCGGAACAAACCAAGGTGAACAAAGCAATTGAGCCCAGACAAGTCGATGAGAGCCCAGATTCCTTGTTCTACCTATATAAGCGAACCACCTGGTATATCTGAGCTACAAGACCACCGTTCCCTGGAAGATGCATATTCGGGAGGAAACTGATCTACCAGATGCTGGTTTTTCAACCAATCGATTCTCCGCCTTGATTCTCTCCATTTCGGCGGCCATCGCCTCGATTGGAGTATTTGATCCTGGACTCGTATGCGACTCTGAGGGAATATTGACGACAGGAGCTGAAATGATCAAGTTTCTGGTCGGTGGTAGCTTCTCGCTTGGACCGGATTTGATTTCGAATGTCGACGGGAAAGGAATCGGCGAGTCTAATTCCAACAGCCTGCAGACCGCCACTTTGAACTGGTTATGAAGGAAACGAGAGGATATTTGCTCACCGATTCCGCCGCTGCAGCCAACAATACAGGATGCCAACCATGACTCCAACGAAAGCGAGACTTCCGACGATTGCACCAGCTATGACTCTGAGGCAAATTCAAATGATGCTACCGATCTAGGCAATTGACATACCCAACAGGAACATGAGTCGCCCGAGTTGAAGACGGGGATTGAAGAGCTGGTACAGAGGGGACGATCTGGGGCTCGCTTGTCGTGGATTTAGAATGTGAAGTAGCAATGTTCGTCGAAGTAGGGCTACCAGTCCCGGCGGTTCTGTACCACAAGGTAAAAAATGAAGCCGCAAAGTAGGGATATACAAACTGACGTGACAGAGGAAGAGCTCGAGGTCAGAGTCGGGGTGTATGATACGGTCACTGGTCCTTCCGACTGGAATAGGCTTGTAGCCGAAGCTGGTCTGCATGACACTATCATTGATCTGTGCACAACGTTGAAGGGAAAACACTCACAAAGATGCACTGGTAACAGTTTTTCCAGCAATGGTTGACGTCGGGCTGAAGGAGGTCAACTATCAGAATCGGGCTAAACTATAAAGATATTACCCACCTAACGACTATGAATTCGTTGCTTTCGGCCAGTCTCCTAGAAAATATCAGTTCAGAGATTGACAGAAAAAGTGAACTGACTGACGTGTCCGTGTTGTCGTCGGCGTATGCGAAAATTTGAAAATGGCTGGAAAGTTTTCAGTCAATGACAGAGCAAATAGACGCAGATGAACCAAGCATACTCCGAATTATTGAAGAATACCTGGTTTTTACCAGTGAGAGAACCGTTAACAGCGACCACCACGACATTCTCGGTACGCGGGGCAAATACCATTGCATCCAGATCGAACTGGGTGAGGACGAAAATATCCGGATCGTTGGGGTCGCGAGCCCATTGAACATCATGGAAGGACCCCGCAAAAATATCACCGGAGACGGTGAGAATCATGGTGCTGAAGACCGGTGAAGATGCGAGAAAAAAGAGTCTGAACGATCTTGAAGGTCAGTAGCAATTCTTCAAGGGCGACAGGATGATCAACGCACGTCAAAAGCCAAAATACTCGAAAATGGGTTTGGCTGTACATTGAAAGAGAGACCGCCCAGATTTGAGGAAGAAGAGAACGTGGAAGACGTGAAATAGAATGGAAACACAGCCATTTTGGGCCAGATATAGTATTGACCATTCTGAAATAATTAATCGACGCGCCCATTACGGGAGAGACAAGGCCCGGTTCATGCGACAAGAGAATTTATTCGTCAAGGGCTACATACCAGTCGCATTGGTTTTCAATTGGACTGTCTTGAACAACATTTTAACATTTTTCTTCCAGTCGTCTTCTGTCGTTGGCCAAAGTCCAACGTCGGAGTTGTGCGAGGGATAGCATTTAGCGGAAACGATTTTCAGAGGCTGTCCCGGGAGCTCGGTGTTGGTGCTGTGGCAGAAAGCAAGCGGAAAGATGTGAAACAGACTTGAAGTTGGTCGGAGAAAGAAGCGTGTGACGTGGATGTGACTTCCGTCAGACTTTTCTGATCTCCATGAGCAACATGCTGGCAATACTGTATCGTGAATTTTCATGTCGCTGAGGCCTCCCTGGTCACAGCTTGCGCCAATAATTCTAGGAATTGACACTGCGGAAAGGAAAAGTCGACCGAGAACTAACACTGGACTAATTTCCAACCTCGACTTTCTGTCCATGGCTCACAGGCTGAGGCCTGAGGTCTAGCAATGGTGTGATTGGGTCAATCGGTATGATCTTCAATTGTTGATATTTGTGATCCTTGCGACCTTCTGTGCAGACGAGGGCATAATGTCGAGTGGCGCCAGATAAATGCCACCTGCTTATCGCGTCCTTCATCCTTGCAACTGGAACCGAATCGAAGACCAAGAATCCGTAGAGGACAACCTTTCCTTTGACTCGAATCTCGGTTTGGTAGTCTCAGACCCTCAGACGCAAAGACGGCTATTCACCAGTTTTTTCTCCATTTCCACGGCTTGAGCCTCGCGATCTTTTCAGTCACGTCCATTATCGCAATACAGACAGGTCAGACCCCATTCGTCCAAGGGTCTCTTGTTTTCGGTGCGAAAGGCTTTGCCTCGTCTCGATCATATTGCTGGATGTTCTGGGAGCGATACGATACGCGTAGGGCTGTCAGTTTGAAGCTGCCAATATCTAAATCACCTTTCTAAGACACCTCTTTTGGAAAGGCATATAAGGAGGGCATTTTCTTTGCCTTTTCCCCCAGCTTTCGCTCCTCTGGTGTTCTCCTCCACTGACATATATCTTTAGACTGCTTTAGATCGGTTGATGACTCTTTGGTTCGTTTGTTTCCTTAAACCTTTGACATTTGTTCATCATGCTCATGATCGTCCTGAAGGTTTCAAACTGGCTTTTTTATTTACCTTCGAGTCCTATACCAGACGACTTGTGACTGACGTTGAAGTTTGTGAGATCCTTTTCCTTTCTTCTTGTTCTATCTTTAATTACTTACTCATGGAATTGCAGGCCGACAACACTGTGATGAGGTTGCTCTGAGAGACCGTCGTCGGCATGAAGAGATTCACCCCATGCGGTATTTCTCTGAGGCCACAGATGCCCACGGGTCATTTTCACGGCTGTGAAAATGGCCTGCGATGATGCTTTATCTTGGCGGTCGGGAAAACAAAAAATGTTTGGCAAAATGAGACAATGCTACGTCAACTTACCCTTCCAAACCTGGAAGAATTGCTTATCGTAACTTTATTCAACTCGCAATACATCCTTCCGCCACTGCACCAGTTCATCTCTCGTTCGCAATGCCCTTTACAGGACTTTGAACCTTCAGCAACATCATCTCGATGAAAGCTTGATCAGTATACTGTATTTGCTTCCGTTCTCTCGTCGAACTGGGTTTCTACTTTTCCGATTTCGAGGATGATGATACGGAACGGATGATAGAGATGTTTTCACATCTTACTGTTGCTGAAGCAGTGGACGAGCAACAGGCTTCGAGCGATAGAATCAATCAAGACAATTCAGCAAAGGTCGAGGATGGCGGTGACGGTGACGAAGAGGAAGAAAACGACGAAGATGATGATGATGAGGATGAGGATGATGATGAGTCAGAAGGGGAGGACGAAGAGGACTCGGACGATGAAGATGAAGAATACAAAATCGGCCGCGCCGACATATGTCTTCCCAAGCTGGAGACACTCGACATTCATCTCCATGAATATACAGCCTCCCCAGGGAACCTCGAATACTGGGAAAGTAAACTCGTTAATGGTCAAATCACGCAGATCAATGAGGTCACCAAAAGATGTAGTCCCAACTGAAAAAGCTCAGGCTCAAGCGAGCCAGCCCCGCTGGTTTGATGCAATATGGTATCAGAACTCTCCAAGAACTACGAACGGGAGGACTGCAAGTGGATCTATCTGATGGAGGCAAGTTCTATCGAAGTTCATCCCCGGAAGTTGACAAGACTGAGACGATTCTAGACAAAGACTTGTTGGCGCTGGAAGAGTGATCTCTACTCGCAATGCATAGCTAGGCCATTGAGATCTCTTCGACGATACCCCGGTCAAATGGCAATCATATTGTTAGTCAGAACGAGTATCATTCACAGCGCCCTTGCCATTTTTTCTTTCAATTTTCGGTTTTTTTTCAATCGTCTCAGTCTCTTGCTCTTCCAGACACCGCAATGATTCCATTCTCTTGGTTCATGATCATGTCCATGAATAGAAATATCAAGAAAATCAACGATTTGGATTCGGCCATAGCAATACAGTGCGGCGTCATTAGCAAGATAGAAAACAATAAGAAAACAAGAGAGAACATGGACTACCGGCGTTCAAACAAGATCTTCAAGCCTGTCTTTTCCAACTCGCCTATGATGTCCTTAATGTCATCATTTAGCTGGGGCAGATTACCGATGTCGAGGGATTTCAGACGTTCGAATTGAACTAGAGGAAAACAACGGGACTGAATTGTTTTGAACCAGCAATTCGTCGTAGCATCGTGACTTTAAGATGTTGCAGTCGCGGTACAAGTGGGTTATCGGCTAAATCGATGCATAGGACGTCGATGAGCGCGGTTATGGCTCTTTTATCATACGCAAGTTGGATTGCCTCCGAAGTAGTCGTGTGCAAATTGTCGAAAATGAAGCGCACTGAGGCCAAGGCAGGCTCTCAGAATGGATATGACGCTGTGGCATTCCCACTGTGACCAGATAAGAGGAAGAACAATGACTTTGAGCTGAGGGAATTGTCGGTCTGAATCATTCAAGTATTTGAGAGGCATGAAGGATCGCAAGTGGAGCTTCGCATATGAAAAACCGGCCAGGACGTAGAATCGTGAGCCTGCCAAAATATGTCAGCCAGAATTTGGTTGGGGAGGTGGCGAATGTGTGCAACAATGGATTTTCTGAGGGTGATTGCCTGGTGAATTTGGTCGAGCTCGCTGCCAAGCTGATCCATTAGGACAACGGCAACCTCTTGCCTGTTCTTCAGCTCCACACTACAGCTCTCCAGAAGCAGAATGTCTTCGCGAGTAGTCGTCTCGACATCTGAAATTGAATGATTCGAGACCAAGAGGTCACGATGACGAGCTGCATAGGCTAAGTTTTCCGGTTTACAGCTGCTGGGCCCAGACATCGATGTTTGAGAGCATGCTCTGCAATCTGTAAAAGGAAAGTGGGAATGGACGTCATTTTCGGACGGCTGAAAGAGATTATATGGAAGAATTGCCAATGCTGTATAGCGGTATAGCGCTGAACTGTAAGGACATCAATTCGATGTTTGGCTAGAATGCGAGAAAACCTACTAGTGTGATTCAGAAGAGAGGAAGGATCATATCATAAGCACATGGATACAGGTAATCCACGGTTTGGAGGCAGAAGAACGACAGTAGAAGTCGGAGATCCTTTGCGGCCAAGAGCTAGGCTTGAGTTTTGGGACTCCAGTCGCCGAATTTTCAGACCTATAAATCTGTTTGGATAAAAGTAGGAGCCGCTATACCTCCTCGGGCTGAATCTTTGGGCGTCAACCTGAATTGAACTTGACGGACAACGGTAAGCAAGGTGCGTGACTTCTGTCACATGCAGTGTGACTCCACGCATTTCTTTCTCGAAGTTTTTCTTCTTCCAGTATGCACTAAGATAATTAATTAGTTCACTATACAAGAATAAATGACCTGATTCTCAGATCTCACCAGTCAGGGAATCTTCCGATCCAGTGGCGATGTACGACTTGCATAGCTTCACTACAGCTTCGTCCGACGTCACAGTCACAGAGGAGTCAGCTTCCTTTGTTTCTGCCAGTGCCATGTCCACTGTCCAGCAGCTTCTCCGTCGTATCGAGGACTTCGAGAGAACCCAAAAGCAATTGCAGGAACAAATATTGGATATCGTGAACGAGCGAGACAGAGCCAATGATAGGATTGACGCGCTGGAACGACAGCTCCAACAACTGCAGCCCCAGTCAAGTACGGAGCCACGGAAAGCGATAGTAAAGTCGACCTACTTCTTCTTTTTGAGCTCTTCCTCAAATATATATATCGTAGTGGCGGTCTACAGCTACGCCAGATATCGAAATCATCTCTGTCGGCATGGCTGGGCCTGAAGAGCTCAACTCGGAGGTTTTTAAAGCTACAGGTTACCTTATTTCTTGTCTACAGACAGTAGGCTGACGAAATTCTAGCGGGAGACTTCTCACCTATCGTAATCGAAGAAGAACCTGCAGCAGTCTCGGAACTGTCGGAGGTACAAATCATACCGAGGCCGGTCCTCGCCAGCACAGCGCTCAAGACGCTACCATCTTCGCCTCACACCAACTTGCCTTTTTTCCAGTCGTACTTCTCTAAGGAAAATCCGACATTAATCGCAGAGCTACAGCGTCCTTTCGTCACCAGTCCTGCAATTCCCAAGTCTCGGTTTGTTAAACGCAGTCTCTTGGCCTCCAACTACTGCAAGAACGGTGAAATATATACGACACAAACATTTCAGGGACCACTGGCAGGTCGGAGAGTACTCTATTTCTCTCAACCAGGCCAGGGAGAAGCGCCAACCGACCCTGGCATGTCCGGAATGTTTCTGTCCATCAAGCCCGATGCCCTGTTTCTCGCAGATGGTCAGTGGAAGAGCGTCTTTGGCTCAAAACTCGATGGATCTGCCGAATACTATGGGGAGTACATGTTCAGAAATCTGGGTACAATACCGGCAGAGCTGGTGGTAGAAGGATATGCACGTGTCAGTTCATTCCTTCGCATCGAGATAAGTTACTTAGCTGAGAATCTAGGGAATGGGATTACAACATTGGTACAGACAGATACGCGAATGGCCCGTCAGCTCCTCTTTCCTTGTTCTTAGAGCGCGAATCTCCCTCCGAAACCAGAACTTGACCATCACGCAACATGTTCTCGATGCAGAAGTTGAAGCCATCAAATCTCGGGAAGGAAAAGCTTTGGCTCATGAAACTCGCGGTGCCGTGCGCCGGGCTTTTGAATCTGGCGACGAGGTATGTCCTTGACCTTTGGTACTTCATTGGTGCGCTGATTACATCCAGAAAATCCACATCTTAAGCATGACCTGTGTTTCCTACGATGACACATTTGCCAACGAGGTTTTTGAGCGATGCTCACAGGCCGCTGCCAAATCCAATGCAAATTGTGATCAACTGTCCCAATCATCAAGTGAGCTGGACCTTCTCTCATCCACGTTTGCTTTACAGTATTTTTAGATAAACGTCCATCCTCGCCCTCAAATGAGCTTGTTGACACCCGTGATTCGAAACGCTTGCGTGAATCTGCACCAGAGACACTTGGTATCGTCTCGATTACCCAAACTGTTTCAACAGCTCAGTCCATAGACGCAAACTTGCCTTCCATGTATCCCATAGGTCCAGAAGTGAGCTTCTCTTATATTCTCAAGTTTTCTTCCATTGACCTTTTGCAATACAGCTACTACGGTCATATTTCTACAAGGACAAACAGGCGCTTCTTCTGAAGGTGTCCCAGCTATTCAAAATTGGCCCAGTTCACCAACACACCGTGAAGGAAAAGCCCTTCGCCCGTGCATATGTTGGTAGACCTCATCTTCAACTTTTCCAACCACTCGTACCATCAGTTTCTCCAGCCCGAGATGTCGTCTATATTGTAGAATTGAGCCAGCCGGATGCGCCCAAAAGTCCTGGCGAGTTCGGGCTTTTGCTAGTGCTGAAATCCGATGTCCAACGCCTTTGTGATGACAATTCAAAGGCTGTATTCTCGGGTCGGTCAAAGGCTTGCAGATATCTTGGAGAGTACAAGTTGACGGACCTGGGAAACATACCAGCCGAGCTGCTGACCCCAGTCTCTAGCAGTTATAGCCAGGTTTGGTCTTCATTCCAACGATATCTTTTGGCTAAACCATTTCGATAGGCCATGGGAAGCTGGTATCATCAGATACGCGAGTGGCCAACACGTCCGGCGGTTCATGTAGCCAGGGCAAAGATATCTCTTCAAGCGCAAGGCCTTCCAGTCACCGAAGAGACTATTCAAACAGAGGCCAAGGCGATCAAAGTGCGAAGCGGAAACATATTACCTCATGAAACTTCAGCAGCCATTCGGGACGCCTTCAAGTCCCAAATTGAGGTACATATACCCAATTCTTGTTGTCAATGAACCTATTCTGATCAGACAGGTTATCCATGTTCTGAGCATGCAATGTGTCTCCTACGACCACTCTTTCATTGATGGTGTGGTCCATCGTCTATCGAACCCAACACCGAAGCAACCTTTGCCACAGAAGCTGGGTCTGTCGAACCAGCAGCTTTTGCCACAGATGTCAGACCCGGCCCCGAAGCAGAAAAGTCAACCTTTGCCACAGAAGCTGGGTCCACCAACCACCAAGCCTGTGCAGAAAGCGACACCACGACCCTATTATAGTTATGCATCGCTCGATGCCCCACCGAAAGGTGCTGATAATGTGCCAATGTTGAGTTATGACTGACACGGAATAATCTGTACGATCTACTTACATCTACTATCTCATTCAACTTGTAGAATAGCCATAAAGAAACAGGAAGTTTCAACATGCATCGTTTCAGCCCCTTCAGTTCGCGACGGTGTTTATTATGACAGAACAAATACGGTCTAGTGCGAATTTCTTACCGCTGCCCGTCACGGGGATCAATTTAGTGCCCTATGTGACTCTGTTCTTAAAATACTGTCAGAGTCAGAGTCTAAACCCTCCGACCTCAGGCTTGAGCTGTGGTCACAACTAGAATGGAGACAATACTATATGGATTGATCTCTGGGTTTCGGAATATAGGTACCTGATAGTATCTTCAAATAAAATGACTGGTTCAATATTCGACTACTTAGATAAAACTGTCGGCTTGGTATGGCTGGGGTTAGGGTTATCCCTGGCCAATGAGACTTGTAGTGAGCCGAGAAGATTCATTGAACAGAATTAGCCTTAAGGCGTTCAAAATAGCCTTTTCACATCTGTTCACATTGCTGCCAAGCACTGTGTTATGGGTTGAAATTTACAGTAGGTTTGATGTCTAAAGGATGGTGGCGTTCAAATCAGAAAAATAGATCGCCACGACACAAGCTCTCTATTGATCAGTGGCCGATGCCATTCTTTTATATCATATCCGGGCTCCAAAGCAATGACAAACAAAATAAGCGCCGGGCTCATTGGCCTGAATAGCCTCGTCAAGTTCCTCGAGACTTGGTTGAGGTTCGAGCGATCAGTTAAGACTTGAAATTGTCAATTGAATACTGTCAATGAATTTCGATATAATACCAGTCATCATATTCCAGAACTAGCCCAGTTGCCCAGAAAAAGCCCAAAATACTACAAGTTCAGGGGTACCTGCCTTCCCTCTCGTCTCTTGATCTTCAAGATCAATGGTAGGTCCAAGAATATGGTACGCATATTCCGGAGACCGTCATAGAACCCTTTGACGTCGAAACCATCGGGCAACTCCATATCAAAAGTGAGGACGAGTCGAGAGAAACACATCCTCATTTCATGCATAGCGAAGCTTTTTGCGACACACATGTATGGTCCTGTAGTAGAAGATTGATTAATTGGTATTTTCTTCGTGTGTATAAAGAGGTACTCACCACATGAAAAAGAGAATAATGCAGCCTTGTTCAATACCGAGTCCGGTCCAAGACCACCTGGGAGCCACCGTTCAGGACGAAATGACTGCATACATAAGCAACCAGAGGCGTAAAAAGTGAAATTGTCGCTCACTAATGGATCTGGAAAGAAGTTCTCTGCAGAGATCTGCTGTGTATATGCCGCTAAAGCCACTGTCATATTCCCGGGTATGAAGTTGCCATCAATGGAAACTCCTCCCGCAGGTACAACTCGAGGAAGAAAGAATGGAGATCCCAAACGGAGGGTCTCATTGAGAACTGCATCAAGTAATGGTACCCTGTGAAACAGACTGCGGTCGAGTGGTGAAATGCTTTCAGGGAAGACCTGTTCAAGTTCCGCTTGCAGTCGTTTGTACATCGAAGGATATGCAAGTATAAAATAGATCGCAAGTGCCATAGTAGTTGCTGTATTATCGGATCCTGTCGATGCCAATTCATTGAATCAGCTCCGTGTCGCTGACAGGAGACAATAAAACAGACCTCCTTGAATCGCGATGATTGCATCGAGCTCTAAATCGGAGAGACTGATTTGCTTCCCAGTACGGGGATCTCCTTCCAACTTGAGAAGAGGTCGATCAACTTGAGTATGTGAATGAGGTGAACAGGACGTACGAGATACGAGGTCAAGTCACGGATCTTGACATCGCTAGCTTTCACCCGAGTACGCATTAACGAGGCAGCGACTTCGCGCAGGTAATGGACCGATCGACTTCCTGGTATATGCCAGAGAATATCGAGAAGCCATGGGGCTTGACCAAAACTGAAAAAAGAAATTGAGCAGATTTCTCAAATTAACCGGGAGTCAATGACCTGTCTTGAATAGCTGTGGCTTTTTTTCCACCCAGGACCAATCCGCGAGGGTCACCATTCTGCATCAGGTTCTATTCATCAAACTTGTCAGTCACAATTTGGCAAGGAGACATTGAGCTCACCAAGCCACCGCTCCCACCAAAGACCATTTTACCCTGAAAGGACACCGTATTAGAGGCACTGGAGTTGACGCCACAAATTATTATTCACCATGAAATCGTAGGACCAGTGACATAGGCATTCCATCAGATCGACGGTGCCGTCTGATTTTGTACGTTTATCGATGCATTCGGTAAGCTCCCATACTGAACGTTCCAATGGAGGAAAAAAGTTCTCCAGTCTATCATTCCGAGTCCTCAGAAATTTGAACGGGATTTCGATCATAAAGACGACTCACGCGGAAGCGGTGAAAGCTCTCAACCATATGTTCTTGCGATCCATATGGTCCTGCCGGGTCTGTTGGAAGAAAAGGGCGATACCCTTCACTCTTCCTGGCATCTTGTACGAGTCGCTTTTCATCATGTGGTGAACGCCACCGTAGATGATGTTGAAAGCCGACGAAGAGTTGACCGATAAAGCATTGGGCCCTGAGTAGTCAACAAATGAGCCCTTTGGGAATGAAAATGTGAATCTCGAACGTACCAATCCGTACTACTCTGCCATACCGTTGATGCATTCTGTCAATAATTAGATGCCGATGGCCCCCCAACGACACTCTGGTAAGAAATAGACTGCTCATACGCCAGAGAAACGGGCCAGGATAAGCAGCTAACGGGTGGAAGGGCGAAAGACGGTAGAGCACAGTTGAAGTTGCAAGCGACACTATGTAAGCTGTAGAGACTTTGAGAGTTTGAACAAAAGCTTGGTCTTCATCTGTGCCACGGATTGAGAGATAAAGGGTCATAAATGCAGCAACAAAGACGGCGAGAGAGTAATCCCCGTCGATGGTGTAGCGCTTCAGAAAAGACCATGAGAGCTATTTGGATGAGGTAAGATCGTGCGCCACGAATTGAATGAGCTGGACTCACCACTCCTGCATATATAGCGACAGCAACCATCTTTATCATCTGGGTAATATCGAGGTACGTTTGGAAATGAGGGGATGTTGACGCACGATCAGTTATACAATATTTCATAAGGATCCCCACCTTGGACATGGGAGATTCAGATCAACTTGACACCTGATTTTGGTCAAAAATATCCAATTCATCTGAGGAGAATGGTTTTCACAGCTGCGCGAGATCTATCATTTCGAGTCGACAGTCTTCCCCGACAGAACTCCAACAGAGTGCTTCCTTGATCCTTGGAGGTCGCCAGTTTTACCGGATCTGTATATCACCTACATATTCCAACTCACCATCTGCCGAAGCGATGTCAAGGAGAGGAGTAGATCTTTGCAAACTTGTTCCACTGTTGTCGAATAGGGCTGCACATCATTATTGAACAACAGATTTTCGCAGAACCGATGACGTGACGGCTGTTGCCGGAGATCCAAGGTTACGATCTACTGCCACAAAAGAAAAAAACCGCCGAATAACATGTCTGAGTGCAATTAATTGGGCTGAGATTAAGCTGATACGGTTGGAGCGTCTGGTTCTGGTTCTCTGCCAAGACCTCACTTCACTCCTCATATCGACCTCTTTCATCAACAGAACTGTGACCAACCCTATTACAGAAATCCCGATCATAACTTCCCATACACGCATAGAGTTGTACTATGATTGATACCCGCTATGGCAGTATGGGAGAATCTTGTCAGAAATAACTGTTGCGGAGTCATTGAGATGTCCGTAGTCCTGACTCGAAAGTACCGAGATGCTGAAAAGATCTGGCATCAAATTAAAATTACATAGAATAGCTGTTCATAACCAAGAGCCACTAAGATGGATCAGGACTTGGTCTGAGCTGCGCTTTCGCAGCACTGCGCCGCCATGAAACACAGTCCTCAAAGTATCCTTCACGTCATGAGATCGTGCATCATGTCCCGCCAGGACACACTGTATATTCGATGAAGCGCTTGTCCGAGGCTCGAAGAATATCATAGAAGTTTTTGGTGGCTGGAAACGAATTAACCTGTTGAAAAGCGATCAAGATCTGCTACTGCAAAGCTGTTCTGATAAATACCATGTTTTCTGTTCCGTGAAGAATCAAAACCTAGGAAGCAGAAGTGAACGACACATGAATGGACAGATGGACGAACGGGTAGCTTTTGTGGCCAACATTTGTAACCTTGAGTGGAAAGCTGTTGTCCCTGTCCTTGATGAGCAAGAGCCGGTGAACAGTAAGCCTGAATGCGGACATACCCGATTTATCATATCTGCAGTACCGCGAAATGTTCCAACAGGCTTGATCCAGGGTCAATGAGATTGTCAGGACCGACGTAGGCTGCGACAAGTGGATGAAACCAGGAATGCTGATTCTTCGAACCCAACCGGATTTCGGGCCAGACCTCGATGAAGATTTGCCCAAGGATTTCAGGTGGAAGTCTTCGAATTGGGAGATGAGATTCTTTGATATGACGCTTGAAGGATATCCTGGTCGTTTTGCAGAGAAGCGAGGTACAACTGTTGTTTCTTCACCGCGTCGCATTTCTCTAGCTCAGCATTGCATTTCTCCAACCCAGCATTGCATCTCTCCAGCTCAGCGTTACATCGTCGCAGGTCGTCTTTGGCAGCATAAAGAAGATGGGAGATTTGGAGGAAGGATAGATGGTAAAGGATGGGCATTGCTGCGTAATCTGGATCCAAGCTGCTTCCATTCGGTTTCGGTGGCAGTTTTTCTCTGGAATTTGCTGAGACAATCGCAGCGGCGAGCCAATAAGCATAACAGAACAATGATTCGTACATATTGCGACCGGCGACCGCTCAGTGTCAAAGGCGCCGCAGTACCACGCAGTACAGATGGAATATTCACGTGCATTTGCCGCCTTCCTCTTCCTCAGATGCACTCTTCCCATTCAGATTGTCGCCCTCGTTTTCGGGTCGAGAAAAGCCTATGCAGTTGGACTGAGCTGGGTAATCTTATTCGTGAAAACCTTCTCCAAGAATCCCCCAGCGCTTCCCAACTCCTATCAGACGCAGAACACGATTTACGTCGCTGTATCGCTGGAATCAAACACCAAAAAACCCACCTCATCTACCTCCAGGATCAACGAGAAGTGCTCGAAGAAAATGTCGAGTGCTACAAATCATTATTTTATTAGCTCCTATTCGTCGAATTCCTGGTCACATTTTCATTCTGGTTTGCGACCGGAACCATGTTGCAACCACTGGGTGCCTGTCGCCCTGCAATACCGCTTGCCAGAGTCTGTTCGCTTTGGCGTCAGACAGCGCTCTCGACGCTTGAAATATGGTCAAATATGTGCGTAGGCGGTACGGAGAGCCGTGGCTGCAGAGCGGTGTATTAGGTTACGGGCGGCTGGGCCACGAAAAGCCAGGACACCTATTGCGAATTGCATGTTCACATGGCCGAATCATCAACCTTCCTTCGTTGAGCTCGCTCACAGATGTCATACTGCAAGTCTGCAGAGTCGACAGAAAGGATCAAGCAGTCACCATTCGTCCTTCGATAGGCTGTCTCGCATCTCCGCACACGCAATATGTCTAGATTCAGCATGTCCGCCGACTATATCTCTGCATTTACATGTCTCCGCACACTATTGCAACTACACCCCAGCCTCCAATATATGTGATTGTGTGCATATCATTTATTGATGATGAAGATAACAGATCTTGTATTTTAGTTTACATACTCTACCAGATTCCATTCATTGCTGCCCAGTCTCGCAGCACGACACCAACTTCTGTACCAATTTGTTTTGTCATCTCGGCTTGTCTCGCAGTCGGCAAGCCTTCAAAGGACCGAACCAAGTTGCCATCAATTATCCCTTTCGATAGCGGTTTCGAAACATGATCGTTTCGCACAATACTAGCGTCACAATGAGCAAGAGCCACAATACTATTTGGAAAAACCAACCGATATGCTTTTGGATTGAGCCCAGCAACATGCTGGATATTCCGTGTTAGTTGTCCTTGTAAAAGTTGTAGTCTTTTTCCAGCTTGCTCATCCATCGGTGTAATCGAGGCCAAGGAGCCATTGGTTCCTCCTGTGACAATGTTGGAAGCTTCGATAAGTTAAAGAATCTAACGAACCGTATATGACTTTGCTCTGCGGTAACTCTGAATTTCCGCCACGTTGAGCAATGACCACCGAAGAGCGATACTCGGACTGTGCATGGAACTCTGTCCGTATCAAGAGATGTCGACCGACATTTGACGAAGGATCTATCCATCATCAATTAATGTAAACCATGGTTGAAAGGAGACGTACCAAGGGGATTGAATTCGTAAACTCTGACGACCCCTTCCTCGTCAGTCGTGACAACATTCATCTCTTCGGTCCCAAAGAAGAAGTCGGCGCGCGTAACAGAGACGGAATTGATGTCTCGCGACACCAGAACCAGTTTATATGGATCCTCCTGGAAGGCCACAAAGGAAACACTCTTGGTCGCGTCGCCAATTAATAGCAGATTCTTCAGGGTTCGAAGAGATGTCACATAGACCCCAACATCGAGAAAGGCTACCCCGACAAGTCGCTCATCAAGATCAAACGCACGGACAAAGATCTAACAATGATCAGATTGAGATTTGAACTGACATGGAAAAATCAAACCTTTTGTCCCATCGAGCTGACCAGGTAACCGTTGAATCCACAAATGGCCGTTACAGGCCCCTTCGCCTCATCACGACACCGAAGACGCATCTTGTACCACCGCTTGTTGGGCGCAGAGGCATCTGGAACAACTTCAACAAGTTCAAAGACATATGTCTGGAAGGAGCTCAATATCCAGGCAAAGAAGCCTTGAATCACTTACACATCCTTTTGCAGCCAAATCTTCTCCTCTACTCAATGTAGTCCCAACAGCAATGAAATCTTTGCTTCCATTGTCTGTGCTCGAGGTCTCCAGTGTAACGACCGCGACAGTATTCACAAACTCATTGTTGGCAAACTCGAAGCTATGAGACATTTAGATTTTGAGCATACGATTGCTAGACTCTTACCCGTCCATGGTAATCCATGATTCAGGAGAGATGAGCTCCAAGGCAGAGCAGTCACAGGTCGGATATGTCACATTCGAGGCATCTGGCTCCCAAACACGATTCCCGTCCTCGTCAAATGAGCCAAACTGGGCCCTTAACACAGACGCTGCCACGATCAAGCCAGTCGATGGATCAAACACTACATTAGAATACGGCCGTCCACGGGGAATAGAGCGTGCAGGCAACTTGCTCTCATATGTAAACTCGGGGATCCAAGAAAGGAGCGATAAACCCTGAAAAGATCAGTGAAGCTCTGCTGCAACCGAAGGATTCAAGTTACCTCTTCCGAATAGATCAAAAAGTCGCTTTTGGTTTCCCATAATGAACAGGGCGTAAAGGCATGTACGATTGAATGACCGGATGGATAAAGTTGTAGCCCACCTCTGTCGGTATGGAGAATCCAGCTCGGGTTTTCGCCAGTGAAAAATATACCGGTGTAAACTCGGCTCCGACGATGCGACATGCGTAACAAAAGGCACGAAGGTCCTCAAGATGGAAACTCGTTTGTTAATGGCTTCCTCAGGTCGCTGGACTTCGAATGCCCGGGACAGGATCTTGACGAATTTGACGTCAAGACGAGCTCCTGCAGGGTCGGCAGAGGTTTCTGTGGGAAGTCCTGCGACAATCTGATATATCGCAAAGTGGCCAGATCGCAGCAGAACCTGAAAAGCGTCAGATCAGAATGCCATGAACCTGCAGAACTTACAAAGAGGTGCATTTCAGGATGCGTCTCGCCTATAGGTGCTATCAAAACTTGATCAATATCCAAGTCCTCCTTTTCTTTCGTCTGTGAAACTGTGGGCGGGTCGCGAGAGTCGGTGATGACGTTTTGCAAAGTCGCCAGCATAGGGCTCGAGAATACTAGCGTGAGTTTAGGTAGGTTCCAAATCTAGGTCACGTCCATTAAAACTCGACGCCCATGAATTCAAAGTAGAACAAACCTCAATGACGCCCTGAGGTCGAACCAATAACAAGCGCTGCTGAGTTGGATCATTTCCAAAAACTCCCGTCGAATCCATGAAAAAGCAGCCTGTCAAATACCTCGAGGCCTTGATACTGAGGGTCTACCAGCCGAACGTGCAAACAGCTACTTACTTTATCTCCCATTGGCGACATGTCCTTGCGTCGGATTCTTCCCTTGTCCGGCACCGCGGTGAACAAGCCAATCGAATCATCTTCTCGAAAAACGAGAACAAATGGATCTGCTATACTGCAAGATCTGACCTTAGCCCTCGGTGCGTTGTCCTTGCCTTCCACATCTTTGATCTTTTGTCGTTCAGCGCCATCTAGAGGGTTACATTAATGAACTAGACGAGCCAGAAAAAGAGTAAAGTACCAGGTTCAAGCACACATATCGCATCGGTCAAGACATGTAATATTGCAGTATTTTGGAAGAATGGGCCAGCCCCAATTGTAGTCCCAAGAATACGAGCAGGAATCGAGATATCCGTTTTGGTTGAACGTGTTGTTATCTGAATGAATGTAAGCGGGAGTCATAGCACCTAAAATGACTTGCCCTTGAAAGTCCCGGTGAAGGGTTGGCGTCAGTACTGAGAAGTAGGGTATCATAGTCTCCCTTTCCACCAGTCTGTCGAATTGGCAGAGACCAAAGCCCACGTGCGCCACCAATGGCGTGGAGCTTTCGTTTTGTGTGGATAGGGAGATCACGCTGGCAGAAAATCAATGGCAGGGACATGAAATACAACTAGAACTTGCCTGGAAGAGTGTGAAACCACCTAAAAGTCCAGAACCGGTTGCTGCAACAAGTTCAGGCACAGGTCGATCTCCATTCCTTGCCACCGAGAAGGCAAGGTCCGCGATGGGTCCATGAGATGAAAGCGAGTCACATAATGAAACTCGGACCACAGAACGAGTCTTCTTGCTCTTGATGATTTGGCCATCTGGAGCTTCGACAGTCTTCGTCGTCGAAGGCCCATAAATGTCTGCGAAATGTGAGTCTCTGCATTGGGAACAAATGTTGAGTATTCACCATCGTCGTCATCATCAACTTCCATGGTATGTTCCACTTCGACGGTAGCCATCTCCACATCTTCCTCTTCCTCGAATTTGGTAGCTTGAAGCAAAACTGCTGGTCCACTTGTACTTCCGACAAACATTAGGCCATCTTCGAGCATTTTCAGGACAGAAGGAATAGTGGTGCGTGCTATGGCTTCTTTCATGTCGAGTTTGATGACCGATTTACCCTCGGAAATGACATCCACAGGATATACAGTACCATCTCGTAGTATGACAAGCATTGTTTTCTCGTCGATAAAAGCAGCACTGGAGCCTTCTAGCTCTAGAATCCTTTTGGGGTCTGATGATAGAAGCGGTAGATCGCTGACCCTCCCAGCCCAGCCATTGACTGGCAGCGCTAGTCGCCGACCAGATTGGTCGATGTATATCATGGCATTGCTGCTGAAAACCACGACTGCACCCAGGGATGTGCCAGGCAACAGAGAGAGACAGTCATGTGGAAGACCCTCGACAGAAGTGATTATGGGATATGTCTGGGTCCGGAGATTGAGAGCGAAAATGACAAGTTTTGTAGTGTCTTTGTGTTCCTTCAGACGGCTGCGAGGGATAAGTTGAAGCCAAAGCAAGCGACAGAAGGTGAACGTACCCTGTCCAAGTCAACTGGGTTTGGAATAACACGGCAATGGTCGGATTCGTGAAGCCAGGAAGGAAGGCAAAGTCGACGACATTGTGAATGTTCTTGTCAACAGATGTGGCCATTTCCAGGATGAAGCTCGGAGAGTATGGAATATCTCTACAATAGATTGGTTAGAGAGCATCAACGGGTCTTGGAATTTGACTCACTTTGGCAGACCCATATCATCATCGACTTCGCCCTGGATATGAAACGGCAGTATAGCAATGGCATCCTTCGGTAGACTGAGTGCTGCACAGCGCGACATTGGGTCCACCCTTAAGCTTGCGCGAAAGGAGGGCGCCGAGTCCAGGGACATCTGGAGGTTTGAATATTTTTGTCGACTAGGAGACTGGCTGACATACCACTTGTGGAGCTCGTTCATACGTATGAATGGATACAGTAACAAAATCGTGTACCGCTTCCGACCATTCTAGCAAAGCAATCTAATAATTTGCATCAGAAAAATCCTTCATAAGACTGGTTCGCGCACCTTTGCATCGCGAAATGATACGAGAAGACGGTCGAGAGAGTCCTCAGTCGAGTTGGAGCTGATTCCTTCCATCCCGGTGACGACGCCATGGAGCTGGTGCTCACGCACGAAATGGAATTTGAGGGAAGCCTTATTCATGACAATCAGGACGAATTCAGAACGAACGGATGGTATTTCGAGGTAGCGACAATACAAGAAACTGTAAAAATCACCTTTTCTGCGCCTTCCTCTGTCTCGTTTTCCTTGCGAATTTCGAAGACGCGCAAGACATTGGACCTGGCGACAACCACATTGGAAATGGTCCTGGGCCCTGTCGAGCTGGAAGCAATCGATGATGGTGTCAGCCTCAAGCTCGTAGCGAACTCGACACCGGCTGGTGGAAGAAGGTCTTGATGAAGCCCATACATGTTGGTGAGGTCGCCAGTGTCACGCTGTGACACCTGCTGCTGCCAGATCCGGCGACTCATGCCGCCGTTTTCGCCCAAGAGCGTCATCTCTGGATTCAAGGAGAAGATCGACTCTCTTGCTGTGCAAGGTGAGCAGAGAATTGTATTGAAGAACGGTCTCATCTTTTGCCAGGTGATAGGCTATATATTGGGACAGCTGTCGGAAGTCTACATGTCTACAGTGTCGACAATACACCAGGTAGGCTCTCTTTGTGCCGGAAAAAGAGCTCAAACTCACCTTTTGAAGACGAAGAACTCGTCAGTCTCGTCGAAGTCAAGAAAAATCTGACGCGCAGATCCATTGAACAACTTGGTTTCATCAAGGACATTAATTCATTGGTCGTCTTGTCAGGTATTTATCAACCCAATTGGCTGCTGTCAGTGGCTTGACAATCCCTTAGAGGCTTCGGTTACCTTATTTCCTCTGCCCACATTCTCACCGCCGACCGTCCTTGCTGCCGCAAAAGCAGCCTTTTCCTTTGGGACTCATACCTTTGTCAAGCAAGTCTTACCCGTGTCGGATGGTTTCGAAACGGCGAAGAATCCTATTCCAACGCTTCATACATTTCTCATTGTAGGATGCCGACGAAAGGTGGTCGTTTACTCTTGGAAGGATGGTGAAGCTCAGGGAAGCAAGGTGCGTCTACGTGTCATCCAATGCAAGACTTGTCCTAATTGAGATTCAGGAAGTTGCTTTGCCACATTCTCCCCGAGCAATATCATTCATGAACGAGGATACAGCCTGTTTTGCTTACTCCGCCACTGAATTCGCGGTCTTTTCTATATCTCAACTCACCGCTACTGATGTGGCTTTCCCTCTCCCGACATCTACTTCTGCGGGTGGCATTGGCGCCTTTACTGGTCTGACTGGTTATATGACCCTTGGACTAGGGGCCAAATCCAAGCCTTCAGTCCTGCAAATCAGCGAGTCAGATACTTTGTTGCTCAAAGACAGTGCGTAATCAAGACAGCCGCTCTCCAGTCATCTAACCAACAAGTCGCGCAGACGAAGGACTTTTCATTGGCGCAGATGGAAAACCGTCAAGAACAGAGACCATCCAATGGCCCGCTCCTCCAGAAGAAATAGGTGCGATTGAACATATCATTACCCGCTGTTTCTGAACTTTGTGTCTTAGCATTCCTCAAACCATACATCGTATCAGTATTGCCACCGAGATCTGTTCAAGCTTCAGAGCCAGATCCCGACCATCCTGTCACCACTGTGGTTCAAATTCGCTCATCTACCTCCTTGCTCCCGACCCAAACCCTTCATTTTCCGTTCGACAATCCCACTGCATCTTCATCAAATGCCACAGTTCGGTTACTCACTCCTTCTCCTTCTACCAAATCACCTCTACTGTTCATGGTGACGACCCCTACAGATCGTACTGCTGCCACGGCCGAGGGAAGCTCGGTTTGGCAGTTTTCCATGAAATCATGGCCGGAGCAGCTCGACGAACTTGTCCAAGTCGGTCAATATTCTGAGGCTTTGGCCCTTTTGGAGAGTATAGACCAGAAAGCGCTTCCCGACAAAGTATGTAGTCTTTTTCTGGCCATCACTTGTTCCAACATAATCTAGGTACAACGGCGTACCCGTATCAAAGCGCTCAATGCTGTCTCTCAATTCCGGGATGGCAAATTTGAAGAAGCCATTGACACGATGAAGGAGCTCGATGTTAATCCTGCCAAAGTCATTGCATTGTACCCGGAGCCTGTAGCAGGACGTCTGTCGGTTCCACGAGATCAGTGGATTCCGCTGTTCGGTGGTCCTGCTGTCGTTACACCTTCAGCTCCGGCTGTGGATCCTTCGCCACCTACACCTCCTTCTCCAAGTGGAAGCGGCTCATCCGGAACCAAAGAGAAAGAGAAAGAAGTCTCGGAGCGCCACTATGCGGCAACCTGATTTCCTAGAAAGTTTGGGTGGAACCAGCACCATTCGTGGTCGTCTAAAGGGACTTGGTGCATTCATGGGTGCAGCGGCCAAGGAAGGAGAAGCCCCATCAGGTTCTGTTGTACACCCTAGTCCCTCTGTAAACACCAGGAAGCCTTCAACTGGCGAGTATTTCTGTCCTTGTTGCTTTTCTATACTCATTTACCAATGCAGATTCTGTTCGGTCCATCGATACTCTCATACAGAGGTATCTCGCAGATCGTCGTCCCAAGATCAGTGCTGCACTGGCGGCAATGGATATAACCCCAGCTAACCAGTCACACGAGTTTTCAGTGTTATCTGCAACACCTGTGGAAGAGCTGTTCGCTTTGCCCGATGCTCCTTTGTCAGCTCTAACAGCCGAGCAACTTTTACGGTTTGCCCAGATTGTCGATACAGCACTGTTCAAGTGTTACCTGGTCAAAGAGTCTTTCTTTCTCCTTGGTTCATTGTGTAGATTGCCCAACTGGTGTGAGGTTTCAGAGGTTGAAGAAGAGCTTCGAGCTCGGCAGGTGAGCTTCTTGTACAGGCAAGGTTTGCAAGTTTGATCATTTCTACTTAGAAATTTGCAGAACTGAAGGATCTGTATGGCGGTAAGAAGATGCATAGCAAAGCGCTGGAGCTCTTGAGACAGTGAGCTATTACTTCTGACGTGGCGGGTCATTTCTCATTGTTCGCAGCCTTGGTGAAAAGGAAGAAGACAAGCGCGACAAGCTTCAACCGTCAATATCCTATCTTCAGAAACTTGGAACAGAGTATCTCGATCAGATATTCGAGGCATCCCGGTGGATCTTTGCCCAAGACCGAGACATGGCTTTTGAGGTAAGCCTCGTCTACCTTGCCTTGATATCGGCCTAACCCATGGCAGATTTTCACCTCTGACGATGTTGACTTGCCGCGACCTGCTGTGGCCAACTATTTGGAAGGTATCGATCCAGGACTTTGTATTCGATACCTCGAATTCCTTCTGGAGGAGCGGAAAGAAGAATCGCCTGTATACCATGATAGGCTGGCCGAGTTGTACCTCAAAATAACATTGGGGGCCAAGAAACGTGGAGATCAGCGTGAGTCCTGTCTTTCAGAAGCGATTTATATCTTGAAGTTCTGTCAGAGATCCAGAAGGAAGTTTATGCAAAGCTACTCACGTTCATCGACACAACCGACCATTATCGAGTAGACCGACTATATGGCCTGATATCTTCAGAAGGTGAGTACTTTACACTCTCTCCATACTTTTGTTCAACTCTTTTTCAGAGCTCTTTGAAGCTCGAGCAATTCTTCTGGGTCGACTGGGACGTCATGACCAAGCGCTCGAGTTATATGTCTACCGATTGCAAGACTTCATAAAGGCTGAAGAGTGAGTTTTGGTGCCTTCTTAGGTGCAACAAGCTAACGTTCCTTCAGATATTGCAAGCGATACTACCATCCGGGAACACCGACAGACGTGATATACCTGCAATTGCTCCGAATATACCTTCGACCGACAGTCAAGACCGCAACGGATCTTTTACCTCCAGCTTTGGAGCTGATCAGCCGCCACAGTCCTCGTCTCGATCCTGTAGAAACCATTCAGCTGCTTCCACCGCTTGTGACAACACAAGATGTTCGAACATTCCTCTGCGAAGCTTTGAGGGCTCCAGTCTTTGATACCCATGTAATCCGACAGATTCGAAAGTCACGAAACGATCAGCTTGCGAGAAGACTGATGCTCCTTCAGTCGAAGAAGGTCAAGGTCACGGACAGTCGGATGTAAGTCGAGCCTCCTTCTTTCTTGATGAACATTTGTGACTCTCGACGATAGATGTCCCCATTGTCACAAGAGAATCGGGAACAGTGTCATCGCGGTACATGCGCCAAGGTAAGAGCAGTGTCTGTTCAAGTCGCTCATACTGATTGTTCTCAAAGGGGAGAAGTCACTCATTATCAGTGTCGCGAAGGTTTTTCAAAACGATTGAAGGAGACGAGACATTAGTATTCAGTGGACGGACCGGGATTCCGTAGTATTTTTGAGTACAATAATGCTTAGGAATCCTCGCATTTTGAGGGAAGAGACCTTATTCTTGAGTGGCGCAGACTATTAAATTACAAAATAGTACAGTTCAGGATACTTACCCCGCGCCACCTTGAATACAAAGCGAGCTTGGTTATTATTATTGCTAAAAGTCTTCCCACAGACGGTGTAAATAACAATTTTCATTCAGCTGAAGGTGGACACGTAGCGGGGCAAGCTCATCTGGCGAAACTCGACAGCAGTGGAAACTTTTGCACAAACTCCTCCTCGCCCAGCATCCGCCTCCTCAGTACTGACATTCATTTCACTGAGCGCTTCGCAGAAGGGCTCCAAATTCTTTGATTCCTGTACAGACGAATGCTCCAAGACTGCCGCAATCTCTGCAGGAGAAAACCACTCCAAAATTCGTCGTCGCAGAAATGACGTTGGAATCTCATATCTGCATAATTCTGAGATTGGCGAAGGATAGATATGGGGTCGAGTAACAGAATCTCGACGAGTGGCATAGAAATATCGATGGAACTTGTCAGCGTCGGGAGAATGTTCTGGATCAGCGGTGAACTTGGCAATGGATGAAAAAGACAGATCAGGGACTTGGTGCCCGAAATCTGAATCGGGGTCGCCTGTCTTCTTGATGAACCTTTTACAGATTTGCGGGTAAGGGCCCAGATATTCCGATATTTCTAGAGAAGTGTAATATTCGGGCGGAGGCGATGGTGGATGACAAGATATGGAGGAAGTGTCGAATGGCTTCGCTTCAGGTAGCAGGGAGCTGAACAATCACATTAGAGGAGTCTGATATCAAATCAAACGAGGAGACTCACTCCACGATCACCATTTCTGGGTCTGCCCAGAGGCGAATAGGCCAACCCAGAACTCGACGGTCCTTTGCCCAAGTTTGTGGTTCACGTTCAGCCTGCCTTAGGGATTGGGCCTGAACCACAAAACCAAGCTGACTGAATGGAAGCTTTGGAGTTGGCAAATAGTATGATGTATCGAATAAAGCGAGGACCCTTGGAGGGAAAGGGAAATGTTCTGCTTCCTTGAAACTCATTCGGCGACCACCAGCTGCATCGAAATAGCGAAAGACGCTGGAATCGTCGCAGAATGCAACAGGCTCTTTGGCTACAAGAGCTCTGAAGAGGGCATATCGCAGGAACATTGACAATCCTGGAGAATATTAGGCTGAATCTACCGCATAGAAAAAATTGCGCACCGGTGCCAGTGTGACCCCAGACAACTAGACCCCCATACGACTCAGGACTGTCCTTTGTCTCCAGGATGTGCTTCCAGGCCAGGTGAAATTCATCCCTGACGTAGATAAAGGCCAATCGACATGGAGCGCTCTCGAAAGGCTTGATAAGGCAAGGAGGTAGGACTTCGACGCCATTCTCTTTCGTTTCTGAACTCTCTCCCCACAAAGTTTTGTGAGCTTCAAGGCACCACGAGTCAGCAGCCATCGAATGATGTGAATTATGCTGGATGGTAAAACAAAGATGGGGCGAGACAGAAGATTCGTGACATAGCTTATATAATACAGATATTTGCTCGATTCATGCTTGCTGCCAGTGTTCTGCCTGAATGCCTTCAGGTCGGGTTTCAAAATCCTGAAGGCTTCAAGGCGCTAAAGGCTTCAGGCTGAAGGCATCGCTGAAGCCTTCAGTGTCACGGGGTTGTATTAGTCATATGCAATGCCCGCTACCTAACTTGTTAGGTACGGGTCTTATACCGCCCTCCTCATAATCGATCGTGGGAGTCAAAACGTGATCACAGTGGCTGTGGGATCGTGCGTGCCATATTTGCGCAGTCACATGCGCCCCTAAAAAAAATTTCGCTCACCCACTTCAGTACAGCTATCGCTCTCGCAGTTTCAGCACCATCCAAACAACAATGACAAATTGCTATCTTAACGGTGCTTCGGTGCCTGCTCGAATCAGCTTCGATTCCAATGGTCGTCGCCAAATGTTCCAAGCAAATGTCGCTCAGGTTGACGCTTCGGGTCACCGCTTCTCAGCTCAAGTGGACCTCCTTTACTCTTCAAACGCCTCGGGTTTAGTCCTCAGTCAAGATTGGCTGTGAAGGCGTATAGCAACTCCTGCAGGTGAGAGAGGCTCCGACGCCGTCAATCTCTAAATCCCCTTCATACAGCTCGGTTCACCTGGATGGTCTTCCCGTCGTCGCCGAACTCTTACTACTGCCAACCACATAATCACATAATCCGAGGCTTGCTCACTGGTGCTCACCTGTGGGGTCAAAACTTCAGCACCATGATTCATTTCCACCCCAGCCGTCATTTTACTAGGTGCCGATTGGTTGGAGGCCATTGCTATTCACAGCCGTCCTACAATTCACATTCCCATTTAATTTTTTCAGACAATCGGCCCGCCCCTCCGTCCAGTCCACATCCGACGTCCGACGCACCTGCTTCTCAATCTGGAGCACCCGGCGCCTTGGAAGGTATGTGCCTTAAACTGGTCCTGCTTTGTTCACTTGCTATGCTGTTCACCTGTGTCACTCTGATATCTGTTTTGCGCCAAGTTCTGAATTTATTTGAATTTACATTGGGGATTCTCGAGTGTCAGTTTATATGAGCTTTTGTGATTACGGTCCAAAGAATGGATGAGTCAAGGATCGGCGCTCGGGAGCTCGGTAGCGGGCCCTGCCGCTCGACGGCCTTACAGCTTATTTGTAATCCGACAGGCACACATTCTGGCCATGCTCAGCCACGATATTCCTCATTGGAATCAACCTCTATAGCACCAGCATCAGGAAATGTCATCCTCATCCTGCTCTGCTTGCTGTTCTGCTAGTGCCTGCATGAGTTCTGCTTCTATTTCCATATCGGTGGGCTGAATACGAGGTGGTGGTTTTGGGGCTCCCTTGAATAGTTGATTCCAAGGTTCACTGCTTCCACTTGGTCACAGGGATGATTCAGGGCAGCTGTCACCACGCTTGAAGAAGGGGGCCATTGTGCTTGTTGCCATCAGATAGAAGGCGCGTCGAGCGTCGATGTAGGAAAATTTTAGCGCTGAAAAACTGTGAAATTTGGCTGTCAAGGCACTGATCTCGTTATCAATGATGTCATCTACTGAAGGCTTCAGGATGGCTTCAGGGCTTCCGCCATTTTCCTGAAGGCTTCAGGCTTAACAAAAGCTTCAAGGCTCTAACCCTTCAGGCGAACACTGCTTGCTGCCGCTTCGGGGCCGATAAACCGGGCAGCCTGCAGTGATTTGCTCATGCAAGCAGCCGGGTGGATCTAATATTCAACTACTTACTTTAATAATGAGAGCGACATGAGAAGAAGATGCGGGTTTCAAATGAAACCTGTTTTTGGCAATGAAACTGCGAATTACTATGTCCGGAAGTTTGAGCGACTGTGTCACTGTGCGGCGTTCGAACAAACCAATGAACCGGTTGAATCTGACAGCTTCCGCATACAAGGAATCCGAGCAACAGAATGCAGAAAAGCCAAAAACCTGAAGGCTGCAAGGAAAACCAGGTGTGAGAGAAACGAACCAGGGATGGTGGGAGGAGCACAGAAATTCAAAGGGGCGAGACTTTGAGCAAGCTAGAGCACAATGCAAGCCAGACGAAGATGAGGAAAACTTCAACTTCAAGTCTGAAATTTGAATCGATTCAGACTTGAAACACGTGATGGGAAGAATAGGCTCGATTGTGGCGTCTCCTTACCTAGTTGTGACAGGTCGTGTTGTCACACTTTTTCTCCAGGAGTCTAGATATCGGCCTTTTCAGCGTCTTGTGAACCCTACTGTCCTCGAGCTGATTTATCTCCCATTACCGTCACGTTTTCTAGAAGTGTTTTAGCAGGTATGCTAGCATTCCATTTTCGCTTTCATTTTTCATTAAGTCTCTTTAGCCTGGGGGGATGAACTCATAGACCATGGCGAGTCAAGCATGGGTCGACACTGTCCATAATACATTTTGGGGACAGTATCAACCCACCCATCATCTTGGCGTGGAGGTCCTTCACGGATCCTTGTCTAAGCCGACCGACATCTATCGACGCCTAGCCCGAATATATGTGAGAAGTGATTGGAAGGAGACGTGGGACCTCATATCGTCACATTTCAACGAGCCCAAATCCCCAGTATATAACACAGTTGTTCTCTGGGGCCCTGCGGGAGTTGGTGCGCCAATTCTTGCTTTTTTGGGGAGGATTTACGCTGATTTTACATAGGTAATTCACTATTTCTACGCTATGCTCTTGCGAGAGCCCTTGAAAACCATATCCCAGTCGCTTTCTGCGACGACAAAAATCAAGTGCTTTACTTCGACACAGGAGGTTCCCAGCGTCTGAGCTACGATGATGCCACAGATATCATTGTGGATTCCAATCGTAGAGTATTGGCTTTATTCGATTCCACCATCGAAATGCGCACGCCTAAAAGCCCTTTCTCACCAACTGGCTGGCTCAAGGTACTCATAGTGCACGCTTCAATGGTATCGAATCCCATTCATCATGAAGAATGGATTATAAGCACCAACGCACTATTGCGGTCGTCACAGGTGTGGAATTCGACGGAGATGGCGAAACTAGGGTAAATATCATGTCACATTTCACATCTAATTCGGTCTTGCTAACGGATGATTCAGTGAAATCATCGAGGAGCCCCCATCGGATGGGAAGAGATATTATACACCATCGGAAATAGCACACTTTCTAGGGCCCAATCCCGAGATCTGCTCTCCCGTCGATGGGCCATATGATAAAGACGAAGTGCACGTGTCTTCGAACTCCGCCTGGAATTCTCCGAAAATTTATTGTCCGACTTGTTGACCTGTGTTATGACACAGGTCACCTTTGTGACAACGTTAGGTTCGGAGCAAGCCCGCGCGCTCCGGGGCCGGTAGAACCGGCGACCTGGCGCCGGAGCTTGAATTATTTTCCTAAAACGGAACGTTTTTTTCAAACCCCGCCAGCCGTAGTAGAACGAGGCTTGAAACGAACCTATGACAACGTGCTCCTTCCAACCATGGCCATGACTTACGGTAGCCCAACTGACCCCTATGTTCGTCTCTTGTATGAACCTTAACTCACGCTGACGCATACATTGTAGGATTCCAGAGGTTGTCCGGGTGCATTCTTTGTCCCTGTCGAGGATGGACTGTTTGCTAGGGTCTCGAAAATATCTCATGCCACTTCGATGGGCTTTTTTGTCCTCGAATTCACAAACTCGGACAAGGAGGACTATGAGGTCGTCGCTTGCCCTGCGAACATGTTCGTCTATTCGGCCGAATGGGGCGGTGCACAGCAGAGGCAGGAACCAGCTTCGCGACATTCCTATTATCTTCCCGTCGTCGACAAGGTCTCCCTGTATACCAGGCAGGATAAATTCTCTCCCTTCAAACATCGACAGGATATTCTTATCCCCGCCAGTTACACCCCATCATGTATTGCATTCCCCTGCTTCTTCGACGCCTTACTGACTGGATACTTGCAGGGCATACTCCGTCCATCTTAGTACACAAGCAAGATCCCAGCAAAGTGGTCGTGCTCCAGGATGTCGACCCCGATCAACACTTCATCAATTGCGCCAATTGGATTTTGAAGAACCACTCCCCTCTGCCGTATAAGCCTGTTGGGGTCAGCACGATGGACTTTGATGATTATGTTAGGATTGATGCAGAGAGGTGAACAGAGCAAAGTATATGATTGTGGATCGCTGTGCGTTTGGCTCGTTTTGTACACCACCATCGAGTATGAGCAACATGAGCGTCGAGGAAACCAGCTTACGCCCATGACACCTCTGCAGCCTGTGCCAGCCCCCCGTCGTAATTACCGCTTCCTTCGTATCTCCACTCAGATACAAAATTACAGGCGCGGCTATCTTTGTGAGCAACATCTCATTGCTCTGATTTTCCCTGACCCTTTTCCAGGATTTTTGTGTTCCGTTGTCGAAACCGATGTCGATTCCCAACCATTCCGAACGGATATAGTAGTTGCTGCACTTGGCGCAACCCTTCTCCAGATTGCTGCTGAACGACACATCACGGAAAGAGAGTGCCGGGTCGTCGGATGAAGTGGAGATTTTTTGGCGAAAAGAGGTTACAGATAGCAGTGTTTCTCATTGGAGATGGTGTATGAAGCTGCTGTATTTGAGAGCGTTAATTTCAAAGAGCGACTGGCCATTTGAGGCTGTGCTATATTAATTCCGTACCTGTACAATTACGCTGAATCGTCCACCTTTAGACCCATGATAGCAATTCTGAGCATGGTCCAGAATTCCACAATAAACCACTTTCATTGACATTCTGCAGGCCTGAACCTGGTTGATGGTGCTCTTTAGGAGGCCTTGGACGGACTTGTCACAAATTTCCGGAGCCTCTAGGACCCTCAGGATCCTGAGATGCCTCAGATACATCATGATTTTGGGGGTGAAGCCCCATGGCTTTCGATATTCGGACGAAAAAGACTCGCATCTCTCCACAGCCTACAGCGGGTCACTCATACTGATTGATCTTGAAGGGGAGAAGTCACTCATTATCAGTGTCGCGAAGGTTTCTCAAAAAGATTAAAGGAGACGAGACATTAGTATTCAGTGGACGACCTGAGATTTTGTAGTATTCGTATGAAGGAGTGGAGAGCTTCATTTGGCCGGCGCTCGCGCGAGTACAATCACAGGAATTTCTGATATTTCCAGGAAGAGACCTATTCTTGGGTGGCGCACTTGTCTATTACAAAACGGGTCAGAGTTGAATGTCTAATTTCTTGACCTTTTCAATCCGACAAGGTTCGACAGTGGACTTGGTAGTGCGGCCAACAGCTTTGTACCTGCGAAACAAACTTGAACTGGGTTGCTTGGCGGGAGAAATCCAGGATTCACCCCTTATGAGACATTCACTCGGAGCGGGGCACTTGTCGACTCATGCTTCTATCGTTGTGTGGCAAGAGTCCGCAGGTCGGATGAAGTCAGGCCACACCCAGAGGAACAAATCCAAGATTCGAGCTCCTTGAAACCAGAAATTACCTCTAGAATAATCGAGTGTACCATCTGAATGAACACAATCAATGGGATGTCATTTTGTCATATGGGACACACGGACCTCATTGGTGCAGCTGATCTCAAGGACGCAGCATCTGAATTGGGCAAAAGCTATTTGAGACGTAACATGACTTGAATATCGCGGATGAAGTGTAACGACGTCGCCAGCCTCTCTATGGGAAAAGTTTTTGGTGAGGGGAGGAGCCTGATACGAGTCCTCGGCACTGACACTCATTTCACTGCCAAATTCTTTGATTCCTGTACAGACGAATGCTCCAAGACTGCCGCAATCTCTGCAGGAGAAAACCACTTCAAAAGTCGTCGTCGCAGAAATGGCGTTGGAATCTCATATCTGCATAATTCTGAGATTGGCGAAGGATAAATATGGGGTCGAGTAACAGAATCTCGACGAGTGGCATAGAAATATCGATGGAACTTGTCAGCGTCGGGAGAATGTTCTGGATCAGCGGTGAACTTGGCAATGGATGAAAAAGACAGATCAGGGACTTGGTGCCCGAAATCTGAATCGGGGTCGCCTGTCTTCTCGATGAACCTTTTACAGATTTGCGGGTAAGGGCCCAGATATTCCGATATTTCTAGAGAAGTGTAATATTCGGGCGGAGGCGATGGTGGATGACAAGATATGGAGGAAGTGTCGAATGGCTTCGCTTCAGGTAGCAGGGAGCTGAACAATCACATTAGAGGAGTCTGATATCAAATCAAACGAGGAGACTCACTCCACGATCACCATTTCTGGGTCTGCCCAGAGGCGAATAGGCCAACCCAGAACTCGACGGTCCTTTGCCCAAGTTTGTGGTTCACGTTCAGCCTGCCTTAGGGATTGGGCCTGAACCACAAAACCAAGCTGACTGAATGGAAGCTTTGGAGTTGGCAAATAGTATGATGTATCGAATAAAGCGAGGACCCTTGGAGGGAAAGGGAAATGTTCTGCTTCGGTGAAACTCATTAGGCGACCACCAGCTGCATCAAAATAACGAAAGACGTTGGAATCGTCGCAGAATGCAACAGGCTCTTTGGCTACAAGAGCTCTAAAGAGGGCATATCGCAGGAATATTGACAATCCTGGAGAATATTAGGGTGAATCTACCGCATAGAAAAAATTGCGCACCGACGCCAGTGTGACCCCAGACAACTAGACCCCCATACGACTCAGGACTGTCCTTTGTCTCCAGGATGTGCTTCCAGGCCAGGTGAAATTCATCCCTGACGTAGATAAAGGGCAGTCGACATGGAGCGCTCTCGAAAGGCTTGATAAGGCAAGGAGGTAGGACTTCGATGCCATTCTCTTTCGTTTCTGAACTCTTTCCCCACAAAGTTTTGTGAGCTTCAGAGCACCACGGATCATCAGCCATCGAATAGTGTGACTTACGCTGCATGGTGAAACATCAAACAAAGGTGGGGCGAGACAGTGACAAACTACATGTGATATTCCCTTTTGGGAAATTTTCTTTATCTCTCTGAAGCTACGTTACCATCCTATCGGGGGCTAGTTTTAGGAGCCTGCATAGAAGCAGTCGGGTGGATCTAGTATTCAACCAAGAGATTTTGTAGTATTCGTCCACAGCCCTTCAGCGTTTTTGATCTCGGAGCAATGGGCAGGTCCGGCAGGACGATTTGATCCGAGATTTTCTCTTTCTCTTGTCGCTCTGGTCTCTTGCCTTGCCCGATGCTCAATGCTTTTGCTTCGTGTTCTGCCTCAACCACATCCAATGAGGCCACGACCTGTCTCACAATGATCCTTCAGCTGCCGTTGATTTTGCATTGTGAGACGACCGAAAATGCAGGGCCAACTGAACGTCGAGACTCGACATGTCGCAATGGAATATTCTCCGCTCTCTTATAGACCAATGTAATGTTTTTCAAGTTAAAGAACCTGGTGAAATTCCGTAGATCGCGGTCGCCCCTGAAAACGCCATGACCTCCTTTCAACCTCCACACCCTATACTGTCGAATCCCGCCGACTGGTACATCTATGATGTCCATGCCGACTGGAGCAAGACCGAGACCGTCAAGGAATGCTGGGTTTCCCTTCTACCCTTCTTTGCAGCCAAAGGATACCGACAACATCCTAGTTGTGAAGCGCTGGCAGGCAACCTGGACGAACGCCAACGGCGCCTCAAATTAATGCAGATGAATGGTCCAATCGAGCCCAAGTGCGGTGCCAAAGAATCTTACCCATTCCCTCGAGCATTCTTCCGCTACAAATACCTCGAAGAATCGCAATTCGTGAACCCTCTGGTACTATCATTTTCAATTCCACGTCGTGATTATTACTCATATTTAGCCATCGACGGTGAAGTGCTTCTTGGACAAGGAAAACAGGGATGTCATTCTCAAGTATGTTTTTCGTCGTATTTCACTCAATCCCTAATCTAGTTTTAGGCTAGTACACGGCGACGAGCTCAAAATCCTTCAATATCTGAATACTCCGGAAATGCGAGCCAACCCTCGGAATCGGACAATTCCTGTTCTCGAGTTCATCACTTTCGAGGCCTTGACGTTCGCAGTAATGCCTCGGCGAGTTGCTTTTCCCTGCTTCATGTTATCAAATATCTAATATTCCGTTTACAGCTGGCAAGGAGGAATTTACGCCGACTATGCCGATGTTCGACAGCTGATGCATGTTTGCGACCAGCTTTTCGAAGGACTTGATTTCCTTCATGAGCATCGCATTGTACATCGAGATGTCACTGGGGAAAACATGGCATTCAACGCCGTTGCAGACCCATTGGACGACTATCCGACTGGTTTACTGGACCCCAGTGAGACCGAATTCGTCTTTATCGACTTTGGTATCTCTTTGATCTTTCCTCTGGACACCGTTTTGGACACTGTGGCCCCAGCTCGTCCCTACTTTACTTTTGGTGTCAACGCTGCACTTGCGCCCCAGCTCCCAAGATCTTGTAATCCATTTTCCACCGATGTTTTCAATTTGGTCCGCCATCTTCAACTCGCTGTCCGAGTATGTACTACCCGTTTTTTCCGTCGATGATAAGTATTACTCACCAGACTTCCAGGTGGCAGAAGATATTGTTCCTGAGGTTGTTCCATTCTTCGAGGCTCACACAAAGCTGGATGTCGACTCAAACCCATCAGCTAGAGAGACGTTGACTGCTTTTCGAGCCATGTATGCAAACATCGATCAAGAAAGGCTGGACAAACCCGTCACAGGCCGATATTGGGCAGCTAGTACGTCGTGTCTATTCCTGAATCAACCCTCTTATCCCATTTTGCAACAAGATGCAGTTGAAACGAAGATAGAACGTCCTTCAGAGACCCGTCAGGACTCTATCAAAGCCCTTCAGGATCGGCTCTGTCGTCAGAAAGAGCCAAAGGCAGAAATCGTTGCGCGACTCCCGCTACCAGAAGTACAGGCTTAGTTGGCACAAATAATCGAACTAGTTAATGTCTACGTTTTTATGTGAATACCCAATAACTACTACTGTACATCGCGTTCGAAAGTTCATCGACGGCCCACCTGAAATTCCCACATCCCGTCTCGCTTCAATTTACCCCGATGAGCAGGATGGCTTTGCGCTTCAAGAATTCGCTACCTTGCAGCCAACAGGCCAATTTTGACGCGCCGCGGGCAGCATGATTCTGAGCTCTCCATTTTCCCATCTTTTTTTTCCGATAGTCAAGCTTCACTGGCAGCATCAGGAAAAAGCACAAATGCGACAGAGCTGTCCATAGCCGATGTAACTTGTGTAGCACAGTAGCTAACCCCCTGATATATAGCGCATGGTAGCACCAACCAAGTTGAATGGAGCGCCCTGTAGCGCCCATAGCTGTTCAGCTCAGTCTATAGCAGCTGTAGTGGTGTTGCTCTGTAGCTGTACGTAGATACTGTATATCCTATAGTCTGTTAGGCACCTACTGGTCTGAAGCTTTTTTATGGATCCCGCGGCATGAATAAATAACAGTGGAAATCAGAAATGAAAAATGAAATTAAACAGATCTAGCATAGAAAAAGAACATTTTCGAGAAACCTTAGGTGCCCTGGTCACCTTCCTCTCCATCTCCACCTTCACCAAAAATTTGTTCACCATCTTGCTCAAACATCTCCTCGGGCTCATCGTCGCTGGATTCTTCATCAGTCGTTGCATCATAGCAGTTTTCCAAAAGGGCCGCCTCCAACTCTGCATCATCCAAAGGTAAGCGATTGACCTCGTTGATAGGTTCAGCACCAGCATGGACCCTGGAGAGCGACGATGAGATATGAACAAGACATCAGATTATAACGTACCGGCCATTGGTGGAGAGTTTGTTGAGGAGCCGGGACATAAACTTGTTTGAGTTCTTCAATGCTTTCTCATGGGTGCGCTCGAGAGTCTTGACGTGAAGGCGGTAGATCTTTTGATAGCTAGTGGCACTGAACTCGATAGATCCCCGGGTTCCGGTTGCCCATTCGTCAACGCAACACTCAATCTGTCAGCCATATGAATCAGCGATGCAGTCAATTCTATGGAAGATTGACTCACAGCGGTCAAGACCAGTGCCACAGCAGGGATTGTGAGCGGGGAAAAGAATTCTGCATGAGTGATGCCTTCATCAGCTATGTTGGCAAACCAGGCATCATTGGTGACAGATTGAATAGCCTTGTTCTTGTAGAGACCGCTGCGAACGATATCACCATCATCATCGTAAATTGACTACAAGAGGAGTCAGAAAATGCACCGATGACAAAGAAAACTTACTTGGTATGCAAATCCGACCTTTTCCTTGAGATCCTCAGCCAGTGCACGGTTTGCCCTCTTGATTTTCTTGCTGTGGCCGCTTTCAAAGCCATAACGGCTCTCGACAATAGGTCTGGCCTTTGTCTTGAGCTGGCCACGAAGATTGGAGGCTCGTCGCTCAAGCTATGAAGCCAGTCAATGATTGCTGTCAGTTGAAGAAAGAAACAGAGGACTTGCCAGTTTTGCGATATCAGAGGTCAATGGCAAAGGCTTCTTCAAACCAGCTTGCATGCAGCCATCCTCCCATGAAGCTTGAACAAATTCACGGTTGATGTCATGATTTGGAAATGCGTTGACAGTGCTGATTCGGCAGCGATAAAATGTGACAGCGCAGTCTACTGAGGCGCGTGTCGCTGGGTCGGTACAGTCCTTTTGACGAAGACGGCCATTGCTTCCTTTCTGGAACTTTGGAGGAGGCTCTGAATCAGATTCATCATCAGAATCTTCCAGAGATGGACTGATGGATCGCTTGCTGCTCGAAGAGCGGGAGAAAAAAGTACCAGGCTATGAATTGGTCAAAACTGCAGAATTGGATGAATTAATGAATACCTCATCTTCATCTTCATCCTCATCAGACATTCCTGGACTCACTGATACTCGTGGTGGTATCCTGCTGGTTCTTGCTACACGTGGAGGAGCATCATGACGGGTTGGTACCTTTTCAGACGAGAACTGGACAGCGTCAGAGCTGAAATAAAGAGAACTTGAGAAGACATACACTGTAATGCTCAACACGATGATCCTCGGCATCCTCTTCATCACCAACATTGCCAGTATTTTCAAGTTCCTCCGATATGGCTCTTTGCTGGCCACGCTTGACAGCCTTGGCCTTCTTTTTTGCTGCTAGCTTAGCTTTTGCAGCTCTTTGTTTTGCATCCTCTTCTAAAATTTTTAAAAAAAAATGAGACAAAGGCTTGCAAGGAAATAATGGCCTTACGACGTGCTGCTTCACGCTCGCTGGGATGACGCACGCGAGGGACCCTATTTTGAGCAAGAGGGCTAGACACAGATTTTGTTTGTTTCGAGGCAATAGTAGGAGCCATTGAGAAAAGTAGAGATTTGTGGTTGGAATTTACAGGTAAGCTGAGAATCGGAAGCCAGTGGAAGATTCGCACCTTTTATACCCTCTGGTACAAACAAATCAACGAAGCTCCAGCGCGTCAACAACGCGAACTTTGTTGACCAAACGTGACATGGATGGAGGGAGGAAGCAAAGTTTGCTGAACGGTTTGTTGAACAAAATCAACAAACCTGAAACGCCTTAGTAAATTTGGTGACTCATAAGCCGCGTCACTGCTCTTGGCAGCGCCGAATGCTCAGCATGATGACAAGGTCACCTAGGTATTAGCCTTGAAGAAAAAATAATTCCAATCAACAACGACAAGGTATGGCTCAGCATCGGTGTCCCTATTGCCACAAGAAGCTCAACACAAGTGGTGCTGTGAGCCACCATATTTCCAAAGCACGTGGCTGTAACGCTCAATGGAAAGCCACTTTAAAAATTCGGTCAGCACCAAAGGGTCCCTCAATGTCGCAAAGCTTACCTGGACCATCTGACGATCTGGATGCTATGGAGGTTGACTCTTTTGAACCGTCCATCATTTTTCCATCATCAACACCAGAACCAGAAGCCTTTCAATTATCGAACAGCCAGAAAACAACGCTGGAGGAAGTCGTGGATGATGATGACCCCAGAAACCTTGCGCGCCATGTCGAGGCTTTTCCCCTGCCAGCTGGGACTCCATTACGGAAAGGAGAGACAGAGTTTGAGAAGTTGCGGCATGAACAGCAAGAGCGAGGGGAGCAGAGATGGTCACCCTTTGAGGACCAGGATGAATGGGATCTGGGAAGTTGGCTGTCGAAGAACATGAGTCAACGAGCAACAAACGAATTTTTAAAGCTTCCTGTGGTATGTTCATCATTTCCCATGTCGCGCAGCTTCTGATACCACAAAAGGTTCAAAAGCGATGCCAACTGTCATTCCATAACAACTATTCCTTCCAGCAGAAGCTAGATAAGCTTCCGATTGGACCAGAGTGGACATGTGAGATGATCGACGTGAAAGGGATTCCAGCTGGACAGACAAAAGAAGTTGTATTTGAAAAGGTCGAGTTGTGGATGCGAGATCCTGTGGAGGTTATCAAAGAGCTCATTGGAAACCCGGCATTCAAGAATCATATGGCTTACACACCGGAACGTGTCTTCCTCAGCAAAACTACAGATTCCAGACAGTATGATGAAATGTGGACTGCAGAATGGTGGTGGGAGATTCAGGTGTGCCTTTGTGTATCTGGAATGAGTTGTCAGATTTTAATATGCATTCAAGGAGAAATTACCTTCAGATGCCACCATTATTTCCGTAATTATCGCATCCGACAAGACCCAACTCTCTACGTTCAGCGGAGACAAGGCTGCCTGGCCTGTTTACATCACCATTGGTAACATATCGAAAGATGTCCGACGTCAACCCACAGCCCATGCGACCATCCTGGCTGGCTATTTGCCAGTCACGAAAATGGGCTATTTCCCCAAAGGTGACGCGAGACGTGAAGCCAGCCATGCCCTTTTCCATCAGTGCATGAGCATCCTTTTGAAACCATTGATAGAAGCTGGACAAGATGGTGTCGAGATGGTCTGCTCTGATGGATTTATCCGTCACTGTTACCCGATTCTCGCAGCCTATGTCGCTGATTTTCCAGAGCAATGTCTCGTCACTTGCTCGATGGAAAGTCGGTGCCCTCGATGTATTGCCCCATACCATAATATGGGTGATCCGGATGACTGGGCTCTGCGAGATGTGAACGAGACGCTTGGAGAGTTGGCAAAGGAGAATCGTCGGAAGGGAAGCTCCAAGAAATTTGAGGTGGATGGTATTCGACCTATTTTCGAACCATTTTGGAGAGATCTGCCATACACCGACATTTTCATGTGCATTACGCCAGATATCCTTCACCAATTGCACAAAGGCGTCTTCAAGGATCACCTGGTTGATTGGTGTACAGCCTTGATCAAAGAGGAGGAATTAGATGCACGATTCAAGGCCATGAGCGGCTATCCTGGATTGCGGCATTTCAAGAAAGGAATATCGTCAGTCTCGCAGTGGACGGGAACAGAGCATAAGGAGATGGAGCGCGTCTTTGTCGGAATCATGGCAGGCGCGGTTTCGGACCGAGTTCTCACCGTTGTCAAGGCTGTCATCGACTTTATCTATTTTGCCCAGTTTCATTTCGAGGTAGCCTGTCATGAGACTGACCACTGCGTCAATGGACTCGAGAGGGAATAGAATTAATTTCAAATATAATTATATTTCATTAATTCTGTGGAAGAGGGCATAGCGAATGAATTACTGTAAGGAATATAATGTAGCAAGGAGAGACGCAGACAGCTCTTCGAGCTTGGGGGGTGAGACGACTTCTTGTCGGGGACTGTCACAGGAAGGTAAGGACTTCCGAGTTTACTAGGACGAACCAGGGAAATGACAGAGACCGACAAGGAGAAGAATCGGGGGTGATCTGAGTGACAGGAAGCGAAACCCTATCACTCAGATACAGAAGAACTGCAAGAGTCTCTCAAAGCAACACCAACTTCAACCAACAACATGTAAATGTTTCGAACGAGGAGAGAGGAAGGAACTGTCTATTGGAAAACAAGGACTCAATCAAGCGGAAGGATGTCTTGGACATCCGGGTGGGTGGGGCAAAAACGGAAGGAAACGAAGGAGATTCTACGGAGTTACAGGCAGGATGATATTTTGTCGACGTGGAACGAAGCGGAATCAACGGAGTCACCTGACTCTCGTTTCCCAGGCTCATGCCGCCGGCTTCACGAAACGGCAGAAACCTTCGGGTCCGCTGGGCCTCGGTTTCTTTCAATTTCGAGGTAGCCTGTCATGAGACTGACCACTGCGTCAATGGACTCGAGAGGGAATAGAATTAATTTCAAATATAATTATATTTCATTAATTCTGTGGAAGAGGGCATAGCGAATGAATTACTGTAAGGAATATAATGTAGCAAGGAGAGACGCAGACAGCTCTTCGAGCTTGGGGGGTGAGACGACTTCTTGTCAGGGACTGTCACAGGAAGGTAAGGACTTCCGAGTTTACTAGGACGAACCAGGGAAATGACAGAGACCGACAAGGAGAAGAATCGGGGGTGATCTGAGTGACAGGAAGCGAAACCCAAATGCCACGGGCCAGGAGAAGCGCGTCGCAACGGAACGAGAAGGACACCCCAAATGACGACCCAAGTCGAAGCTCTCCAGGACCAGTCAAGCTTTCGGAATCACAAACCCTTTCAGGTTCGCAATCATCTCGATGTGCAGAACTGCCAGAGCATCAAGGCAGCGCCAATAAGCCAAGAAAGCGCTGGAGCGCCATCTGCCAAAGGCCTTGACGACTTCTGGATTAATGCCGGAAATGAGGAAGAAGGTGGTTCCACCGATGCGGAAGGAATGCCCTGTAAACCGTTGGATGTCTTGCCGCTTCCAGATCTCATTGCATCGACGAAGAAAAACTTCTTTAGTCAAGCAGTACCGGACTGGAGGAAAGTCCATGCCATCTGGATATTCCACATAGCTAGCTAGCGGGGCATCTGGTGCAATGCGGTTTAAGGAGGAATGATTATCGATAGCGGCAATGGGATCTGTGGGACCTTGCTGGCGAGCAACGACAACATCGTCGCCCTTCTCGAGGCGGGTTTTGGAGAAAGGAATGTGAAGGATTCTGGAGCCGAGCTTTGTCGATGGAGGTTTAAGGTGCCGGCCTGCAGGATTGATTTCGGGATCAAAGGATGATGGATCTCGTTTGGAATTCAAGAGCTCTCCCAGCCGGATTTGACAGAAAAAGGCAACGCAAGCCACCATAAAAATGCAGGCGTCCAAGGCTGACGTGTAAATGCAAAGCCCAGTCGCTAACATGAGCAGCATCTCCGGTGTCACCGGCGGTCGCTTCTCTTTCCTCGACGATGCCGGCGCTTTCCTTCCAACTGCTTCAACCACTGCATCCAATTTGTCACCTCCTGCCCACCGAAGACCCTTCCAAAGGTGCAATTTCTTCAGTGCTCGTAATTTGGCCTTGACCGTGGAAGCGGCCAATCTGCCCATGAACGAGGAGGCATAGGCGCAAAGGAGGTCCTGAGGAGCTGGGAGGATGTCCTTGCGAGCATAGCCTTGGTTTCGGCACCATAGAATGTACTCTCTGGCATAACCTCGAATTCTGGCTGCAGCTCGAGGAGGGACTGAAATATTGAGCGCCTGTTTGACTCTGGCGGCGGAAACTGGGTCCAGTTTGAAACCTGGATTGGTAGAGGAAGGTGAAGTCGCATGAATCCTCTGCGAGCGCTCGTCTCTTTCCAGCTGTGCCGTTCTAAGGGACTTTTTGTTGGAATGACGGGAAGGCAGTGAAGCTGCTGATGAACGAGCCATGTTGAGGTCTCCTGTTTTGGTAAAGAAGGTAGCGCTGAAGGAAAGACGGCTGGTTGTGGTTATAGACAAGGTGTATTCTGAACGTGACCTGCCCTTGGAATATAATAATAAGTCCTGCATAATATTGGCAATTTTGTATGCTCAACCAATGTCCTGGACAGATATGGGAGCCCGTAATTAAGGAAATGTACAAGAAAGCTAATTAATTAACGCGAGAATCGTGTGACGAAACATTGGAATGTAAGTAGGACTTTAAGTATGAAGGTATCGCAGGTGGATGGGCGTGTATTTTCCCTCGAGGTCCGAACTGACCTCTGGAAGGCGCGTCTGAAGGATTATCGTGTGTAGAGACCCATTCCATCGTGATCCAAATGTCATGATCTTGAATCATGCGAACGATCTCGCGGAGGATAATGTTCTGCTGATGACCTCTTGAAGCGCCAGATTTTAGCGCCCCAACGACACCTTGGTTGTCGGAGAAGATGATGATGTGGCGCTTGGAGAAGCCAGAGGCGATGAGGGTACGAAGAGCTAGGTCCACAGCGACCATTTCTGCCCAACCAATCTCTCTTCCATCAGATTTCCAACCTGGTCTATATTCCCAAGCTAGCCATCGGTCGCCAAGAGTGAGACCTATCCCCCAACTCGTAGAAGCGTCGACGAAAAGCCTGATATCTTCAGCTTTGGGAGGTCGAATGATCTTCATTCCAAGGAAGTCTAGCGTCATCTTGTGAGACCACCAGTCAATGTCCTCGGACAAGAGAGCTGGGATTGAATGCTTGACGAAATTAGGGCAATCGTCTCGGAAGCCAGAGCGGAACTTGTAGAGATTGACCAGGCGACACCTGCCGTCTGGAACGACAAGACAGACATGATTCAAGGTTCCTGTAAAGTTGGAGAATGAGTTGGAGACACCGAAATAAGGCATGGATACCCACCGATGAGAGATTCTGTATCTTCTCTTGACATCTTTCCCTTTGGAGACCAAGCCTTGAGCTTCAATGCGTATTTCTCCTTCTTCACCTGGGGAAGAGAAACAAGCTTGTTCTCCAAATCCCAAAGGAAGCCGATGTAGACGAAGAGGTATGCAAAGGCTACGAACTTGTCGATAGCCCAAGGCCAGCCAAGACGGGCAGCTGTCTTCCAGACCAAGTCTTCGTTGTAGGTGTACTCGAAGGAGCCGTCTGCGTTTCGAGATCGAGGATATCGGAAGAAAATGAAGTCGTCTACCCATTTGAGGATGGCTTGAACACCGACGAAGAGGAAAATGAGAACAATGGCGTCAGCCACACGGCCGAATACACCTGGTGAAGGAGAAGCGCCAAAGTTTAAGCAATAGTCCAAATGAACCAAGCCGTCCCATGCTACAGCGAGAAAGCGGCGAGCTGACCACCAAATCGGAATATTCCTGAAGGCGGCGTCAACGTCGTAAGTTGCAGCCTGGGTTCCAGGGATTGCATCAGCAACCTTAATGTAGCACTCGGCGAAAGTGCCCCAGCCACAACGGAATTTTGAGCTATCCACCAAGGCATTGGGGGAGAGAATGGAAGGATCGACGATCCTAAGACCATCTGGATTCTGAGGGAGTTCGTCAAGAGATGGAGGAAGGCGGTTTCGCGGGAAGGAGTGGTTGACGATAATCCGAAACTTGCCCGGTTTCGATTCAACGACTGATAAAGGGGCTGTACGAAAGAATCCAATGAGGTCTTCCAGCTCAGCTGGAGTGTATCCTCGAGACATACGACCAAGTTTGATTTCCTCGGCGTATTTGGAGCGAACGAATTCGAGATGGAGAGGGTCGGATAAATGATTTTCAGAAATGAATGACTTGGATAATGTGAAGTCCTCTAGACCAACGAGAAAACCTTCTCGGAGACCCTTTGGAATGTCCCGAAACTCGTCGAGTATACCAGCCTCGGCAAGGAGCTCCTCCCAGGCATCGGGATTCAGCCTGGTGAAGATTGGATGAAGGGTTTCAGGCTGCGGTGCACTGCTGTGCGCCGTGACCCTTGGACTTGTCTCCACAAATGGAGCAGAAATGTCCGAAGCCGCATCCAGGCTTGGTGCATCCATTCTGACCGTTGAACCCGATGCAGATGGCTTCCCCAGAGGCGAAGCAGTATCGATTGTCGCCTTTCTTCTCGACAGCCTTGGAAGGACCGGAGCAGTTCTTCCAATGGTGGTCTGTAAGACCGCAGAGCCAGCATCGGTAAGCTTTGAGAACTGCTGCGACTGGGATGGAAGTGGGACCTCTAGCACTCTGGGTGCTTCCAGCCTTCTTGGTCCGAAAGGAAGGTTGTTGGGCTGCCTTGGTCGCGGGCCTGGGCTGGGAAATGGAAGAAAGAGACCGAGCCTCTGTAGCATCCTGTCGAAGATGGCTCCAGGCAATGCTCGTGAAGAGCTTATCGTCAAAGGTGCCGATGTCACAAGAGTAGCCTTCGGCCCTGGACCGGAGGTCGTGTCGCATGACGGTGCTCAGATACTCGTTGTACGATGACCATTGTTTCTGGACGTCCTCTCGACATCGAACATATTCGAAAATGGATTCGTATTCGGCGGCGTATTCGAGGGCCGAAGAGGAGCCTGTCCTGGATCGACCATGAGGGATGTAAAAGGATCGAATGGCCTTAACCATCAATGGAGCGGCTTCCAGAAAACCAATGAAGGTGAGGGTGAGGTCTCCCGAATTGTCAACCGTCCTGACTTGAGGGACTATCTTTCCTGAATCCTTGTCCAGATGGTACGTCATGGACTTGGCGAGACTTTTCTCCCTGGCTGACCGAATGGCAGAAGCCGTGAGACAGCCAAGGCCTATAAAGGAGAGCCAGCCACTTTCTAACACTGCCTGAACTGCATCTGGTGTCGAAACAATAGAGAAGTCCCGTGGTCGACGGAGGGTTCGACGCTCTGGAGACCCACGGCGATACTGAACTCTGGACGAGGAGCGACGACGGCGACGATCTCGTGAAGAAGGTCGGTGACGGTCCTGTGAAGAAAGGCGACGACGGTCTCGCGACGAAGAGCGGCGCTGGTGACAGTCCCTTGAAGAGGAGCGTGAGGACCGACGACGACGGGTTGGAGAAGCAGAGCGCGAATTGCGGCGACGTCCCAGGGTATGGGGAGGAACCCGATGGGGAGACCTGGAGCGGGAGTGTCTTCGGCGATAAGAGGTATCTGTAGAGGGATAATCAGGAAACAGAGAAGAAATAGAAGGATCTGGCTACCTCTGGACTTGGATCGTCTGCGAGGCGAGTAATGATCAACTGGTTCACGATAGAACCCAGCTTTGTCTGAAAGGATAATTTGGTAAGACTTGGATCGCCTTAACAGCTGGAGGGCTTACCCCGAGGATCCACTGGAGAGCGTGAAAAATGGTGGGCACCACTGTCCCTGGATCTTGATAGCTGACGACCTCGGGAAGGATCTCTTTGTCTCCGCTCTGACCTGTCCCGAGAACGACGATAGACCTGCTCTTCTGGAACTCGAGACTGGACTGCTTGAGGAGATCGACCTCGTCTAGTACCCGGAAAAGGTGGGACTTTGAGCTTTGAACCAGATGGAACCTGGCCTTGCTGACTGGAGTCGCTTGGGTTTGGTTCGCCACTGCCTGGTAGGGAGTAAGTGACTGGAAGGGAAGAAGGAACGAATGGAGCAGAGGAAGGGACTGGTTGGATAACCGAAAGGATATGTGAAGGAGAAAAAGGGACTCGACATACCTGCGGAAGGAATGGATGAGGCTGGAACACCGACCCGACCGAACTGGTCAACCATCTGTAGGAAGTCCTGGTAGTCGTTCCACTGTTCTGGAGCAATCCCCATCGTTCGACCCTCCATCGGGACCTTGATGCGTCTCTCCCATTCAGAGAAGAAGGTGTCCGGAACGACGCCCCCATCCTGGAGCACCAGTATTTCGCCGAAGGGTGTCTCCTCAACGACCCTAGTGATGGGAGAAGGTGGGGCAGGAGTCGGCTTCATCGCCGACTTCAAAGGAGGAGCGGATTTTGACGAAGAAGCTGTCGGCTGAGGGAGAGTAACTGGCGAAGGAGAAGAGTCACGTCCATAAACCAAATCCGCAATGTCGTCAAATTCGTCAATGACGTCTGGCGCCCCAATTACGATTGGAGAGGATTCTTCGATGCGAGCTCTCTTTTTCCCTTTCCATTTCGGAACTGGAGCGGAAGGAGGTGCTTTGCGGCGCCTATCTAACAATGAACGAGCGGCAGAGTGGGAAAATTCCTCGTCTGACGATTCACTGCCAGCATCGGCATCGAGTGAGCGCTTGGAAGAGCTGGGATTGGCTCGAGGAGAGATGACTTTGGCCAAGGTTTCGTCGGTTGGTTCGACTTTCCGAATGCGCTGGAAGCCGAATCCTCGATGACGACGACCTCCTGGAGAGGTGTCGACGACGGTGTTTGAGAGCACTTCGTCACTTGCGAGAACCGGAGTCACCACAGGAATCGACTTGCCTGCCTTCCTAGAAGGTCGACCAGTCTCATCGCTGGCAGGGAGAGCAACAGCGGGAGCGATGGATTTGGCAGGAGGACGCTTTGAGGCTGTCTTCGAGCTACCGGAAGGTTTCGCTGATTCGGCCGCCTTGGCTTTACTAACCTTGGCTGCCTTGGGATTGGAGGGAATGGAAGCGACGAATGTCGCAGGAATAATGGACGCGATGGATTTTGCAAGAGCTTTGGAAGCAGCGGATTTCGCAGGAATAAATGTACCGCTGGATTTCGCGGGAATGGAGGTGCTGGATTTCGCGGGTAGAACCGAGGAATTAGGAAGAATGGACGCAAGGGCGGCTCGAGAGGCGCGAGTGGCCCTGGGAGAGAAGGTTGTCGTGGTTGGAGCAGCATTTTCAAGCTGTGCTGGGTCCAAAGTCGCTTGGGCGCTGGTTTGACCCTTGGATTGGGCACCAGGTTCGACATGGGTCTCGGCGGAAGAAGAAGTCGCTGGTGGGAAAGCGGACTTAGCGGTGACTTTAGACATATCGGCTGTACGGAGGAAATCTGGAGATTCGTTGGCACCGGATTAGGCCGAAAAGGTCTCGAAGGGCCGGCGATGAGGTTGAATAAGGAAGGAGCTGGGTGTTGGCTCGGGATACCGCGTGGTTGAGATCACCGTTGATGACGACGACGAACAAAAGTCGGAATTTTTGGCTCAAATTTGAAGAGTATGGGCGCAAAAATTCAATTGGCCTGCTGTGCAAAAACGGAAGGAAACGAAGGAGATTCTACGGAGTTACAGGCAGGATGATATTTTGTCGACGTGGAACGAAGCGGAATCAACGGAGTCACCTGACTCTCGTTTCCCAGGCTCATGCCGCCGGCTTCACGAAACGGCAGAAACCTTCGGGTCCGCTGGGCCTCGGTTTCTTTCAATTCCCACACATCTCATTCTCTTGACGCCTTGGACCGCTGTCTCACCATTTTTCATGCGAACAAAGATGTCTTCATCGAGCTTGGTGTCCGCGAGCATTTCTACAAGATTCCTAAGCTACATTCCATGAAGCATTATGTGCAGGCCATTCGTTACCTCGGCAGCTTGGACGGCTACAATACAGAATCCCCAGAACGGCTTCATATCGACTATGCAAAACGAGGTTATCGAGCAAGCAACAAGCGGGATTACACTGAGCAGATGACGTTCTGGTTGCAGCGTCAGGAAGCTGTAGCACGTCGACAGGCTTATTTTGATTGGATGGATGGTGAATTAGAGAAGCTGCTGGCGGAAATAGAGGTGTTGGCGGTTGAGGATGCAGATTCACCGGAAGAGGAGGAAGAAGAAGAGGAAGGTGAGAGCACTGCAACCCCCGACAATATGTATGCTGTCGCCAAGCGCTCTCCATTTCCGAACATGCTCATTTCCGACATTGAGCTCAAATTTGAAGCTTCACAGTTCAAAACAGCGCTCACAGCCTTTCTCAAGCAAACATTTCGGAACCCAATCCTCCCAGGCCCTTATGACCGGTTTGACCTCTTCAAACAGATCACCATTAGATTGCCCCCAAACCGATACCTCAGTCTTCAGGAGCGAAAGGACCGTATCCGTGCTACACCCTTTATCCCTCAACGTGGTCGAAAACCTCCGTCACCGGCTCATTTTGACAATGCGCTGGTCATTGAGCATCCTGAAGATGGTGATAATATCTGTCGCTTTCATGGTAGGTCTATATTATATATTTTGATCCAGATTGTCTCAATGTTTCTCTAGGTCTTCGTGCTGCCCGTGTTCGGGCAATTTTTCTGCTTCCCCGTCAATTTGGTGAAGTCTCCCATCCTTTGGCATATATCGAGTGGTACACTCCTTTTCGGGAACCTGAAAAGGTTACCGGCTTGTACAATATCCAGCGCTCGACACGAAACTCGACCCCCAATGCTGTCATTGTTTCCATCGACAGATTGGCTCGGGCATGTCATCTTATGGCTAGATGTGGGCGGAAAATTGACCATAGGTGGACATCAGAGAACGTATTGGACCTTGCACCTTCCTTTTATCTCAATACCTATATTCATCTTGACACCTTTTCTGTTTTACGCACCGAATATACATGATTGACTGTCTGTTTTGTGAGGTCTTGACCAAAACATGCCTGTAGTCAATGCATCCAACAGAACTACTGTACCAGATGTACCCTTGGCCTTGACAATGTACAGCTACAAGGTATTGACTGTCAGCTACAGTCGCTACAGCGAGTACCCACCGCTATGGCACCCATCAGTGTGCTATACGGCGCTATCTGGGCGCCGTATTTGGCCGAGGAGCTACCCCATTTGTACTTTTTCCTGATGAGCGGGCCATACCTTGGTATGTTCGTTCTCCATACTGCAGCATCATGCTAACAGACTACTTCTAGTATAGCGATGCTCACGTCCATCGTCAGGGCGCCTCCTCCATTATCAGCAAATCGTACACAATCGACCGAACTCAATGGACAACAGCATCTTACATTCGCATGGCTGGGTGAATCCAGGGTCCTGGGCATCGTAGACGGTTGGCAAGCTGCGAGGCGCCAAATTCACCTCCTTTTGCATCAGCATATCCGAATTCCAGCCCGACCGCCCCATTGTCGCCAATCCAGCTGTTTGCATATACATCCAATGGCCGAAAATTATTGGGCAGACTTGACTGCCGTGAGGGTCTACCGTTCTTCCTCTATTCGCCACCAGGGGATACAAGGAATGTCCAGCAATGACCCGTGAACTCTTCGCTATACTAGGGAGACGACGAGGAAGAACAGTGTTCAAGTTGGCCCAGATGAATGGTTCAATCGAGCCTGCGGGCACCGCGAACGAGTGTTATCCTTTTGCTCGAGTATTCTTCCGAGCTAAATATGTGAATGAGCTGTGTTGCGCTACAGTACGTCGATTTGGATCTCTCATCATGCTTCCACCTAATTATCTGGATGCAGCCTTCTACATTCAAGACGTTCTGGGATAAAGAGAACAGGGATGTTATGATTTATCTTCAAGTCAGTACGTTTCCTTCGACTCGGGCAGCAAACATTGATATAGTCTTAGGCTTGTATATGGCACCGAGCTCAAGATTCTCCAGTGTCTCAACACGCCAGAGCTGCGCGCCGACCTGAGAACGTGTACTATTTCTGTCCTCGAGTTCATCACTTTCGCGGCCTTGACGTTTCGGTCTGTCTTGGCCTTTCTATATCATAGCGCCCCATTCATCTGGGATTCTAGCTGGGAAGCCCGATTTGATTTGGAGGACTTCGCGGACGTTCGACAGCTCATGCATGTTTTCCACCATCTTTCCGAAGGCCTCGATTTTCTCCTCGAGCATCGTATTTCCCATAATGACATTGACGGCAAGACTATAGCGTTCAGCGATTGCTGATCCACTAGAAGAATATGCAACTGGGCTACTAGATTCCCGTGAAACGGAATTCGACTTTGGAATATCGTCGATCTATTCTCCTGCAGTTGAAGCCAATCACAATCGCTGTTAGACCTCCGCTGGCTCCACCGCGTCCAAGATGCTGGAATCCATTTCGTGCTGACGTGTTGAACTTTTTGGCTGCTTGTCTCGAGCGTGTGTTCGGGCAAGTATTACTCCTCTCTCTCAAAGATAGTACTGACCGCCGAATCTCCAGGTGGCGCAAGATATCGTTCCTGAACTCATTCCATTCTTCGAAGCGCATACAAAGCAGGACGTCGACTCGAACCCGTCAGCACGAGAGATGCTCAAGGCTTTCCAGACCGTGTACGCCAACTCGATGCACCTGTAGAAGGGCGCCCTCTCTAACTTCTCGATTCCGACGATTTCATGAGACTTCATTTTGTTGCAATTTTGACGAGCAGCAATGGAAAACGTCTTGGTATATTTGCTTGCTATGGAGCTATGATGCTCACGAGCGAATCAAGCGCTTCTAGTTGGCCGCCTTGGCGTTCCTGGAGCTTCATCCGTCCCAAGCCCTCCTAGAAGGCTGAGCAAACCATACCTGCAGTGGCATAGCAATCCATGGACTACGAATCAAAGGTTCAGCACGTCCCAGAGAATTAGCAAGCTGCGGGTGTTGAGCTTGGTCAGAGATGATGAAGGTTGGACTGGATGGCGCCGAAAACTCCCTTCCCCTCGCATGCCCAAGGCACGAGTAATAGTCAGGTCTAGTCCTGTGATTCCTGGACCTTGGGACACTTCCTTGGGGGAGGAGCCGTTAAAAACGACTGGGAAGCGATTTGTACTCTTGACGAATGTCATCAGTGCCTTTACACGCTTCAATTTGTCGCTGAGAAGGTGCCGAATCTGGAGTGAGCAAATGTTGGTAGTTTGTTTTAGTGTACGACGTTGTGTGGCATAATGCTGGCATGTCAAAAGATAGTGAGAGACTGTTTTGGGGACATTGCAGTGGGGACAGAGAGGTGAATCTGAAGCTTGAATGCGGTGAAGGTGGGCGTTGAGACCGATGTGAGCTGTGCAAAGCTGGGTGAGAAAGCTGGCCTCTGGCCTGGAGAGCTTGTCGTAGATTTGTTGGAGTCAGTTATGTGAAGGGATTGGGTCGATCTTTTTGAGAAAGCGGCATTTCGTCGATGCTGTCCAGTCTTCGAGTCTCTGCTTTTTGATCTTCTTCACCATGTTCTCTGTAACCGCTGCCCTACTGACTGGAAGCTTTTGGACAGGATTGACTTGGCTTCTTGGTCAAAGAGGACCGTGCTGTCTCCAAGCGCCGCTCTCATCGCCTCTCCGTCTGCTCGCTCGTTTCCTTTTACTCCCATGTGTCCGGGCACCCAAACCATCTTGACCTTGAGACTCTTCCTCGCCTTTTTTAACCTGCGAGAGAGAGAGGAGACAAGCCTATGAATTCACCTCCTTTTCCACCACCATGTCATTTCACCCTGTTATCGCCAATCCTGTTGACTGGTCTATCAACACCTGGGAAGACTGCCAGGTTGTGGATGATTCTTGGTCTTCCCTTCTCCCCTTTTTTGAAGCCAATGGATACAAGCAAATTCCGCCAGCGGGCCCCGAGGTCTCAGTCGTTACGCTGGTAGACGACCCAGGAGACCAGTTATCGCAGTTGGACGGTCCAGTCGAGTCCAAGCACACCGCGAACGAGGTGTATCCTTTTGCTCGAGTATTTTTCCGAACCAGATATAAACATGAGCTTGGTTTTGCTATAGTGCGTTTCATTTGGACCCTTGCCTGGAATTTCGACTTATCTGGGTGCAGCCAACGACAGTGAAGGCGTTCTGGGATAGGGAAAACAGGGAGATACTTATCAAGTGAATACTTTTTCCTTGATTGATTTGCCAAGTCGCTCATTCGGCAATCATTCGGTCTCAGGATTGTCCATGGCAATGAACTCAAAGTGCTTCAATATCTCAATACACCAGAGATGCGAGCCAACTCTATAAATCGTACTATTCCTGTGCTCGAGTTTATCGCTTACGAGGCACTGACGTTTGCAGTGATGCCTCGGTAGGTCTTTTTGCTAGTCCATAACTCCGTACTTACATCGGTTTTCAGCTGGGGAGGTCCATTCGGAGGACTCGATGCCGATTTTGCCAATGTTCGCGAGCTGATGCACGCTTGCCAGCATCTTTTTGAAGGCCTTGTTTTTCTCCATGACCATCGCATTGTTCATGGTGACATTGATGCTCGCAACACAGCGGTCAATGCGATCCCTGATCCAATGGATGAGCATCCGACTGGTTTGCTCAATCCCAGTGAAACCGAATATGTCTTCATCGACTTTGGTATGTCCTCAATGTATTCCCTCGACACCGATATGGATAGTGTGGCGCCAGTTCAGCCGATATTCAACTTTCCTGAGCGACCTCTACCGGCTCCACCGCTTCCAGAATATTGCAATCCATTTCGTGCTGATGTATATAACTTGGCAACTTGTCTCGAGCGCTCTGTTCGGGTATGTTTTCATCGTCTGCTACATTTCTATCCTTACCGAGATTTCTAGGTGGCGCAAGACATCGTCCCTGAACTTGTTACATTCTTCGAGGCACATACAAAGCAGGACATCGACGCGAACCCGTCAGCACGAGAGATGTTGAATGCTTTCCAGATGTTAAATTCCTAAAATTACTCAGGAGCAGCTTGAATACACCCGTAACTGGGCGATTTTGGGATTTCGGTATGTTCCTCTCATGACTTTAGCTTCGAGCTGACCTTCTTTGATAGACGATGGCATCATGCTCAAGAAACATGCCCCTTCAAGGACCCGTGCAGAGCAGGGTCGTCGGTGGGAGGAAAGAAAGAAGCAGTTGCGAAAGAGACAGTTGCGAAAGAAACATTTACATGCATGAACAATTGACCTAATTATTATCTGAAATTATTAATGTTGAATACATCAAACACTCGACTCAAAATTGAGCGCTCGTCGGCTGCTATCACTCGACCTCGACCGTCGGTGACGAAAGGTGGACGGGCTTCATCTACCTCGTCCAGAGATTCTACTTCTACCGTTTCGTTTTCGTCAACTTTCGCGGCAGGAGTCTCTTCTTCTTGCTGCTCCGATTCTTGTTCGACATGATGCTCCGTCTGGTCAGCGATTGGTTCCAGAGGAGGCATGACTTGTAGAGAAGGCATGGGTTGTCGAGCAGCGATAAATGGCCGAGAAGTGATAGGTTGGAAAGAATGGATGGATCTTGTACGAATTTCTTGATCCAATTCATGTCCCGACTCTGATTCATCGCTGGAATCGTCTGTATCTGTGAATGAATTGTTGGAAGAATCAGAGACGTCCTGCAGGGGGGGCATATCATTGTCGTATTCAGAATTCCATATTCTCTCCAGCGGCGGGGGACCGTCCTCGTCGTCAGAGTCGATGATTCTCTCAAGAGGTGGCAAGGGTAGATCATCGTCCGAGCCGTAGCGTCGACCGAGGGGATTGTTAAGAGAGTTCAACATGTGGCCCTGAATCACAGATATATTCAGCCCTGGATTGTTGCGATGAATGACAACATACCACTAGTTCCAGACCTTCCTCTGCCCAGACTCCACGGGGTCCACCAATTCTGAAACTGGGGCCCAAGACCACATGTTCCAGATCCTCGAGTCGATTTTGTCTCAGTCCAAACATGGCGGCATCAAAGGCATCGAAGACATTCTCGGAGAGTGGTCGATTATACCTTCCCGATGCCCGAAACCTTGCGCCATATATCTGCAAGACAACATAAGATCCTTGACTGCTGAGATAGATGACCAAAACGGACCTTCATAGACGTGTCTACCCCAAACTTGAAAACATATGGTGTGCCGTCGCCATTCAGATGTTGATAGAAACAGTCTTGCCCAAAGGGACAGCATGGGTCGGCAGGATCTTTCGCTTTTGATTGCGCAAAATACCTGCAGAAAGTCAGATCGGATCCAATATTGGACTATAATAAAGCAAGCTCACCGACAAGGCACTCGGGCCATGCTTGCCAAATATGATGCCACGGCCTCGTCCTTCTTCGGGTCACTGTTCAACAGCATAAGCTTTTGTTGTCAGAACAAAGATAGGCTGAAACTAACCCATGCTTGTAGAAAATTGAAGAGGGGGTGATGAATTTGGATGGTGCACGGCACATTGGACATTGCTTGGTGACCTTTGAGAAGGTGGTCATGTCGAGAGATTTCCCGGCAGGATCGCGCCATTGTCTAATACACTACAGCCACGCGTTAGCTGGATAATGGTAGAATAAAGACCACTCACTCCGATGCAAAATATATGACCGCAACCGGCTTCAGAAATAAGTCAGGAGCTATCGGCTTTGCCGATTGAAAATAGCGCACCAAGAAGGCCATAGTTCATAGGCTTTTCAAAGCAAATACTGCAATTAAGGTCTTCCTCTTCACCGCTCTCTTCTTCTGGGACTACAGTTGTCGGTGGCGGCTTGACGTGAAGAAACCAGCATTTGTCCTCTCGTTTACAATATCCTGTGGCTCGTCAGCTCGGAATTAAAAGGTAATAGCAGCATGCTCACCAGCAGAAAAGAAACGGCAAGTCTTGCTTTGGTCGTAAGGAGTCAATGCCTTGGTCGCGCCGCTACTGGATTCAGCAGGGTCGCTGTGGAGAAACTTGCATTTCTTCCCATTGAAGCATCCACGGGGCTCAAGGTAGTACTTGCAGGTTCCCCGTGCTTTGGAAGTGGCAGGCCTATTCATTGAGGAGGATGTAGCGGACCTATCCATCACATGCGTCGCCTGACAATAATATGACTCTGAGGGATATGAGGTGAATTGATGCACGTGAGACTCTAGAGGTCTCGGATTCTCATGACGAACTCCATTCTGACGCTCAAGCATTGAATACCCAGTGTATAAGATAATGAAGGTTTACACTATAACAGCTGAGATCTATTCTTCAGGGCCTCTTTTACCGATGACCTCTCTCCAAGGAGCGCCACGATCTGCCAGCGTGGGTCTCGCACCTCCCGGTCCTTCAGCAGGGCAATATCATGGTCCTCTTCATCAACGTCTCTTTCACCAAGAGCAAGTCGCATCGCAGCGGCACTCTTATTTGGCAGGTCAGCGGCTCCGACCGTGAACAAAGTCTCAAAAGCGGCGGTTGAAAGTATCTTTTGAGAATGAGGATGCGAACTGGACGGATTGATGGAAGAGATGGCAAGGGAGCTTGAGGTCAATGTAAGAGCATGGGTAATGAGCTGCTTTAGTTTCACCTGTAGAAGGTTGATTAGTAGAAACAATATCCGATGGAGACCCGACTCACTTCAGTGGCCAGATTGATTAGAGGCGGTACGCTACGAGAAGGTGCGCTCATATTATGCTGAGCACAGATTAGATTAACTCTATCCGATATGTGTTGGACGGTTGGCGCTCGTGTTACTGAAGCCAACTGAACTGCTAGTCGACTTCCAGCGGGATCTGGAGAAATATGAGCAAATGGAAAGAAGGTAATGAATAAAGCCCATACCACCACGTTCTGATAGTAGAGTAACACCTCGTTCGCTGGATATTTCATCCAGGTCTCGTCTCGGTGCAATGGGAAGTGCTCGTAGATTTCGCACTCTTTCGCGTTCGTTTTTGCCCAGGGATACGACCCATCGTTTAATCTTGCTAGAGCGCAGTCCAAGAGCTTCGTCAGGAACATCTGGGCCCTGATAAGGTAAAACCCGTCGACGTTTCCGTGGAGGTGGCTTTGGAACTTCGACAGGCGGTGTCGGTGGTCTCTTGAAGCTACGCGCATCAAATAGAGATATTACGAGAGCATTGTGAAGCTGAACTAGAGCCAAGTTTGAGCATTAATATAGCAAGCACCCGTCGGCCTTACACAGATGTGGTGCATCCAGTACCGGCTTGAGAGCATCCTCGAATTCCTGACGCGAGATTTTGCCAGTAAAGAATAATCTCAGAGTTTGAAAGTAAGTTTCCGATTTCGGACCCAAGTGGCTCGTAAGCTGCTGCTTTATGGTCGTGGTCGAGGAGAGAGACATTGTGACACACTCGTTACTGCGGCCCGTCACACGGTCTTGTCTCTTCCTTCATCATGCAGCATCTCGGAAAGGCTGCTCTGCGAGTAACCAAAAACTATACCAAGGGTTACTCAGATACCCAGGCAAAGGTTCGAGATGCCACGTCCAACGATGCCTGGGGGCCATCGGGAACTCAGATGAACGAGATTGCTCAGCTCACTTTCAACCAGTGCGCCGCTATTTCTGATTTAACGATCCCCTTAACCTTCTCTCTTCAGAGGGGATTTTGTGGAGATAATGGAGATGCTGGATAAACGATTGAACGACAAAGGCAAAAACTGGCGTCATGTTTTCAAGGTATGTTTTCGTTGCACGCCACGGATCGCCGCTGACTCCGTGTCAAGAGTCTGACGGTTTTGGACTACTGTCTACACCAAGGCTCAGAAAACGTGATAATATATTTCCGGGACAACATCTACATCATCAAGACGCTCAAAGAATTCCAGTACATTGATGAGGAGGGGAAAGATCAAGGCGCTAATGTGCGGCAAAAGGCCAAAGATATCACCAATCTTCTACAGGACCCCAATCGACTGAACCAGGAGCGCAAAGCTCGGGCGTCCATGCGGAACAGGATGATCAAAGGTGCCAATGGTGAGGAAGACGACGGAGGTGGAAGGTCATCTCAGGGTCCTGGCGGTCCGTCTCGCAAAGGTGGCGATGATGACCTCAGAAAAGCCATCGAAGAGAGCAAGCGGAGCTTGGCCCAGGAGCAGCTCACCGCCGAAGAGAGAGATCTGCAGCAAGCCATCAAGCTTAGTGAAGAGGAAGAAGCGCGGCGAAACAGAGAGGTCGAAGATTCCAACTCTTCGGCACTGTTTGATGACCAAAACCAATTGTATGTCTCTTCACTGTCCCCTTTGGATACTAAAATATGTTCTTAACAGGGCACCACCGACGAATCAGTTTGCCCAGCCCACATTCGATCAAGCTTTCCTCCAGCAGCAATACACCCAGCAGCCTCAATTCCAGCAGATACAGCCCCAGTTCACGTCCTTTAATCCTTACCAGCAGCAGGCAGAATTGGAACAGCAACAACAATATCAGCTTCAGATGCAACAGTTGGCTATGCAAAGACAACAGGAGGAGGAGAATATGCGGATGCAGATGCTTGCCCAACAGCAATTCCAGCAACAACAGCAGCAACAGCAGCAATTCCTGTTCGCTCAACAGCAACAGCCCCTTGTACCACAACATACTATGATTGGGTACATTCCTTTGCTCGTCTTGATGAACTAGGTTCAAGAAATCGCAGGTCGAACAATCCCTTTGCCCAGTCGCAGCAGCAGCAATCACCGACGCAGTCAAACTCTGGTTTCCAGCCTCCAACCTTCAATCTCCAGGGAACATACCAGAACCACAACAATGACAATGTCAACGGTCTCGGCCAATCATTGTCACCTCCACCGCAGCAACAAAATCAGAATCAGAATAGACCGATACAAGTCAAGACCCGGGCCGACGAAGACAGTCATCTGGCTTCACTTTTCGCTAACCGGGATGACGGTCAGGATACGTTCGGAAATATAGGTGCTCTGAGGCCAGTTTCATATTTATATTCATTCTCCTTATATCCAAAGCTGACTCGTAACCATTCAGATATGGTCAAGCCGCTGGTAAATCCATCGCATTGCAGCCGACTGGACACAATCCGTTTGCCAAACAGCAGCAGCAACAAGCTGATCAGCCTTTCTTCAGCTTGTAGGCGGCGTCTTGTGAAATTATATCTTCTTGCTTCTGTTGCTGTCGGGTGGTTTTTTTTGATTCACTTTTTATGCGTGATGTTACAGTACTACTGACTCGTTCGCGGCAATAATTACATACTTTCGTTCGACTCACATCTACATTGCTAAAAGCGGGAATTGCTTGTCGCCTAATTGTTATCGCCAAATAAGGCATCCCGCAAACGACCCTTTTGATCAGGGACTATTTACACTCCAACATGTCTTTTCGATTGAATCACTCCTTTCACCCACCACCATGCAGACGCCTGAGGCTGAGGCCTTTCTGAATCGTATATTGGCATTGCCCAATGGCCCTGGTGTCACGAAACAACTTCAGGAAGCTCTTCAACCTTCTCTTGACGATGAAACCGAGTTGCGAAAGCTCTGGGCCCAAGACAGATCTCACGCCAGAGTCAATGCCTCACCTTTTGTCGGTCTCGTCGATGTTTTCGCAGCGCCCGTCGATATCAGGATCACTCGAGCTCGTGTCATAAACCCAGACATCGAGGACGATCTTCAGGCTAAGTATACCATGCCTATATCTGAATCGAATCGACGCAACGAAGGCACTCCTAGCACTGTCCTCGACATGGAAGAGTTCAAGAAGAACTGGGCCATTTTTTCAGAAGGATCTCTATCTCAGCTCTTCGACTGGAATAATGTTGTAGCAGCAGGCGGTTCGGTTCTGGCGTGTCTGACACCTCTGTCGGCAAAGGACCAGGTCTCGAAACGAGCCATTAGAAAGTTTTATCATTCTGAAGCTTACCCGACGAGTGATGTAGATCTCTTTCTATGGGGCATGACACCAGAACAGGTCGGTAGTATCACAGCTATTCCTGGACGCCTTGACTTGACGACGCTTTTAGGCTGAAAAGAAGATTGTAACCATATACGAGGCCGTTCGTGATTCTGTGCCATGGGATGTCACTTGTGTTCGAACGAAACACACTGTTTCTATTCATTGTTCGTCATTCATTGCTTTCTTTATCGAAGTTCAAGCTAAAAGCTTTTTAGCTCAATACCCATACCGCTCAGTGCAGATCGTCCTGAGGCTCTACAGTTCGCCAGCTGAGATTTTGGCTGGGTTTGACGTTGATGCTCCAAGTTGCTGTTACGACGGTATTTCAGCCTTTTTTCAACCTTTTCTCCTTTCTCATTTTATCTAGGATCTCGCGTTTGGGCCAATCCTCGTTGCATTGTAGCCATGATGCAGCAGTGCAATACCGTCGACATGTCAAGGCGCTCACCGTCGTATGAAGTTCGTCTCGGGAAATACTCCACTCGAGGCTTCGAAATTTACGATCCCACTCTTGATAGAGGAAACGTAGACCCTACCGTAGGAATTTCGCCAATTAGGTTTATCTTTGCTGACCTCGTTCCAGATCTATGAGCGCTCCATTGCTCGCATCGAAGGCCTAGCGCGTCTCCTTGTTCTCGAGAAGCTCAAGGATGCGGACAGTCGATATTGGTTTCTCGAATCCCGCCGCACCTTGCGTGGACGACCAGGAGGAGCTCCGCGATACGACCGACGCAAGAAATACAAGGGAGATCTGAAAGCCGACATGACAATGGGAGTAGAGATGAACGACTATGATGTAGCTTCTTTGCACATTCCTTATGGACCAGGCTGGGATGCTCGACGAATCGATAAGCTGGTCTATCAAACCGTATGTTCTTCTGCATTTCCATTTTACAAATGCTGACTTTTGTCCCAGGATCTAGGCATGAACTGTAAGACTGCTCTCCCGTGAAAAGTCACAATGATTCTCATTCTGCCCATAGCCACATTCAATCCCAAGAACAAAGGTCGCCGGCTTCATCGTCATCCTGCCTTCTTTGGAACAATCTCGGAATGTATTGAAGACTGCTGCGAGGTATTATCTTAACAGTCTCAAAGGCGCAATACATTGACATAACCTTAGTATTGTCCGGATCCCATTGACGAAGACGAGCGAAAACTACAAGCAGAAGAGGATGACGCTTACATTCGTGGACGAATCTCGTGCGTTCATTGTCTGTTATCTTTTCAAGGTCTAAAACATCTCTAGATTCATTCAGGAAGATCCAGGCCGACAGACCATGTCTGGTAGCTTCAACCCGATTGATGTCGGGGAGTGGACCGCCCAGGCATACATTGGGCCAACAGAAAAGCTATTTTCTGCTATCGCTGCACATGATCGCGCCTCGGTCGCATCTTTGATTCAAGACGGTATCGATGTCAACATTAGAGACCACGTTGGTCGCACTTGTCTCCACCTAGCGATTCTTGTCAGGGCTTCGGACATTGCCTGCGACTTGATTGAAGCTGGTTGTAGAATAACCGCCCGGTTGGTTGACGGTCGTGGACCGATCCATTTGGCGGCGCAGAAGGACCTTGTAGATGTTGTCAAGAAGATCATAGAGCGAAATGCCTTGAATGCTGAACAGGCTGGAAAGGAAGATGATACAGACAGTGTTCACGGAGATACAGTCGAGAGACCCTCTTCTGAAGACGACTGGAGCTCGCAAGATGACGGCGTCATCTCTCTGGATGAAGACGACGAAGGCGATGACGAAGGTGACGAAGATGAAGAGCACACAGACTGAAGATGATGAACAGGGAGAGGACAAAGACGACGATGGAGAAGAGAAGAAGAAGGAACCAACCGCCGCTGAAATGGCTGCAGATGTTGGTGAAATTCCCGATGACGAGGAAAACACTCCTGACATTCTCGACATCAATATTGCCGATTGGGATTTCGCGCTCACTCCTCTCGCCTATGCCATATTGTTCGCCTCTCCATCCATGGTCGATACTCTTCTGGCCGGCGGTGCAGATGCGAATCTTGTTCCAAAAGCTACTTCAACATCGAATCCGCCGACTTTCCACCCTCTATTCTTGACAGTTCTTCGAGACGATGAAGCTGAAAGCCTGCAAGGTCGCAGAGAGACTGATCGCTGGTGGTGCTGTTTCGTCATACGCCGATGACAACGTGAAAACCTGCTTTCCACAAAGCAGTTCAGGCGAATCGTGTGGAGTTGGTTAAAACCTTCCTCCGAGTCGATCCAAATGCCCAAGTTGTTCTCGATTTCCCCAGCATCAACGATTTTAGCTGGAACAGTATCACTTTCCCGGTTACGTCCGCTTTACAAAATCGTGGATATGCCATGCTCTTCACTCTGCTGGCATATGGGGCGAAATTGAATTTTACCGAGGAAGACATCGGGAAAGCGCTCGCCAAGTATGATTCCAATCAAAGTACTCAATTTCGATACTCATCTTTTTCAGCTCCAAACAAAGAACTTACTACAACAATGACACCTTGTCGCACACTGTCCCACCAGTCGAGACTGCGCTGGCGTCTTTCGATGATATTCTTCGTGTCCTTCTCGATCTTGGGGCCGAAGTCAATCTCGGGATCAAACAGGCTATTGAACGGTATGCAAACAAAGAATTCAAGCGAAGTATCCTTCAGTGGGTGCGATTTGCGATTTACAAATGCGACTCGCGGCTTGCCGAGGACCAGGTCGTCAAACCAGCAACTGTCGAAGAAACCACGCCATTATCACTCTGGAAAGCCCATATTTTCCAAGTCGGACAGGAACTAGACGACAAGTCACCCTTGTCGCTATCGAGGCGCACCGAGAAAGAGTTGGAGAAGGAGAAACAGGAAAAGGCAGAAAAGACTCGCAAGTTGAACATAATCCGGGAATATCTGGTTGAGGCTGAGAAGCTCCTTCTCGCCAAAAGAGCCAAACTGTGGAAGGAGATCTATCCCACTGACGAATCCACGGCGCCCGAGAATCCTGTATTCCAGTCTCCCGCAAACACTATATCCGCGACTGCTGAGCTCACTCCCTCGACGTTGCGCTATGAGCTCCTTGAGAAAAATCGCCATTATAATGCAACTGTTGTAGCTCCTCACTTGGCTCGCCTCTACGATGAGCTCTTTGACGCCTGCTTTGAAGGTTCGTCTTCTCCTTATCCTCTTGATTATACGCTAATACGAATTAAAGGCAAGAATGCCAAGGTTCAGAGCCTTTGTCTGCCAGCAGAAGGTTCAGAGGCGACCCCACTGCAAATCGCTGCTCAAGTAGCTAACCCAAGCAACCAATGGATTAAAACAGGTTTGAATACAATAACCCGTCTTGTTTTCTGAATACTGACTTTGCTGGAAGGACACACTCCCCTTTACGCTGCATTCGTGGGTGGTCATTGGGAGACAGTCAAACTGGTAGTTTCCATCTGTATTGCCCAATACCGGCCCAGTGAAGACGACAAAAAGTTCAACGTGAATGGGCTCAAGTTCGGTATGTTTGATTCTAGTTGTCCTCGGCTTGTCCTCAGCGTCTATAGACGACGATGATTCGGATTATGATTCTGACGAGTCCGACGATACCATCGATGGACCCGAGATCAACTTTATCGACGTCGCGAAGCGCCCTTCGTCTGTTCAGTGTGATTGGTCACCCAAGCTACTGCTTGACACGGTATTCAGCTGGAGCCTTGAAGCAAAGGAGGGACAGCCTTCTCGTGCTACTGGAAGCATCATCGACAAGGCAATCTGCGACAACAATCTCGAAGCATTTATCAAAGTCGCAAACTTGTACAAACTTATCGATGAGCCGATACAGCTTGGAACAAAAGTCTTGGATAAAATCCTGCAGTGGGACCGGCCCGATATGCTTCACGAGTATATAGTGCGAACAGGCGGCGGTATCCTGGCGCCACGAGAGACTCTTTCAGAATCCGACGACGACCTTCGTAATGTTGATGACAAACACCGAGTTTACTTGGGGCTGTCAGTCCACGGCAAAAAGCGCAAGGATCTGGCTGCCAAGAATGATCCCGATGCCGTCCAATCCCAGGAGACCAGCTTCACTTTCCTTCTTTGGCGGGCCGCCTCTTCGAAAGCGCTCAACATTATCGAGTATCTTTCCAGCGAACGCCCGCTGGCTGCTTATCAGGCTTATATCAGCAGTAATGTCGAGTTGCATGCTCAAAAGCTGAAGCGGATCGTCAATTTCGACACTTTGCTTCCTCAATTGTTGGGATGGACTGTAACACCAATGGGAGAATCGCCGCTTACAGCTGCTGCATTAAGCGGAGATCTTGCAGTCGCTAAGAAGATGTTCCCAAAAGCTTCCAAGCTTCTGGGGTCATCGATGCATGACTGGTATGTTTTTGACTACTTTCACCTGCTGGTTACTCATTCGGTGACAGTATCAAGTTTGTAGGATACAATACGCTGATGGTGGCAATTGCTCGCTTGGCAGCATACTCTAGCCCTGACCTGGATCTGTCCATTGTCGGCTTTCTGCTTGGTAAAGGGTTTTCTCCGGCTTTGAATGATCAGTCTCGCGGGTATGTCATCAACAAAACATGGAGCTTTCGCTGACCCCTAAGCCTCAGATGGAATATCTTCCACATCATCTGCAACGGAAGCAATATCAATTTGTTGAAGTACTTGCTGAAGAAACTCCCTCGGGATGTCGTCGAGACGTTACTCGCTCAACAGTCAAAAGGACATATGAACACGGTAGGCGTAGCTTGTGGCTCGGTGCAGGAATAATGGCTCAACTTTCGAACAGCCCTTGAACATCGCAGTCAAACTGGGCCGCAAGAAAGCCATCAAGCTGATCCTTGACTTCTGCAAACCATCTCTACTTCAACGTGATCGTAAAGGCTTCATTCCCTTGCACTGGGCAGTGCAAAAAGGCCATGCTAAGATTGTCAAGATTCTCATTGAAGCATCACCTTCCGAGACCGTCTTTATCGAAAATGGAGTCGGAGATACGACCTTCGAAATGGCTGTTCTCCAAGAGTTGAAAAGACGCACCCAGAATCAATCCCATAATCGGCGTAATCAAGAGGTTTCCCTCCCACCCAACGAAGTTCCCACTTCAATCGAACGTATTGATCTCAAGCATCTCGCAGCCGAGCTTCCAAAGCTTCGCTCCACCATCACTGAGCTTGTCGAGCAAGGCAAGCTGGAGAAAGAATCGACTTTGGTCACCGCTTTCTCGTCTTTTGCCAGTGAGATGGAAGAAAAACTCAGACAGGTTGAAGCCAAAGTTGAAGACTCGGAAGAGCCTCCAGTCCACGACAAGGTAGATGTTGAAAAGACGCTCCAGATCATCCTGGACGCCACCCTCGGTAAAGATGGTCCTGGGTGCCGTCAGCTAGTTCACCTCATCGATGTTCAGAAATCGGTACAAGGGGACCTAGGAGGTTCTGGCGAAGAAGAGAAGGACCAATATTCGTACCAATATTCGTCCCGCCGACGACGTGAAGTTGATATTGAAGGAGGCTTGGAACCTGAGCAAGATTCGGAGGTAGCAGAAAAGTCGGGTCTGCTTGTGGCAAAAGTCTTGGGGTACCATTCCATCTTTAGTTCTGGAGATACAGTATGATAAAAGAACGTTGGTACAACCTTGTATAATAGATTGAACTATGTCTGTTTCTATCGTATTCGTTCGACTTGCGCCAGCTCCTCTCAGTATACAACTGGAGCCTTGAAAAGCTCTGGAAACCTATCGATTGCTGTATTTGAAGTCGGAGCCTGTCAAATCAGTCTCGATAGTGGTGTTTTAGCACTCCTGTTTTGCATGAATCGAATGTAGTTAGCACGTGTCGTTGAAGAACGCTCCGTCTTGGGTATAATTCCGGCTCGATAGCGATTTGTGTGCTTGATTAATAATTAATTAAAATTAAAATTAAATTAAAATAGGAAAAAAGGCAAAAGACCGACCTACATACATACATTGTTTCCTTTTTGGCCAGCACAGACAGATCCTCAGCTTATAATTGGCCGGAGTTACAAACCTCTAAGCAGGCAATTTCAACAAAATTTTCCTCGCCTGCGGCGCGCTTGAACTGAGACTGGAAGAGGGTTAGGATCAGCTCCCAGTTCTTAGAAACCAAAAAAGGCTTCGGCTCCAAAAATTCCAGAAGACTCATAGTCATTTTTAGGGAGCCTGCGAGTCCAGCGCCGCCGACTCGAGCCGTAGGCAAAGTGGATGCCGGGCATATATCCGAGAGCTTCAAGTTGAAAAGTGATTCGGCTCATGTGGGAAGCTTGCAGAAAGTGACTTGGGTAGATTACTCACTGCAGTAGCTCTTGAAGTGCTCAATTCTTAATCCAAAGAATGGTCACTTCCAGCGATAGTACTTGAAATTTGAATATCAGCCGTCAAACTGGCACTTTCACCTTCACCTTTTCAATGCTGGTCCGTATGATATATAAACTGAAGATGGTATGAAATGAATACTGCACCTGCTTTACTGCACCTGTTGCAGCTCCTGTGTCCGAGAAGTCGAGGTGAATGGCGAGTAGAGCTATCTCGGCTCGCTCGGCTTCTCGGAGGTGTCACATGCTTGCTTAGTCAATATCGAAATCGATATCGAACACACAAGTGGTCAGCGGGCCATAATTCCACTGCCAACTTGCAAAAGGTTATAAGAGAGTACGATCATGATTCAAGATCAACATACCGAAACAATATCGGCCTGTTACGGGTGTATTACAGCACTGTTCGTTTTTATATGGAATCCATCAAAATTTTTTTTTGCAAAGCTTGGTAATCGTCAACTCGGAACTCCTCGGACCGCAGGTCGGACTTGCGCTGGCGCACATATTGGGAAGTAATCGGGACCGACAGTACTCCGTTTTCGGTCGCATTGCGTACCGTTCCCGCCTTCTTATCTATGAGTGATTGCAGAGATAGGATATTTGTTAGATAGATCACTATAGTAATAGACACATATATTATATATTTTATGGCCAGTTTCTTCAAGTTCCATGCGTATCTGGCTCCTGATGCAGACAGGGCGGGATACAAGCGGGGCGGCGGCCACCCAAAAATGGTGAATGTCGCTCGAAGCCGCCGGACATGAGAGAATCCGCCCGATCCGAGTGGTCAGGAACACGCTGCCGAGATCTCCGAGTTGACGATTACCAAGCTTTGCCAAAAAAAAATTTTGATAGATTCCATATAAAAATGAAAAGTGCTGTAAGCTTTTCCTGTGGTATGTTTGCGTACATCGTCTGGAATGCGTCCAACATCTTGCGAGCTGATAGTTTGGCTCCCATATTCTGACTTGTATATTCTTCGAAGAATGGAATAAGTTCAGGAATAATATTCTGCGCCACCTAAGAATATGTTGTTCAGTGCTAGACATACAGCAGACGAGGGAACATACCCGAACAATGTGCTGGAGACAATTAGCTAAGTTCAACACATCAGCACGAAACAGATTGCAGTGTTCCGGAAGTGGTGGAGCAGGGGGAGGTAGATTAGGAAAGTTGTAGATGACTTGAACTGGCGCCACATTATCCAAGTCGGCGTCGATAGAATAGATCGAAGACATGCCAAAGTCGAGGAATACGAATTCGGTCTTACTAATAGGGTCCAGCAAACCAGTCGGATGTTCGTCCAATGGATCGGCAATCGCGTTGAAGGCTGTATTACGCCCATCGATGTCACCGTGGACAATGCGATGCTCATGTAGAAAAACAAGACCTTCACAAAGATGCTGGCAAGCGTGCATGAGCTGTCGAACGTCGGCAAAATCGGCCCAAAGTCCACCCAGCGCGCCTTCCCAGCTGCAAACAATATAAGTATGGAGGAATCAACGAGAAGAAACCCTACTACCGAGGCATCGCCGCAAACGTCAGTGTATCGTGAGTGATAAACTCGAGGACAGGAATAGTACGATTCATAGGGTTGGCTCGCATCTCTGGGGCGTTCAAATATTGAAGCACTTTGAGCTCATTCCCATAGATACGCCTAAGACTGTATGAGCTGCACATCAATCAAAGGAAACAGACTCACTTGAAAATAACATCTCTCTTGTTTTTATCCCAGAATGCTTTCAGTGTTGATGGCTAAAGCAGGAGTTCGAGTAATGCAAGTCACTACATAGATTAAAGGACTGTACCAGAGGGAATTGAAAATCACTGGTGCTTTTGTAGCGAAAGATGGAAAAGGAGAACCGTCTTTTGCAGTGCTTTCGGGCTGAACTCTGTGCAATCTCGAGGAATTCCTTCTCCACTGATTCGCTTGCCAATGTAGTCAATTGCATTTCCGGATATTCGATATATCCTTTGGCGAAGAGAGGAAGAAGGGAAGACCAGGACTCCTTCACAGCACAAAATTGTGAAATGGACCAGTCGGTGGGATTATCGAGGATAGGATGCTCAGGTTTGAACGAAGACATGGTGGTTCGATTCGAAGAGGGGTTCTAGTTGATCTGATTTGTGGCGAATACACCTCCTTCCATGTGAGCAGTATCCTGGGGTCTGCTCATCGAATTGAAAGAAATCTGTATGTAAAGGTCAGGCAGCCAGGTTGGGAGAGAGAAACTTCCGAAACCCCGCTTTTGCGTCCCCTGCCAGTGGAGACATGGTTCCTCTTCCTTCGGAGCTTTTAAAGGGTCATGGTCCAGACGACTCAAGACCAGCAAGCAACAAGTTTATCCTCGAGATCAGAATTCTGAATAGTGATGGGGCAGCCCGGCTTTCGACGGCTCCGATCAGGAAATCTCAAGCCCAAGCCGTAGGCCGATGAAAGCCGAGCCGTTCCGTGACTAATCAGGAAGGGCGGCTTCATAGTCGAATCCAATAATAATGCGGGCAGAAATGACTGGTCGCGGTCAAAGTGGTCTCTAAAAGAGTCTACCACTTGAATGATTTCACACCGTTTTCTCAATTTTGAGGCTTAGCACTGCATAGGTCGGGAAAGCGGAAGGTCGTGCCGGGCGTTCTGTGATGTTGTTTGACGCGCCGCTAGCTTGTCTTTGTCTGGATCCGAGACTTACGATATAATTTCTCCAGATTTGAAAACGGAGAGCCTTTCCAAAATGTTAGTCATCCACCTTGACACAATTAAACATATTGGGATACATTGTCATTAGAGATCTAATCATCTCTCGATGCCATTGCCATATTAGGCTTAATGAAGAAGATCATCTGATCCGCCACACCTCGACGTCGACGGCCCGGTTCCCACCACCCCCGCCTTCGAGGCCAATTATGCCGTACTAGTGGTAGTATGATCTGCCTAGGGTGCCTCTTATACGGTCCTGGCCAGCGGTAGTTCTTCTTCTCATGGCTTCGACACCCTTGGAATTCTCTAGCATACCTGTGACAGCTCAGCTCCAGCCTGACCCTTTCACCGTTTCCATTCCAGAAACTAGCATCGTTGAACTAAAGACACTGTTAAAAGCTTCACGTGTTGCTCCCAGAACCTATGAGAGCTCTTTCAAGGACCGGCGATATGGGCTTACTAGTGAATGGGTCATGAAAGCAAAGCACCATTGGGAGACCGAGTTTGACTGGTAAAGCTCCGAATTATCATTGGTTAAAACCTCGTGTTAACGGATATTTCCAACAGGCGCAAAACGGAAGTACATATCAACAGTTTTCCCCAATTCATTGCTCCCATTGTTGATGATGATGGCATGAGCTACAAAATCCACTTTGCGGCATTGTTTAGCAAGAAATCCAATGCTATCCCAGTCATACTTCTTCATGGCTGGCCAGGTGGATTCCTCAAGATCCGTCTTTGTCCCTAAACTGATCTTTGGTACAGGCAGCTTCCTCGAGTTCCTGCCAATTCTTCAGCTTATTTCTGCCCGTTACAAACCCTCAGAGCTTCCGTACCACATGATCGTTCCATCTCTCCCCGGATATGGGTTTTCTTCACCCCCGCCACTCAACAGAGACTTTCAACTGCAAGACATTGCAAGACTCTTTAACAAGCTCATGGTTGGCCTGGGTTTTGGAGATGGCTATGTGGTGCAGGGTGGTGATGTCGGAAGTAAGGTTGCCCGCGTCATGGCTGCTGAGCAGGCGAACTGTAAAGGTCTTTTCATCCACAATCTGATTTATACAATGCTGAAATATCTCCAGCTGTTCATATCAATTTCTGTTATATGCCCGAGCCGAAAGGCGTTGATTTGGCTTCCGTGAACGAGGCGGAACGTATCGGCCTCGAGCGAGGTTCCACTTTCAGTCGGACTGGAAGTGCATACGCTCTTGAACACGCTACACGTCCTGCAACGCTCGGTTTTGTACTGGGTAGCAACCCTCTGGCTCTTTTGGCTTGGTAAGTTTCCATCAACATCTTTCTAATCTCCCCTCTTACTGTTTACGACCATGCAGGATCGGAGAGAAATTTATGGATTGGACTGATGAAGACCCCTCCATCGATACGGTTCTCGATTCGGTGTCTTTGTACTGGTTCACAGACACAATCGCTACCACTTTGTATCCATACCGTCAGGTGAGCTGAGCATCCCAGGCATGCTTTTTGCCAGAACATAACCCCTCCTCCTCAGCTTTTCACGCCCGGTCAAATTGGAGCTCATGAGAATCCAATCTGGTACATCACCAAACCATTTGGATTCTCTTGGTTTCCAAAGGAGATTGCACCAGTTCCACGCGCTTGGGCCGCGACCACTGGTGACCTGATCTTCTATCGTCAACACCCCAAGGTAATCTTGCGCCACAATCCCAACCGATGGAGGCTTGGCTGATGTTTCGTTCCTTAGGGTGGACATTTCGCGGCAGTGGAACATCCAGATGTTCTTTTACAGGATCTCGAAGACTTCATTGTTCAGGTATGGCCTGTAGCTGGCTCTTAGTCTGTTGAAGCACTCTGCAAGGTGTTTGTATCATAAAAAGCGTGTCGACGCCTTGAATCTATCTATGTGATATCAGATCCTCCGGTTGAGCAAGTGTTGAGCACCAGGTATGCGTTGTTTAGTCAGATATGGGATCAGCTCTGCAATGGGTCCTCTCAAGTTATAGTTGACCGTTGTGGTCCAGAGAACGGCTAGGAAGATCTATTTGACCTTGAATTAGTCTAAAGTACTCGCATATCCACTACCAAAGGCTCTGGCAAACATTCAAGGACAAGAGAAGTTGGGGTGCAGAAGCTCAGCAGACACAAATGAAAGGTCATTAACAGACCAGATAGATGTGGTTTGCACAATGGCTTGTATTAGACAATGAACTGACGATTTCAAGTGAATTGATTTGCTCTGCTGCTGGTGAGCTCCTTTAAATTGTGAAAAGTAGAAATATTAGCAACTGACATGGTCCGGGTTTACAGCGACTTCTGGTAGGAAAAAGAAGTGTTGACAGGTAGAAAATTGGATCGGCAAATAGAGATGGTAAATTAGTCCAGATTCGCATGCGGGACCTAAGGAATCGGCTCAGAAATGCGGGAGCTAGACGTCCTCAAACATCTCCCCTTTTGATGGAGTTTGACCCAAATTTACACAAACATCTGAAAAAGGAAATATCCGACACTCCGAGTTTACGACTGTTACCTGTATCCTGCGATCGTTACATGAACGCCGTAGTAAAGTTACCATCATTATTGATTGACGTATCCTTTTCCTGTCAAAAAGTCAGAAATTCTCACCCAACTCCACTGCAATGACGGGCCCAGTCTCCGCAAGTCTATACAGGTACTATACCCGTCACCTACTAGAGTCTGGCTATGAGAGACTAGCAAGTCTCCGCACCGCTGAGGATTTAGTACAATATTTGCACACAAAGCAGTGCCCGCCGGGAAGGGCTTGGAACGAACTGAGTGCCGGGCGTTCTGTGATGTCGCTTCACTGCGACATTCGTTGGACATTCGTCTATATCCGAGACTACGATATACTATCCTTAGACTCGGAAACGGAGAGACCATCAGCTTGACGAATTACAAAGTACTCCTGAACGTGACACTCGCAGCTTGTCATGACCTCCTTCCAACTTGAACACCCTATACTGTCAAATCCTGCCGACTGGCGTCTTCCAGTTGAGTTTTGGTCCCTTCCTAATGCTGTGAAGGATTCCTGGTCTTCCCTTCTTCCTCTATTCGCGACCAAGGGGTATATTGAACATCCAGAGTTGCCGCCGTGCATTCCATTAGCAAACGAATTGGCAGTGGAGAAGCGACTCCTTGAGATTGCCGAAATGAATGGCCCAGTTCAACCCGAAAGCACTGCAAAAGAGTCTTATCCTTTTCCTCGAGTGTTCTTCCGTTACAAATGTACCGACGAATTCCTAATTCCTCTGGTACAGTCATCAGTGTTTTATATGTCTTACATTGGAACTCATGCCTCCAGCCACCGGCAGTGAAGTGCTTCTGGGATCGAGAGAAAAGGGATGTAGTTCTCAAGTGAGTACATTTCCTTTGATTTGGAGCCCAGATCGTTCATTCAGTCCTAGGATGGTGCACGGAAATGAGCTCAAAATACTTCAATATCTCAATACACCAGAAATGCGAGCCAATCCAATGAATCGTACTATCCCTGTCCTCGAGTTCATCACTTACGAGGCTCTGACGTTTGCGGTAATGCCTCTGTAGGTCTTTCCTTAGTGTTCATATCTCTGTACTTATCCCGGATTCAGATGGCAAACCAATATTGTGGGTCTTGCCCCAGATTTCGCCGACGTACGACAACTCATGCATCTTTGCCGAAATCTCCTTGAAGGCCTTGTTTTTCTACATGAGCATCGCATTGTCCACGGTGACATTGATTCCCGGAACATGGCGTTCAACGCAATTTTTGATCCATTGGACGAATATCCGACTGGTCTAGTGGACCCTGGTGATACCGAATTCGTCTTTATCGACTTTGACCGCTCTTCGATCTATCCTCTCGATACCGACCTGGATAATGTGGCATCACTTCAGGTCATATATACCTGTGGTAATCAACCTCCACCTGCTCCACCACTTCCGAAATATTGCAATCCATTTCGTGCTGATGTGTTAAATTTGGCACATGCTCTCGCACCCCTTGTTCGGGTATACTCTCATTGCCTGCTCCATGTCCAGCACTGATCGGATCATAGTCCGCGCAGGATATTATTCCTGAACTTATTCCTTTTTTCGAGGAACATACAAATCAAGATATGGAAGTGAATCTATCAGCTCGCAAGATGTTGGACGTTTTCCAGACGATGTACTCAGGCATACCTCGGGAAAAGCTCGATACACCTGTGACAGGGCGACATTATTTTGGTACGTTTGGAGTCATGAATCGTGTATCGACTGTCTCATAAGTTCCGCCAGATGACGGAAGGATTGCACTCAAGACGGACCGTCCTTCTACCACACGGGATTACTACATTCAATTCCTGCAAGATAGCATTCGTCGTCGCAGCTTGACGAAGAAAGAAGAAACGCAGGCATGAAAGATTTGAAAGATTGTCTTAATCAGAATTTTCAGTTGAAATAAATGCTGCTCTCGAAGTGAGGATTGTAGTCGATTGGTGCCGAAAGTTAGTGCAGCAAAATTTAACTTGGTAGTCTGATATGACAGCAGACAGTTGCACTGGTTCAAGGTTCAAGCTCAAAAGACTATCCGCTCGCACCTTATTCCCCACACAGAGGCCCAGAAATTTGGTGAACACGGTCTACATAGTGGCCATTCATTTTACTGCCAGATGAAAAGAGTCAATGGTTTACAAATGATCTCACGCCTTTTTCTGTCTCTTTGCATTGCGCTCGTCACGACTACCTTTTCCGTCTGCTCGCTTGGATTGACTGACGACCCCAGTCTTTTTATTGACGACTCGTTGTAGCGCGCGTTTCGTCTCGCCATCTGGGAAGGCTTTCAGGTCATAGTAATTGGTGGCATAATCAAGAAGCCTGCGAATCCATGTCAGAAACAAGAATACCGTTCAATGTCGGTCACTCACCATTCAGGCCTGACTTCGGTAACCGTCCTGATGTAAGGGCGCTTTGTCAAAACAAACTCGTTGAAGAGGACCCATTCTGGTGTTGAATCCATCCCGCAGCTGGGATGTAGAGCGACGACTTGGTTGTCCTTGACAGTGAAATATTGACCCTTGTCGCCCTCTTTATGCGCGACCTGCATGAAGAAACCACAGACGAGGACCTGTCGGATCTTGGCGAATAAAGATTTCTCGTCTGAGAGAGAAAGCATTTCCAGCTCATATCGCTCCATCGTGCGTGCGAGCTGAGCTCGGACATTATCCGCTTGAGCAAGTGCACGAGCAGAAAGGTAATTCTCCCATAACCAATTCTTGTCGCCAGAATCTGGGTTATGGGTCAGCTCAATATGGCCACAAAACAACAAATGGACGTACTTTGTCTGTATTGGTTATAGACATTCAACATCGTAAGGTGATCACCATCAGGGACAGAAAGCCTGGCTTTGGCGGCATCTGCATCCTTTCGAGCATTTGCAGGTCGTAGCCATACGTTTGGTATTGAAAGCATGGCCGTGATAGTTAAAATCTCATTGCTGCACTTAAATTCGGGACTGATGATGAGCATTTTGGCGAGCTGAACGAAAAATCAGTACAGAACATATTGCAGTCAAGTAAAACACACCTGAGGGTCGAGAGGAAACTCTGCCATCATTGCTCCCAAAGGCGTCAGTTTCCCTTCGTCGTCCAAAGCAGCCAAGAAGTTTAGCAGCTCGAGCGCTCTCATCAATGTCTCGGGAGCCGGCGCATCGACATAGTCGAACCGGACAAGATCGTTGATTCCCAATTTCACCAACTCTAGAACAGTGTTGCTCAAGTTGCACCGAAGGATTTCAGGATGGGTCTGATCTTCCAGCTCTCCCATAAAGTCCTTTTCGGTGTACAACCTGAAACATTTGCCCGGGCGTGTACGACCAGCACGACCAGCGCGCTGCTGAGCCGATGCTTTCGATATCGGACTGACGAGCAAGCTCTCTACGCGAATTCGGGGATTGTAGACCTTTTGCTTTGAGAAACCTGGATCCACGACGTAGACAATTCCGTCTATCGTCAAGGAAGTTTCGGCAATGTTGGTTGAAACGACGACTTTGCGCCCAGGGGGACCACCAGTGGTTCTGGGAGAAGGTGCTGGGTCGAAGATCCGCTGTTGTTGAGCGGGTGGTAATGAAGAGTAGAGTGGTATGCAGATCAAGGGACCGACTGAATCTGGATCCTGGTTTATCAACTCGTCTGCCTCGAGCTTGATTTTCCGGCAAGAATCTTCAATCTCTTCTTCACCCGTCAAGAACAACAGAATGTCGCCAGGATCCTCTGCTCGGTGGATCATCAACACTGTCCGTATCGCTGCCTCGACATAATCGGGTTCGGGCTCTTGGGTGTAAAAGACCTCGACTGGATGTGTCCTTCCAGGGACTTTGAATAGAGGCGCTGGAGAGCCTGCCGTAAGTCCAAAATACTTTTGGAACTTGACAGCATCGAGGGTCGCCGACATGACCACAATTTTGAGATCAGACCGACGTTTCGCGAGGGCTTTGAGAAGACCCATGAGGATATCGGTGGCCAGAGTTCGCTCGTGGGCTTCGTCGAGAATGATGGTGGAATACCGATTGAGTTCTGGATCGTTCATGGCTTCACGAAGCAGCATACCATCGGTCATGTATTTGAGAAAGGTCGTCCCGGGTTCTGTCATATCTTCGAAACGGATAGAGTAACCGACTTGCCGTCCAAGCTGGACTGGAAGATAGTGTCAACCAAGGTCACCGAATTGAGAGCATATTGATATTGACTCACCATCCATCTCGTCTGCAACACGTTTGGCAACAGACATGGCAGCGACTCGTCTAGGCTGCGTGCAGGCAACAAGTTTCCCTCTCGTATGCGGTAAATCTGAATATGCCACGAACTGGGGAATTCTGTTTGAAATGTTGAGTTGGTTTTTAGATTTATTTCAAAGGCTTACTGTGTAGTCTTTCCGGAACCAGTCTCTCCAACCATAACAATAATTTGGTTCTCCTTGAACTAGAAACGCCATCAATGACACGAGAAACCGGGCAGGTTGTGTTACATACCATCTTGAAAAAGTCGTCCATCTGAGCAAAAACCGGCAGCTTCTTCCTCATCTCTAATATTTTCTTGTATTGCGTGGAATAGGGTTTCTTCGTGAAGGGATTCATGTCGTTTTCCTAGCGAAAATGTCAGCAAAAGCTGGAGAACAAAGGCCTGAAACTGACCATAGCGGTACGAGCCTGGGGCCCGACGACCATTCGCGGAACGAATCCATATAACGGATCCTTGGCCGTCGTGCCATTCGAGGGCGCCGAGGACTTGCTGGCCTTGTTATGGTGAGCCAGGTATGGATTGTCGGACGCCATGGTCGGGGATGAAAGAAAATTATTAAACAACGTGACTCGCTAAGTCGGTGTCCTCCCGCAACTTTTCGGCTCTTCGATGAAACCGTCGACCGCGTCCACGTCGGGGCCCCCAGCGCACAATGCAGTACCACCACCATCGACCTCTTCTGGTCGAACCTCACGTATAGCACCCCATTCCCATATCAAAGGTCTCGGTTTGAACCCAGAAGGCCTTGCTGCTCTCGACGGTGCTGGTTTCGTCGGCCAAAATAATGCTCGTGAAGTGAGCTTCTATTTCTTCCTTCGGTACTTCTTTAACCGTTCACTCAGGCGTGTGGTATCGTTGTAGATCTCATTAAATCCCGCAAATTCTCGGGTAGAGCGCTTCTTTTGGTTGGAGCACCAGGAACTGGAAAGACGGCTCTAGCATTGGCTGTCGCGCATGAGCTTGGGTCAAAAGTTCCCTTTTGTCCTATGGTTGGATCTGAGGTCTACAGCGCAGAGGTGAAAAAAACTGAGGTTCTCGCAGAGGCCTTCCGAAGAGCAATTGGTGAGCAATTGGCATTCTCATCCAACACAGCGTGATTTAAACCGTACAGGTCTTCGGATAAAGGAAACAAAAGACGTATACGAGGGCGAAGTGACAGAGTTGACGCCAACAGAATCGGAAAATCCTTTGAGCGGCTATGGGAAAACTGTTTCTCATGTTGTGGTCGGCCTCAAAACGGTCAAGGGAACCAAGCAACTCAGGTTGGACCCCAGCATCTACGAGGCGATTCTGAAGGAGAAAATCGTCGTTGGAGACGTGATTTACGTGGAGGCGAATACAGGTGCTGTCAAGGTGCGATTTCTTTGAACCTTGTCCCAACTTGCTGAATGTCATCACAGCGTGTTGGTCGCTCTGATGCATACGCCTCTTCATATGACCTCGAATCAGAAACCTACGTCCCATTACCGAAAGGAGAGGTACATAAGCAAAAAGAGCTTGTCCAAGACGTGACTTTGGGCGATCTCGACGCTGCCAATGCTCGACCACAAGGTGGCCAGGACATCATGAGCGTCATGGGTAGTCTTGTCAAGACTGGTCGTACAGAAGTCACGGACAAGCTTCGGAGAGAGGTCAATAAGGTCGTCAAAAGCTACGTTGACCAAGGAGTAGCTGAGGTGGTCCCTGGTGTTGTCTTCATCGACGAGGTGAGTAGAATTATTACATCCACAAGTTCACTCACCAACTTGGCACCAGGTCCATATGCTCGATATTGAATGCTTCACATATCTAAACGCATTACTGGAGTCACCAATGGCACCTACAGTGGTTCTCGCCACCAACCGAGGAAATGCTCTTGTTCGCGGCACCACTGACATTATTGCTCCCCATGGTATACCTGTGGATCTTTTGGACCGGTAAGCCTTACAATGGGATACTGTTCATTCGATATTCATTCTTCGTCTTCAGTTGCATGATAGTCAAAACGGAAACATATAACCGGGATCAAGTAGCAAGAGTAGTGCAATTACGGGCCACTGTCGAAGGCCTGAAACTCAGCCCCGGTGTCCTCGAGAGACTAGCTGCAGAAGGCGAAAGGAGCTCACTAAGGTCAGTTTCTCTGATCTCATTTGCTCTTATTCTCATGCTCTATCGCTCAGATACGCGCTGCAATTGCTCACGCCCGCGTCGATCTTGGCAACATTGGCTGGTCGGTCGGAAATACAAGCAGAAGATATTTCCGAGATGAATGAGCTTTTCTTGGATGCAAAGACCTCGGCCTCGATGATTGAGGAAGGGGCGTTTGATAAACTGTTGTAATACAAGTCGAATGCTGCGACAATGGCTAGACGATCCAAAGGTGATTTTGCTTCTTGCGCGAAATGTCCGTCATCCAGACACTTGAGAAAGAATGAAAGTTTTGCTAGTTAATTTTGGATTGATTTCGAGACTATGTAGTGGCTATATCCTCGATCTAGAGGAGCCTTTCTATCATCTAAGGTATATGTGCGTCAAGCTGAAGTCTAAAAAGTAATCAACAATCAGTCCGAATATCATCAAATCACAGAAATGATGGTAGAGATCCGTTTCAAAAAGCGCCTGCGGCGCGAAATTTTAGGTACCTGCCGAGGGGAAAGATGAATACAAGGTTTTCCATGGCCCTGGCCTGCAGAGGCTTGAACTTCCGGTTCGAAAGCATTTGTCGGAGGGGTAATGGGACCAACGCTAGAGTCGCTGCTGTCAGTGATAATTGTCGAGTCGAGGTTGATACAAGGTTGAACAGGAGGTGAAGAATAAGGCAGTATAGTTCGAGGTTCCATGTCCGGCTTCCAAAAGGTGTCGACAGAGAGAATTTGTTTGCGAAGTTCGGAAAGCGGCGTTCGTGCCAAGGGGTTCATTGCCAGCACAGGACGTAAGATATCCTGGACGGATTCCGAAATCGAAAGTGTCTTGTATAGGAATTCGGGGTCTTTGATGAAAGTGGCAAATTGAACATCGGTGCTCGTTGCGATATGCCATAAGCTCCGACCTGTGAGCATATCACAAGAATGACTCCCAGAGCCCAGATGTCGGAATGAACAGTGGAAAATGGACGTCGCTTGGTCTCGCGACCCAGCGCCTCTGGAGAAGGAAAGTCCGTCATGGTGTGTCATTTAGAATGCTACCACGGACCTGGGTGCCACAACCAATGACCTCGGATATCGGAGTTTCGCTAGCGATACCAAAGTCGGCGAGGTAGACATGGTCGTCGAGACCCAGAAGGACGTTGGCTGGTTTTAAATCGTTATGTTGTACATTATTGTCGTGACAATATTGTAAGGCGTCGATGAGCTGAACCATGACTTTCTTGACTAGTTCTTCATTGTTGTAGAAACGCCCTGTGGCCATCGATGCACGGAGATCCCCTCCGTCGCAGAAATCCAGGACCATCCAGATCGAAAAATCATTTTCGAAGTGCTGATGGAAAGTCAAGATGTTCGGATGCGAGCTGACCTTCCGGTGAAGATTCAACTCGCGGTTCAGTAATCTGGCCCGCCGAGAACCAGGGTCGGGTCTTGCGACGCATTTGACAGCTACAAAAGGAGAGCCAGGCAAGGACTTATCAGCAGCTTTGTAGACTTTTCCAAATCCACCAGCGCCAATGACGCTTTGCAACTTGTATCTTTCTTCCAACAGGTATCCAGAGAAATCTGAGTTGGCTTTAGCTTGGTTGAGTTGGTAGTAGTAGGACATGTCTGTTGAGGTGGTGCGGTGGAAGGAGAGCGAGATAAAGAAAGGGGAGCAAAGCCCTCCGAGTCTTTAAATACTGGACAAGTGCCCCTATAGCTGTCGACAAAGGGGCGATTAGAGATTCTGAGTGTTGAATGATCCAGCTAGGTAAGTAGGACGCTTGTCAAAGCACGGTCAAAGAGGGTCGCTCACCAAGACCAGCCTCACTTGGTATTGGGACGACGTATGGATTCGCTACCCTCGTTACCACAGGTATCAGTGAGACAACCTCTGAGATCCTTCATACTCTCGAGGGACGGCCCAGAATCGTGCGATATTTTGCCCATCGCCTGGAAATTGCCCATGTTACGCAGTTTGAATCTAGCTGGTGGTCAGTAGTGTGAAAGCTGTAGGCAAAAAGTGACTCAAACCACCGCCTCGTTGCCATCGACATAACCGTTAGTATATCCTTGGTCTTGATAAGTCTTGACTTCCCTCCTTCTCGGGTCCGACGCGTTCAGCAGCGCTTGGTTGCAAATGGAGTCTATAGTCCAATAAGGATGGAATCTTGCAAAAAGAGGACAATACTGGCTGACTGCGGGTCGGAGGTACCAGCGGTACTGGAAGGCAGGTGAACTGAAATCGGACCTGCCACCGGACACGTGCAATTCTCCGGCTCCCTCAAAACTCCTTCCACTGCCCTTATTGTTGGTGGCCACTACAGCTTTTTTGCTTCTACGACAACAGAAAAAATGAGCAGTGCCTATACTTAGCTGTCAGATGCCAGGCGCACGCTCACCCTTCTTTCTTCCATCCTTCATTGACAGGATGGTACCAGATATCGTGGATGATATCGTCTACCTGATCCTGAAAACAGCGATAGAACAGGACCGTCACTGTGCTCTTGAGCTCGTTCTGCTGGCCAGACACGTCCAAAAATGGTATGTTCTTGCTGATCTCAGCGTGTATTTTGTCCTCTGACTCGGATTGCTATAATTACAGGATCGACCCTTTACTCTATCGTGTCATAGAAATTCGAACAGAAGGGTCACTGGCTAGCCTCGTCTGGACGATTACATCTTCCTTGAAAACCCCAGATTTCTTCGCGCTCCATGTCCAGAAACTATTGATATTTGGTCCCCAAAGCATGCTAGACATAGCTGCTGTTGCTGCTGCTTGCACTGGAGTGCATAGTCTGGCTATATGGTCCGAATATAACCAGCCACTCGAGCTCAACATGTACAAGTCTCTCCGGAGATTGTCATTATTCGGACGCGAAACCACTCCGCTGCTTCCAGCTTCTTCCTGTCCATTTCTGACGCACCTGGAAACTCTTCACGCCTGTTCCACTAGCGCTCATACATGCTGGAATCGCCCCCTTGACCAAGTTGACCCATTTATCTGTGGTTCTGCCGGAAAACCGTACGATTGTGATGTTCGTAGCAGAACTTACACTCAGGATTCCCCGGAGGGTACGAACTATCCTGATTTATCTGGATGTGCTGCATCAGGCGGAAGACATTATTGACATCCCAGTAGCTTGGTTCACGAATACCTGCGATTCCAGGGTGACTTTGGTGCTGAGAAGCTATCTCCAAAGGGAAGGACTCATGTCGCATGCTCTCATGGACTTGATTTTATTTCGACGACATCCGAGTTTCTTCATGGATTGGGGTCATAATGAAGAGAATGAACCTGATGTCTGGGAGATTGCGCAGGAAATGCAGGAGTCGCGGAAAATCATAATGTAATTGGTGTAACGCGACTGTTCCAGCGCATCAAGTGACTAAAGCGAGATGTAGAGAGTCAAGTAATGAAATAACAGGTTATTCTGTCAGCACGATATAAGACGTTTAACCATCTCCGTGATTCAAAGAGGTTGTCATAGCTGAACACCTAGAACCTTGGCCCAGTGGGTGGCATCCAGGTCCTCTGGATCAACAGATGCGGCACAGGGGCCTGGCGACTCATGAGCCAAATGAGATTGGAGATTGGGAATGACTTACTGGGAGGCCTGCGGCCAAATGTCTCGAAATAGTGTTGTTCAAAAGAGCGATACCCTGTTTAAAATCAGGAGGAGCAGAATGGTTGGGCTGAAAGACTCCTCACCTTCTGCAGATCTCTTCTCTGCTTCGGCAAAAAATTTTGGGTCTGATCTCGCCCCTTTTTTTTGACCTGTGAGCTCTTACTATCGACACAGGCCGGGGTCGCGTCGAGGGTTGAAGCGGCAGTGGTGGGTGAGACAGTTGTCGATGACCTGTAAAGAGTCAATACCCATAAAGAAGCAAGAAGAAATAAACTTGCATTTCAGTGGCACTTCACTGATGAAAGGAGGAGACAAGAACCGGTGACAGATGACTCCACTGTGACAAGCTCGGCGCCCGTTGGAAATCGCTTTCTCCAGCTGTGAGACATGTTGTACTCCTTCATTTCAAAAAGGTTTCAACAGTCGACTCTATACTGCCGAGGATCGCTGAATTTCAAGACAAGAAACTTGAGTGCACAAGTCTGGACTGTAATATGAACGATTTGGGTTCCAAGTCAAAGGAGAAGTACAGACTTGGCAAGGTTTCTCTATCCAGAAAGACTTCATTGTCGTTGGCTAGAAAAATAAGTCTGGTGGAGAAGGCATGGAACCAATCATACATACCAGAGGCATTCGAAACTCGGTGGCGTATTTGCAGCGAAAGGATACTCGAGGAAAAGGGTAAGACTTTTGGGCAGTACACTCGGGCTCAACTGGGCCATTCGTCAGAGCCCTTCCTGCCAACTGTCTCCCATATCAGCGAACGGACATTCTTTGTATTCCTTGAGTTCAAAAACTGGGAGAAGGCCCGACCAAGCCTGAGAATCCTTCACTGCAGTCCAGCCTGCCCAGTACTTCTCGTGTTCCAGTCCGCATGCCAATCAGCTGGATTGGAGATAACAAGACGTTCAAGGTGGAAGCAGGCCATGAAACTGAAACAGGGCCCACTTGTGTAATTATCTGAGTCGTCGATCCCATTAAAAAGCAGTAAGATAACTGTAGCACAACACTTGCGACTAGATCACTCCTTTGCCAGTTCTTCCGTCTAGACAACCAACCTATTGGTCCTTTCGGATAGCGGCCTCTGAGAAAACGTCAGTTGGTGGTCAGGACTTGAAAAGGAAAACACTGACTGAAAAACTCGTATGACAGCCAGCAGAGCGCTGTACTGGGCATGACTGTAACGACTCTTGGTGTGATGCCTCTTGCGAAACCTTTGAGACCATCTCTCTGCCAAATGACTTTAAACGCGTCTTTCATCCCACGGACATTCCTGATATCTGCATCATGTGATGCTCCCCGTGTTTGAAGAATTGTTTTGGCGACATCGAGCGGTGTTGTAACCGCAGCAGCCACAGCTCCAGCTGCGGCTCCAGATATCATATGGGTCGAAGGGGAATATTCGTGTGTCGGATTCAACATTCGCTTCATTTGTTCATATACGGTGTATTGTATGGCATTGAATGGTATTGAAATTGCCAGTGTCGTCGGATACGAGACATAGAAGGCGCTAATCCCTTCAGTCTGAAATACGACGCGAGCACAGGTGAAGACCGAACGGAATTCGGACTTGTGCACCTGCATCCGTTGTTTTATGACTGGTAACAAATTGAGCTCAAGACGGGGGTTCGACACAAAAGATTTACCGTCAAAGGGATTCATAAGCGCGTCCGCAGCCGTGGTTGCAGAAGCTCCAGCGATTGCTTTGTGGAAATGAGAATTTAACTGTGCGCTGGCGAGAAGGAGGAAAAAAGCTCACAGGTCGCAACCCATTGGTTTCCAGCTTCATTCCCTCCCAAAAGCTCTTTTACTGCTTCTAAAGTTCCAAAATGTACCGCATGTGCTGGGCCTGCACCGAGCACGACGGACCAGACACCTCTCCAAAGGGCTCGCATGCCCTCGGTGGAGGATATTCGAGTAAACGCGTTTCCAACTCCACTGTAAATTGCTGATGGAGACGAGGAGAATACCTGCATTCGCGTCTTGAAAAAAGGTCAGTTTGTACAGACACTGCAATGTTCACGGCCTACCTTTATGCTGTCGATAGGATACATAACTACATGTTCGGTTATGCCAGCCTTTCGAGGACTGAGCGATTAAAAAGGTAGAATTCGAGAAAGAGCTGACCAGGGCGCCTGCCAGCATATTAACCTGTATATTGTTAGAAATCTACGCCGTCAAGTCGACGAAAAGCACCCACTGCCAAACCTGCATTGGCTGGCAAAGCTTCATAATCGTCGTCGTCCATGAAGAAAAGAATGAAACAAGACCGTGTAGCCGGGGTCTGAGCAACGGCTCAGGTGGTGGGAGTTCGGACTGGAAATTTTTTTCATTTTAAGTTTCAGGAGCCGCTTCGTAATCTTATCTTGTCATAGCTAGCCGACCACGGCGGCGTCACTCGTGTAGCCCGCGCTATTGAAGCTACTAGTTCCATTGTATTTCACGGGACACAATCCGAGACACTCATTTACGCCATTGTGGGCTTGAAACATCGGAGACCATTGACCGGAATACTACCGGAATCCACCCGTATCGCCACCATCCCGTTATCTAGCCGTGAACCCAAAACAGGTGTGAATAGAAATAGATACACTTTGTTTAGTTGGTCGTAGAATTTCTATACAACTCCAGATCACCGGATCTGCAAGCCATATCAGTGCAATGAGCGAAAAAATGTAGCAAGCAAACCCACTGCCACTACAATGTCCCTTCTTTGGCATCCAAGGCAGCCAACCTGTCATGCTCCTCGATGTTCCTGTGAGAGAATTAACCACTTGAAGCTCAGAAGCAAACGGTAACTTGCGTCGCTTCCCATGGATATTCCAGCCTATGAAAAGACCGTGTGAGAGACGATCCGAGAGCGATAGCAAGAGTCCTACCAGAGATCGTCTACATCGGCGCCAGAGAAATACCTTGCAAAAGGGTCAAAATCCAATCAAAAGGATGATTTGCGTCTTACGGGGTTCCTTCAGGAAGCTCGGCCAACTTGGGCTTTTTCTTGTTGTGGACGACAAAAACGCCAAATTTGGTCGCCTTTCGAAGAGCATCGCGGTCCGATTCTGGTCGAGACAACAGCTCTTCTTCTACGTCCTTCGAGAGCTCAGAAAACGCGTAACTGGACGACTTTTTTGGAGATTTTTCTATCAGAATAAGGGTTTCTTGCTTACTGCAGTGTTTTGCGGGTGTCATCGACTTCGTCCTGTTCGCGCCGTGAATATTTCATCGATGGGGAATCAATTGAGCTACTCACGACGATGAGGACTTTCTTTCCGACGAGCATCTTGCCAGCATCAGGTCCACTGGTACAATCTGAATCAGGACATGATCTCTATAGTAGAGTGAGACGTACAGCCATTGTGTCCGAATCACTTCATTGCCGATCTGCTCAACGCTAGTTCCCTCCACAGGCTCATATAGAGAGAGCCCGATAGCCTGGATCTGTAGAGTCTTGTTTTCGGTAGCCTCTCTGAGCAACGTGCGCTTAATTTTATTCAACATTCAGTTTAAACTTGATGGAGAGGGAGAGCACCATGACACGAGCAGGGAAGAAACCGCTGCATAGGAATCAGAGATGAATTACAATGAAGGATCGATTTGACTGACCCGCCACCTGAAAGCTAGTGAGCAATAAAAAGTGGTTGATTGGCTATCACGCACCGATGGCTACGAGCAAATCTGGATTGAACTCCAAAGCAATTTTTGGAGTCGAGCCACGTAAAAGGTTGTGGATATCGTTGTAGGTGACATGCCAGTGTTTCACTCCCTCCGACATGGTGAAAACTTTCTTCAGAGTTCGTCGATCAGGTGATTTTCAGACTGACCCTGTTCCTCGATGTCGGGCGGTATATTGCCTTTCTTTCCATTGATGCTCCTCGTTGAACCTCTTGTTTAGACCCAGGACCGAGCTCCAAGGCTATAGCCAGTTTGGTGAAGAAATCGAGCGATGTGACGAGGCAGGGCACCCAAAAGCTCAAATTTGTACCGACGCTCCCTCCACGGCGTAAAAAGGAGTAAGTGAGTCTGTTCTCATAGCCAGAATCGCTAGAAAAGCTGACAGATGCTATTAGAGAGGTGAAAGCCGTATGTTTGCCTTTTGCTCCTTCATCAAGTCTTGTTGACTCGAACGGCAGGAACCTACAGTTGCAGTCGTCCCACCCAAATTACCTGGACGTGGACGAGGAGATGGTCGTGGTCGCGGTAGAGGCCGAGGTGCAGCGCGTGCGCCGCCTGAAATGACGGCCAGTGGTCCTTTCGCCATGGGTCCAGCAATGGCAGCAGGCAGCCATGCTCGTCGATCTGTCCCTCATTCCAACTTTATGCCTTCCTCGACCGCTGGATCCAGTCTCTCTGGAACCTCCACTCCCTCGGTTAAACAAGAAGAAAAGGGCAAGGAAAAGCTCAAGGTCGACGAGGAAGAATATTCGGATCCCGATGAAGGTGTCGAGATCATTGACATTGAAAACGTTCGCAACATGGACTGGATGGCCCCAGACAGTCTGAAAAAAGAGCGTCCTGCTTCAAAACGCGTCAAGAAGGAGACAGTTCCGGATGGAGCCGCTGTTCAAATTGATACTGCAAATGCACTGAACTTGAGCGACAGCGAGGAGGAGGAGGAGCTTGAAGACATCATGGAGAACTTTATGCCAGAATATTCTGCTCCTTCGTCGGCAAGTATCATTCATCATCTGGCTGTATTGCGGCTCTAACGTTACAAACAGGATGCCGATATCCGTCAAGACCGCCTCTACTTCTTCCAATTCCCATCTCCATTCCCCGACTTTCAGCCTGCCAAGGCAGCAGATGTAGACGTGGAGATGGTTGAGCCTTCTTCATCTAAAAAAGTGACCTTTGCTCCGGATACAAAGCCAGCGGAAATACCAGAAGAAAAAGGCGGCGTAGAATTGGATGGGGTAATTGGTCACCTCGACATCTATCGCAGCGGTGCTGTGAAAATGCGGCTCCAAAATGGCATCGTCCTCGATGTGAGTGACAGGAACAAATGAAAGCTGATCTATGTCTGATGGTCTCTTAACAGGTAACAAGTGCAACCCAGCCTTCATTCCTTCAATATGCTGTCCATGTTGATCCTGAACAGAAGGCTATGAGTATTCTTGGCGAGGTCAACAAGCGATTCGTCTTGTCGCCCGATATTGACACTCTTTTGAACGCGATGGATGCTGTAGATGAGAAACCTCCAGTCTTTGAGGGTGAAGAGACCCTCATCCGCATGGACACCAGTTAGTTATCTAAATCAATCTTGAAATAAACAAACCTGTACATTGAGAATCGAGCTGCGGCTCAAACGAGGCCGGGAACATGGTGTGATTTGTTACCACCACGTCGGTATTAAAACGCGTCGTCCTAGTTGCTTCCTCTTCCAATCCGCCATGGACCCTAGCCCGGAGACGTTCAAGGCTTTACTCAAGAAACTAGTCGAAACCCCGGAATATTTCAGCCCAGAGGACCTTAAAGTGGCCTTGGACTGTCTTTTCACTGCGAATGCTCTTGTCCCAGCCCAGATCGGTGCTTTCTTGACAGCACTACATATCCACCGAGTAGAAAGACGACCAGATTCTCTGGTTGCAGCAGCATCGGTCCTTCGTGAAAGAGCCCTGAAAGCTTCTGTCCAGGATGCTGAAAATGACTTTATTGTCGATATTGTTGGCACTGGCGGCGATGGATACAACCTTTTTAATGTTTCTACCTGTGCAGCTATCGTAGCGGCAGGTGCTGGTGCCCGTGTTATCAAGGTGCGTGTATAGTCTTTCACTTCTAGTGGACCTAAATGTGTTTCGTAGCATGGAAGCAGAGCTTCCACCTCATCATCGGGTGCTGCTGATCTACTGGAAGCACTGGATTGTTCCTTTATTGCACCAACAGCTGGAACAACGACGCCTATTCCAAGAGTTCCATTCACCTTCATTCTCGCTCCCCATTACCATCCATCGCTTGCCATTCTTGCTCCTCATCGAAAGGCCTTACCCTTCAGAACCATGTTCAACGTACTCGGACCCCTGATTAACCCAGCCCGACCTCAAGGGATGATTCTGGGGGTCGCAGAGCGCCAAATCGGGGCGACGTTCGCCAAATCGCTGCTGGATGGCGGTGTCGAGCGAGCTATGGTCGTTTGCGGTTATGAAGGACTTGACGAGATCAGTTGTGCTGGTCCCACTTGGGCTTGGGAGCTCAAGGATGGCAAAATCACCGAGCAGACTTTGCATCCCGACCTCTTCGGTCTACCCTTACATCCTTTGACATCAGTCGCAGGTGGAGGTCCAAAGGAGAATGCAGAAACAGCCAGACTCCTTCTTACCTCTGGCGACAATACCCCAGAATCATTGATACCCGTCCTGGATTTCGTCCTCTTGAACGCAGGAGCTCTGTTGGTGGTAGCTGGAGTCGCGGCAGATTACAAGGAAGGCGCGAAGAAAGCTCGAGAGAGCATAACGTCCGGAAAAGCTTGGGAAGCTTTGGAGATATTCCGCCAGGCAGGCGCTGCTAGCGTACAGAACTGATTATCCACAGGGACAGTAATTTAGATGGTCCATGTATACAAAGAGACGTGTCATATTAGTTAAAGAACTTGCGGTTCTCATTCGGTCCAAACAGCTCGAGTCTAATTTCGGGGAGCATCTAGAATGGCTTCAGCAAATTGCAAAGGATCAAGCGGATAGATCTTACCCGGTCTTCCAACAGTCTCAATCGCTCGTCCAGGGTGTTATCCAAGGTAATGCGTCTTGTCCCACTGATGAGCTTGACGCCTCCGGTGCTAGATTAAAGAAATGAGAGGGGATCTTGAAACGAGGTAGGGGGCATACCCTTCATCCTTCAAGCCGCCTTCAACAGAGAAAGCGACATCCTTTCCACTGAGATCCTTGTAATTCTTCGCAGCGCTCTCAGCAGCCTGCTGGACCAGCGCTACATCCTTCTCCCGAGCGAGAATGGTGACCTCTGGCTCATAGACCTGGAGGAACCCCTGCACGATAACACCTTCTAGGAATTGCACATATTGTCCCTCATTCTTGGACAATGTCTGGACAGATTCACGAGAGGCTGCGAAGAGATCCTGGAGATGCTCTTCGCGACGGTGGAGTAATTGGAGACGAGATTTGTTCGTTAGATTGGACTGAGCACTGTGATAATTGATGAGAAGAGACCAAATGGATACCCAAGAGAATTGCCTACATCTTTTGTGCGACTTGGGCACCCTTGAGCTTCTTCTCATACTGAGCATCGATGGCTTGCTGTTCTTGTTTCACCAGCTTGGCCTGCACATGATTATCAGTAATTGCCCTATGAATCCATGTAGACTTGCACCTTTTCGATAGCGAATTCTTCGTCTGCTTTGACCTTGATTTCTCTGGCTTTTTCGAGGGCTTCCTGCTTAATGAAAGCGACCTGGCTAGCCAACGTTGCAATGAGTGGATTTGGGGAAGCAGCACAGGTTCCGCACCATCTTGGTCAGCTCACTGAGGACCTCATCGTCGTTGAGTGGTCGGGATGTCATGTTGGAGGTGTTGGCAAGAAGTTCAGGAGTAGTAGTACGGAATTTGAGAGGTAGTATCGTGGGAATTCTAACCCAAGCCGATGCAGCTCAATTCTTCCTAAGTACTTTCTACAGTACAGATTTAGTATATATTCAAACGCCAGGGCACAAAGAAAGCAGTATCATAAAGCAATTTGAGAGCTATCTAAACCAAGAGCATGCAAGAACAGGTTGACATTGGCGAGTTTTGCTTGGCGCTCTTCCTCGTCGACAACCCAGCCCTTGTTACCGATGATAACATTTTCGAGTACTTTTTCACGCAACGATGTCACCAGTATCTGGTGCTGCTCGGTGACCCCATGACAAGCCAATGTTGCAAGCAGCTGCCAGACAGGCTGATCCAGACTTTCCGTCCCTGCATTGGGATTCGTCTGACCAGCCGGAAGAAAGGCGAGTCTCCTTGTTGATGGGAAGAGAGAAGGCAAGTCGGTAGAGAGAAGTTCGAATAGATGGTCAAACATCGCTCGCCTAGAAAAATCTTAGTTCCCAGAAGTAAACGTCTCGAGAATTACGAACCATTGCTCTGCATCTTCATTCGTTGGAATTTCAGAAGGATCGATGGGGAGATTCACTTGGGCCAGCATCTCTTTGATGTTCTCTACACGAGTGATCAACAAAGTTAAGAGAGCCACCCCAGGCTAATGCCATATAATCAACATTGATTCAATAGACAATGAAGAGAGTCTCACCTTTGTTCGTGCTACTGCCCTAATATCATTTCGAGCAAGCAGCAGTCCAAGCAAGCCCGTAACCAGTCGTAAGCTTCCTGTCGCCACGGTCGAGTATATACTCGGTAGCACACTGTTCAAGAAGGTGGCCGTTTGTCGCTCAATGTCTGAGCGAGCTCTGGAAGGTTCAGGATTGTCGAGTAGAGGAGCTTTAGTGACAACTTCCAGTTGACCGAAGCAAGCAGTGAGCAGCGTCAAAATGGTCTGCATTTGTTCGCTGTTGAGATGACGAGTCAGTCTGGGAAGCAGCTTCATTCCCTTGCTGGCACTCATGAGTGAGACAAATGGATGTGGATCGCTGTCAAAACCGATGAGCATCAGATTCAAGCCTGAATGTTTCGACCAACCTTGTCGCAATAGGCACCATGACTTTAAGCTCAGTCCAGATTTGAGCCAGTGTCTCGTCATGCTCGGCTTGCCTGTAATGCATATAAATAAGTAGCGGTAAAAAATAGAATAAGGCTTACCATTCTTGCAACAGGTGATCGTCTTCCGCCAAAGGTTGATCTCTTCTCAGTTGCTCGATTCTCAATACCAGGTCGTACACGTTTTCAAGGCAGATAAGGATCTCCCTTTGTGTCAACGGGTCACGGCTAACAAGATCTGTGGTCTGCAGGAAAAATCAGACAATTGTTCAAGCAGCAGACATCCAACTCACATTCCCAGCATTGCCGAGGGCTTCTTTCCCAAGCTTAGCGGCTTGAGCTGCAGCACCATCAGGCTCGAGATCTTTAGAATGGGCTCTCGTGTGTCCAAGGGTAGGAGAAGACGCGCTATTGGCGTCTACATTGAGCAATTGTCGGGGAGCAGCCTTGTAACTGCGACCAGAAGTCCTTCCCAAGGCGCCCTGTAAGCTGTGTCCAGCTATGTTTGGATCAGAATGGCGAGAAAACATCACAAGAAAATGACAAACAATGCATTCCCTTTTCTTCTTCTCGGCGGCGCGCATTGCTCACAATTCTCTCCACTTGCTGCTCCATTCGTTGCATCGCGTTGGGTCTGCGATTATTTCCCTTCTGAACCACCCCAAGACCCACACCGAGACCAGAACCGAATTTGAGGACACGTTCGTCTTGGGTTTGCCCGAGACGAGACCGTAAAATGGCCCCATAAACTTGAGCGTAAAAGTCGTCGGCATATGGATCTTGGGTAACAAGCTGCGAAACTTGAATGCGAGTAATAAAGTCCTTGTCAGACTGTGTCATCAAATCATTATATCGTGCCTGTAAATCCAGTCAGTCAACCGTATGTTTACCAACATTTGGAAAAGCTACCATATGAGCAATCTTGGCTGCTTTACGCCGCCTTTTCTCTTCCATCTTCTCGGTCTGGAGAATCTTTCTCATGGCTTCCGCTCGTAGAGCTTCTTGATCAGCTGGAGATCCCTGCATTTCTCGCAAGAATTCCGCTTGCGCCATCTCGGACAGCAATAAGCGCTGCTGCATTTGAGCATTCTGTGAGACTATATGGTAGATCATTTCTTGCTGCTGCTGGTGATCTGGAGCGACGACGGGGTTCTTCGTCAGCGTAATAGCGGTCCTGCTGATAATGAAGAGGGCCCTGATTGAGCTGAGAGATTTGTTGAGCCCTGAGCTGCCGTTCAAGCTCCTCCATGCGCAATTGTTCCTGTAATTCCTGGATACGAAGCAGCTGTTGTTGCTCCTGCTGCTGCTGAAGCAGGAGAAGCTGACGTTGATGCTCGAGGAAACGAGGTGACTGGGACGAGACGGGCAGCATTCGCGGTGGTGTCACTGTTCGTTGCATGAGTTCGCGCTGCTGCAAAAGACGCTGACGCTGCTCGTGTTCTTGTTGGTAACGTAGCCGCTGTAAATCTTCTTCTCGTTGTCTCTGGCGCAAATATAGTATCTGCTCTTCTTCCTTTTGCTGTTGCTGCTGTAACAATTGCTGCTGAAGCATTCGCTCCTGCATCCGAGCATTCTGCGCAACTGATAGCATCTCAGCTTCGATGTCATGGACCGTACGAGCAGTGCCATGGGAGATGGGTTGAACCAGAGGCGAACGACCAGCGCCATTGAGTCGAGAGGCAGAAGAGAGAACTGAAAAAGGCGACTTGTCGTCCCAGATTGACTCTAATGAAGGACGAACAACTGGCGGCGGCGGTCGAGCTCTGGGTAATTCAGAGTCCAAAGTCGAGTTTGCAAAGTCGAAATCCTTGCCTTGAATAAAAGGTCAAACTTGTTATTCAAAAAGGTAGATAATAGACTCACCGACTTTGGCAATAGACCCGAATGTCTCGTCGTTGAGCTCATCTCCGCCTTCCTGCAGCGATTCTCCTAGGCCATCATAGCTTTCTGTACCCCACTCGTAGACTGCGACGTCCTCGGACCTTTTGCCTTCGAGAAATCTTCTTCGTTCGGTCTCCAAGTCGGGTTGCTCAAGGCCGAAAAAAGACATCAGGGTCGCATAACAAGTCAAGAGTTACAATGTTGCGCTTTATTAGAGTTCAATGCCAAACAAACACAAGTACATCTACAATTTTTCCATCATCCGGTCCATATCAACTCGGTGTTTTGTTCTATGCCATTTTGTGAACCGTCTCAAAGAAATCCAACACGTGTGCTCGCACTTCAAGCTTGTGTGTTGCACGAGTCGGAACAATATTATCCATTTTCCTTGGTCAACTCGGGAATATTCCAGCCCATTCAATTTCGTTTCGTCTATGATTTCGAGGTACGAGAAGAATGTGGCGAAGATGATGGAGGGTCTGGTCAACGTCGGTGCCAATCAGAGCGCCGAAATGGCGCGTAAAAGTATCCCAAAGGCCAATCCAATGTGTCACGCTTCCCCTTTCCTCTAGACCATGACCTCGTTCCGACCTGAACATCCTGTTATCGCTCATGCAGCTGCTTGGTATGTGCATCCAATGGCAGATAATTATGCGACAGACTTGGCTGCTGTGCAGGATTCTTGGTCTGCCCTTCTTCCTCTTTTCGCTGCCAAGGGATACATCGAATATCCACAAGTGAAACTGCTTACATCGGAAAACGAACCAATACAGCAACTACTCGAGAATGCCCGAATGAATGGTCCGCTCGAATCCGAGTGCATCGCCAACCAGTCCTACCCCTTTCCTCGAGTATTCTTCCGCTACAAAAGCACCAACGACATACGAATGTTTCCAGTACGTCTGACTGGATTATATGCATTACATTACACTTATTCCTCCAGCCATCGACAGTCAAGTACTTCTGGGATAGGGAGAAGAGGGATGTAGTTTTCAAGTATGTGGTCTCCCTTTGATTTCGAACCTAAACTTTCGCTCATAACAGTCCAGACTTGTGCACGGAAATGAGCTCAAAGTGCTTCAATATTTGAACGCACCAGAGATGCGAGCCAATCCTATGAATCGTACTATTCCTGTGCTCGAGTTCATCACTTACGATAAACTGACGTTTGCGGTCATGCCTCGGTAAGTATTCTGCTGGTTTATAGCGCCATACTTATCTCGATACAGCTGGGAAGGCGAACTGGGTGGACTTTGTGCAGATTTCGCCAATGTTCACCAGCTCTTGCATGTTTGCCAACATCTTTTCGAAGGTCTTGATTTCCTACACGAGCACCGAATTTTTCACAACGATCTCGATGGACGAAACATAGCGTTCAATGCTATTTCTGATCCATTGGACGAATATCCGACTGGTTTATTGGAACCTGGTGAAACCGATTTCGTATTTCTAGACTTTGGGATGTCTTCGATCTATTCTCTCGAGACCGAACTGGACGGTGTGGCGCCAGTTCGGGCTAACCATAACCTTTCTGAGCGACCTCCACCCGCTCCGCCGCTTTCGAAATATTGCAATCCATTTCGTGCTGATGTGTTAAATTTGGCAATGTGTCTCGAGCGCATTGTTCGGGTGTGTAGCAGTCGTTTTCCTGTCTATATAATACTTACTGTGGATTTCTAGGTAGCGCAAGACATTGTTCCTGAACTTGTTCCCTTCTTCGAAGCTCACACGAAGCAAAATGTCGACTCAAATCCATCAGCACGAGAGATGTTGAATGCCTTTCAGACAATATGCGCAAACATTCCTCCAGAGAAGCTTGATACACCTATTACAGGGAGATTTTGGGATTTTGGTATGTTCTGATCATTTCATGACGAACCGTCTTAGATCGTATTGACAGAGTCTGGGATTATACCCAAGACAGAGGATCCTTCAAGGACGCGTATCGACTACATTCGAGCCCAGCAGGAGTACTTGCTTTCTAAAGCAGACAACAACAGAGTTACGCATCTCCCACTGCGAGAGATACAGCCGTGAGTAATTACAATAAACTGAAATGTAATGCGGAATCCATCCATTGAACAAGTGATTTCCAATTGAGGCTTGAAAATGATCAGCTTTTCACAAGGTTTCTACCGTTTCGTTGGCGTTGAATTCGTTGACCTTCACCGGAATGGGACTTGGTTCCCAAATAAATCCATCCACAGCGAACAAAGGTGCAAAATCACAGGTACTGTAATTGCGAGCGAAGCGAGCACCTATTATCGACTTGCCGGCTCCCGTAGACAGTCTGACCGTGTTTGTATATGTTTGGTTCCAACCGCGCAAAATGTCCATTTTTGAGCCGGTCGTCGTAGACAACGAGCAGCTCATCCATTTCTTGGCCGTTTCCATATTGCTTCAAGATTTTCAATCACGTATTATTTGTCTACCTCTGGGTCTCTTTCTGGAGCAATATGATTGGTCCTAGGTAGCTGTTTCTGGTTCTTTCCACAAGCTAGCCAAAATATGAGCCATGGTGCGTTTGGTGCTTTATTTGGATGTTTGACGGTTATCTCTCATCTCAGGGTCAAGTGTCTGGCCCATAGGGTCCTTTTTGAGCATACAATTCTTCTGGCTCCGAAGTTCTCAACATTCACCAAATCTATGCCTCGAAGAGACAATCTGGATGTATAGCTTCAATATTTGGTGCTCCATACTTCAATATTGTATCCATGAATATATACATGATTGACATCGACCTTGAAAGCTAGTAGTGCGAAGCGAGCAAAAAAGTGGTTCCACCACCTCCATATTAATCGGGTTATGAGGCTATACGATTAAGTAAATGTCATATTCATCAAGAGGCGAGTTGAGGCCGTCCATCATCACAGTCGTCCGTGTTCTATTCTGGAATACAGAACGAGCCATGAATATCCTGGTCTGGCAAAGAAATACCTTGGATGCAGGCCCAAATTACGAGTCCTGACGCCCATGAATTCGTTCAGATTCGAGCAGGCTGGGAAACGACTGTAGCAGTGTCCTAGACGAGGCTTTGTGCATTCAGAGAAAGGAGGCGCTTCCTAAAGTTTTTGGACGATGAACGTGATGTTCGAGCAAACGAGGTGACTGGGACGAGACTGACACTGGTAAACTTGAAGAACCATCTCAAGACGAAGTTCCCCCCTTATGAACTCGGGGCGATGCCCCTGCTTTCGTCCAGGCCACCAAGTTCCCACTGCTGGTGAAAGTCGGATGGTGACCAAGCTGCTCCGAGAACTTCTCACCGACATGCGAGGCAATGCGGCTACGAAGAACAGGTTTACTGCAGTTTTTGCATTTAACACCAATGTCCGAGGTCGAAGACAGTAATTGGGCGCCAAAGAGCTTCATGTCGCGAGCAGAGAGCCATCGAGTGGGCGGAGAAGGCAATGAAGCTGGATCTGGAGGCGGTGACGATGACGGTCCTTCATGCGAGGTGAAAGAGTCAAAGTCATCGGGGAGATCAACTTTGTAGTGATGGAACGGCTTGGCCCAAGCCGTCAAAGCCGCGGCTGCCGAGCCGTCGAGTCGGCTTGACGGCTCGGCCTGAGTTCGGCTCACGGCTTAGGCTCGGGATTTTCCCAAGCCGAAGGTACGGCTTGGCTGTATTTCTTGCGTAGAGCCTCATCCAACAGTCCTAGGGTAAATCAGAAGTCATATTTATGTATTTGAGAGCTTTACGCGTGGAATTGGAGACTTTCTTGCATTTTAGAACCCATTTGCGCCCAGGCTGCGCCACAGTTCTGACGGCTTCAAGCTGCGGCTTTCGTCGGCCTACGGCTTAGGCCTGAGATTTTCCTGAGCCGGGCCGGAGTGGGCCAAGCCGAGCCGTTCCATCACTAAATCTGATCAAGCACTCATGCAGGCCTCACAAAATGTCAGAGGCGATACGATGCTTCCAGATCCGAAACACCAATAATTTTGAGCTCTTAGCCGACGGCTTCGGCTGAGCCTTAGAAGCTTTAAGCTTCAAGAGAGAGATTTTTTTTTTCGCAAATTCATTTTACATTCACAAAATTTTAGGTCAAGCAATTATGGGGTACTTGAACGCCGACGAGAGGTTCTGAACAAGTTGCTGACGTAGCTTTCGTTCCGCACGCCGTTGTAATGTGTCACGCCTTCCCCTTTCCTCCAGACCATGACCTCATTCCGACCGGAACATCCTGTTATCGCTCATGCGGCTGATTGGTATGTACATCCAATGGCAGAAAATTGTGCGGCAGACTTGGCTGCTGTGCAAGATTCTTGGTCTGCCCTTCTTCCTCTTTTCGCTGCCAAGGGATACATCGAATATCCACAAGTGAAGCTGCTTACATCGGAAAACGAACCAATACAGCAACTCCTCCTCGAGATTGCTCAAATGAATGGCCCATGTTGAAATCTGGAATGTAATGACGCCACAAACGTCGTCGTCTGTCATCCCTGACTAACTGCTGCGCAGACTTTCGGAACTACATAGCCTTGTAGTCTTTGACTCTCTATGAGTCTTTTATTTATGATTCATTCTGACTACACATAGAGTATATAAGTAGAGTCATTTGTACTGTATATACTCATTGGATTGAACCATTCAACCATTTGCTTTGGCTTGAATCCATTCACTCTGGTGCACACTGCATTTGGAGTGTCTTATTGGGCAATTGGCTACCCAAATTTCTACACAATCCAATAACACCCAGAGTTGTCCATCCTGTTTGCTCGTTGAAAGACCGCTCTTTCATCTCGACGTCGCTCCCATCGTTTGCCGTGTAGGGCCGAATCTACACAGTCGTTGATCGTTTGCCTTTGTGAGGCCGAATTCACAAGTCGATTGCCTACTGGGGCCGAAGCCAGCTCGCTGTTACCGAAACCGCCTTTACGGGGCCGAAGCCGTATCCGAATCGCTCGTCGTATTGCCTTTGTGGGGCCGAATCCACATCATCGTCATCGTTTGCCTTTGCAGGGCCGAATCTGCATCGTCCGTTCCGCTCGTATTCCGAATTCCGTTTGTTCCGTTGTTCCTCCGTTGATCGTTGATCTTTTGTCACGATGTCCGATACTCAGATTGTCCGGTTTGACAAGCTCAATGATACGAACTATCATACTTGGGCTATAATGATGGAAGCAGTCCTAATCCAGGGAGGGTTATGGACTGATCTTGTTCAGATCCTAGAGGAGGATACTGATAAATATGATGTGAAGAAGGCAGCAAGAGATGCCACAAAGCTGGCACAGGCTAGGGCTTCGATGATTCTGCGTGTCGAGCCCAGTCAATTGTCGCACATGTCGCACAGGGACCCAATGGAGGTATGGAGAAATCTCCAGAAGGTCCATCAAGCCCGAGGTTTTGCCACGAACTTGGCATTGCGCCGGAAGTTCTTGACTGCCAAGAAGGGCAGTGGCCAGACCATGCAGTCGTGGATTGGAGATATCCAGACTCAGGTCTTCATCATGGAACAGGCTGGCATCATTATCTCCGACACTGATAAAATCCTCGCGCTCACTATGGGACTTCCTCCCAGTTTTTCCCCGGTCATTATTAACTTCGATGCGACACCTGATGATCAATTGACATTTGATCATGTCATTGTTCGTTTGTTGAACGAAGAAACCCGCCAAGCTTCCACTGTCGCCACCACCACCGAATCCGAGTCAATGCCTGCTGATGGTTCTTATCATCCCGAATCTGCCTTTGCCGCTAGTGCCCGCCGTGCACTTGCTGGTATCACTTGTTACAACTGCCAGAAGAAGGGTCACTATCAGTCAGATTGTCCTGACAAGAAAGACTCGAAATCTGCTACTGCTGCCTCAGCATATACAGATGCAGATGATATCTGGTGAATCAGGGGGTGTTAAAACATACCTGATTCCATTTCTCTTTTCATTTTTGTTTCCTTCCATACAGACTTTGACGTTTGAGGGGGTGTGTTGAAATCTGGAATGTAATGACGCCACAAACGTCGTCGTCTGTCATCCCTGACTAACTGCTGCGCAGACTTTCGGAACTACATAGCCTTGTAGTCTTTGACTCTCTATGAGTCTTTTATTTATGATTCATTCTGACTACACATAGAGTATATAAGTAGAGTCATTTGTACTGTATATACTCATTGGATTGAACCATTCAACCATTTGCTTTGGCTTGAATCCATTCACTCTGGTGCACACTGCATTTGGAGTGTCTTATTGGGCAATTGGCTACCCAAATTTCTACAGCCCACTCGAGTCCGAGTGCATCACCAACCAGTCCTACCCCTTTCCTCGAGTATTCTTCCGCTACAAAAGCGCCAACGACATACAAATGTTTCTGGTACGTCTGGCTGGATTGTATGCATTGCATTACACTTATTACTCCAGCCATTGACAGTCAAGTGCTTTTGGGATAGGGAAAAGAGAGATGTAGTTTTCAAGTATGTGGTTTCCCTTTGATTTGGAACCTAAGCTTTTGCTCATAGAGCCCAGGCTTGTGCACGGGAATGAGCTCAAAATACTTGAATATCTCAATACACCAGAGTTGCGAGCCAATCCTATGAATCGTACTATTCCTGTGCTCGAGTTCATCACTTACGATAAACTGACGTTTGCGGTCATGCCTCGGTAGGTATTCTGCTGGTTTATAGCGCCATACTTATCTCGATACAGCTGGGAAGGCGAACTGGGTGGACTTTATGCAGATTTCACCGATGTTCACCAGCTCTTGCATGTTTGCCAGCATCTTTTCGAAGGTCTCGATTTCCTACACGAGCACGGGATTTTTCACAACGATCTCGATGGACGAAACATAGCGTTCAATGCTATTTCCGATCCATTGGACAGATTTCCGACCGAATTGCTAAATCCTAGTGAGACCGAATTCGTATTCATCGACTTTGGGATGTCTTCGATCTATTTGCCGGACACCGACTTGGACAGTGTAGCGCCAGTTCAGGCTAACTACAACTTTTCTGAGCGACCCCCACCCGCTCCGCCGCTTCCAAAATACTGCAATCCATTTCGTGCTGATGTGTTGAATTTGGCAAGGTGTCTCGAGCGCATTGTTCGGGTGTGTAGCAGTCGTTTTCCTGTCTATATAATACTTACTGTGGATTTCTAGGTAGCGCAAGACATTGTTCCTGAACTTATTCCCTTCTTCGAAGCTCACACGAAGCCAAATGTCGACTCAAATCCATCAGCGCGAGAGATGTTGAATGCTTTTCAGACGATGTGCGCAAACATTCCTCCAGAAAAGCTTGATGCACCTATTACAGGGAGATTTTGGGATTTTGGTATGTTCTGATCGTTTTGTAATGAACCGTCTTATATCGTATTGACAGAGTCTGGGATTGTACCCAAGACAGAGCGTCCTTCAAGGACGCGTCTCAATTACATTCGAGCCCAGCAGGAGTACTTGCTTTCTAAAGCAGACAACAACAGAGTTACGCGTCTCCCACTGCGAGAGATACAGCCGTGAATAATTACAGTAAGTCTGAAATGTAATGCGGAATCCATCCATTGAACAAGTGATTTCCAATTGAGACTTGAAAATGATCAGCTTTTCACAAGGTTTCTACCGTTTCGTTGGCGTTGAATTCGTTGACCTTCACCGGAATGGGACTTGGTTCCCAAATAAATCCTCCACAGCGAACAAAGGTGCAAAATCACAGGTACTGTACAGTAATAATCGGGTTGTGAGGCTATACGATTACTGTAAAAAACATGACTATAAGTTCACCCATTGTTACGCGTTACGGCTCAACTTGGGCAGAAGTCAGTTCAGCTGGCGAAAATGGGTGTTACGGTTTGAGGTTCAGTTCATTTTTGGCCTGTGCCGGCCGCTCCGGCAGGCGTCAGACGTTACGGAGTTCGAAAAATGTCAGCTCAGACGGTCCTGTTACGCGCTACGAACACCCAAGTAGGAAACGAGTTCATGGGTGCCCGTTACGGCGTTACTGAACTTACGGTCATGTTAGAAGCTTGCAGAAGACGTTGACGTTGACGCTGCTCATGTTCTTGTTGGTATCGGAGACGCTGTAAATCTTCTTCTCGGCGGCTCTGGCGCAAATAATATAGCATCTGCTCTTCGAATTCTTCCTTTTGCTGCTGCCGAAGCATTCGCTCCTGCATCCGAGCATGAGTCGACATCATGAACGGCAGCCATGGGAGATGGGTTGAGCCAGAAGGGAGCGACCAGCGCCTTGAGTCGAGAGGGAGAACTGAAAGGGGGTCGTATAACAAGTCAGAGTTGATGTTGTGCTCTGTCAGAGTACAATGCGAAAGAACCACAAGTATATCTACAATTTGTCTATCGAGCTTGGATCCAGTCCATATCAAGTCCGTGTGTTGTTCTATGCCATTTTGTGAACCGTCTCAAGGAAATCCAACAGTGTACTCGCACTCCAAGCTTGAGTGTTGCACGAGTCGGAACAATATTGTCCATTTTCGTTGGTCAACTCGGGAATTCCAGCCCATTTGTCGTTTCGTATATGATTTCGAGGTGCGAGGAGAATGTGGTGAAGATGATGAAGGGTCTGGTTAACGTCGGTACCAATCAGAGTATCGAAATGAAGATATGCGCGTAAAAAGTAACCCAAAGGCCAGCCCCATTCAGGGCCATTGTGATAGTTGAGACCTTTGGCGATAGCTGCGTCGGTGGAATCGTTTTGATTGTCGTAAACGGGGCGATATTGCAGATCAACCGGGTCAAGCGTCTTCATCCCAAGGGGCCCTCGGAGAGCTTGATCTGCAAGCTTCAAGGCTCCCATGGCATGGTACTTGTCAAAGAGCTCTGGGGCCACAGTCATGGCTATAGGGAAATTGGGGCGTAATTGGTAGTCGGACCATTCTCGACCTGTTCCTGAGCCATAGACGTCCTTGTAGATGCCTCGACGATTCACAAGAGCGCTGTTCAGGTTGTACTTGACGTCGTCGGCGGGATCTGTATTCAGATCAGTCTCGAATCAGTCAGCGTAACAAATGCCTTACCAGAAGGCACGTAGTAGCATTTCTCAAAAGATTTCTGGATCAAATCCGACCACTCCTTGTAGGTAACAAGTCGTTGTTTACCGTCGACTAGAAAGTAAATGAGATGAGTAAAGATCAATATACGAAGGAGAAGGCTTACTGTTGGCCTGGACGCCCTCGAAAGGAAACTTGCCAGCGGTAGCCAGTTCATTCAACCACCTCAATGTACTCTTCAGCAACCCAGTGATCTCCACTGGGGCCCCGTCTCTCGGAGTACCAGGAGTACCTTTCGTCCCCGCCTTCTCTGATTCGCCCATCTTGTCCATCCAGGTCCCGCAGTTCGATTTATTGCCGCCAGAGATGAGTCCGGTGCTCCAATCAACCTGTATGTCGATGTTGAACCCCTCATCCTTCATCTGCATATCCAAATTGTTGCCAGCATTGTACTCTCTAAAGTGAATACCATCGGCGTGGCGCTGAAGGATTTCCTGAATGATCTCCGAAACGCTACTCGAGTAAGCATAAGCTCGCGGATCATCCCAGGCGACCCAAGTATCGTCTTTAGGGAATCTGCGTTTGACTTGTTCGGAAAGAATGCTATGACCTTGAGGAGCAGCCAAAACATAGTCTTGAATATTCTGAAGCATCCACCAAGGTGAGTCGCGCGAATTGTATCTGCAAAACTAGTCAGTCTATCGTTCAAAGAAGAAAAGCAAACGAACCTTGGGCTTCGAGTCGAGTCCAGAAGGTTGGGAATTAAACCATGCTTCAGAGTTGAGGAGAATGCCAGGATATGCTGCTTCGGCCGCTTCAAAGTTGCCAGTCGTCAAGAAAAGGCCTCGAAGCGAGATGAAGACGTCACGTCCCCAAGTTCTCGCCCAGCCCGAAGCGAAGTGAGGAAGACCGGCTGCTAGAGAAGGTGTAGATTTGCCTGGGTCAAGCGATGCTGATTTGACTTGACCGTACATCTGGACAGCACAAAGCGCCAAATCCTGGGTGAAATCATGTCCCGAAGAGACGAACTCTGATGATAACTCGACGACAGCACGACGGGCGGCTTTGTATGCCTCCGAAATCACTAGCGCGAAGTATTTCGGTCGAAGGAATGGGGGAACAGTGGCTTTGATGCGTTCGAATCTTTCTTTGAACCATTCAGCAGGCTTGCGAAGGTTCGGCAAGGCCGCAAGTTGACTAAAATGACTGATTCAGCCTGAAACAAGGATCAAAAAAGAAGAAACATACTCGAATAATCGAGCATGGACATAGTCCAAAGCCCAGCTTCCGTCTCTAAGATGTCCACAAAGTGGATGACCCAGATCGTTGTACCGCATGATATGTCGAAGCGGATGCATCCAGCCCTCCAGTCCACAGTAGGTCATCTTGCCCAAGCCTGGAACATCGTAAGAGCCAAACTTGTCATCAGTCGCATCTCTTTCTTCTCCTTCAGCTCGATGCAAAACCGCATTGAGATGGACCAGATCGAGATCACCAAATGCCTTCTGTGCGCCTGAAGAACAGAAGACGTCCAAAGAAGAATCATGTTCTTGTTGAGTCTGGAATACCATTATGCTGCCAGGAGGGAAATAGTCGGGAACAGTGATCTCGGAATATGGCCCTTCATGGTCGGTTGCCTGACGAGGAGAGACAGGCTTCATTTCAACCAATTTCGCGGGTAAACCTTTGAGGAATTCCTTGTCCTCAGGCAAAGTGTCTGAGCTCACGTCAAGGCTGCTGCCCATGACAAAAGTAGCCTTGGTGCGCGAAAGTTTGATGGGAGAAACTACAAATGTTAGCGAATCGAATAACAATAATGGTCAAACTTACTCGTGCCGCGGTCCTTGGAGCCTTTCGAGAAAGCTGTATGAGCGACAAGAAGATACCCCTTTCCTCGTCGATGGTTCGACTCGACTCAAAATGATATACTGTTGGCGAGATCAATGCGAAGAATCTCGATAAAACAGGAAGCACGTACATCGTTTTCTTGGTGAACATGCCCCTCCTCATAACCTTGAAGGACCATCTCAAGACGAAGTTCATTCAGCACCCGCTTAACCCGAGCGATGCCGCTGTTTTCACCCAGGCCACTAAGTTCATACTTTCGCTTCTCTGAGACGAGTTCTAGGGTTTTGGGATAAAGGTCGTCGAAACCCTTAACAGATCCGGCAGCACAGTAGCTAAATGCGACGAGTGCAGCGGTAGAGAGCGAATCTTCCGCCGATCTTTTGTCTACCATCGATGGGTTATCGTGGGTAATATCGTACATGATGGCATGGGGCATTGAGCCATTCAAAGGAATGACAACAGCTGGACGTACAGGACCTTTGCCGGTCGGTGAAGGGATTTCGTCCGAGCTCGTCAAACAAGCAGCATCCATGGACCCTATAAAATCGTCAGAAAAAGCGAAACCAGGAAATTGGGACACATACCGACGGGTTTTCCGAGTCCGTATCGATAGAGCAACCTCGAGTATTCGACAGGTTCTCCGCCATTACAGCTTTCTCGCACCAAGCTGTTGATACCAAGTCTCTTGACAAAGACGATATCGGTTTCCTCAGTTGCCCGTGAAAAGCTCAGCAAAGATATAAAGGTCTGGCTTGACTGCTCTGGCAGGTATCGAGCATCCAGACACCGACTTCCAGAGGTGTCGAATGACAATTGTCGAGGCGGAATCCGTCGAATGCAGTGGCCAATGTGGTGACATAATTGCCCATATGCGACCAGAGCCAAGGATTATCTTCTGGTACCGAACCATAGCGAAGCTTGACGCAATCACCCCATACGATGACTTCTCGTCGAAGGTAGGCTTTCGAAGGTAGTAGAGCAAAGTTCTCAAGAGGATTGGCGCCCCAGATCCAGCCATTATTGGCCAAAGAGTAAACAAGGGGGTCGGATTTCGGTGTTGGGGCAATTCTTGTGAAATATGGTTCTACCAGCGGCGAAGCTAGAAGAGTTTCAGCGAATAACATGGAACTGTATGATGGAAATACGCACTTCTTTGTAATTTTCCCCGTCTTCAGCTCTAGTCTGACATACCGCAGTCTGCTCGTGATGCTCTTGAGAGCGACCTGGTCATCTTCGTCCCATTCCTCATAAAGTGGTACATTGAGGACGTCGACGACTCTTCCCCATGCTTCGGAGAGCTCTTCTGGAGAGCTCAGGTGCACGAAAGCAGCCTTGACAAGTCCGGCAGCGATAGAAGGCTCGACTCGGACTCCAAAACGAGAGGCAAGCTGACCGTGACCAATGATCTTGTCCGAAGAGTGAAGGGTTTCGGCGAGCTCGACGACGGTTTTGTTACTGACATCCGAGCCCGTCCAGGGTGTGACCTTTCCGGAAGTCAGAGCTGCCTTGACCGACTCTTTCTCGCGAGTCACGTCGAGAACATAGTATTGCCAAAGCTGGAGGTCTTTGATGACAACCCGAAGGGCGTCCATGAGAGTGGTAATGTCTTCCTCAGAGGCGACGATGGAGGGAAGCCCACGAGCCTCGAGTGAATCGGAGAACTCGATAATAGCAGAATCAAGCTCAAAGGCAGGTGTAAGATGAGGGGAATTGGCTGGGCTGAAGCCTTTGACGAATCGTCAGTATAATGAACATGAATAGAAGGAGACAAGCGTACCTGCTTCGGGATGCTCGACTAGCCAAGAGCTGTTATTGGCGGTATGGTTGAGCACCACATCAGTTAAACTGAGGAGACCATATTCTTCACGAGCGAGAGTGAGGATTTCGTCGACTTTGGCTTTGCCGCCGTCAGAGCCTAGCTTCGCCAGTGAATATGGATGGGTCGAACTTGAGCTGGTCACAGATAGAGTATGGGCTGTCACTCGAGCCTCTTTCCTGCAAAGGCGTGAAGTGAAGCATCGTATATCCACGCTCCTTTGCCTCTGCGAAATGGGCTTTCCACTGTGATATGGGTCCCATCCATTTCGACACCGACAGTGAGAATGGAAAGACCATCAAGAGGGAGATTGACGTATTCCTTTTTCGACGAGACCGCCTTTAGAAGGTGGGAGAGGTGTCGATTCTGGAGACAGAATAGGCGTGCGAGCTTTGATTCGAAGTGCAGGGTCAATGTTGAAGTAGCCTTCTCGGCCTTTGACGCGCTCGCCAGGCTTCTCGCCGTCGTATTCGATCCAGTAAACAAAGGCACCGGCGTGAGAAATGGGTAGATTAACGTGGATGGGCTTGGAAAAATCAGAGGGAAGCCTGTAATCTGATTCAGCTGGTTGAACGAAAACACGGGGATTCTTGCACTGACTTTCGGTTACAGAAATTATTGCGAGAGAATTTCCCTCCATCTAGAGGAAAGTTGGTCTTGAAAACGCCATTTCTAGCGGCTGGAACACCAGCATCTAGAGATACGCGTAGAATATATGCTATCGAACTGTTAACGACAAGAAAGGCTTGACGAGAATATGACATACGAGAATATGCTGGGGGGAGACGAATATACTGCAGAAAAGAGGTCAAATGGCGATAGACGCGACAAGGAGGAGGAAAAATACCGAGCGATCTTTGTTTGGGCCGCCATCTGCCTCTAGACGAAGTTCATAGACCTTGATTGGGGAATCGAGAGTGGATCCGGACTGGAAGAACTCGATTGCCTCGTCAGCGGGCGTTCTAGGCGAGGTCGGCGAGATCGACGAGATTGGGCTAGTCTCTGTTGAGTTGGACTGCGAAGAGGAAGATTTGTTCGCTTTGGGAATGGCGACTGAAGGCTTGGCCTTTCCTGAGGATTTTTTGCCTTTGGGCATAGGTGGAGAGTGGTGGTTGAAAACAAGGACGATTCTGTCAACCGAGACTCGCTTATTCGGTGAAAGCGTACTCTATGACGGTGCTCGACGTCATCGTCTAAAAAGGAAATCGAAAATTAAAACTTTTGCAAGTCTATTTCAAGAGCTCACGGAACCGCCGGGACGTGTTCATCCAATCTTTACTGCAAAGACTTGATTTTTTACTGTGTACTGCAAGCTCAAAGCTCAATCGGAGCGGCCGAACGAAGATAAGATGAGATAATATATCTGCAGCATCCAGCCAGTCAAAGGTAGCGAGTAATTCACAGGCAGTACATACTTACAAGAGATACTTCTAGTAATGACGAAACACTAATGGTACAGAGTTGATGAAACCTATCTGTTTTTCACGGTAATCGTCTAAGATAAGGCTCGTATTTGCGGCCAAAAATCGCATCATGACCTGCAGACAACATTGATGAGTCGAGTATAGACCAAGATGGATGACGACTGACTGGATGCGTTATAGTGTAGGAGTCCCATTTGGGACCTGTAAGCCCGTCAACGGTGTTCAACGTGCAAAACTAGAGTCTGGGACTGACGCTCGATACCATGTCCATCATTGGGATTCAAAGCATTTACGAATGATATCCAATAGTCCAACAAGGCGATGCTGAGCTCGTCAAAGGGTCCATTCAAGTAAGGCGTTTGAGCCCCATGGGAGACTGAGTGAGCTTGAGCAGTGAAAGAGACAAGGGAAGAAAAAAATAGATTCGTACCACCAACAGCAGGCTCATGCGATGCCGGCGCTTGTGCAAAAAGATAGATATATCAGTCGACGCTTGATTTGACAGCCGCAGAAGAGAAAAGGCGCCTTGGTGCTTGAAAGGTCAAGTCGCCCGCTGTTTCTTTGATAAGCCATTCATTAGAGACAAACTGAAGTAGAACTTGCCTATTGCCGCGTAGCGCTTATAGTTTGGATTCAGACCCCATGACTTATTTCCTGTGTCAAAAGGCAATCGGAGGAGTGTAATACGATGTCACAAGTTTGCGAATATTTTCCGTGGTATAATCCACTTGAGTGTCCACGAAAAAAGTACCTGCAAGTTTCAACATGACGAAGAGAATCTCACCTTCATCTACAGTCGTACCAGCTATGAAGGGAAGCTTCGAATAACCTCCTTGGTCGAATATCTGAGAAGGAAAATCTGGGAAGACGCCGTTTGGACCGTCCAAAGCGGGTACCCAGGGAAAAGCTTCCTGAGCTTTCCCTGTAATAATCCCAAATGCCCTCAGGAAGCTTTGGGACGATTTGACTTTGCGAAGACAGGAAAATGTTTGGTTCGTGCCACCAAGATCACCACATTCTGGTACAGCGGAGACAAAAGAGTGCCATTCTTTTTCGCGACGGTCACCCTTGTGAGTGAATGTCGAGGCGACAAAGCCTGATTGGAATATCTGCCAAAGAGTTGAGCTAAGGTTTTGAAGGAGAGCAAACAATGTACAAAATCAGGTATAGAACTGCTGGCATGATAGATCCTGCACTTTGTTGTCCAACGATAGTGACCTGACTCTGGCTCATAAGATGTTCGTTGAAGGAGGAACATTAACACGCACCTTCGCTGGATCTCCTCCAAAAACAGCTATATTGTTCTGAATCCATTGTAGGGCTGCTATCTAGTCCTTGATACCGAGGTTCAGGGATCCTTCGTCATCTGCCTCTTGGCCTTGTGGAAATCAAGGGCCCAAGACGGTAATTGAAGGAGACGGAGACGACTGGCCCCTGGGTTGAAGGTTAGCGAAGCAGTGAGGAAAGGGTCTCGAACTACACGTGAAACACTGGCAGAAACAAAGTTTTGCCCAAAGCCGAAAGTGTTGACGGCCAGGAAGCCTCCGGGATATGCCCTGAATAGGGTCAGTAGGGTCAAATGCCGTCCATTGGACTCACCAAACAAGGGCTGGCAAAGCTGAATCAGAGGTCGTAGTACCTTGGCCGAAGCACATTCAAGGTCAGACAATCCTCTGATATTTGGTACCTCCGAAGAACCTGTCCCAGGTCAATGAGCGTCAAGAAAGGACCGAGCAACAACAAACCGTCTGAAGACAAGCATTGCCATAATCTCGCGCATAAAGAACCTTTTATTGATAGTTTTGAGAACTGGAGGCCTGAGCCTCAGGTCACCAAGAGGCGGCTTTGCAAATGGAATGCCTCCAAAAAGTCGATTTCCTTGTCAATGAAGCGGCCAATTACGGTGGTTCGACCGAGGTTTACATGTGGATGGCGCAGGAAAGGGTTGAACGCTTGCAGCAAGATGAGCAAGATGCTGTCGAGGAACAAGAGCATCAAAGAAATCACGCATCACTTTTCGGCTCAGCCATAAACCCATTTACCAATGCCAAGTTCTATGTCTAGGTTCTACAATCTATGTATCTTTATTTCTATGTGTCCCTGGTGAATGTGATTCTAGTTCTAGTCTATACAGTCCGCTCATTCTTGCACCTCTGGCAAATGCAGTCAAAGTACCAGGATTTTGAAAGCTGTTCGCGCCGCTGTTCTGCAGAGTCCTTGACGTCGATGTAACTGATGCAGAGCTCCTCGTCTGGTTCTATGTCTCTGCAAGAATAAAAAAACATTGACCGTCCCACTCTTTCTTTTCGCACATTCGGAGAACAATCTGGAAAATCAGATCAGCGCTGGCAATAAGAAAAACGAGCCAAAGCATACCATGGTTGTAGTAAGAGCTGGAAACGTAGACCCCGAAACCTAACCAACAAGAATGAGCAAAAAGGCCACCATGCTTGTAATAAGACCACGACCTAACATCTCACTGTCTCCCGATGTGGACATGTCGAATACTCCAAATACATTTCCATGATCCCGGGCCAGTATTGCGCGAACTGTGGTTGAGGAGGTGACATATGGTGCTAATGCTGGATCGACCAAAGCTTTGCGGAGGAAGGAATATTGTCGAATATGTGAAGCTAACACATAAGGATTGGATCGAGTATAGGCTAATTCGTTGTCTTGCAGCGCGAGGAAATCTGTCCAACCTGAGGTCTTTGCGGTATCGTCTAGGTATCGTCTAATGATTCCTGATAACAGGAACTTAACGCTGTCCAGCTCCAGCTCGTCGAGAGCGCCAATGGGTATGGATTGCGTCTCTGCGGTCTTCCAGGCGATGTCCAGCGATTCGGGAGTGATCAAGGTCACTGGTGGTGATTCAGGATGTAGCATCTTGGATCTAGCAAGGCTCTGAGCGAGCTTATCGATTGCAACGCTCATCGATGCCAACAGGCCGCCAAAATTGTCCTCTCTTATCCATAGCTGTCTGCATTCCTCGGAACAGAACCAGAATCCACTGCGGAAAAAATAGTCAAAATTAGGAATAAGGGCTTCTTTTTGGTTGTGGTTACCTGCCTGCCTCGTATTTGATGCTCCAGGTGTTTCGATTTGCGTCAAACGCGTATGAGAAACAGCGACCACAGACTTCTTTGCGGAAAACTCGAAGGACTGCTGAAGCAAATGGATTGCATATATGAATTTGACTGTCTTTCGGAATGAATCTCGCAGCGTAGAGACCACGACCGCCGTAAGCCGTTGGACGTTGGGACTGAAAATCCATGATCACGTTTCCGTTCTGCTTCCCTTCATGAACGCGATTCAGAAATTTCGGCTGGGAGAATTCAAGACATTTCCCAAATATCTGAAGCGGAATGGACCTCTGCCTGCCAAAGCAACGCCCATTGGCACCATCAGACTTCCCAATCCTTTCATTGCTCATAAAAATCCCTTGACGGGTCGCTGGGCACCACCGAAATATTCCTTGCGACGACAAGCTGACCTGGTCAAACAGGCGAAAGCTGCTAATACTCTCCATCTTCTTCCGCCAGGACTAAAATTCGACTCGTCCATTCTCACCAAAAACGAGCTAAAGAAAATCGGGTTCTCAGCTAAACCTATCGCCGCAGAAGCTGAGGAAGTCTGGAGACTTCCTATAGACTGGGAGGGCAAGCCGAAGACGAGAAAGATGGCTGGAGCAGACATTGGTGCTCGTTTGTACGCTGGGAAGAGAAGAATGTTCAAGGGTCACAAATGGGAGCGTCTGCAGAAGAAGACCATGGCTCACAGGAAGATCCTGCTTGCGTCGATGAAGCAGCGCATCTTCGACTTCAAGCATGTGCGTTTATCCTGCCTCTTCGTCCACCTCTGGCTCATTTTCTTTGCAGCATCACAAGTTCAGAAAACCTCATCCTACTGCAGTTCCAAAACTTACTTCATATTCCAAAATCCCATTCTAATGATACATTATTATTCTTTGGGCTAAGCTACGATAATCCAAACTCTCGCTCGAAATTTCTCCATACTTCGTCCTGAGTCGGCTCTATCATTATGGCTCCGTAATCGACATAGGAATTCGACATCGTGGCCGTGATATTGTATTGGTACGAGCCAACCGGTATGTAAGGCACCTGCCTCAAGTTGGACTCTGAATGTGAGATGCGTCCCGCCAGATAAGGATTCATGTAATTTGCCTGCACTGGGTAAACGACCTCTGGAAATGACGTCTCGTAGGTTTGCCCCGGATGATAATACACCTCACTGGGCCCAGAGGCAGGACTGGCATCGCTTTGAGGAGGCGAAATAGAACCAGCTTTGGATTCACGTGCTGAACTGCCTTTGGAAGAGGACGGTTTCGACGATGTGATGACAGATTTTCTACCACCCAGCACCTCAAGTTCGTCGGGAGCACTGGAGTCCGGTGTAGTTGACATTGGATCGACGCCGGCAAGGAAGTTTGCGAATGCATCCTGGGCTCGAACAAGCAGTTTTCGAAGAATGTTCTGCACCAGAGTCAGCCAAAATTTCGCGATTTGCGAAAGCTTACCATTGTGTTCATAGGTCGACACAAGGCAGAACCTTGTTCATAAAACAGTACCCCCTGTTCCAGTTCACGGAGAGCGGCTTCCGTCAATCGGCACCCAGGGCTTTCCACAATCAGGGCCCCAAAGACAACCTATCAGGTAAATTATTCATGTTTCACGCAGAGACGACTTTTGACTTACACACGACGAAAAGACGCCTGACCAGAAAAACCAGCAGCGACTGGTAGGATCAGGATGACAGGAATATATGCCTCGGAGGCTGGAAATTAAGCGACAAGCACTCCGATAAGTGGCCAAGACCGAAGGGGCATATTATGATCACAAGGTTCCTCTGGCGCTTCACGAATAGCTTTCGCAAAGTAGCTTCGATGGATGTACAAGAGATCTGCAAAGAAATCAATTGAGTGGCCCACCAAAAGAAAACTTTACAAACTAGATTCCCTCTCACACAAGATGCAATATTGTTGCATTGCTCGTGGAGCTTCAGGTGACCACGAACGACCAGCCTCTGACGCCTCCATTGGACACTGCAAATGCGAGGAAATCGGAAAAGTTCGTATCTTTTTGTCTAGATCGAGAAGTCCCTCATAGTTCAAGTTTTTCACAGTAAAAGCGTGCTGAACCGAAATAGACAAGCAGCTGGCTGCATATCTGAACATGTAAGCATAATCTGGGGATATCGGTCATTAAACAAGTCATTTCTGTCAAGTGGCCGACTTACAACCAAGCTCCGTCTCACCCGAGGCTTTCACCGATGGTTCGAGATCTATGGGAAATTGACAGTCGGAATGTTGAATCATGAATGTCGGAGGTCGCCCATGTACAAGGCTCTACTCTCGTCAGGATAGGAAATAGAAGATCCATGAAAAGACGTACTGTCCATGCATCGTACATATAAAGAGACCAGAACATCCTTCGACGTCGCTGTTGCTCTTCTGGATCAAGGTGCCAACCAGCACTGTCACGGTCTAATCAAGTGGTTATAGGATGTCTGGCCCTCGAAAAACAGAATACTGGACTCACGAAGGCCAATCTACAACTGGTTAGTGATATGCTTGAAGCTTTTGAAGGCAAACTCACTGTCTGAGCAAGTTTTGCACAAATTCCAGTCAACATCCACCTGTGCTCATTGGAAGAACGATCAGAATCGTAGACGAAGCGAACCATCATGAAAGTCGCTTGTACCGCTGCAAAGGTCGCATCCTCTAGAACACTGGTGTGTGCAAGGCATGCTCTAGACAGACAATGATATTGCTCTGCCAGGAATCGCGCCGAAGTGGGATCATTATGCGAGTCGTGAAGAGCCCCATCTGCCAAAGCAATGAAGAAGATGGAGAGAAGATGAGCGTGAATGGTCTCCTCAATAGGGTAAATAGGGGTGTCGTATAACGGGTTGAATATGAGCGTGTCAAAGTCTTGCCTGACGATGGGGTCATACCTAGGAAATATGGATAAGTGGCTCTTCCAGAGATTTGAGAAACAGGCAGAACTTACATCCAAGCTACACAGTCGTAGTATTGAGCTATCAAACGGAGAGCTTGTTCTTTGGGAGGAATGTAGGGTGCAAAGAGACATTTTCCGTATGGGTGGTCCTTGATGCCGAAAGGAAATGAATTGCTGAGCTCCACGACTTCGTCGGGCAGGTCCAGCTGATTTATTTTGGGTGTCTCGACATCTTGGTCATCAGTTGGGAGAAGCTCTTTCAGATACTGAAACACTAATCATCAGGCCGGCGGGGATCGCGCTCAAAATTTGCGACGTACCTCCGACCCTGCTGAATCTCCACGGTACTTTCGTTTTTCCATCAGCCCGAATAGACAAGGAGCCGATAGCTTCAGAGGCTGTTGCAAGGCCTTTGTCATAAATAGCGTCGATCTCTTCTTTGCTGAGATCTGTTCTAGGGGTGGAGTGCACTTGAACGATTCTCAGTTTGGGCGAGTCTGGTCTCCAGCTCCTGTACTCTGGCCGTGAGCAAGTTCACCTGGTCAGTCAGCCTCTGGGCTTGAGCAGTCAAAACTCTGCGAACATCAGTATCCGCTCTCTTGAAGGTTGACCAGCTTACTTGTTGCCTTTCGTCGCGGCCATTTTGCCTGGGAGAACGTCAGCCATCCCTTAACGCGGTTAAAGCATGAGATGTCGACACCATCTGGACAAATGGAAGCGCAGCCTCTTCGTATACATGCGCTACATGGAAAAACCCTGAAGAATGATTAGACAAGACTGGGCGACGAGCAGGCCACGAACCGGTCACATTTGAGCTTTGATCTTCTACATTCGTTACAAGACTTCCTCTGCGATGATGTAGCCTGGTTCTGGTCATTGTTGGTCTCCGGTCCCATTTCGAAATCCCTGTCGGTCCATTATGAGCCGGAGTAGGAGAGAAGACAGGAGAATGTTTCTAGAAAGGTGCTGGACCATGGAGAGACAGCTCACATAGAGATTATTGCGATGTGGTGGTAACACGTCAAGGACTAATACAGTGGTAGCCTCTGAAACCCGAGTTAAATTATCGGCATGGCCCAATAGATATTGTCGACGCGTCCTGCCGCAGAGTTCGGGGTGATTTCGGCGGAGGACCTGGGACCTCTGGCTTGATTTGCGCTCGCTGATATTTTGCGGAGAGGTTAACTCGGGTTCCCGACCCGTTTGCGACCCGTCGTTGAGTTTGATATCTGCCGGAATTCAAGAAAGTTTGGATTACTAAGCCTTGAGCAACATGTCTTCTCAGCAACAGCAGGGCTTTGCATATCCAATAACCACCCAGGATTCTGGTGCCAGTACGTCGGCCAATTCTCAGTCGACGGCTGGTCAGCCACAGCAGTCGCGGCAACAGGCAGAAGGAGGCTCGGAAAGACAGAACTCTTGCAGAGTTTCTCCTCATGCTGGATGATTATGAGCCTCTGGTGCGTCCTTGTGCTCCTTATCAGCTCTTAAAGCTAATTACAACCTGGTAGATACCCTAACGAGGTCACTGATTATTACCTTCAACGAGTCGGCTTTGAATGTGAAGATGTTCGACTGTGAGCCACTCATTCTTGCCACAATCCCAGCTCTCAGTCGGAAACTTCAGGAAGCGCCTGCTTTCTCTGGCCGCGCAAAAGTTTGTCTCGGACATTGCTGCAGACGCTTACCAGCATGCTCGAATCCGAACGAATGCCATGGGCGGTCGCGCAAGGACTCATCAATTTGGACCTGCATCCAAGGTATTTCTCTGCCAGACCAAGAGACTGGTGGCTTACTATCTATTCCAGGACAGAACACGGACGACTCTGACGATGGACGACCTCAGCTCGGCTCTTGGAGAATATGGTATTAACGCTCGTAAACCCGACTATTACCTGTGATCTCGCTCTACCGCCTGTACTCAGTACTGTTTTCTGGACTTTGGTTCGTTGTAAATGCAACGACTTTACTTGATGGTTAAGTCCTGCTCGGACAGCAGGACTTAGGCTATGTACATTGTACCATGGTTGAATGAAAACGAAACGGATTCCCCAAGTCTTCGCTGCTTTCTCCTCTACAGAGATATGTCACAGAAATTGCAGAAAAGTCTAAGAAATAATCAATTAAGGCAAGCGAACCGCTTCTCAGAAAAACAGATTGAGAATTCCGCGAGGGTGTGACATTTTGTGACCATGGCGCTTTGATCTCAACAATGACCTTGACATTGAAGCCAACGTCGAGTTCGCCGACTCCTTTCTCCTGGAATGAACCAACACCGTCACCGCCTCCAGATCCAGCTTCATTGCCTTCTCCGCCGACTCAATGGCTCACTGCTCGCGACATGAAGCTCTTTGGCGCGCAACCACTGTCTTCGACCTCGGACATTGGTGTCGTTAAATGCCAAAACTGCAGTAAACCTGTTCTTCGTAGTTGCATTGCCTCGCATGTCGGTGAGAAGCTCTCGGAGCAGCTTGGTCACTATCTAATTGTGACCATATAGCTCAGTGTCGCGTCAATGGCAGCAAGAATTCTCAAGGCGGATCGATAGACCTCGACGGTACATGATTATTCCTTGTCTCAGCTGTTTAGCTCATATAATATCCAGACAAGAAAGGCAAGAAGCGCAAAGGATCCCCTACTCCTGATGACCCTTCGCTCCCTGCCAAAAAGAAAGCAAAGACCGCGAGCAAAGGCGGCAAAGGTCGCATCAAAGGTCCTGTCGATTTCGATCGACATTGCGGAGTTATAAACGACAAGGGCCTGGAATGTTCTCGCTCCTTGACATGCAAATCCCACTCGATGGGCGCCAAACGTGCTGTCCTAGGTCGTTCGAGACCTTACGACGACCTCTTGCTCGATTGGCAACGTGCAAACAATCCCAACTTTGTCGAACCCGTCAAGCGAGAGAGCAAAGCTGAGAAGAAGGAGAAACGTGACAAGGAAAAGCTGGAGAAGAAGAGACTTGCGGAACAGGCTGCTGCGGCTCTCGGGCTGGATCCTACCAAGAAGAGCAATCTCAACATATCCAAAAAGTCGGGGAAAAAAGCAGCAGCAGCGTCAGCTGTCCGGTTTGGAGATACGTTGAACATGGATATGGAGGAAAACTTTGACGACTGTTGACTCTGATGTCGAAGTTGAAGAGTTGGTGCAAGCAGTTCGGAGCGCCAGGGAAAGAGGTGTCATCGGGCAACCTTTGGCAATACCTTGTGACGCTGGGAGCTGGTTTGTGCAGTCTAGAGAGCGAGCTAGAGTCTGTCGAGACTTGTTGCTAGGTGCTCTTGGAAATGGCGGCGGCACTGGTGGAATGCCTGGTGGACTTGGAGGAAGCATGGGAATGGGACTAGGGAAACAGGTCGGCCTCGATGAACGGTCGAATGGCTTGATGAATTGTTGGCATTCCGGTATCGCGTGGCGCGATAACTGTACAACACGATAGCAATGTATCATATCTGGACAAGCATGTGTAAAACAAGGAGTTTCAAACCTCACGAGAACCATTTTGAGATCTAGCAACAAGATTACCCTTGTCGATATAAGGCAACTCCGCTGATGTCTATATTTGTCGCCGCTGTAACACATGTTCGTGGCGTTCGTGACGCGCTTGGACAATAAGGACAATTGTATAAGAAGGTATCGATGGAGATGGAAGACAAGGATTGTTGTTCTACGTATAACAAAGGTGTTTCGAACCGATCCTGATCAAGGATTCGGCAGTAACATGGCTTTGAAGAGTATAAATCCAACCTTGGAAGCGACGATCCTCACCACAACACCCTGACCGTTGTATCCTATAAATCTAGAACTATTAACGAGACCCCCAACATGGAACCAACACAAGAAGACACCACCTTTTCCACCTCTTGCCACCCAGACTCGATTACCGCCACAGCTCCTTGGTTGGTCTCGATGATCTATAACACGATATAAGCTCATTATCAGCCAACAGTGCAATGTATATTGAAATGGAAACAGATAACCCAGAGATGACCACTTGCGAGACCAGACCTGCTGGCAGCCCGTCTCGCCGCGTCTCTCCGCGGATCACTAAACCTTTGGCAAAGGCCCGAGCTTCTCCACAATGTCCTTCTACCACCTCAGGCTCCGAGTCCGACTCAGTATCCAGCTCCTTCGCATCGTCCTGCAAGTCTCCGAGCAACTTGACATTTCGAAAGATGGCTGAAAGAGCAGAGACAGATGAAAAGCTCGCCGCCGACCCCTGCATAGTTCCAGGCAGCATTCAGAAAACGAGCGTCCATTGCATCGGATGCGCCAAAAAGATCAAGCTGGATAATCGTCTTTCAGATTGCGCGAAACGGTGGACACAGCATCGCAAGAGTTGTGCTGGGCTTGTCAAGAAGGGTTTGATGATGCCCAGAAAGAAGAAAAGAGCTCCAGTGAATGCGCTCGCCGAGCCTACGATCCTCGCGGATTCCGAACAATCTCATGAAGAGCATCAGCGAGAGCTCTGGCGAACCAAAATCCTGCTATCGTCATGCAATCTATCAGGGAAATGGATTACATTGGGCTCTTGCTCCGTGAAATGGTACGTATGGTCTGTGTTCTTGGGTAAATTCAGCTTGACGAGAATCTGTAGGGAGAGAAAGCGGGTTTTCCTTGAAAATTTACTGTTAGTGTAATGCAGAGATATAATGTGAGATAATAGATGCCTGAGGTCAATAATTCTCTTCAACCACTGGCTTGAAATCTGCCAGTGGAAGGAAATCTGACAATGTCCTAGGCGGAGGACGGTTCTAGATCTAGCACTGTAACGGGCACTAGGTTGATTATTGTTTGGGGAAGAACCATCTCCGAACTCTCCGAAGGAGAAGAGAGGGGTATATGTAGGTAACGGAGGAACCTCGGATGCACCACTGATACCATCAGGAAATTACTAAACACACTATTTTTGTACGTGTAACTACGTGTGGGAAATCCGGTCCCGATGACTGGTTATTACTCAGTGAACTGTCTCTTGCTTGTCTCTCTTTCCTCCAAAGATGTCTACACTAGCTCAAATTTTCAGCTCTGTCTGTTCTTCTGATCCTTCTTGGATTTCACTTGGATGTTCTGTCCTGCAGGCTCGACTCTCAAATCTTGGCCGCGATGTCCTTTTCCGATTCCAGTCTGTGAATAATTATCGGCATCTTGCAAAAACGAAGATTATCCTCGCTATTTGCGATAAAATCCAACACCTGAAATCTGAAGCAGAAGCCGACTCTCCATTCGACTTTCCCGACCAGAATTTTTCAATACCTCAAGATCGATATGCTCTAATATCTCTTCTTTTCATCTCTCAGCTTGGTGCTGAAATTGCTGAATGCATTCGATATTGCCCGGTTCCTTTAGCTGTCGACTCTGGTCTGCTTTCTGTGTCTTGGTCTCCGTTGGCTGATGCACTCAGTCGTTTGAATGGCCATAACTTCTCGCATATCATACGCAGACATATGATCAAGCCAGGGCGTAACAAACCATGCAATCTGATTGCTAAGTATCTATTATCTCATTTCAAATACCTCAGTTCACTTTCTGGTCAGGCTCTCTCCGAATATTACCTTGCAATATTTCCTTTCGTTCGTCCTAAAGATCTCTCCTATTCAAATCTTATCTTGGACCTGCTTGTTGAGGATTTTGATTCGGTCATTGTTCAAACTGCTATATCGATGAATTTGTGTATTGTGGTCGAAGATCATATGCCTAGCATTTCGGTTCAGGATCAACATATGTCGGATAAGCGCGTCCAAGAACAAGGTAAACGGCGAGAGGCACGTATCGAAAAGAATTGTGGTTTTCTTGCGGAACTACAATCGGCACGCGATACATGGCCTCAAATGGTCCCCGAATCAACGGCGTTGAAATGCTTGAACGATTACTTTCTGAAATAAAAACTGAATTATTCGACTTTATCTTGGATAATACTTACGGAGAGTGAGGGGATTGGCGCTTGCGCCATTAAGGATCGGTATGAATGAGAAGAGATAGACTTCCGTTTCCATCTCGGTGAACCAGTCAGTCGACGCTTGTTGCTCCAACTTTTCGTGGGAGAGGAAAATTCCGGCCGTGACACTTTTTCTCTCCGTGACATTGCTCACATCTGGACTTGGTGGCTACATCATCAAAGTTGAATCTCCCAATCGTACAAAAAAAAAGCCCAAGAGAGAAAGAAAATGGATAGGAATCATTCGTCAAGCTTGAACAGTTCTATCGCTGCACCTCGCTTCAGTCTCAACAGCGCCTCGGGATCGAGTACCCCATCTGCCAGTCCATCGACCCAAGCTGCTCCTTCCTCTATGGTCACAAATGGATAGTCGACAGAATACAATATTTTGTTCAGTCCAATTGTATTCATATGGAACTGCAAGAGCTCGGTCGCAAAGTTGCCAGAGGTGGTTTCAAGGAGGTTCGTCTGCCAATAAGACGTGACATTGGCTTGCATTGGCATTCCAGCACTGATCTGCCTCTGCAACTCTGTATCTTGGGTCAATTTCAGTTGCCCAATGCTCATTAGGACTCACGTCGATCGATTCTAACAAGGTCAGATGGAATTCGCTCGCCCAGGTGTCCAACGATGATTTTGAGCTTGGGGAAACGACTTTGGGTCGTCAGAGTAAGATTTGAGAAGAAAAGAAACGACTTGCTCGAAGACTCCATTTGTGCAGAGTCCCAAGATGTGTGTCGACAGAGTAGCTGCAAATTCTTGGGCAGCGCCTGCGAGCCAAGGTGCATGTTGATACTCCAGGCTAGTAAGCAGATCAATATTCGATCTGGGATGGAAGTAAACCGGGACATCCAAGGCTGTTACCATCTCCCAGAAAACGTCGTATTCGGGTTGGTCGTAGTACAACAAGGTTTCTATCAAGGTAAGCGTCCAGCCTGTCTTCGAAAAACCAGCTCACGATTGTCGGGACCAGACTGCTGGTAATCGTTGAGCAAGGCACCCAAGAATCCGAGCTCTTTCACGGCCCGGTTGAGCTCTTGGGCTGCAACTGTGGCGTTGTGCATCGAGACAGTCGCGAAACCACCGAAGCGAAAGGTGTTGTTCGAAATGGAATCTGCGAGCTGATTGTTCACGTTGATGGCCATTGCAGCGGCTGCATCTGGGTCTGAGATACCCTGGACACAGGGTTCAGCACACGAGAGAATCATCTGCCGAAAGACTCAGCAGACATCTATTGTGAGCGAATCCCTCTTACAAAATCAACATTGTTAGCATTCATATGATCAAGCCGTTGGTTGTGAATATCTAGAAGATCTGAAAGGAATGCCGCACTGGTTTGACCTATTATTATCTCCATCAGAAACTAAATTTGATCATCGACTATGTTTACGCACGTACCAAAAGCAGGTAGCAAAAGAGGCTGTAGTTAGAGGACCAACGTCAGAGGGAAACACATACCCGACACTGGACGCCAATTCTGGAATCGTCCAAGCTTCCTCGAAAATGATTGTCCCGTTTTCATGGCTGTTCCAGACGCGAGCCTGGGCGGAAGATGTCGCCGCAAGCAGGATGAGCAAAGAGACAACCCTCATATCTTCAAGCAAGATGAGAGAAACGAGATGTCTCCAATCGTTGGTGTTTTATACGCCTGGGAGACGGAACAGCGTTGGAGTTTCTTCAGTCAGCAAGACATCGGCATGAAAGTAAAATGTTTTCGGCACTCGAACGTTCAGCGGAAGGAAGCCTCGCTAGGGTATCATGAGATCGACTGTGGTCCAACTACGCAATCCCGGGACCGCTGATTGATGTGAAAATTGCTCAAGTGCCGACATGCACCAGCGGCTTCAATTTCTCTACAAGTGCCCTCGGACAGGCTTGGGTACATATCTAGAAGGTGATTATTGTGTGCGACGACATACGAGACGAAGGTCGACACTCACGGTTCCTCGAGATACTTCATCTCTTCTTCAGTGAGCGTGAAAGAAGGATTGACAGCCTCTTCCAGACGCTTGATGGATGATATCCCAACAATAGGACTGGAAACCTTTGCGCTAACCCATGCCAATGCTACCTGAGCCATGGTTTGATCTCTCTGCTTTGCGATTTCCTCGACTCGAGCGATGATGGTCTTATCAGCATCGGAAAATTTCACGCCCCAACTTTCCTCACGATTCTTGATCCGAGCACTGTCTGAACTGCCTATGGGGCGAGCCAAATCACCTGCCTAGACTCAAATCAGACATTGGACGCTCTTTATTGGATGAAAGAGATTACTTGCAGTGGACCCCAGGGAATCAATCCAATTCCTGCAAATTTGCAATAGGGAATCATTTCACGCTCCTGGAGGAAAATTAGAAAAATGATAATGAAGACAAAGGCACCAACTTCTTCACGATACAGCAAAGAGTATTCGTTTTGCATACTGACAAACTTTGTCCAGTCGTGCTTGGCTGCCACTTCATTCAAGTGAGCGAACTGCCATGCTCTCATGGAGCTGCCGCCGATATAGCGAACCTTGCCCGTTTCGACCAGATCATGCAAAGCCTTCATGGTTTCTTCAGCAGGGACATCTGGGTCGTAACGATGGATCTGTAAAAGATCAATGTACGGTGTGTCGAGTCGTTGCAAAGATTCTTCGACAGCATTGAAGATGGCAGCACGAGAGAGACCCGTACGATTGATGTATTGCCGTTCATTCATCAGCTCCGGTGTCAAATAGGCGAGCTCTTCCACTGAAATTGTATATTGGGGTCAAATCTGGATGAAAAAATTCAGCGACGATGCATACCTTTGTCTGAAACGATTCCCCAACACTTGGTCGCGATGATAATCTGAGAACGAGGGATTTGGTACTATACAACAAGGTCAGCGTCAAACTCTTTCTAACGGATCGACGAACCTTCTTGATGAACTTTCCAATGACGCGTTCGGATTCACCGTTGGAGTACATGTTTGCGGTATCGATCGTGGTGGCTCTGCTCAAGTTGCGTCAGAAAAAAGCGCAAGACAAGGGAAAGCAAACGTACCCAGCATCCCAAGCAGCCTTCAGAACCCGGAATGATTCTTCCTCGTCAAGAGGCCATCCCTGAGTCACAGATCAGAAACAAACTGGGGGAATGTGGTCGACTAACACCCCATTTTGACGACCCAAAGCTCATCGCTCCAATTACAGGCACGGATATCTTGAGTCCAGAGTTTCCAAGCTGGGTGTAAACAACCTTTACAGTAGGTTGGACGTCCGCCATTTCTGCAGTAGACGAAACGAAAGGGGAGGATAACAAAGAGTATGAAGAGAAACAAACCAATGGCGGCCTCCTTTATAGATCGGATAAGCAACCAATTATTCAGCTGATTTCCCAGCCAGTGGAAGAAGGATGTTGCTGGCGAGACTTTTTTTGATGATTTCTGGACGGTTATCGTTCCGTGTAAGTAGTCAGCGTCGCTGACTGAGACTGTTGCCAGCAGGAACTCGTGGAGATGGGCGTTTTGTGTGTTAAACAAATTGAAAAGGCTTGCGAAACATGGTCCTGATCTTCTTGACAAAAGTAAACGTCTTCTCCATTCTGACAGTGGCTGAATATCTTGGCACTCTTTTGCATCAATGAAGAATCGTAGGTAGGCTCTAGCGCTGCGACCGGTAAAGCCCTGATATCAGTGATGAAAAGACTGCATGCAGAAGCACCAGAAGAGCCTGGCTTGCTATGAGCAAGACGAAAAACAAAAGAACACCTGAAAACTTACGCTCGTCACCATCCAGGTTTCGTTCTATGGACTAGGGATAGGCTGAGGACAGCGCCAGCAAAGAGCCTGAAAGTTATCCTTGCTGAATGATATTAATATAGCGGACAGATTCCGAACACCGCCAATGGCAATGAGCCTTGAAGAGCAAAGAAAGGTCGAGAAGGATTGGAGAAGTGTGTTAAGTATGCCCATTATCATCAGCTTGAAGACCGTATTCAAATATCTACAAACGAATGGCGAAGAGGATGCCGAATGCCATGGTTCAACTGGCAGCGATACCAGGGAGAGCGTGATAGCTTCAGTCTGCATAAACGTGAGCACTGGAAGACGACCATTTGAGAAGACCCTACGATATTCTGAGCCGGATTTAGAGGCGCCGCGAACGGGACGAGCCGACAAGACTCCCACGCTCTTTGAAAATTTGTCTGCGACCGGCGTCGCAGCAGCCATCTCATCCCCAGGACCAAATCTACAGACCGTAGAGGAACCATAAAGTCGACCAAATCCTTCTCGACGCACCTACGTCCTGGTCCATTAATTTCCCATCAAACAGTTCATTAATCCTTGCTAAAGAAAACCCTTCAAAATGTCGACCTCATCCCTCAAAGCCATCGCTCCCGTTCCTACAGCGGCCGATTTCTTGGATATTGTGCTGAGCAAGACGCAAAGGAAGACTCCTACGGTCCGTGGATTTCCTCGTGGATTATCTATCTTCTGTTTTTCTTCTTTCTTGGAACACGAAGATCTCTGCTGGATAGGATTTTGGATTGGTTAGACGATGGGCTGGGCAAGGATTTTGGCTTGGGCTGCAAGGAGAGAAGAAGAATTGTGGTGCTTATTATCCTTCTCATGCCTGGTTCCAACTTCGTCGCAGTTGTCTTCCTCTAATGGCGCCTCGTCCTTCTCATTGTGCTCCCTGGCCTCGTCGTGCAAATTTGACATCCATTCCTCTAGGTCATCCACAAAAACTTTAAAATCAGCCGAATTCGCAATTTCTACATGCGCAAGGTGAGATCCGTGCTCTCGTCTGGTCACTGCATCGGCTGACGCTCATCCACCAGGTCAAATTCACGCAAGACACGTTTGAGGAAAAGCTGGGAGCTATTTTGACCGAGTTTCCCATGTTAGATGTGAGTCGACGCCCCATTCTCTTTTGCATTTCGCTGACCAGTTCTACAGGACCTACATCCCTTCCTCTCCTCCCTCATGAACGTCCTTTACGACAAGAACCATTACAAGCTTGCACTTGGTCAGCTGAGGACAGCGAAGCACTTGATTGACCAAGTACTTATTCTTTCTTTCTTTCATATATTTCGCTCACCCAATTCCCCAGGTCGCAAAAGACTATGTCCGTCTTCTCAAATTCGGCGACAGCTTGTACAGGTGTAAGCAGCTGAAGAAGGCAGCTTTGGGACGGTTCGTGGTTTCATCAGATTTGCAGAGTGATGTCTTGTTGTTTTCCTTACACGACCCTTCAGTATGGCCACGATAATGCGCCGTCAAAAAGATCCGCTTGCCTACCTCGAACAGGTCCGACAGCATATATCGCGTCTTCCTGCGATTGACCCTAATACCAGGACATTATTGGTGAGCTACTTTCTGTTCTTCCTTTGCCTCGTCTCTTTTCTGCTTTGCTCTCAGTCTCTAACGTCCTTCGTTCAGATCTGTGGTTACCCCAACGTCGGCAAATCATCATTTATTAACAAAGTCACTCGGGCAGATGTCGATGTTCAACCATATGCATTCACGACGAAGAGTTTGTTTGTCGGGCATTTGGATTATAGATATCTGAGATGGCAGGTGAGCTAGCTGTCTGTTTTCCGCTGGGACGTCTTTTCTGATACCTTTCTAGGTCATCGACACTCCCGGACTGCTAGACCATTCTCTTGAGGAGATGGGGACGATAGAGATGCAGAGCGTCACTGCTTTAGCGCATTTGAAGGTCAGTCGTGTCTTTTCTTTGCTATATCGGCCTCTTGTTCATTACTGCAGGCTTGTATCTTGTTTTTCATCGATTTGAGTGGACAGTGTGGATATACTGTTGAAGCCCAGGTTAGTATTTCCTGGTTTTCATTTGGTTTTTTTTTTGGCTAATTCTATCACAGTGCAAACTATACCACTCCCTTAAACCGCTCTTCACAGGTAATCTCGTTCAAAATGTCGACTTGGGCGAATTGCTGACTCTTGCGTTCCAGGCAAGCCGACGGTCATTGTGATGAACAAGGCGGATGTGAGACGTCTGGAGGATTTGGGCGAGGAAGAGAGGGCGATGGTCGATGAGATTTTGGGAGCTGGTGCGTCTGATCATTTATGTTTCTGTTGCTGTCCATAACGCTGATCGTTTCTCTTTACAGACTCGGTTCAATCGATCCAAGTGTCATGCTATTCCGAAGAAGGCGTCATGGATCTGAAAAACATGGCTTGTGATGCATTGCTTGCGCAGAGAGTCGAAGGCAAAGTCAAGGTTATTCTATTGCTGCTGTCTCTTCTTCATTTGCTTGACCTCACCCAGGGCACCAAAATCAACTCTGTCATCAACCGTATCCACGTTGCGCAGCCTGTTCCACGAGATGAGCGAGAAAGAGCCGCTTGGATACCGGAGGGTGCTCTTGCAAGAAGAGACCTAGGACGAAGAGTATTCGCCAAGGCTGATAAGAGCTCCAAGAATGTCGACGATATGGATGAAACCGAGGAAAGACCACGTTTAGAGCGCGATAGAGAGCTTGAAGCTGGTGGTCCTGGGGTCTACAACATTAATTTGAAGGGTGAGTTGTCTTCTCCGCTTCGACCTTTTCTGACCAGCTTGCTCAGATTCCCATCTTTTGACGAATCCGGAGTGGAAATTCGACACGATGCCAGAGATTATGGATGGCAAGAATATCGCGGACTTTATTGATCCTGATATTGCGGAGAAACTTGAGGCACTGGAGAGGGAAGAAGAGAGGTTGGAGAAGGAGGGATTTTATGCAGAAGAGGAGGTAATTTGGATTTACTTCTCTTTGACGTCTCTTACCTTTTGCAGGACATGTTCGATTCCGACGACGAGCTTATCGAGCGAGATGCCCAGCATGCCTTGGCGCACAAAATCCATTCGCAGAGTATCAAGAAGAGCAAGAAGAATCAATCCAGGTATATGATCTTTTCATGTCCTGTTCTGCTGTCTAACCAGAAACCGCAGAATTCCTCGGACGGCTGCTCTACGGACCATCACGGAATTGAGCGCAGAGATGACCAAAGCTGGATTAGATCCCAGTCGGATTGAGGACAGAGCCCGCCTGCTAGCCAAGGTCGCTGGCGCGAAAGTCGGTTCAAAACGGAAGCGCGACGACGACGGCGATGATGACGAGATGGACGTCGATGAAGCAGATGAAGATGCTGAAGGATGGATGGACGTTGACGGTGAAGAATCTGCGCCTGCTAAACGGCAAAAAGGCAATACTGGTCTTTCGACAAAGAGACATCCAAGGTCGAACAGACAGTTGGCTGGAATGAGGGATGAGGCTGTGAGTCATTTCATCGCTGAATTCCTGTCGCTCATGTCTGCTTATAGCAAGCTTCTAAAGCCTTCCGACTACGTAACCTCGACCAGCGTCCCAGAAACATGCTCGCGAAAGCTGGCGAGGGAGACAGAGTTATCAAGACTAAAATGGTACGACGATCCCTTTGTTGTTGTTTTTCTTCGTTGACAGCTTTTTTAGCCCAAACATCTCTTCGCTGGCAAGCGCAAGGGCGGAAAGACCCAAAGAAGGTGATTGGTGTCCGACCGGCTGTACTCTGTTATTCTTTTTTACCATATCGATGAAATCATGCTTTTCTATGTAAACCTCCAGTAACCTCGAACAGCACCAATTCTCCTGTGAGTCTTCACCGTCGTATATCAATCACAAGAAAGGATACAAGCGTGAATGATTGGGAATCGCATGTTTCCTAGAATTCTATCCGCTCAACAAGGGATAAGCACTGCATTCAATTTCTTCTTAGAAGTCAGTGTACATAATGCTACGCCACTCGGTCTCATTCTGTGGCATGGTCTGGATCGCAGTCAGCATTAAAAGATGCAGGAAAAGATGTTGTCACTCACTGCTCCCAATCGAGCGCTAGCGTCGGCCTCAATGTTCATCTCACGAGGAATCTGCCAAAACTGAACCTTTACGCCTCGATTCTCATATTCTTCGACCGCAGCCAGAAGCATCAGCCAGAGGTCCTGGTTTTTGACCGCTTCTCCTCTGCTAGTGACCCATCCATTGGACTGCCATTTGAAAATGTATTCAGAGATGCCTCGGACGACATACTCGGAATCTGTGGCGATCACGATGGTTGGAAGCCTTCTCCTGACCAGCTTCGCAGGCCAAATGCGGCATGAGCTGCTCGAAGTTCAGTCTATTTGAGGTCACTGGATCCAGGCCGAACGATAGTTGGTGATCTGGATACAGCGAAATTCCACAACCAGCTCGAACCCCTTCCTGGCCATTATTGGGTGCAGCACCATCGGTGAAAATGACGACGGATAGAATTCCACTAGCCTCATGGATCCAACGAACACCAGTTCCGATTGGGTTGACTCTGGCCTCCAAGTCGACTCCAGGGTAAAAATTTGGGTTGAAATGTCTGGTGGACATGTTGCAGCGAAAGGACCGCCACAAAGTTAGGTTTGCGATTGTTTAGCCCGGACGCGTAGGTCGAATGTTCTCGAAAGTTCAACAAACATGATATTGTCTTCTTCCCCACTCATGGAGTCGAGACCCTTTTGTATGGGTCCCACATGATTTTTTTCAGACAATCTGCGGTGATCCGGTGTTTTGATCCGATAGCCCAGTCGTTTGTGGCGGCGCGTCACCGATCGCTGTACCGGATGATATATCGGGAGGATGTATGGGTATCGTAAGCGTTTCCTGTTGAGTTGCAAGGTCGATGAGGACCAGCGAGGTCATGTCGGCGCTGTCGGCGCATTTTGGTGCGGAAGTGATCGAGAGCTGAGACTGCCAGTCCGACGAAGAAGCTGAAAATGTTATCGAAGCCAAACCAGGGCCAGCTATTCATCAAGGGAGTTTCGGCGACATGGTCGTCGCTGAATTCTGTCGAGACATAATCGTCGTCCACAGATTCAAGTGACCGTGAAAGGCAACCTCTACGTGGGAACTTCGTGTTCGTTGTCACGCATTGATAGTCACGCTCGCACATAACCCAGTGTCAGTGTCCAACAGCTTCTGCGACAAGCACCTAGAGACAACCCAAAACGAGTTACTGAAGCAAATAGAGAATGAAAGAGATATATCAAAATAGAGGATTGCCGTGTTGGAACAACAGGTTGAAGAATTGCAGCCAAAGTCGAGCTCGGACCGTGTTAGTAGACTCGATCTACCTCTTATTCAAAATAATTTCTCAAATTTCTTCCCATAGTGGCAGTCTAAAACAACTTCAAATGTCAAAATCAACTCAATCGACGTGGACGAGCCTGAAGAGCTTGATCATTTGAACTTTGATCTAGACGTGTTCGAAGCTACAGGTCATCGTACTTGCTGGTTTCAGACATTATACTGACCAAAATATCAGCGGGAGACTTCTCAACGACCATAATCGAAGAAGACACTTTCCATCATCAAGCTTCCCCAAGAGTTTCTGACGTCTTCGAGCTCTGCTCCGGTCGTCAAAAGCGCTCCTCCCGAGGCATGTCCTTTGAAAGAGGATGATAGACAAAAGGATTGCGATAAACCGCCCGAATCATCAAGTGAGCCTGATCCTTCTCTATTTCAACAAGGTTTTATATTGTTTTCAGACAAGCGTCTATCCTCGTCTTCCTCCACACTCGACACACGTCGTTCGAAACGTTCGCAAGAAATGCCGTTGCCGCCCAGATGGAAGGTCTTCTTGACTTCAACATTGATGAATATATCGACGATCAAGGGCTGAGTGACAAAATCGACATGTCGGCTATAGATTCGTTCAAGGTCAGATATGCCCTGATCTTTCTCCAATTGCTCTGACGAACATATCCAGTGAGTCCTCCATTGGAGCATGTAAGAGGCGATGCTCTGTGTGATTGAGCTACCGACCGGTCTTTTCTAGACGCGGTAATCGCAGTCAATTTGCAAGTGCGAAGATTATTCTCTTCGTGGTCGTAAAAAAAATGCTGACGAGTCGGCAGCATGATCTCCACTTATAATGCAGCAGGTGTCAAGGTCATTGTCAACACTCTGTTGAACCACATGAGTTCGTCGTCTTTGCTACCAAAAACCGGCCGGCCGCTGAAGCTCCCTCTAGCTTCGACCGAATCTGGACAAGGTGTCGCTGGTTCGAGCCTTACCCATTACAAATATCCTGGATCTAGTATACGAGTTCGGTAAGTTCATCGCACTGAAACCTTCTCGTATTTGACGCAGGTTAGGACTTTCACCATTGCGACTTGGACACTGGCGACGACATCGTGAATTACAATAACCGTCTTGAAGTTCAGACTTGCGAACTTGCTAATCTGGCCCAGTGAGCGTTGACATTTCGTATTATTTGTTTCCACGGATTGTTGCTAAAGCCTCAATACTACATGATCATACGTGCAAGGCAAGCTCGCACAATATGCCAACGATTTGCTCTCTCTGGGTGCTGTAGGATTCCGTCTGGATGCTGCGAAACGTTCGTCAAGGAGTTCTAATCATCAATCATCCTTGATTCAAGCCTTTTTTGTATATACTGGCAACCGAGATTGCAAGTCTCTTTCAACCCGGGTCAAAGCCACATGTCACTCAAGAGGTCGCCTCGTCGTCGATGGAACCCATTCAACCTTCCGAGTATTTTGGAAATGGTACGAAGCAATGTCCTCTCATTCTCCTCGTCTAATCATTTTGGTAGGAGACGTACAAGAATAAGACGGAATTACCCGCCATGAATTCAGCTGAATCGGTGCAGATTTCGATACACACATGCGCTGCAGAGTGCATTTTCTGGCGGTGGCATCTCTGGGCTCCAAAACCTAGCAAGGTGGGTTAAACCTCTTTAGCGCTGTCTAATAGCCACTAAAGACACCGTGACTAGGTTGGCTTTCGAGAAGCCAGGCAAATGTCTTTGTCGCAAACCACGACACAGAACGAGTAATATTCTAGCAATTAGCTTGCATTACCGTCTTTGATATCTTTGTCAGAATCGGGATTCACTCATCTCAAGATCGCCATGTGACAGCCACGATCTTCTCTTTAGCTTCGCCGGGCCCCCACAATCCTTTCAAGCTATAGTGGCATCAATGATGGAGCCCCTAATGTTCCTTTCATTCTTCTGAAGTTTTGCCAGGCGCTGGTATATATGTGCTGAGACAGTTTGTATGGTTGTGTTTGTACATCTTATTGAATCTCAAATTAGATCTCCGATATGAGAGAGAGAGAGCAAGTTACGAGCCCAAGCGCCTGGATGGGAGGCTGGGGATTGTCCCGAGGTTTGCACTGTGGCGTCCAGTCAACTTACGATGAATGTCCAGCCAGAACCGGAAAATAAATGGAAAACCAAATGCCATTTCTATGCATTAACTAAATTCTACTATCAATTTCGTGCCTTACTGTAGCACTTGTGATTAATCGAGGGCATCAAGAGTCCTGGGGTAAAAGTGAGCTTATGAAGGGTCTGAAAATGAGAGTGAAACTCACGACTCGTCGCGAGCGTCGATGTCGATGAAGAAATCACGTTTCTTCTTCTCTCCGTGTTTCTTGAGGGCGTCACCGGCAAGTTTGACTGCACTTTCACGGTTCTTCTTGCGAGTGTCTTTGTCGGTCTGACCGGAAGGGTTCAAGGCCCACTTCTCGACTGCTTTGCCAGCCTGTTTGGCAGCAGGGCTCTTGGCGATTTTTGACACCTGGCCGCCTCGAGCTTCGAGGATCCTGGGAAGAAAATATGAGCCTAGTTTGATCTGAAACGGTTGTGAAGACTCACTCGTCGCGAGCGTCGACATCGATGAAGAGAGCACGTTTCTTCTTCTCGCCGTGTTTCTTGAGAGCGTCACCGGCAAGTTTGACTGCACTTTCACGGTTCTTCTTGCGAGTGTCTTTGTCGGTCTGACCGGAAGGGTTCAAGGCCCACTTCTCGACTGCTTTGCCAGCCTGTTTGGCAGCAGGGCTCTTGGCAATTTTTGAAACCTGGCCACCTCGGGCTTCGAGGATCCTAAGAGAAAGATAAGCTGGATTCAAGTGATAGAAATATATCAAGACTTACTCGTCGCGAGCATCAATGTCGATGGAGAGATCACGTTTTTTCTTCTCGCCGTGCTTCTTGAGGGCGTCACCGGCAAGTTTGACTGCACTTTCACGGTTCTTCTTGCGAGTCTCTTTGTCGGTCTGACCGGAAGGGTTCAAGGCCCACTTCTCAACTGCTTTGCCAGCCTGTTTGGCAGCAGGGCTCTTGGCAATTTTTGAAACCTGGCCACCTCGGGCTTCGAGGATCCTGACAGAAACATGAGCGAAGTTCGAAAATTTCAACAGTATCAATACTTACTCGTCGCGAGCATCAATGTCGATGGAGAGATCACGTTTCTTCTTCTCGCCGTGCTTCTTGAGGGCGTCACCGGCAAGTTTGACTGCACTTTCGCGGTTCTTCTTGCGAGTCTCTTTGTCGGTCTGACCGGAAGGGTTCAAGGCCCACTTCTCGACTGCTTTGCCAGCCTGCTTGGCAGCAGGGCTCTTGGCAATTTTTGAAACCTGGCCACCTCGTGCTTCGAGGATCCTGACAGAAACATGAGTGAAGTTCGAAAACTTCAACAGTATCAATACTTACTCGTCGCGAGCATCAATGTCGATGGAGAGATCACGTTTCTTCTTCTCGCCGTGCTTCTTGAGGGCATCACCGGCAAGTTTGACTGCACTTTCGCGGTTCTTCTTGCGAGTCTCTTTGTCGGTCTGACCGGAAGGGTTCAACGCCCACTTCTCGACTGCTTTGCCAGCCTGCTTGGCGGCAGGGCTCTTGGCGATTTTTGAAACCTGGCCACCTCGGGCTTCGAGGATCCTGAGAGAAAAATGAGCTGGATTCGAGTGGTACAAATATATCAAGACTTACTCGTCGCGAGCATTGACATCGACGGTGAGAGAGCGCTTTGAACTAGAAGATATGTCAGTTCAGGACCTGGGATGAACTGGATGGACTGACGGAGCAGGCGCTGCAGCTGCCAGAATAGCGCAAGAAACGAGAACAGTGGAAGAGACAATAGTAGACTTCATGATGAAAGTGTTTCGACGTAAGGGCTGATAGGTTGATAGAGTTTCGTTAAGTCGTAGAAAGAAGGCAAGGCCTGCTTGGTGGATTTGGTTTTGTAGGATGGGTGAAATGAGACCAGCTCAATTGAAGGATAGTAAGGCTGGAACCCAGGCTTTTATACACTTTGGTGGTCCCGAGTAATTGGCACTGGATGCATAGGATATTTTTGTCCCAGCAATGGAATGACTGGTCATGGAACTTGACTCCACAGAGCCGAACCCGAGAGGACTCGAGCAGACTAAGCCCACGGGGCGACTGTCGATGATGGGAGTGCGATGACGGTTGTGTGATTAATCATCTGTGATCGTAGTTCCTACATAACATGATCAATGATCTAGATCTACATCATAGTTACAGCGCCGCGGATACAATTGATCTTCGGAGTAAAGCGTATCCGGGGAACTCTTTGCTATGTATTCGAATTGCCCGCCTGATCTGAATGCCCTGCAACAACACCAAGAGGAAACAGGTCTTGACCTGTCTTGGTCCTGTCAGCAGTCTGTGGGAGACATACCCAGACTCTTGTTCATGCCACTAGATTTACCATCATTGATCTAGTCAATCTAGTGTCTAGTAACACTATTGTGATTGTTTCATGATCTGAAGATGGTAATCAAATCTAAGGAATTATATGGGCCTTGGCCTTCGGGAGTTTTGCCCGACATAGGAAGTTCGGACTAATAGTGGCCAAGATGCTCCAAGATGCATGACAAACAGAAAAAAACCATGGTAAAGGCCACAGCTTTCTAGATGATCAGAATATGATGGTCTAAAAACGAAGAGAATGGATATACCGGGACCTGAGCAAGCATCGCTGCTCTCAAGACTGGATTCTTCACCGAAACCAGGAGCTTCATCCGAAGGAATGAATATCACGACATACAGCTTCTATTGGGCTGGTCTCAGTGCATGATCTACTCTAACTAGTAACTACTGTAGGCATGCGACTAGAATCCAAGATCGTCGGAAACTTTACCCGAGGTTGTTGGGCGGTCCAACTTTGTCCAACTGCGACCGAATCTCAGGGCGATGGAGGTATCATGAGAGAGCAAGCGAAACATCGGCGGATTTTGTTGTTCATGTCATTCGTGTGCGAAAGAGATAATTTCTGGTTGGATCAGTTCGACCCAGAGTATGTTGCATGGGGCATTCTCTCCACATCGACCGTATTCGCCTACAGTATGCAAAGAGTTCAGTGACCGTCCACTGAAGGCATTGTTGTCGACTTGTTGTACGTGAAGGCAGCAGGCGATGATGTGACCGAGATCTGACAAGCGGCAGCCTCACCTATACGCGGCGGGGCGAAACATTATTCAACTCCGCTATGATTCTTATCAAATGACCGTCGGCAACCACCGTCGGTACCGGCTCTTCCTGCTCCGGGTTTGTAACTCCGTACATCTGCTTTGTGCAATTTCGGCACACCCAACTTGAATTTTTCATGGTCAATAAGAATCTGATGTAAAGCAATGAGTAAGGGCCCGATTTCTCTATGAACTGAAAATCGGCCATAGCACCTTGATTCTTGAATAATCTTTCCAGATGTTCCGGCGCTCAGCATATATGTCCCTGTAGGCTATTGAAGTCCACTGATCCGCTGAAGGAAGGAAGGATAACAATCTCATCAACATATGTCACCAATGGTCTGGAACGCTAGAGGAGAGAAATGCACCTCTCTGGTACAAGTGGGCTGTCTTGCTTCTCACTTCAACAAAGTCGACAGTGACGAGCCGATCCGGTCAACGTAGTCTTTATTACTTGTATTCGCGCGCTCTAATCGCGATTGTATTGTGGTTCAGGTCTTCGAAAAGGTTGAAGAAAGAAATCTCGAGGTTGTCAATGGTGACTACAGAAAGGCGTCATTCTCGACGTACAGAAATCCGAGTCGATCTTTCGAAAGCAAAATTGAGCTTTTATTCCTATGAATCACTTCCAGAAGTGATGAGGAATCCGAGTGGTCTCTCTGACGACACTGCCGCTAGTTTCATCCATTTTTTCCTCCGTCACTTATGCAGTCGGTATGCAACCGCAATATTGACAAGCGACTATGCGATGCAAAAGTCACGACCCTGCACCAATACACAAGTCAGACGGACTGTTCTGGCGCAGGCTGCGACATTGCAAGAGCCCTCAGCGGCGGTATGTAGCTATGACAATGTATGTGGCAAGGTGGACCTGCAGGAGCCGGGGCTACGACTGCTGGTTCCACCGGACCGACAAAGAGAGGTGATCCCTATCCAGTGAGCATACCACCAGGGCCACCACGAGATTATAAAATCGGATGGGCAGTCGCAGATAGTAGTGCAAGAGCCAGTAAGACAGTGGTAAAGGTCGATGGCATGATAAATAGAGATTTTGATTGAAATAAGAAAGCAAATGGTCCTGGGCTTCATATCGAGCCGGATGTTTCATTATCCACAGCTAAACCTGGTGAAACTTTCTCCAAGGTCGTCGGCTAGTACCTAGGCAGTCAGTCATTTCAGAAGCCATGAGTGAACCTTGACGCACTTTTTCAAAAGGCTTGCTGACCGATTCAGAGGACCGGTTGAACTATGATTCCCTCCTTCCTTTCTTCTCAGATATCAGCTCCACGGCCCAAGCTTGAGACGAGCTGAAACACTTCTCTCTCCAATTTTTTTTCCAGAACTTTCTGCCGCAATCGCAACCGACACCCAAGCAAATATTTTAGACGAATTGGTCAAGATGTCTGCAAAGATTCGTACTTGTCGACAACTGAAAAAGAGTTCTGAAACAGCTGGAGTGAAGCACAGGTTTCCTTGGTTGCATGTGAAGAGATTTGAGATCCCTTTGGGTACATGCGAAGGGATTCAGGAAAAAGTGAATTGGACGAACCTTTACTTCCAACGGTTTATAGAGCTGATACACCCTTCTCTGGATCCTCTGGAGACAGTTCCGGAATCGCCTCGCTCCTTCTGACCAGGCGACAAGTTCGATGTTTTGGCCAGGTCGAGACGAGGAAAATGATGACGCCCATTAAGAAGCGGTTCCAGCCCATTCGCAAGAAAGCCAAAAGTGACGCGTCGCTATCGAAATTCTCAGCAAAACCAAAGGATGTTTTTATAGCTCAGGCTCATCCTGAAAGTACTGTAAAAATATGACCGTAAGTTCAGTAACGCGTAACGGGCACCCCTGAACTCACTTCCTACCAGTGTTCGTAATGCGTAACAAGGCCGGCTGAACTGACATTTTTCGAGCTCCGTAACGTTTCAGGGCTGCCGGAGCGGCCGGCTACGCCGGCACGGGCCAAAAATGAACTGAACTCCAAGCCGTAACACCAATTTTCGGTCGCTGAACTGACTTCCGGCCAAGTTCAGCCGTAACGCGTAACAATGGGTGAACTTATGGTCATATTTTTACAGTATCGGTGAACTCTTCGTTCAATGGTCACTGGGCCGCAGCGCTATTCGTATCCATTTCTCGTTGACAGTCGGGGTCTGCGAATTGAAGCTTGAAGGTTCTTGGAAGGTCTGCGACAACTTGGTCGATCCACGTGGTTCGAGAGGTCCGACGTCGATCATCATGTCGCTCGATGAACCCTGTACCTTGATTTTTCTGCCATAGCTTTCCCAAACCACCATGTCCGCCACGGAAGAAACAGCTCCTGGGCGCCTAGTTTGCTGATGACGGCGCGCCATGACATTTCTGAGACTTTCGAATGCTGTTTGAGTTGGTTTTGAGCTGGCAGTTTATCGCTCGTCTTTAACATGGACGCTGCTCAGCCACAAGCCAGTAAGTTAGCCAGATTTCTTATTCGCCTGTACTCACCATGCGTCAAAGCCACAGCAGGGATCCCGCCAAAAGAATCAAATCAAATCCAAGCGTCTTCACCAGCTATAATCGCGAAGCCAAAGTCTACGATGAAGCTATGGTAGCTCGATGGAAGATTGCCATGGATGGAATTCTACTCTTCGTAAGTCCAATATCGTAGAAGATATGGAACTGATAGTCGCCTAGGCTGCGCTTTTTTCTGCCGTCGTAACAGCGTTTATTATCGAAAGCTACCAGCTTTTATCACCGGACCCAGCCCAGCTCACGCTCCTCATTCTCTATCAGATCTCCCAGCAGCTCGCGAATGGCTCTCAGACCGTCGCCTCCCTCCCGAGCCCTTCCGAAATCCCTTTCTCGCCATCCAGACTTGCGATTCTGACCAACTTTTTCTGGTTCATCAGTCTTGCGCTCAGCTTGACATCTGCTTTTGCTGCTACGCTCATTCAGCAATGGGCCCCGGAGTACATTCATGCAATTGAGCGTCGACAGGTTCCAGAAATGCGAGGAAGAATCCGAGCATTCCTTTCGAGCATTCCTTTTCGAAGGTGTCGAGAGGTCCAGGGTGTCAGCCATTGTGGAAGGGACACCAGCACTTCTTCATGTTTCATTATTCTCATTCTTCATTGGCCTCATCTTCTTCCTTCGTCCAATCAACAATGTCATCACATACGTGATGAGCGGTTTGCTCGTCGTATGCGGGACAGCCTATTTCTACGCGACCATTGCGCCACTCATCTCCATTGCTTCACCCATCCGAACGGCTCTCACGACGTTCATATTACCTGGCTTATTTGGACATTGGTAACCATCCCAAAGAGTTTGACGGATTGAAGCTAGCGCTTTACATTCTCAAGCTCCCGCCAGCTACCCAACTACATAATCCGCTGGCTATTCGCGCTGAGCTTGCATGTGCCTTGACTGGCGTATGTGATTACCTGCTCAACGAAATCAGAAATCTCGCCAAGCCGCTTGAAATAGATTCTTTGGCATTGGATGGAATAGATCGATGTATCCAGTTCACCTCGTTTCTCGCATCATGATCTCCTGTTGAACAGCGTGTTTATGCCTCTGCTGTATGGCTGATAACAATCCACCTTACGCACCGCCGCGAAACGCCAGGAGCAATCAATGTGGTCAACCCTTTATTGCTAATGAAATTCTCCCACCACTGGTCAACATCACTGACACAGATGCCTTGCAGATCGTCAAAAAATTCTCTCATCGCGCGTCTGGTGGGATGCTACCGGCGGTTCTCTATTAGTGCTTCATCACTTGCACAGCAGCGACATTCTGAGAGACCCAATCATTGCTCCAATATATCAGTTCCAGGGCCTGCTCGATCTGTTCTACGACAACAATACGACCGATGCTTTCGTTGTCTCTCACCTGGAACAGTGTCCTTCTACCCTTGCTGGACTTCCTTCGACGCTCCAGAATCAGGTCATCGACTGCTTGAAATGGTTTGCAAATTCATACATCCCATTGAACGGACATTGTCTCCGACATTGTTCCGTCTTGCTGGAATACTGGATGATGGAAAAGCTGTGACACTTGCTATAAAGAACTTTGAAAGGTTCATTCTCCAATTTGACGATTTATACATGGATCTCGACCAAACGAAGAAAGATCAACATCTTCTTGACGCCAAGGAAGCTCTTGAGAAGCTCAAGGAGACAGCTTCAGAGCCCGACTTTGTGTACAAGGCTCTTGCGCTTCGTTTCAATGAATAAAGGTGCGCAATTGTTCAAGGTTATAAATCTCTGAGACTGATGCTTTACCTAGATGATAGACAGTCGCTCGCTTTGGGATAACTCATATTCGCCACCGGTCGTGAATCGGCTTAGAGACATATCGAACAAGTTGAATAGGACACCAGCCACAGTCACATCTCCAGGCTGGAATCATATTTTAGACTCTCTTCTGGTACAGGAATTTGATATATCGCTAGACTTCAGTCATAAGTCTGCGGTACGGGACGAAGAATGTAACGATGCAGTATTCTAGACAGCTTTCGACTGGTATAATATGAGCGACAAGTGAAAGAGAGAATAGGAAAACTCACTATAGAATGAGCGACCTGATGACACGAGCTAGACTGGGCTTGTCCCTCGATTGGATATCGGAGGCCGAGAAAGTGCAGACTAATGTAATGTAGACAGAGACACCTGCGAGAAGACGTTCTGGTAGCGAGAGATCGAGTTGGAAAGATCGGTGGCTCCGGGCTGAAACATGTTGCTGCAAACGCTATACCCAACAGCTTCAAGTACATTGGAGAGGTACAAGATCGTGAATGCGATGCTGACCGGGCCGTCCCAAATAACAATCGTTTTCTTTTTGAAATATCCGCAGCATTGCAATTTGTGATTGGAAATGAAATACATGGTTCTCCCAGTCCAACCGGATAGTTGTCCACTCAAGCTACGACGCTCAATGTCGGGAAACGAGAGAGAAACTGGACAGGAAGATATAGGTGTTCTGCCGGATTCGAATGGATACATCTGACTATCTCTGGTTGTGCATGTAATTATGCCATGTGGGAGATATCCTTCGGTCTATGAGCGCAGATCAATTAGCTTCGCACCCAGATTTTCAACAAGATACTCACTTGAGAGACTTTAACACTAGTTCACCCCTAGAATCCACTTCGACCATTGTGAAATCCTCGGTTTTAGTGCCACAAAATACCCAAAGACGAATCGACCACATTACTACATCGTAGAATTCTTCCCAATCGCCCTGCGTATCACATTGCCAGTGGTGATGAATGCAGTTCACAATCAAGCCAGCGACTGACATGCAAGACTGCAAACAGGACGAAGTTGACCACTAACAAGAGATAGTGATTTGGAGATTCAGAATTGTGCTCCATGGTAGAGAAGGCTGGAATAAGAATCAACTTAGTACACAGAGAAACACTGGGGAAACATGATGACCTACAGGCGGATCTGCACCCTATGATCGCCAACATCATGGAATGGAAAACTTGATTCGAGGCTCGTCCGAGTTTTACTGAAAGTAGGATTGTAAAGAATGCTGCCACCGTTAGCCCCGAACGTGATGAGCCAGCTGGTCGTCGTCGCCATGGTTCGGACCGAGAGCTGGATGATAAACGATGCAGTTGCCTGGGGAACACTGTGAAACAGTTGCCTGCCATGACCAGAGTGTGGATGGTGGTCTCCATCGCTGACGGTGGAGGCCTAAGTCGTCGAAGAGACCTAGAAGAGTCCATGATGTTTGAATTAGAGGAAAAGCCGGTTTAGTGACATGTTTGTCACACGTGTCACAGGCTATCGGATCTTCTGGCTAATGCCCAAAAACCCTTCTCGACTCATGTCCAAATCTCAAATTATTTTCATTCCGAATTTCAGAGCGAACTAGTCTCCCTCGGGATTTACGTCAGACCGCCGATCAGTACTTGAGAGAGACTAAAAATTTGACAGACGCGGCATTGCCAAAATTGGGTGCTCGGGGTTTCATCACCCAGCCAGAGGTGTTCTGGCGACCGCTACGAGTGACACGGTCACATCCTCGACCCAAATATGCCATCTGGGATACTAGCGAATGGCGCTGGACAGCTGAAAACGACGGACTTGTCCTTGTCAGACCTCTCCTGGTCATAAAACTCGGCGATCTCCTTCAGGCTCTTCAATCCTTCGTCCGACGTCAGTTCTTGGAGTTCAGAGTCCTTTATAATTTCCATGGTCTTGGTGTCGTGTGTGTACAAGTAGGCTCTGACACCGAAGACGGCAAGGCCGTAGACACGCGATGTCTTATAGAGACGGGGCATTGCCTTCAGCGCAGTCTCCACCGCTTTTACCTCCTCTTTGATCTTATCGATAAATTGAAGATCAGAGATGGTGAGGCGTCGAAGGACAAGCACCGGAATGCCGAGTGCGATAGACTCGACGGCAAGCATCACTGTTCCGCATCAACTTGGCACTGGGGGATGATACGGAATTTGGTGGGCAGGAAAGATATGTCTGAGGAGCTCATTGTAGAAAGCGCCAACGTCGTTATGTGTTCCGCCACTATTGACCTTGAGCTTGAGAGCGTCAGCCTGCAGACGAGGATCTTGCATGATGGCATTCATTAGATGAGCTCGAGCACGAAACAGTCTTATTCCACAAGGCTTGCGCTTTCCGACCACCATCTTGTAGCACGCATCGAGCAAACCAATATTTCTATAGCAAACTTTAGGGTCAGCAAAAAAAGGAAAGGAAAGTAATAGGATATTCGAGCAAGTCCGGACAGCTGTCGAAACAATATAACATTGTACTCACCAGTCCACGGGGGCTCCGAGGAAAGATTCCAGTTGCTTGAAGGAGACCAGGAGCACTGATGACCGAAGATGAAACGTCTCCGTCTTGCATTTCCTATCGATTGTAAAAAAGCAGATTCCTGGAGGCTTGGGTACCTATATGAGAAGGATTTCCGGAAACAGGCAAACGAAATGGACGAACCTTTCGTCTCACGTCCGTCCGAGCCATGGATCCTTTGTACACAACGTCTGGATCTCCATCTTGTTTACCAAGCCATAGCGGCTTCGTTGTTCCCGTCACGAAGACGGCTGACGGATTTGAATTAGCTTTGAAGCCTGGCCTCGGCATGAAAAGAGCCTAGCAACTGAACAGATTGATATTCTTGCGAGAGAAGACGGAATGTAACAGGCAAACTGTTGGGTGGCAGAGCTGTCGAAATCATGAGCGAAACCAAAAGGTTTTTCCTTGCGCACAGTGCTCACCTTCATTTACGCCGCAACAGAAAAATGAGGCGGCAGCGCTGTCGATGCATCGCATTCTGACGTGGTGTCAAGCCGAAGTTGCCCGCACGTGCTGCGGCTCCTTCACACTTCTCGAATCTTACTCGAATCTCTTCGATTTCTACGACCTTGAGTCATCGGCGGCGGCAAGAGGAAGGCGGAATGTGCTTATCCGAACCATGAAGGAGCCTGAAGGAACAGGCCAGAAACTTTGAGCTTCAAAGACAATTTTGCTTTTTCAACAGGCCACTCAGCTCGCACTGGAAAAATCGCCTCCTTCTCTTTCTCAAGTGAGTCTGGTTCTCAAATATTCACTTATTCCATTCACAATCCCGCAGCAGTATTTGGTTGCTCAAGAAATATTTTCACTGGACCTGCGACATGCATTTCAACGCGTTAATCGTCACTTCCCTCCTCTTCATCACAGGAAATGCGGCCCCAGACATTGTCTGGAACCCCAAGATTACTTCTCCTGTGGCCGGCACCGTCTGGATCTCTGGACGCAAAGTCAACGTCACTTGGTCAATTCATTTATTCCTGTTCTCTTTGGTGCTCACTTCACCGACCAGGGATCTATCTGGTAGACCGGATAAGCTCACACAGCCGCTGACGCCAGGACGTCTTCAGCTGAGACAAGGCGGCTTTTTCCCCAGTGGCCGCTCAGGTTTAGCTCTCCCTTACTAGAATTGTTGGCTGCTGACGCCTTGGGATTAGTTGGCTTCATTGCTGAGAAATTCAATCTGCGCGCTGGATTCGTCGAGGTTACTGTTCCCTAAAGTTCCATCTGGCGACAACTACGAGATCGTCTGTACGTCTCCGATCCACCTTCCATTCTCGTCAATACTGATAAGCTTGCTAGTGTTCGGTGACTCTGGGAATATCGGGCCAGATTTCTCTATTGTTGCTCCTTGAATATGTATCATAAATATCCGATACATGTCGTTTCCATATTTAGCGGGCGGCGCATGAAGGGCGGGATTATATAAGTCGGCTATCTCGACAAGATACCGAGTCACTTGACATCATGCCACAGCCTCAGGCTTGCATGACATGTTGCTGAAAGCGAGCGCAGTTTGCGCGAACAGCTTTGTTTCCTTTATCTTGACCGTGACAGCTCGTCTCTAAACACCTTGGGCTCAATCTTGTGGTAATCAGATATGAACCAACTTTTCTACTTGGGACACGAGCCGCCTACTTTCCAGCTGGATCTCTCGCTACCGCCGCGCGAGCGTCACGCTCATATTTGTGCAGCATTTCGGGAACAATTGGCAGAAGTGCAAAGTATTTGGGACGATATCTTCAATTCAATTCTGGTAGGTTTCGTTGGAAAGGGATTGAAGGTGCTTCACGTCGTCATGCTATCTAATTCCTGTTATTGATCTCAGTCCTTAGGCTCTGGCGCCGCATCTGCTGAAACGAGTGTTTTCAGAGGAGGAAACGGAAGAAATCAAGGGTATTTCGCAGGCTTCAGGTCAGTTTACGTTGCATTCTTCTGATATACTTTACCATTCGGACGAACAGGGATACCAATTCACCTTGTTGTTGCATTCAACACCTTCCTTGACCTATTCTCTGGCTGCACAAGCGGTGGTGTCAAATCTACAGCAACTGATAGCAGAACCGCTCGGATGCTGCACTTTCGAGGATTGGACTGGGAAATGGAACCCTTGCGCGACCTCGTGATACATCTCGAGCTCGTTCGTGACGGCCAAGTGGTCGCCAGGACCATAACCTATGCTGGCTATGTTGGAGTTCTGACAGCGGTAAGACCAGGGTTATCTCTATCGCTCAATTATCGGGCGCGGATAGAGAGCTCTTCGTCGGTGTTTGCTCATCGGTATCATCAACTCATGATACTCCTTGGACGCAGACCGTCAATACCGTCGGTACTTCGGGGTATACTTTTGGCTCCGAAGTTACCAACATTGGCCGGCATCGCTGAAACTATGAGCGGGTCGAACAAGAAGACCCTTGATCAAGTCTTCGCCTTGTTATTTAACATTCTGCTCGCCCACTTCTGTCCTTATTGTCGAAAAGGATCTCAAGTCGGCAGTGATACACGTTTCGAACGATTTTCTCGTTGTGACCAATCACGACGTGCGAATGGAAAGCCACGATTGGAAGTCAGAGCTTCGCGTCCACGGGATTCAAGATCCCCTCTTGGGCGACAGTGTTGATCGCAAAGAGCGCTTGATAGAGCTGTTTGAAGAGTCCAGAGGACAGCGGAAGACGAGAAAGATTCGAGATGATGATGTGCAGCGTTGGATGGAAACAAGGCCCATCGTGAACGAGATGACCCACTATTCTTGTTTGATGGACCCAAGCGTAGGTGAAGTGCAATGGATAAAGGCTTACGATGAGCCGATTTGTATGTCTATTTCGAGGAGCTGACTCGGACTGGGAGGATTCAGACTCGGCGTAAACAAGCAATGTATCGATATATTCAATGATTTCCTTTTTGAAGTAATCCAGGACGAAGCAGCATTTGGCGACGGCTCGAGCCTAGTTTCGAAGCAAAGCCTCGACGGCCTGTGAGCGTACTCGAATATTCGCCTTGAACGGTAATGGACATCTTGATACCATCGTCAGTCGCGTCAAAATCGAGACGACCCATAACACACCTAATGAGCCCTTCGAGAAACTCGAAATCATAATCGACCTTCCGGGTCCCTCATCCAACGATATTTCAAATGCCCATAGAAAACAAGCCGTGTAGATCCAAACTCCAGAATTAGCTAGGTGCATTCCAGGGCATATCCTTCTGCGTAAAAGTCAACTATGAGTCCTCCAAGTTGAAGTTGATTGAAATACCTTCCAAATCCGAAAGGCAAGTTCGCTATTCCAGGCTCATTCCTCCCTGGACTTGAGACACCTGGAATGCTTGAGATACCGTCCAACGGAAGGAATCTTGCAGGGTCGAATGTATCGGGAGATGTGTAAACATTCGGGTCATGCATCATCGCCCTGCCAGAGTGAGCCTAGAGATTTGATTCTTCTGTGAAGCTCACCAAATATGAGTTATGATGGTGGCTCCTTTCGGAATCGTATAGTTTGCATATGTATCGGTCTCTAGTGCTTGATGTGGTACACCTTGACCGTGATCGTCGACAGATACAGTTGAGGAGAATTGAAACGACTCACCCTACAGAGGCAGCAGGTAAAATTCTCATACATTCTTGAACAAAGGCCGTCGTGTATTTCGCTTCAAGTTGATCGTCCAAGCATGGCATGCGATCAGTACCTACCACATTAATCAGCTCTCGGTGGACAAGACTCTGAGCTTCCGGATTCAATGCGGCAAGCAGAAGGATGGTAGTCATCGTTGTGATAGTCTGGGACGAATTCAACTTAGGACTTCATGAAAGAGATCAAATCTCACTGTGTCCGAGCCTCCAGTGTAAGCAGATAGCCTGTGATATAAGCAAAGGAAGCAATACATCGAATATAACATACCCAGTCCAAGCGATCGATTCTTCTTGCTCACGAGTAGGGTCAGGATTTGTTGAAAGACACGCGTCGATATAAGAAGATTGCGAGACTCCAGACATCTGTAGCAACCATTTCTGAGATACGTCCATATATTGTAGGAGAAACTTACAATCCTATCGCGCGTTTTCAAGTACGGTTCCATCGTCAAGGCTTCAAGTTCCAATCTTCCACGTTTCGCCTCCTTCTTGAACGAAGCGAAAGGAAAATAATCCGGTATATGGCGCAACCAAGGCACAGAGTCCACCAAGTACGAAAATGGAACCGATGTCTTGGTAAACAGAGCTTGCGCTGCATCTGCGTCTCGAATATACTTGTCCATTTCTTCCCGAGTCATTCCAGAACCCCCATCGACAGCTGGTTCTCCAAATACGATCCCAGCCACACTTTTACTCACGCGAGACGCGAGAATCTCGAGAAACTGATGATCCGATGGTCGTTTTCCAGAGTCGCCAGGGTATGCCGAGAAAATATCTTTTACGAAATGCTGCGCCGAAGCCTGTTGAACGGACCATAGTCGCTTGACAGCTGTGGAAGACAATATTCCCATTGATCAGTTTCCTGTGAGCCCGATGAGTTGGTCCAGACGGTGCTAGTGCAAGGCGCGCGATTCCAGCCGATCCTGTAGAGCAGTCAAGCTCTCTGTTTGATTTCAGAGACTTTGAGGAAAAGCTACAGTTCACCACACATCACTTGCTGAGGTCGGTCAGAGTAATTGAACGAGCGCTTATCGACGAGATCACTAGCAGCCGCCAGAGTGTTCAAAAGGATAACATCCTTTCCGAACAGCGTGAAATGAACAATAGGTCCCTGATATCGAGAATTATTCGACTTGAGATTTCAGCTCGGCAGGTAAAAGCACTGGCAGACCATATCGATTCGCCCATTCTGTGTAGGTCCAATGGCTTCCCGAAGAGGGTACTTGAAAAGCATTCCCGACGATTGGATAGCCAGGCGGTCCAGGAGGTAGATTCGCGGCACTGTCGCTGTCGAGTTCTGTAGTAGATAAGGAGAAGAGATAGAACTGACAGGAAAACGACTAGTTGGTCTGTGAAAGTCATGGTCAAGATAAAGATATGATGACTCGCGTTTACCCCAAGTTTAAAGGATCCGACTTCCCACACTGCTCGGCAGTTTGTTCTTCCCCAAAGAGGTCGATAAGGACTAGAAATGGTCCACGATGCTGGTTTGATAACAAGTACAACGACATTTGAATGCAAAAGTTCGATGGTTGGTTGCAGAAAGAATGAAGACAGAAAAACTCATCGCCAAACATCATCCTCATTCACTGTCCCACTCCCGGGAGTTTGAATGAGACGATTGGGATCTGATTCCCATTCGACAGTCCCATCAGTGTCTTTGCGAATGTGCTTGAACTCGATCGAAGTCCAGATTGGAAGGTTCAGGCTGACTGTAGGACTATCAGTATAGCTCAGTGAAACCGAACTGCGACAACTTACGGGTCCAGATCGGATACTTGCTCGAATCCATAAGCAAGGCTTTACTTGTGTCCCAATTTGCAAGAGCTGGGATGCTTCCAACGATATAAACGTTCTGTCCGAAAACGGTGGTCGCATTGACGGAAAAGTCGACTTGACAGTCGGCATCGGATGGGCGAGACACAGTGAAGGGACTTTCAATCCTTTCGCGCCCCAGCTCTTCGTCATGACAGTGCTCTTCGAGCCAAGGAGGTCGCGAGCCTCTGACATTGTAATGAAAGATGCAAATGACCAGGTAAGATCAACAGCACTAAGCGGTGTCCCGGAATTCTTGTCGTACTGCTCGCTCAAGCTTCCATTGCTGGGTGTGTACTTTTGGACAATCTCGACGAACCCATCTGCATAGCCTTTTCATAGCAGCTGTGATGCTCGAGTAGACTTTGGAGCCAGACGCGAAGGAGCCTTGTGTTAAAGTGACATTGGGTGGTGCAAGGGACTGGAAGAAGGGCAGAGAAATCGATGTGATAGCAATCTTCTTCTGTACCGAATATGAGGCGAGAGCATAGTAAAGCTGCTCTGCAACAGCCAGAGTAGTAAGGTACCATGGCTAGACAGAGAATCAGCCAAAGAATCCAGACAGGCAGATTCAACTCACGTTGCCTCCGAAATACACGTCTTCTTTGTATCGGCCGATGGCCAGTGCTTCATTCTCCGCTTTTCCGCTGTTGATGGCATATATAGGACGGAAGGATTCGACCAAGGCGTGGAGATTCGACAAGGATTTGTCGGAACATGGCTGGAATGTTGTAGAATCGCATCCAGCCTCTGGATCCCAGGTATGGATGCTGGCAAGGACCGAGTTGGCGTCAAGACCAGAGCGACCACCGCCAGTGTTGGAAAGAATGTATCCTGTTGACGTGTAGAATGACTGAAGGAAGCAGAGGACATTGTCGGCTTGGGTCTGCCAATCATCGACATTTTGACCAATGGCTTTGCCGAAACTGGTGCCCATACGTAAGGCCTTGTGCTGATATGCAGTGGTGAAGAATGATGCCGAGTTTACCTCTGAGCGAGATCAATGCAAGAAATGACGAACGAAAACCCAACGTACCTTCCCAAAGGTCGAAACTAGTCGTATTCCATCGCTGTGCCACATAATCCAAATCAAGTTTCACCTGACAGTGCAAATGGTTCAATGACATGAAAATGATGCAATCTCGATGCTCACAATGGGCCACAGCGTTTCCTTGACGTATGTCTTGTTTCCAGTACTGAGCAAATAGTTGGCGAAAGTGATGATTGCGCTCAACCGTTCGGCAGGACAATCATTCTGCGGACGACCCCAGCTGTCCGTGAAAGCAGTTACGTTGATCATGAACTACAGGTGAAAATAAGGACTTGAGGGGCTGTTGAAAATCGCGAGAATAGTGCTCACTTTGGGTTCACCTAGTCCTCCAGTCGAGATATTTCCTGATGGATTCGAAACATGCTGCAGCTTGGACTGGGTCGCGATCCATTGTTCGATGAGAGGCCGAAGGGACTTGTCGACACCGGATGTATATTGATCAATGAGAACCTGGAACACCAGGGACGAATCTCTTTTTAAAAAAGGTTTTATTCAGTTTTTTGCAGTTCAACGAGGCCAATTGTGCTTACCTGATCCAAGTATATAGATAATTGGGATTTACTGTCGAAGGAGACGCGATTACGACGCCAGGAGCTGCCCCAGGAAAATTGGGTCCAATATTCGCGAGGAGGAGCTCTTTTGACGCTGACCTCTGAGAGGAAATGAAAGAATCGAGGTCGTCGATAGTTACAGAAGAGACCGCGAGAGCCACGTTCAAGGCATACCAGGCCGCTTTGAGAGTCTCTGTGAGCAGCATGACGATGACCCAGGACAAGTGAGGTCGCCTGACACGTGGGGTTATGGGGGATCGAAGCGCATCATTTTGATCTTCTCACGACACATGTCCAAATTCGGTTCGAGCTTCAAGCTGAATAAACGCCTGCAAAGACTGTTTGACAAACTGAGTTTGAATTCAAGGTTGAAATGAATTCTTCTCGCAGCCATAAGTATACATATATGTGCAGTAGTTTCAAGCCCAACTCAGCTTAAATTAGTCTCAAATTCTGTTTTGACTGGGAAGTGGCTGTGTTTTTCCATCTTGCAGTCACGGTGCTCAGGGATGGGAAATTGGAGCCTCATATAGCATCCCGTAACTTTTCCATGGTCTCAACTAGTGACTCCGCCTTTTCGTCACGGAACCGGAGCCGGCGCTGTTTTCGGAGACTGGCGTTTCAGTGCAAGTTCGTTTTCGTTCATATTGTCTTGAAAGTCCTGGAGTCGAAGGACCTTGCAGTCAAGGAATTTGGCAGTGATCCTATCTTCACTTCCCGCAGGTCAAACAATTGAATGGAAGACTCGACCAAGATGCATTCTGACGCAGAGTTACATCCGAGCGGTACCGAGTCCTTTGCTATGTAATTTCTCTAGATGTAAGGCTCCGGCGAGTCATTCGGCGCCCACATATAAAGCAGGTCAATTGGCGAGGTTTCAACACATCTACCTCGAAAGACCTCGGAAACAATGCGTCACATTGCTGCATACCTTCTTCTCCAGCTCGGCGGAAACGCGTCCCCAACAGCCAAAGACATTGTCAAGCTCTTGTCTGTCGCTGGAATTGAAGCAGATGAAAGTCGGCTTGCAATCCTCATCGACCAGCTCAAAGACAAAGATATCAATGAGCTTATTGCTGAGGGGTCTTTGATGCTTTCATCTGTATGATTTACCATCCCTTCTCGTTGTCCTGCTCATCCAAACTGCTGTAGGTTCCATCTGGAGGCGCTCAGGTTTCTGAATCTCATGTTCGCGACAAAGAGGTCAAATCAGCAGGTCGTTGAGGAAGATGTTCCTCCGGTATGTCCTCCCGGCTATTCGTACAGTTTCATCACTCATTCTGTCGCTCGTAGGATGGCGACGTCTCTGATTCAGACTCTGACATCGGCATGAGTCTCTTTGACTAATATTACATCTGCATTCACTCAACTCAATGCATCTGGGGGCCTTATTACTCGAAAGGGGTCGGTCGATGGCTGTCGGTCGATATACTATTATCATCGAGTCATTGGATACTTTCATACATTCTGGCTGTACTACAGAAACGTAATCTTGAAGAAAATACAGGGAATTCTAAATGTTGGGGTGCAGAGGCTTGCATACTGTCTTCCATTCCTCGACCTGTTTCCGTACCAAACGCTACGGACCAAGTATAGGATTCAAAGCGCTTCGATCCGCGCTCATATTGGAAGGCTTAGCTTCACCACGACAAACAATTTGGAGAGAGTAGTCCTGTGACGGAGTCGACCGTCTTTGTGTACAAAAGCGATCCAAAGCAAGAACGTACGTCACGTTGTCACGCGTCATGTCACACCGGATATGAAAACTTACAAGTCCATATTTCGCTAATCCCACAGTCCACATCTCGTATACATAACACTGTCAATCAATTTGAGCAACGCCAACAGGCTATGCTATTGTCAATATGACGTTCTCCTCGCCCAAAGGCATGTCAATTCATTCTAGACGCAGGCACTATGCGGATTTTTGGGTTATCTGAGTCTTCCACTCTTCAGCTGTGTTAGAACGCCGAGGCCATTTGGACATTAGAGGTGTTCTGTCAGATTCTCGTACTCGCAGTTAGTGCGGAGTTGGATTTGATATATAATCCCATGACGTCTGACACAAAGTTGACAATCATGATATTAATCATGTCAGACCAGTGGAATCCCAGGCTCTGGCCTCTTCCTCTTGCCAGCAGGCTCTGTCTTCCACAGAAATCCTCTGGACTCTGGACCGATACATGTCGAGCTCGGCCAATAAGACCAGCCAGTCTACAGCTGCTGAAGGTTTCCTGGGATCATTCAGCTTCAGCAACAATCTCATCGAAATCAGCGCATTGACTGCATTGGTAGGGTCAAACATCGCTGAGTCACTCATACTGGGAAACCGCGGGGCAGCTGGTATTGCCTGGGCTGCGACCAGCTCTTTTGGGACCATATCAGTGGTAAAAGCATGTTTTTGCGGGGCCAACAGCGGTTGGTTGCGCGAAACGCTCGGTATTCGCAGTCCATCTTCTGACATAGCTCTGGGACTCGAACTCCCTTACGACTCGAACAGGGCAGCCAAAGTTAGAAGAAATATGGGAGAGCCCTTGGCCATATTTTCCCGTGCAACCCAGGTGTGTCAAGTTCACATCACATATTTCCAAATTTTGGCCATTCAACATTTTGTCCGACAGGGTGACGTGACCTGCAGCGATGTCTACGCGTTGGATCATTCAACGTCACGTATGTTGCGAGCTGTTCCAGACACTGCTATCGGAATCCCACTTCAAATCTTCACATACGGAAATTACCCTTTCTGTCGACTTCAAAGCCGCATCCAAGGACCGGCAATTGTCATGTCTGTTACAAAATTGGTGGAATTTTATATCTTATGGAAGAAGGGAGCTTTCTTGCTCGGGATGACTTCAGCCATTCCATGGGCTTATTTCTTCCTGGCCGCTATGTTAATACAGACTCGGGAAATATTGCTCGGACGGCATCCTGAACCGGAGATCGGAGGGTTAGATATCATCGCTGGCCAACTTCCGATGGTAAGCCGTCAAGGCGGACCACGCAAGATTATATTGGGAGCCAGCGAGAATCCAAGGACCTCCTTGATTTGGCGAGTTTTCTGGGCTATGGGTGCTATTGTCTCAACGGCATCCATTGTACTGACATATATCACCATGGGCCAGCAACCGCGAACTGTAGTCTTCATCTGGGCAGGATTTCAACTTCTCTGGCTCGCAGCACGTATCCTTGTTTATCATCTTGCTGATCCTGCCGCTGATCCCATGGCTTTGCGAATGCTAGTCGTGCGACCGTGGTCGGTTCTTCCAATGGGACTCAAGGCGCGAGTCATAGAATTGACTTTGGCACTGTCAAAGTGTCAGAGTCTCGTCCATCCCCGCGGCCAGCCCCAGTATGCTGATGATTCGTTTGTCAGCAGCGATTTGACTCTGATCTCCGACGACGGAATCAAGTCGCCGGATCTACTAGTATATCCTCTGTCCGACTCAACTCTATCTTCTGTCTCCGTCGAAATCAGAGCCGTTTTCGGAGACACATCTTTGTCCAGTGCAATGTGGATCAACGGGGCATACACGACACCGATGGACTTGTACGACAGCTGCATTGTCGTATTCTCAATTCGGCAATCGGCATCATCACCGCGTCGTTCTGTCGTTGTGCCTGCTGCACGAGTTCTGAGTGGTACTGCCGGGATGGAAGCTAGAGAGCGGCTCGACCCCGAGAGAAACATGCCAGTGTTTGTCCCGAAAGGGGCACCTAATGTTGGGTATGGCCTGATATGGTTCTACTGGATTCCATGTCGGACAGGGCTTTGGTTACAGATTCAAATTCCTGGACGCACAAAAAAGGCCGGTATCCACGAGGCAGAGGTACGAACTGATGCCCAAGTGACCGCTTTACTTGCAGCTGGCACTATCAATGTTGGGTTGAAGCATGTTGATGAGGTCAAGGCTACTGTGGAATTGTCTAGAAAGGCGCGAGAATCTCTCCTAGACCTGCTTAGCTGATAGCCTGGCACTCTCTGTTTCCCGCATAAGTATGGAACCGCTTGCATTGCTGTTATGACATCGAATCACTGGATATTTGATACATTCTGGCTATACTACGAAAACGAAAACCTAGAGAAAATACATGGAATATCTGATGTTGGAGTGCAAAGGCTTGTAGGCTGTCTTCCATTCTTCGACATCAAACTCGACCTTCGTGCCAGACGCTACGGATTGAGTATCAGACTCAAAGCGCTTCGAGTCGCGCTCATAGTGAAAGGCTTCACGACCGCAAACAATCTATGGAGCAGTTTCAGTATAATCAAAAGACCTTGTCGAGAGTCACTGACATCGGCATCTATAAAACCTCGTTTCAGACAGATAAAACAAAGAATTGACAGTCGAGACTCACAATAAACGGGAGCTGGACTGGAAATAGATCTTGTAGCTTTAGCATAAACGTGGCACAGCGCATAAGAGAGCTCTTGGATTTGCGCCACATCCCCGAAGATCTCATCGCGGAGCACGATATAATGACTTGATCTAGATGCTTGGGGAATGATTTAGTGTTAGAATTGAAGCATCACTGAATACTTACTGCCTTTTACCGCAGCGTGGCTTAAGGAAGAGTCAGAGTATGCTTTGTGGAGGGATCAGAACATACCTTTGAAGATAAAAGTCGGAGACAGTTGGATTGGAAAGACCTTGAGTTGTGGTGAATCCAGCACGGCAATTTCCTGTTTTGTCTTGAGTGCTAAATAATACGTCAGCTGAGGAAAGAATCAATAGATCTGCCGTCCAGTACTTTCTATCATCGTCGCGTGGGAAGAAAACCATGTGGTGTCTGGAGGGGGGTCAGCGAAGCCCACCTCGAGTCGGTCACCAACCTTTTACCAACGACAATGAACGTGAGCTTGATCTGGGATGGGAAATTGGGAAAATCCTTCTTCAAGCTGCTCACGACATCTAAAGTCCTCCTGTCAATATACATAACTCGCGACGGAATAAATAGCAAACCTTCGATCTGCTTGATTTCGCTCAAGCCAACTTGTTCAAATTCGCCTTCAGAAACACCTGTACGAGATACCAATGAAAGGATCGATACGATGTTTCTTGAACCATCTTACCGTCCCTGTAGAGAACTACTCGGCCAGGAAACCTCTTCCATTTCTGTTGCCACATCGTCAAAGCGGTTTTGATCATTGCGCCCAGATCTTGAACAATCTCTTCACGAGGTGGTTGAAGCCTGGTGAAAGCCAAGTATTCACTACCGGCTCGGTCATGGGACCAGACTAGGCTTGCAATCGATGGCCTCAACGATCCCGGGCTGGCATGTCCGACATCGACACCTATACGCTAACGTGTCAGTTGAAACACATATTGGACCTTCACGACACTCACCGACGAACATGAAAGGCTCTGCCTCGCAGAATTGTCGATACATAGACGAATTAACCACAGAATTTATCCCTCCGAGTCGACCGTTGACTTTGAGCGCCACATTTGCGAAATATTGGGCTGAGGCTTTCTGTAGTTTATCCTCTTTGAGACATTGAGTCATGACTCCTAATGAAAGGTTCAGTGCTCTTGGAGGTTGAACACAAGACTTTACATACCTCTCTCCACATCACCCCAGTGTTTGACTTGTGCCCGGACTTCATCGCCGTGATTAGGAAAGAAGACGACGATGCACTGAACTTTAGGGTCTGGTCCACCAATTCCTTGCTTTCCTTTAGCAAGAACATCGTCGAGCGTCTGTAAGCAAGGCTGAGCAAGGATCAGACGAAAGTAATCTCACGGATGAATACCTTGTCGATTGCACCATGCGGCGAGGCAGATAAGACGCAAACGGGCCCAGTCTGAACATCTGAAATGAAATATTAAGAGATGAAGTCCCTGCGGTGAACACTTACTCATGCCTGTGGAAGGGTTAAGTTGAAAAGAAACCCGTCAAGATCAATAACTGACCGGAAGCACTACAACCCCTCATGAACGAATCAATCAGTCTATCGCGAGCTTGAGGGTTGATGCCTTGACACAAGTTGAGGACTGCCCAAGCGTTCAGAGGTTGGCCTTTTTTGAATCTTTGGTCTCTGAGATTCCAGGCACCAAAGTTCGGCGCCTGAAGCACCCGACGTTAGCAAATTTCTTCGAGACCTTGGAGAAACACTTACGAGGGGACCACCACTATATTCGATAGAAGGAGCTTCGAGGATTTTTCCCTTGATCGTGATCGGCTGGATATCAACTTCCATCCCAGCTTCAAGCATGGCGGCCGACGCGCCGTAACCAAGAATCTGTGATCCAGGTCAGAGACTCTAAGAAACAATGGAGTCTTTGACTTACAGGTGTCTGAAGATCTGTGCTGCCCACATTATGTTTCGTAATGCGCTTGAACCGATCTGTAGGATTCACGCTCGAATGTTGTACCATTTTGCTAGTGGAGTCTGGATCGAGTTGTTTTTTGTAAATCTGACCAGGAACCTACGCTGCATAATTCCATCGGAATGATGATCTGTGTAGCGCATCAATGTATCGTAGAACGGAGATTGAAGCCATATGTACCTTGAATGGTTTCTTCTTGACACAGACTCCCGGCGCATCCGGTAATCTGAGTCTGATATTATAGGTCGAGAGGAAGTAATCCTTGAAAGAGATCAGAAAAGGTCAAGCATCAAGAAAAGTACGAACAAAAACCGTGGTCTCGACACCCTGTTCCTTTTCAAAGACATAGGCGCCGGCATGCTCGACCAGCTCTTTAATCTCCTTGATCGGGCCTGAGTCTTCGTTGCCTTCGACTCTGCCGTAGCGAGTCCGAATCCGTAGTTTCTTGAGGAATACCGACAGTTTATGAAAATTAGGATCAGTGCGATTCATCGAAAGCCGGCGTGCATCATTGAGGCGAAGTACAGCCATCGCCACATCGACTAATGGGCCAGCGCGATATCTAGAGACTCGTTACATTAAGCTGTCAGGTAGACTTGAGAGAGTTCATACACTGGAGCAATAGTCGTATCGATATTGACAATCATCCTTCCGATGGTAGGTCGGATCGCTCTTGATTCAAAGTCAGCAAGTGCATCGATGATCAAAGCAAGAAGCGACTCACTGGAAAAATCCTTTCCAGAGCTCCAGTCCGTTGTTGAGGTCAATAGAGCCAGCTGGCGAGAAAAATGCATTCTTCTTGTGAGCAAAGTTGGGATTCCTAATGAGATGAATAAGTGTCAAATCGATCAATCGAGGAGAGGAGTTTCGAACTCTTTAGTCATATTCAGTAGCAAGAGTTGTAGGAGCTGAGTCGCCATTGCGGCATTGTTGCTATTCTTTTTATTGAGGAACAATTCTTGCAAGTCGCTGTTCATGTGTCAGTATCATTATTGAAAGTTGAATGATTGTGGCGCACTGACCTTGGACGAATGGGAGCACCGACGGTCCTGGTCACGACAATGTTCAACGATGAAGAATTGGTCCTATTCGATCGAGGTACAACGAACTAGGTAAAGTCAGTGAGAGTCTTTGTCGAAGCCTGAACTTACTGTTCCCGATCCACCAGCCGACAGCTTCAGCTCGTGGGACACATAGAGGGAGGCGTCGCCGTCATATATACCTTTGGGGCTGAAAACATCGGGGGAGACCTGAGCTTGCAACCTATCGACGAGCTCGATTCTTTTGGCAGCATTGCGCATTTCTGGTTCAATTCCTATTCGAAGTTAACGTCAGAGTCTTGAAAGGCGATGACATGCGACGTACGAACTGTACAAGCTAACTGAATGATATGTTCCGAATGAAAGGAAAGTAGTACACACTTTGGTATTGGAGAAAGGTCTTTTGAGGGAGTCTGTGAAGTCGAGATCAATCAGGGAGTAGAATAAAAAATAAATGAATGTTACTTCTTGACAGCGAAACAGTTGGTGACAACATTGACTTCGCGGGTTCCAGACGGTCTCGGGCCTGAGTGTCCATACTGAGGACCACGCTGGCCAGCTTGATTCGGAGGGCCTCCTCGACGATTGCCATACATGATGAGGACGAAAAGAAAGAATTAAAACCAATTGAACGAATGGCTGCGTATTTATGGCAAGTTCGTGAGCTGAATAATCATCCGCTGTGCCGTTCTACTTTACGGAAGTTGTTTTTTGGAAAGGAAAAGCCAGTTTTGGATCTTGTGTATTTGAAAATGGTACAGCTTCAACCACTTCCAGCCTTGCCTGGTGACTAGGCCAAATCATCACCTCTTCTGTAACTTCGGATCCATATTGAAGCCAAAATACTGGCTCGCTCTGTGGAGTCCAGGACATATCCCAGCTCTCGAATGCTGCAGTTGTGCCGAGGGAGGGAAGAGACAAGATCTATTATGTAATGAAAGTACCGCCTGCACCGGTTCGGACCTTGCTTAACACCGAAGATGTTCCAGGACCTTGTGACAATGTTTACATAAATGCAGCCGCTTATACCTCTCCGTCATACACCCCGCCACCCCGACCACTTGAAATTTGGGACACAGGGAGCAAGGCGAGACGACCTCTGGCCCGCAAGTATGGCAGTTCCTTCACAATGAGCGGTCCATGGACTCTGTCATACTTGATGACAGGATCAATCCATCTCTTGCAAACTTCTAATACGACCCAAAAGCGCAACCCATCGGATTCGTACAAGCTGTTGAGGCTGCCCCCAAAATGCATAGCCCTTGAGAATAACCAGAGTGGAAAGGGGTACTTGTATTCTAAGTACCTATCTGGAAAACATTCTGATAGCACCACAAATGGTACGACCCGCGAGCAGGGCAGCCTGAAGAAGATACCAGGGATAAGAGAGACAAAGCAGTGTTTGTATGACCCCAAGGTCTTAATAGAGTCTCCTTGATTGAACACGGGCCTAGACGGAAGTGCTCGAGTGTTTCTCTCGACAATCTTGAATAACTCCAAGGTCGCGGGCGGAAACTTACGTCAGGATATTTGGTCGTATTCGATGCTCGGCGCAACCGGGGACACGAAGGCTCTGCAGGTCGCTGAGGAAAGCTTACGTCAGGATATTTGGTCGTGCTTGCCTCTCGGCGCAACCGGGGACACGAAGACTCTTCAGGTCGCAGAGGAAAGCTTACATCAGCGTCACACGTGACATGTGGTGATGTTTGCTGCTCGCGGTATCTCCCGAGAGGTTTCAGATCAATACAGACCATAAGGAGACCTAGCTTACTTCGTTAAGCAAGGTGATAACATTTCTATTTTCCAAAATTAAAAGTCCGTCCAAAAGCGGTCATTCCTCAAAAGGTATCGACTTCAGATCTGAAACTCCCGCCGGGAGCTCTCAGATACTGACTTGAGCTTCCCTGAAAGCGACCCGCATTTCCAAAATTTTCCGACAGACCGCTAGGTGGCTGCTGCATCATAACTGGCGAGCGAGGTGAACCACCTGGTCCTGGCGGTGCTCGTGGCATTATTACTGGCTGCACTGGCATTGTATAACGAATATCCAGTTCTTCTAGTACCGTTTTGAGATTTCGCATGAAAGCTGTCCGACGAGCCCATCGGCCTCCCCAGTCTTGCCAATTCGGTCGATCTACAGATTTCAATCAGACTTGGAAAACGAGCAACTTTTCTTTACCCACGTTCCATTGCGACGATAAGGTGAATTGCGTTTTGATATTCCATCTTATCAATGTGGAGAGCGGCACTTGACCACTCTCGGTTGTTCTCCGCCACGTATTGGAGAATCTTTGAGCGCAATTCTTCAATATTTTCGAGTGGTGTGTTGTACGAGATCATCAAGTTGGTGGTCTCAGTCATCGAGCTACTACGACGGAGATTGTGAACCAATTTCGAGCTGGCAAGGAGAGCGTTGGGAGCAATGATCTCTTGTCCATCGACACGTCGGAAAGTTGTAGAAAACAGACCGAATTCGCGGACCTCTAGAACCTGGAAGCACGTCAAACATTTGAAAACAGCCAAGATGCTGCGCCTTGCCTGGTCGTCAATCATCACCAAGTCTCCAACATCGAAAACATGTGTCGAGAATATGAATATGAGCTGAGGAATGGATCAATAATGAGGTTGGTTGCATAACTAATGTACGAACCGATTCAAACAGCGTCTGCGCCGAGTGTCCGAAGATGAAGGAGAATCCGAGGACAATGGTGGCCAATGGAACAAGAGAGGACAGAGTATTCGCTCGGTTAAAGATCAAGAGACAGACGAAAATAATCGCGACAAGCGCTACGCAAACCAAGACAGCATCTAGTTTTGCTACAGCAGATCCGGCATCCTAAAAAGAGAGCGTCAGATAACGAAATGATGATGCCGAGAGACCTACTTTGAGACTTGCCACAAGAGATTTTCGTTCACGGTAAATCCTTTGCACAGCCTCGCGCATTTCCTTCTTGGAAATATCGCCATTTCCGTCCTGGTCGAACAGATGGTAGGCGGCATGCTAAAAATAATGTCAGAAGGTTTTGTGACCATAGACGGTGAAACTGACAGCTTCAGCGGTGGTTCGAAAGTATGGTTCGAAATCTGGAGAAAAGGTCAAATCGGCTCAATTTTTGGTATACGAGTACAGAGCATACCTTCGACAATCAAGTGGGATCGAGGCGGCTCAACGGCGCTTAACGTGCTGAACAGCTTCCGGGCCAACAACCTAGCAGAATGAAGACTGCCCATTTCGCCTTCGCGGTTGAATCGCGAGTTTTTGAGAGCGACCTGGCCAATAGCTCCCCCAAGCTGGTCGACAATGATGCTGGTCATGGCTTTCCTTCGCCTTCTCTGTCTGTCCTCGTGTCTCGTGGTCTTCTTGGGCTTGTCGTCGGTTGGTGTTAGACTGGTCTGCCCGAGTTTGCTGGCCTTGTGAGTAGCGAAATTATTCAACTCGAGACCGCTTGCGGTGCTTCGATGACCTCGTTTATGTGCCGTTTTCTTCATGTGGCTTGGGGCAGGCTGGGCATTCGAGAGAAGATCCAGAGCTTTGAGACCAAGTCTGTTCTCAGCCAGACGGTCGGCGAGAGCCTTTTGGTGAAAGTTGATCGCGACGAAGTGTAGGAATAGTTTCTCTATGAGGAGAATGATCCCAGCGGAGAAGAGTGCCTATTACCGGTAAACGACCGAAATCTTTCCATAGCACTCGTCGCTCACCTGCATAACCCGATTGACGATAGTCCAATATGAGCCCGGGGGATGGTAGATTGCCCTAATCACTGACAAGCTGATCCAGGCCCATGAAATGTCGAGGGCCAGCTTGAGCCAAGCTGAGACTGCCATTGTAAGCTGTTGGATCATTAGACAAGGATACTGAACGAATATTGGAGACGAACCTCAATCTGGATCTTGAGCCGCTCTACCTGACCTCCAAATAGAACAATGACAGATATTACGAGCCGGGGGATCGCGTCGACGAGGAGATAGGTCCCACAGCCTGCAGCCCAAATGATAGTGATCCATAGAGACCATACATGGACGTGTGGCTGAACAGGACTGCTTTTGAAGCGGAATTGGAACACCAGAAGAGGTGCAATGAAGAGCCCGGCACCGAGCGCCCCAATGAGAAGCACTCTCACTGGCCGAGCCAGCTTCATAAAGGCGACATAAACTCTGCGCCCCCGTCTTGCCTTTATTTTCATGGTTGGGTCCACATTCGTTCTGCCTTCCTCGTCTTCATCCCAGTCAAATTCGTCGGAAGAGTTGGTAGCAGTGTCGGTGTTGTCAGTGTCGCTGTCGATGATAAGACGAGTTGGTTGAGTCTCATTGACCGGTTCATCGGCCTGAACAGGTGGGGCAAAATCGTGGTGCTTCACTAGGCCGTCTCCAGCCATGGAAATTATTTGGGAAAAGTTGCCAGGCTTCTGTTACATGATGGAGATTCAATGACGTCGCTTCTCACGCGACAGATTATCGCCGCGATTACTCGGCCCTCGGCCCTCTTCCCCGTCCCTCAAGTTTGAGATTTTGCCTTGTCACTTTTACAACTGAGTACTCTATTTATTCTTTTACTTCAACCAAGCGAGCCTCCTTCGCTAATGAATAGAATATCGACTCGGTGTTTTCCAATAATCGTGCAGGTGAATCGAATTCCGCAATCTTGGCACGAGTTAGCTGGAGCAGAATATGAAAACTGCGAGACTAACCTTTCCAGTGTCCATTACGAGAACACGATCCGATTCCTAAAAAATCCTTTGTTATTCAGCACACCTAAAATCAGAAGAAAACGAACCATTATTGTGTTTAGTCTATGCGCAATCGTCAGGATCGTCACATTCTCGAATGCAGGTCCACGGATAATGTCTTGGATAGCCTTGTCTGTATCAAGGTCAACGGCGCTGGTCGCTTCATCCAAAACCAAGACAGTCGACTACAAGCAAGTCAGCACTACTGATCACAAAGAGCGCAATCGAATTACCTTCCGTAGCAGGGCCCGAGCAAAGCATAAAAGTTGACGCTGGCCAGAAGAAAGCGATTGACCACCTTCTCGCACTGGCGCATCTAGGCCTCCTGGCAAGCTGTCGACGTACGCCTTCAAATGAGCTTGGCCAAGAGCAGTCCAGATATCCGCATCCTGATGTTCGCCCACCGGGTCAATGTTTTCACGAAGTGTCCCCTCGAACAAATCAGGGCTCTGAGGAACAATGGAGATCGATGATCGAACTGCGGAAAATCTCAGCAGGATGTAACAGGAGAAACAAGGATACCCACGATCATGGAGCCCAATTTTGGATATGTCGACAGAATCGATGCAGGATGGAACCTTCCGAAGCCTCAATGATACGGAAGAGAGCAAGGAGGAGCTGAAAAGGAGTGAGCTACAGTTCAAAGTGAGGGTTATAGCAACTTGCAGATGATTTTCCGGCTCCAGTTCTCCCACAAACTCCAATCTTCTCTTTGGGGTTCTGAACAAGATGATCAGCTTTTGTTCAGAGCACAGAAGCCAATCAACCTAACAATAGTCATGGATATATTCTTCAACACCAGATCTAATTCAGGCCTGTATCTTGTCGAATAGTTACTGCAAGTGGTCAGCACAATAAGTAATACAAGATATAGCGACTCACATGAACTCAATTTGCCCTCTTGAGGGCCACAGTCCAACAGGTTTGAATTCTGGGATCTCATGAGGCGCTTCTGGCGTGACATCAATCTGGTGCAAGATGCGCTCTACGCTGACAATGTTTTGCTCAACCTCGCTGGCAGATCGTACCACCCAATTCTACATCACAGTCAGCAAAGCTGCCAAAAGATTGAGCAGAACCCACCAAAGAGGCAGTGGAATTCATGGCATATGACAAGACAAAGCCAACCAAGCCAGCATCGACACCGGTTGTGATTAGGGCGATCATTGACAGCGTCGCGGCTATGAAAACATTTGTCGCACCAACGAATTCCAATCGAATCTAGAGCATAAAGTAAGACTCAGACATCCGAAAGAGTGAATAAACTTACCGCGAGCCAACGGTTCACAGAAATACTGGAGAGGTAACAAATCTGGTTTCGATCCACCTTGCGCTGATTCGTGGCCGTAAACAGGCCTTGCTGATTGAATGCACGAATCGTAGAGAGCCCAGCAAGACTTTCAGAAAACCACGCAAATATTGGTGAACGTGACACAGAATCGAGACGCTTGAGCTCCCGCGACGTGGCAAGGTAATATCTTCAAACGAGTTAGTCCTAATAATAGAAGAAAAAATATCCACTTACTTCATTACCCGCAAGTAGAAGAGACTCATAGGTATGATGAACAGCAAGAAGACGGGGAAACTGGTGGCAATTACGCCCACGATGACGAGGGTAACAGTAGAAGTTCGAAACACATTAGAGATGACACGACCAAGGATTTCGTCGACAACATAGGTATCACGAGAAAACAAGTTGATAATGCTAAGAAGTGTCAAGGATGATCTGTTAAACGACCATGAAAACGACTCACCGGCCAGTTGGCGTTAGCTCGAAGAAGCTCAACGGAGCGTGTATGAGCGAATCGAGCATCTACAAAAGATTTGAGCAAACCATTCAAGATGGAGGTAAAAAAGATATACAGCATCGTGCAACTTGCTTGCACTTCTGACGGAACAGAGGACCCACATCGTGATAGAAGCAAGACCTCCCATCAAAGTGGCCGAAAAAGAAAAGGCTCCGTAAATGATCAGGTACTTCATCAGATCGGCATTTTGCCCGCTTGTCCTGTTATGTTCACCCCAGTTTTTGAGCGTGAAATTGGCACACATGCTGGCCAATTGCTGGGCGAGAATCGCGAACACAAATGTGCTAAACCCAATCTTCGAGGCGGCCTTGACATATTCCGAATATACCCGACGCTTGACCTGCCCTTGTTCCTTGTGCTCTTGGCTTAAACCAGTGGACTCTGGTGCACGTGGCGCCGTCGGTTTTGCTACAACTGCCTTGGGGAAGCTGGAGCGACGCATCTTCTCGCTGAATGAAGCTTCCGACGGGCTATCGGCGATAACTTCGACAAGATGAGGAGTGGCCGAGCCGCTGGTAACAAAGGGAGTCGAGCTGCCTGAGCTACTAGAAGTCGACCCATGGCCACGGCTAGAGGGTTGAGATCAGGCTAGTCACAAACAAGGGACAATACTCACATTAGTCTGGCAATCTCGCCGTCTGTATTTGCCAGTAAAGAATCGTAGGGGCCAAATTCGAGAATGATTCCTCGCCGGATGAAGCAGAGCTGATCGAACTGGCGGATGAAGGCTATGCTGTTTGTAACCAGGATTCGAGCCTTGGTGGCAAGAAGCCCCTGGGAACCAATGACGTTGGCTGTAAAGACGATTAACAAAAGTGGCAATACGGCCCAAGGAAGACTGACTGAAGATATGGCGAGCGACATGGCTGTCAACAGCAGCAAGACAGTCATCCAAGAGGACCCTATGCAAGTTAGCGAATCCAGTGTCTCAAGTAAAAGTAAACCTACAAATCCGCCCTCTGTCAAACGGTCAGTATTTGGAAGAAGACGCATTTAATACGACTTACTGCGTAAACAGCCCTGGCGAGACCTGTGATATTGACATAAACCAAGGTCGAGCAAGTGAGGAAAATAATTGTCACCTATACGAGCTCTTTGACCGCCACTTAACTATTACAACTATAAGGAAACTCGCTGTTTTGAGTATAGAGACACATACCGTGATACCTGCGAATCTCATCAGTGCGAACCAAAAGAGCAGCATGAAGGTGCCCACCTTTCTCGCCGACTTCGGTAAGATCGTGTTGAGGCAACAAGGCCAAATCTGGTCCCAGAGCACATGCTGTCGAACCCTTAGTTTGTATCGTAATAACTTGACAAAATGTACGAACCTTCCACGACGAGATTATAGAAAGTCTCGTCGTATTCGTGAGAGAACAATATGTTTTCTCTTACAGTCGCCGACAGGATCCTATAACTTGTTGAACACAACTTCAGCCTGCGACTTGACTGACCACTTACCAAGGGTTTTGTGGAGCATAAGAGACACTGCCTTGGATGAGCAATTCGCCTTCACGGCGAGTCATGTCTCCTATGATTGCAGACAACAAACTTGTCTGTAACTCGATCAGAAGTCGCAACAGACTTGGTAGAACAGAACCCACCTTGCCACATCCTACTCTACCCAAAATACCGACTAATTCCCCCTTCTTCACAGTGAGGTTGATGTCTTCGAGAGTCGGTTCGATTGCTGCCTTGGACCAGCTAAAGTCGGCGTTTTTGATAGAGAGAACCTGGACAATTGTCAACTTGAGCCCCGGAAAGGTGAAGGTAGAAACCTACCTCATCGTCCCAATCGCAATGAAGGCCTCTCGATAACCTTTCTGGCGTCTGCTTGGAGCTCGTCGGCATCCAAAAACTCGTTCAGTCGTTGTAGGGAGACGATAGCTTCAATTATGTTAGATATAATTTGGCTGAACTGTTCCGCCATCAGACGCTGATCAGTCCGCAATTGACATATCACTTACGATGGCCAAAGGGAACTGAAGCAACAGGAAAAGTGACATGGCCTGAACAGAATCAGTCTTGGATTCAGTCAAGGTACAAAAAGAGACATACCGGGAAGATGATGTCAGCTGTTAATGGTCGATCCATGGTGATAGCTGTTACAGCAAGCGAGCTGAACGCGACCAGCAATGGTATACCGCTCCATAACATGTTATTCAATGATTGCGTGACACCGATTTTCTTGAGCATCTTCATCTCTTGTTCATTTCGGACCTGGAGTATCTTGCGGACAAAAGCGAATTCCCAGGCGTACAATTTGATACTCTTGATGTTGGCGAGGAATTCGCTCATAAGACGGGTTCGCTTGTCGCGGTTCTTCATTTGCTGTATCTGCATCTTTTTAAGAGCTCGTGCGATGACTACAGGAGACTTAGTGACGGCTATTCTGACTCACAGAAGAACTTACCTGTGTTCAACGGAATCGAGAAGATCATGATTGCAACACCGACGAACGCCGGCCAACCCATAAGGTTGTAAAGCGAGACGAAGGCGAGGGTTATCTACGGTCAAACGTCAGCAATAACAGTAAGCTATTATGCAAACCGCACCTGGAATGGTCCAGAGATGGCAATGAGACCAAATTGACAAAAATCCTGCAGACGTGTCGCGTCGACCGACATCAGATTCACTATATCGCCCGTCGCACGCCCGCGCTCATCATTCGATAATATGAGCGCTTTCTTATAGATGACCGAAACCATGCCAGCTTTGGTTCGCATTCTGAGAAACTTTGGTTAGCTGAAAGGCACTAGGATAGAAGCAGGTAATCTACCCAGTCTCGAAAACGCGTTGAAAGTACTGATTTAGCAAGATAGTTTGGGTGGTTCCTGCTGCTAACATAATAACCGCTATAGTGAAGCCTTGTAATGGATGTGGTCTGTCCATGTCCGATGTTTGAGGACCGAATCTAGCAGTTTGATAGTCTGAGATGTAGGCCAGAAGCCATCGGAGTAGCTGAGGCTGGAGGAATGATAGACAATCTTGGAAGATTTTGAGGAATCCTGCAAAAGCATATGTACGGCCATATGCGATAAACAAGGCCTTCCACAAGGAACTAGAATCGAAGATTTGTGGGTCTGCCGCATGTACTTATATGCGAGAAGACTCACTGTTTCTTAGCCAATGCAGCTTCTAGCCTCTTCCCCAGGTGCTCGGATTCATCTTCGGGGCGTAAAGACGGCAGATCATCCTCTACGATGAATGTCTTTGCTCCCTTTCTAAGTAGCGGCGTCATCCAAGCGAAGGTCTAATCAGCCTTGTCAGATAGCAATTCGCATACAGAGGGAAAACATACACATATACTGAAGATGTTGGCGGTTATCATTGGGTTTTCCATGAATACTTTCTCTGAATCTCGCTGCTGGTCGACTTCTGGTCCGATGCATTCGAGCAGAAACGAGACCAATCCAAGAGCAGCAGAGGCACATTTTAACGCGAGAATGAGTCGGTCGAAATCCTTGGTTAAGACTGTCCTTATCCAAATTCCGAGTGCAAGGGTGTATGCAGGCCAATAAACAAGAAGGATTGTCGAAGATTTTCTGGCTCGTGTGTGGTTGTAGTAGGTGAGCGCAATGGCACCTGCCAATGATAGAGATTCCAAGATGTATGATTGGAAGACCGGGACTTGCTTATGGCGACCAAGAATCAGGGCGACATTAACTATGCTGACGACCAGGGCATTGACGAGGGCGAACTAAGCGGCTAATTAGCGGCGAAAATGGTTCTGAAGGAAGGGACATACCACTTTGACGCGTAAAATGCTCTTACTGGTTCTCTCTTTGGCTGGCAGGACACTGGACGACAGGGAGACAAGAACACCCGCAATGAACAGCACCGCATAGAGGCTGGAGAGAATGATTCCTTCTTCAAAGCAGACGTTGAGGTCAAAGGCTCTCCGATCGAAGACCGGATTCCAGCTAGGTGAAAGCGAGCAAGTCGCCATAGACGGTGACCAGTAGCGTAAAGATTGGACGAGTCTGATGATTTATAATAATGAAATCGGCAGAGCGGTTAGTGGCTCAGGTGTAGTGTTGCCGCGAGGTGGAGTTAACTCCGAGCCGAGGTGACTTCAGCTCGGTCCCTTACCTAAATTGGATAGCTCGACTCAGCTCGGCTCGAGGTAGCTCGTGATGATGTTCCCTTTTTGGATTTCGGAACACGAAAACCGACGAAGACATCCTGCACTGTTATATAGAGCTCAGACAACTCAGAAATCTCATTGAAGTGCCTTCAAACCGTCCAGTGTACAATTATCGGCTCAAATCTCATCCGGGCTGTCCAAGACCCAGTTTGTCAAATATATTTGTTAATTTTTCGGTGTCCAAGGGGGTCAAACCTAAGGTAAAATGCAAGCACCATAATCTACAATGGTCTCTCAGCCAGCCACTGAATATATTTGGTATGGTTAGAGGTCTTTTTCATCAGATATGTCATTTCTACTGTTGATGGACTTGCGCGACGCAGAATCAGCGGGGTTTGAAATGATATCTAAATTAGGAAACGAGCTCGCGAGCCAACTCCGGCTTGACTCGACCGAGGTACCGGATCCGGTGACTCGGAGGTAACTCCAACTTGACTCGCGGCAACACTACTCAGGTGCAATATACAGTACATCCCGGGCCGAAGCCTGGGACCAAGCCTAAGCAGCAAAGTACGCAAGTGATATTATTTCTTTACAGTTCTGGTAATTCGTCTCCCTCTACCACTTCGCCCAATGCAACACTCTCAAACAACTTATAAGCTCTATCTATGTTGTCGTTGACGATCACCAGATCGTGAATATTCGGTTCCTTGGCGTATTCAATCTCGCGAAAAGCCGTCGTCAAGCGCTTCTCAACCGAGGCTTCAGTTTCCGTGCCGCGGTTCTGCAGTCGTGCACGAAGGTCCGCCAAAGAAGGAGGTGAAATAAAAAGATAAATCGGATTCAGGTCGGTTTGCTTGATTTGACGGAACGCCCTGTAACCACTTGGCATTTGTTTCATGCGAGATAAATAGACAGACTCACCTGCGCTTCAATGTCTAGAATGCATCGCCTTCCTTGCTGCTGCACGTCGCGTACAGTCTGGAAGCTGGTTCCGTAGAAATTTCCTGAAAACTCGGCATGCTCGATGAAGGCGCCCTTGTGGATGAGCTGCCTGAAATCGTCCTTTGAGATAAAAAAGTAGTGTTTCCCTTCGACTTCACCGGGTCTCGGATTACGAGTGGTGTCTGTTGACAGTCAGAGATCTCGACAGGGGTTCCTTCGGATCGTCTTACGGGAAACGCTGAACCCGAATTTATCTGGATGTTCCGCGAACAGACGTTGAAGTAAAGTGCTCTTGCCTACACCAGAGGGACCAGATAAGACCAGCGGACGCAGGAAATCTGCAAGCATCACCACTGGGTTATGTGAACAGCTGTTGGCAGTGCTGACGTAACGGGACCTTGTGACATTCTGTGCGCTCAGGAGCCAAATTCGATTTCATTTTTGATTCCCGACCCCCGTCTGCTTCTCTCCCTCGTTGTCTGTGTTGCCCTGCTCGCCGACAGTGGCCTTCATTTTTCTCGTGCTGGTACAACATTACTCAAGTGAGCTTTCTTCTTGGCTTAATACTCATCGCTGAAACTGTGGCTCCAGCTTCCCTCTGTTTCCACTGATTGAGGATTTCCAATGGGTGCCGTTTGCTGTAGACCTACTGTGAGCTTATTATCCCTGGCTCCCTAATCAAATTCGCTGAAATAAATCCTCTAGCCCATCGACTTTGACAGCGAGGTCAACCTCTTCCATTTTAGCCTCTTGCGATGCGTCGGGAAGGGCGCATTTGGAAAGGTGCGACGCTTCCAATGTTTAGAAGCATACTGTGGCTAATTCAATACCGTATACAGGTTCGAGTCGTGCAGCACAAGCAAACCAACGACCTCTATGCCCTCAAATACATCAACAAGGGGAAATGTGTCAAAATGAAGGCCGTTCCGAATGTCATACAGGAGCGACGGTTATTGGAAGAGGTCTGTCTTCTCCCGCATCTAGATCAGCACCAAATGCTCAATATCCTATAGGTGGATCATCCTTTTATTGTCAACATGCGCTATGCATTCCAGGACGACGAGAACTGTTTCTTTGTTCTTGATCTTATGCTGGGTGGGGACCTACGCTGTATGTCTTTTCTCTTCCATGTAGCAGCTTCGAGAGCTGACTCTGTTCACCAGTCCATCTCGAACGATTAGGCTGCTTGTCAGAAGACGTCGTGCGATTTTATGTCGCTCAGCTTTCATCTGCAGTGGCATTCCTCCACGATAACAACATTATGCATCGGCAAGTCATTGTTTCATAGTCTACCCACGTTGTTCTCACTCCGGTTTCGTCGGTTACAGGGATATAAAGCCCGACAACATCCTCCTGGACGAAAAAGGCAATGCACATCTTACCGACTTCAATATTGCAGTTCACTATGGCGAGCGTCGCCTCACTGGTGTTGCTGGCTCGATGGCATACATGGCGCCAGAGTAAGCTATTGTTGCAACAATCATTGATGCGTAGATGACCTGATACAACCTTTTCAGAATTCTCGCTAAACGGGGATACACTTGCCACATTGATTGGTGGTCACTGGGTGTCTGTAGCTACGAGCTCATCTTTGGTCGACGACCATTCCGAGGCAGGACCAACACGGATCTCACCTACAGTATCTCAAAGGACCCGTTAAGATGGCCAGAGGATGCAGAAAAGAAGTGTAGTCGGGCCGGAATGCTGGTCCTCAAAGGGGTGGGCGCCCATAGACAACTTCACCCGAAACATTGATACTGAATTTTCCATTAGCTACTAGATCGCGACACCTCGAAGCGATTTGGATGTAAACCGAACGGAGAAGGTTATCAGGAGCTCCGCCGACATCCATGGCTCAAATCAATTGACTGGGACCTATTAGAAGCCAAGGAGCTACCACCGCCGTTTGTGCCCGATGTACGTGGCAACAATTCGCGCCGACGTCTTGTTTGACCTTTTTTTCTCAGGGCAAGAAAGCAAACTTTGACGCATCTCACGAATTGGAAGAGCTACTGCTCGAGGACAATCCTCTAAAGGCCAAAGCCCGGAAAGCCAATCAGGATAACCTTAGTGCGGAAATGAAACAAATGGAAGATCAGTCAGTTTTTTCCTCGAGGTCCATGTTTTTTTTTGACCTGTTTTTAGGTTCACGCCCTATGACTTTAAGAAAATGCAACGCCGGTCGTACTACCCCCATAACCAACATCTAATATCAACGGCGACCTCATCTGGTATGGCCTCTTCACGACCTGCAACGCCTGCGAATGAACTTCGGGCAGATCAGGTGGGGATCGCACGTGGTAATTCCATGGACAACGACGAAGCTTTGATCGAAACCCAGATGGATGAAAAAGATTATCGATAACCTGTACGTTTTTCTTTCTCTCTTGTTACTTTGTCTCTAACTTTATTGAGTAAGCATTGTACACGCACATATGCTATTCCTATCTCATTGGATCCGCTTCCCCTTCGTCATCTCTACCGCGATTTATTCGATTTCATTTCAGGTTTTCTGTGTTAATCTAGGTCACATCTCCCTGTTTTATTACATACATATTCGCTGTTGGCAGGATCATTCATTCCACGCCCTTGTCGACTCACGCCGGTCTTTTCATGCATGTCCTTCATTCCTGTCGTTTCTTACGCTTTCGTACCTTAATCACCAAGGCGCCTGCCTTTTGTATGCATCTGGAACAATTTGAGCGCGATACCCTCCGCTATTCACGTAAAACAGCAACAAGCATAGCATTTGGACAGCGAGACAAACATAGCTCAAGTTCCTTCAGGGTCAGTGATAGAACCTAAGGCCTTATTAAGGGTCATTCTTGAAATTTAAGCCCTTGATCCTTAATTAAGGGCCTCAACATCAAGTCGAGGGTATTTTAAGACTTTGGCTTTCGGGGACAACTACGATGTGACTGTGGCGTAGCTGACCCATCATATAAATAGAAAGGAGTTATTCTTAATAGGTGGTCAACATGTGTTGTTGGGCCATAAGGCCCTAGCCTGGTCTCGAAGTTTAGTCTATGGCTGGTGGCAATGAGACGATCATCATGCTTATAAATCAATGATTTTGAGACTTATTATTAATAAGCCTTTGACACGATTTTCAGCGAAGTCGGCATCTTTACCCAACTCCGTACTGCTCACATCAGGCCTGAACCATCGCGGCGCTCTCCCAGCATCACCAAATTTCATCTCTCACCAAGCACCTACACTCCAGCTTCACGCTCTCAGTCACGAACGAATCAGCACATTGTACATGTACTTCGAGTCTTCGACCCACTCTCTTCCACCAACACCACACGAGTCACCTCCCCCCCCAAGTCTCCAACAATCATTAGACACTTTTCCTCTCTCTACTTACATTTATTTACAAGGGTACTGGATCTGAATTGAGATAGAGACGAAATTTACATAGCTACCAACACCGTCATGTACAAGCGACATGGGCCACTTCGGGCCCAAATGCATTATGATTTCATCAACGAAGCTAAGCCCTTAACTTGATATGTTATCAGCCCTTGACTTAACTTGACCCTTTGACCCTCAAGTCCATCAGCCGAATTATAGGATCACAACAAGGTGGAGAAAGACTGGCGCACAGCGAGCTATGGATACTTGGTGGCGACGCCACAGAGACTAGAAGGTCAAGACAGCTATTTTCGAAAGATTGCCGGGCTAGAGCCGCTGTTAGTTGAAACGTCAAGCAAGTAAACTGAAACGTACATCAAAGATAATCAAGTTGTCCTCTGTGAGCAAGAAGCGACGATTGGGGTTCGATAAAGGCATTGTCGTCGTTTCGATGGACCGTCGACCGAAGGCAATGGGGTCAAGGTTATCGTGTCGGGTTGTTCCACGTGTTACCCAAGGTGTATTCTCTGGATGAAGGCCTTGCCAATACTGGTTTTCGTGGTGAAGTTGGTCGCCTGGAAGGGGACTAGGTCTATCCAAGTTGAATGTAAAATCCCGGATGAACATTTGTTTCAGGCTAGGGTTGAACCAGAAAGCCTTACGACCGTTGAGGAACATATCCCTGACGTTAAATAACTCGAGACATGGCTGGATGTTTCTTGTGAAGTGGGACATGGTCAAGAGGAAAACCGAGTCGGTAGCAGAAGGGCCAGGCAAGGTTTCGAACCGAATACCAACCAAGTAGGCTGCAACGTCCGTGTAGAATCCCGGCTTGCCCTGAACACGCTCCTATGTCTAGATCGAAGACTCCTTCGACCATGTCCAGCATCGAGTCGTCTGGTCGGTCTGGTTCGTCGTTCCAGGTCACCGGCACGTTTGGGACGAAAGAGACGCGATAGAAATCCGGGATTCTCGTCCGAGCCCGAGAGTAGAAGGCATTGATACCAGGATTGTTGTAACCAATCTCCTTTGAAAGGTGTTTTCCAGAGAGATATTGCCTTCTGAACTTTATCGCAAAAGTCGTATTGGGTTTGCCCGGGAAAGGAGGGTCCTCTTCTGCTTCGAGGACGAGAACCTCATCTCCGTTTATGAACTGGAAGCTGGGATCAAAACGAGGTGCTTGAAGCATGGAAGTCAATCGCGCCAGCGGCCCTTCCTGAGTGATGTACCCGGTAAATCCGGCCTTGATGAAGGTGAGAATTGTAGTTGCAATGATTAGAATACTGTAGCTTGTACCTGAAAAGATTTGCGAGTCTTCATGTTGTAAAACTGGAGGGCATCTCGTGTATCAATCCGACAGGTAACATCCTTGAAAGCCATGCCGATGTTGCAGCCCAAGATATCGAACTGGGTGACTTGAACAAATTCAAATGGCATTCTACAGGTCCAGGCATACTCCTCGAGATCGTCTCCAGGCCCCAATTTACGAAAGTGGAGAGTGATAGCCGTCAGCCTCGAGTCGGAAACAGGACCGCTGGAAGATAGTCAACAGAAGCAAAACTCATAAAGAAACAGTGCTCACAATTCCATGAATACCGCCAGGTTTTGAACCAAGCAGACTGTGACTGCGACAATACGAATATCATTGAACTTGAAGAGCCAATGATATCCATGATCCCTTCCCGCTCTGTACGACCTGAGACTCCATATTCTGACTACGGACATATCGCGATGCCTGGTGATGTCATACAGAGCGCCGTTGGATTGCCCTACAACAGAGTCAGCCTTACGCGAAAAGGGAGCATCGATCAACACTGGTTCATGAGAAGAGGGCAGAATTTTTTCAAGTTCGCGGTCAAGGATATCGCATTGATGCCAATGCAAGCCTTGCCAGTTCAAGAGATAGCGCTTTAACAGAGACGGGTCATCGGCCAGTGGTCCGGGACCGTCTCGTGTCAGCAAGCATTCGTTGGAGATGGTCTGTCGGTTCTGTTGGTAAAATGAGTATTTTGGCGAACAGATATAAATCGCAATGTACCGCGAGTTCGGTCAGAGTTGGATTGTGCTTGAGAGGCGGAATGTATTTGGGAGCCATGGTTCTTGAGGAGAGACAGTGTACTGAGACATGAGCGTTTTATACAAAGCAAAGAGGAGCAAGGTTATTCCAGACAGTGACAAACCGTGTCCAGGCAGCGGAATACAAGCCAATATCGACATGGTGACGAAGAACAATAGGACTGTGGCGCATTACCATAAGTGGAACGAGACATCTTTGTCGAGTCAGTGTCGGTATAACACCTTCTACACATTTGTTTCAGCCTTATTCGCGAAGATTCTCGAAGAAGAAAAATACAAAGAGCTCTGACGCACGTGCAGCGTGTCACGAGTAGGCTGACTGTGACTGTGACTCTTACCGGTTGGTTGTCTCGGACGGCCATGAGCACATCGGTCCCTTTTTCTTTGTGGGTCCTTTCTTTCTTGAAACAATCATATTCCAACCCCAGCTTTAGTTTTTGCTCTCTCCTCCGCGATATCTCCGAAGCCGACCATGTAAAGAAGCAGCGAAACCCTAGATCCGACATACCCTGCCTTGAAGATATTCAGGAATTTTGTGTATAGACTCAGACGTGAATACACGCTACCGCCAGGCACAACTGCTACATTTTTCCGATTGCTGTTTCCTGAACACGATGTACGCCGAAAATACGGAATGAAGGACACCTTGCTGGCCCAAGCCTTGTCAGATGTGTTCACGGTCTCTGCCACGCGATTAAAGCAGTGGGACGAAGATATCTCGACTACTTGTCTTGGAATCGAAGTCCGAGAAGCTCTCAAGGAGAGACACCACGATGTGAGTCCTTTATATGGATTAATAGGTGACTTGAAGAACTTGACATGCTCAGGAGAATGTTGTCAGTAGCCTCACGATTCAACAAGTGGATGAGCTCTTGGACGAACTGGCAGCAGTATCTGGTTACTCCCATTTCTCCGTCAGAAACACCAGCTTCAACCGCCGTTCGAGGACACAGATCCTTCATTCTCTATATCACAGCCTTTCTTCTGGAGAGGCCTCATTTCTTACTCAAATCATTCTCAAGGACTTGTATCCGCTCGTCTATCTACCACCTGCAGCTCATTTTACCGACTCTTTGCTAAATTACAATGCTGCCTCTGTACCAACTCTCCAACCGCTGGACGCGATGACCGTTTGGGATCCAAGTTTTCTTATGAGAAGGGCGATGAGAGTTTGCGCGACCTTTGACGATGCAGCACAAGCATTCGAGACGGGGCGACTTCCTGAGCCTTGTGTGGGTCGTATGTTACCGGTGAGCTTTTCAAATGGCATAAATTGTCTGGCGCTCAATGACTGAATAGGTGCCAAAATCGTCCAAAGGCAGAAGCGCGTCTCATGCCCTTTCCTTTCTTCGCAAGTCGGACCAAGCTTGGGCCGAAGTCAAATATGACGGCGAACGAGCTCAGATTCACGTCCAGTTAAGAGCCGGACAACCTCCAGCTATTACCATCTACAGCAAAACGACTAGAGATTCCACTTGGGATAGATTTGCGGTTCACCACATAATTCTCAACGCGCTATGTCTCTCTTGATACTAGCACACCTTCCCCAAATGCACGGATTCAGACAAATATCATCTTGGACGCAGAGATGGTGGCTCTCAAAGACGATAAAATTGAAGGTGAGCACCTCTTTCTGCCTCCTGGCCCTTCTAATAAGAATTTCAGAATTTTGGAGAATACGTCCCCTTATCGAGGCTACTGCGAAAGGTGCCCGATCTAGGAAAAGAAAGCCACAATCAGAGTCGGATGAAGTCACGTTAGTGTCCCTTACCGTGCCATTCGTCTTCTAACCAGGCAAACAGATCTCAATGTTCGCTCAGCTCAGAACTGGCAGACGACCACCATCTGGGTCTCGTATTCTTCGATATTCTCCTTCTCGATGGTGTCTCGCAGCTCTCGGCGCCTTATTCTGAACGGAGAAAACTCCTAGAGTCTCTCATTCAGTTGGCTCGAGGCGAATCTATGATTGCTGACCGGTTTCCCATCAACCTAAGACGCGGGATCCAGCATGCTACCATGGAGCTCAACAAAATCTTTGCTGGGGCCAAGGCGGACTTCCAAGAGGGCCTTGTCATCAAAGCCAATGATTCTGGATACAATCAATGGAACAAGCCGTGGGTCAAATTGAAAGCGGATTACATCCCTGGATTTGGCGATAATGCCGAATTGCTGTTGGTCGGTGCTGGTCGGGACCCAGATCGGGCCAAAGAGCTGGGTGAGCCTTCTCAATCTCTAGTGGTGAAGGAGCTTATAGTTGCACCATAGCTGTTTCGAAATCTGTTCTCACAACCTTCTTTATCGGAAGTGTCAACAATGCTCGTCAGCTGAGACAAGATGTACGTCTAACATTTGTCCATTGGACTGGTCTGGTTCTAATATTAGATTCAGCCGACCATTCGGCCTCATATCCATGTCTACTTCGTGGCATCGTATGGACTGACTCGGGCCGAACTGGAAAGCTTGAACTTTCTGGTGAAGAATTCGGACAAGACCACCTACCAGCGAACGAACAAGGTATATCTCTTCAGCCAGCTCGTCTATACATTAGATTCTGACCGTCTTTTAGGAGCGCAATCTGGACGGATTTGTGTATACATTCGATGTTTTCAAAGGTCTTCCTCCGCCATGACTTTCTCTTGCACGAGCCTTTGTGTGTCGACCTTTTTGGCGACGGCTTCACGAAGAAAGAAGGCAGTATGGTACGCCTAAACCTGATAAAGACTTGTTGTCGCACCTGATCTTTTGTTACAGAACTACGAGATTCGCTGGCCCAGAATCGTTCGAGTTCACCGTAGATCTGAACGGGGCTGGCGACATGCCTTCGACCTTCAAAAGCTGAATAAGGTTGCCCACGAGAGCATCGGCCGTGTTTCTTCCGTAGACGAGATCGAGGACTGGCTCAAGGCGGGATTCGGATCGTCTGCGGCCAGTCCTGGAATCCGAAGCCCTGAACAGCGCAAAGCCCGTTTTGATGATTTGCTGAAGCGACTGGACGAGGCCGAAGGCATTCTTCGAGTCAGGAATTCAAGTCCTGACCCTTCAGCAAAGCGACAAAGATTGAGCGATTGTCAAACAACAGGGCCATTGCGTTCGGTGATCAACTTGGTCGAATCGTCCCAGTCTCAGGACAGCAACAGTAGCAAATCCACTCCACCTCGACGTAAAACACCTGCTCGATATCTCCCTAGCCCTTCAATATCTTCACCTCTCAAACTACCAATCGTCCAGCTTGAGCCGCCAGAAGAGATGGTAGAATTCGACCAACCTTCCATTACTACTACACCCCTAGTTAACAAGAAGCGGGTTCGACCCCCAAGCCCTCCTACTTCCCCGATTTCCTTCGACCCGACACCAGCAGAATCTGAAACATTGAAATTTCTCAATGAATCCGCTGTCTGGTTCGCTCCAGCATCATTTGAACCGAGCTGGAAAGCACAATTATCAGAAGATCGCATTATGGGCGGTTTGCGAGGCTTGTACCAAATCTGTGGATATCTTCCTGAAGCTGCTCGCAAATGGCAAAAGCCGCCACGTTTGCGACAAGGTGTCATTTTTCTGGATTCACAGAGTGAAAAGACCTGGGAGAAGCGAGCCCTCATGCTTTTGAACGAGCACAAGAATGTTGACAACCATGGAAACAAGCCAAAGATGTTGCCATTATATTTTTTCGATATTCGGACATTTCAATGCGGATCTAGGAAGCATGTATTAAGCCAGGCGTTACCTCGTCTGACCAGATAATTTAAACATATTTACTGCATCAGAGTAGTTTCTGAAAAAGGCAACGAGGTCAACGCACTTTATTTCCCACCCGGTGGCACGGTGGCTCTTTCAACAGAGTGAACCGAAAATTCACTGCTCGATTCTCTGCTCCCCGATGTCTGAAAATGCGCCAATAAGCCCAACGACAAGTGTCACCGCTGGAAATATCCCGACAGCGCAAAACAGTCCCGTCAAAGAAGAGCCTTTGTCAGATTTCGATAACCAGCTCAAAGCTCTCCAAGAAAATCCCTCTGCAGCCTCAATTATGGCGTCGGGTTATCGAACTGGCTGAAACGGGTGGCAAGACGGACGAAATAAATCGAGCATATGAGAGCTTGCTCAAGGCCTACCCGAATGTCGTGCGTATTCTGCATTTCCTTCAATTTCCTTTCACTGATCATTATACATCCAGGCGGCGGTGCAAATTGCCTATATAAACCATTTTCTGTCGGATCCAAGGACATTTGGCAAGGCAGAGGAGCTCTTTCGTCAATTTCTGAGAAATTCCCCAAGTGTTGAGCTCTGCAGGTCATACATGACCTATGTGAGGTGAGCCAGTCCGTGTTATTATCCCATTTCAACTGTGCTCATTATACAGACGCGTGAATTCTGATCCAGCCTCGCGCGAGGCCGTCAAGCAATCCTATGAATTCGCTTTGAATCTTGTTGGTCAGGACAAAGATAGCGCGGACCTCTGGTCCGACTTTATCCATTTCCTTGAGGCGGGCGAGGTGAGCTATCTCTTTTACATTCAGTACTTGTCTTATTTCCCATAGACGACGTCGACGTGGGAGGCTCAGCAAAAACAGGATGCCTTACGCAAAGTGTACCATCGTGCCGTTCAGATCCCTCTCGAGAATCTTACAACCTTGTGGGAAGCGACCGAACGATTCGAGATGGAGCGAAACAAAATCACAGCCAAGAAGTTTATGCAGGATCTAAGTCCAGCCCATATTCAAGCGCGCCAGACACTGAGAGAGCTCAAGGGTCATTTGGCCGGTTTGAATCTCATCCCGGTGTCGTCGACACCAGGTCAACTTCATTTGCATCTACCAGTGGTACCCACTTGGACCTCGGCCGAGCGTGCCCTGGTCGTCAAGTGGAAGACATACTTGAAATTTGAGGAAGACAACCCTTTGATGCTGCTGGAAGAGAAGGATAAGCCAACATATATCAGTCGTGTGACGGGCGTCTATAGGAAGGCCGTAATCCGAATGCGGTTTTTCCCAGAGATCTGGTGAGTTTTCTCCTTTGTCGACTAGGCTTCAATTGACGCCTATAGGTTTTTGGCATACTGCTGGCTCAATAGCGACAATGTCAACAAGCACGACGAGGCAATGAATATGCTCAGAGCGGGCATTGAAGCAAATCCTGGCAGTTTCCTTCTGAATTTCACATACGCCGAATCCTTGGAATCCAAAATCACCTATTCTGAATCCGTGGACGGCAAGAAGAACTTTGACCCTGTTCACGAAGTCTATCGCAAGTTTTTGAGTTTCACCTCGGATGCTTTGATCAAATTGGAGAGAGAACTTGCGGAGCGAACACAGAATACGAGTTTGGAGCAGACACAGTCGCAGGACACAGTCGATTCACAGGGTAATTCAAGGAATCATGGTCAGAATAAAGCATTAATCAAATACAGGTTCTCAAGAAGACGAAAGACCCAACAGAAATCCCGAACTCACAGAAAGAAAGCGAGAATATGGTCTGGCATATATCATGTACATGCGATTCGGACGACGGGCAGAGGGAGAAAAGGCCAGTCGGTCAATATTTGCCAAAGCCAGAAAGGATAGATGGGCGCCATGGGAAGTTTACGAGGCCGCTGCTTTGATGGAATACCATACCTCGGAAGACAAGATGGTCCCGGTCCGGATTTTCGAAAAGGGTATGGAAACTTATGGCGAAGACGTCCATTATGTGGATAAGTATCTCGAATACTTAATTTCCGTCAATGACGAAAGCAGTGAGTCGCTTCTGAGTATTCTTACATTTGGCTCACTGGTTACTTTAGATGCTCGGGCTCTCTTTGAACGTGTCATTGGCAAGTTTACTCCCGACAAGGCCCGACCTATCTGGCAGCGCTGGGCCAAGTATGAATACCAGTACGGTAACCTGGAAGCCGCTCTGAAGCTGGAGAAGCGCATGGGTGAAGTATATCCAAAAGGTTCGTCCATTCGTTGTCTTTCCCTTGATCTCTCTGATGTGCACCAGACCGACCAATAAAACGCTTTGCACAACGACACATGTATCTTGACATTGACGCCATTGCATCTCGCGATCTGGGCTACAATAATATCTCAAAGAGTAGTGGAAGCATCAATGGTCCGAATCCACCGAAAGAGAAGGAGCCAACGATTCCAGGATTCCTGCCATCATCTCATCATGGCTCTGGGTCTTCAAACCATGCTTCTGGTTCTGGTCTCAAACGTGAAAGAGCATCCTCCCCGGCCAACAAAGATCGAGATTACAAGCGTCAGCGAGACAGATGGGGAAGCCCGAGACGACGACATTCGCCAGACAGAGATGGAGGCCGGTCTGGCTGGGACAGAGAGAGAGATGTCACTATGGGAAGAGACGTCAGGGATCCTCGGGACACAGGTAGAGATTCTGGACCTCGACGTCGAAGGGATGAAGTTCCACCTGTTATCAGTCAGTTCATTGGGTCTTTACCCAAAGCCGCTGCGTTCGACGGTCCAGTATTCAGGACGGACGATCTCATGACTCTTTTGCGCAATGCGGTAATTCCCAATTCCAGAGCCAGGTCGCCGCCTCCTCGAGTCGGAGGCGGTGGTCGACCTCCACCAGATTATGGACCTTATCAAGGTCCAGGTAGCGGTCAACACCCACAGCACTCAAGAAGACGGTACTAGTTCTGTAGTTACTGTCAGAACACTTGTTTAGACAATTACTGTGAAAAAAGTTCTATAGTTCAAAGTGCCAAGTCGTGCTACATCCATGAATGTTCGTATAATAAGAGGTACGAGAGAGGAAAGTGGAAACTGGTTGTAGTTTGCATTTTATGGATTCTGTGTGGATAGGTTGTTGTGGGCGAAAGAAATCTACGTTTTCCCCTCCATTCCGAATCCCGTGGCTATAGGGAGAATTCAGAAAGAGTTCAGAGCCCAAGAGTTGAGAAGGCCCACTGGTCTTGGGGATGTTTTCCCATTCCGAATATATTCAGCCGTCTCAAGTCGTTCGGTCCGTCGAAGCAGTAAGCGCAAGCTCCATCTCGCTAGACCTCTCTCCCCATCACGTTCCATTCTGAAGGTTTTCTCAACAAAGTCGTCGCTGGCTCGTTCTATTGCCCAAGATGAGGTATATTACTTGTTCTCTTCGACTGGCCAGCCTCGACGCTGGTCCAGACTGGTTCAAAGTCAGTGTCGAAAATAGGCAATTAGACCTGCACGTACTGCACGACGCCAACCAAGGAAAGCCTTCCCTCTCGGATACCTTTTACAGCTGCAGTTCTGGCAGAGAAAGACTGAATTCAGGTCGTCCATTTCTACCGTCTTGGTCGATCCAGGATCCAATCCCAGCAAGTCGAATCAGCACCTTGACCGTCGCGAATAACGTCCTCCGCGACCGTCAGTCTCCCTTTGACAGTCTAGTCCACTTGCATCGCTCCTCCAGACCGGGAAGCAAAGGATCAACGAGTAAGCGTGAAGCATCCTGGACACCCCAATTCCGATATTCTCGAGGCTTTGCCTGAGCGACCAGACATTGATGGAAGCAAATGAGCAAATGTCGGGGTAAACACCTAAAGATTCGATCTGGATCTCGCTATTGAGACGGTTGCGCTTGCGGTTCCGATGGCAAATACTACAGCGGAATATTGCAATTGCAAGTGTGATATCCGAATTTCCGGTCATGGCGTAGAGTAGTCGTCGAAGCTCTTGTGTCCTTTCAGCATTCCGATCAGCGAACATGGTCGGTAGCTGTGGTAAGAGGTCATCAAAGCTCGAAACCACTACTTGCACCTCTTCTGCTAGTTCAGGATGGCCTGGACCTAACTCATTGCGCAGAAATCAGCGGGTCCTGGAAGAAGGTAGACGGAAGTTAGATGGGAGAGCTTGAACGCGCGTAAGGCGCTGATAGCGATAGCCTTCCGAGGTAGCATGATCCTATATTCTTTGATTTGCCGCACCCAGGTCAAGAGGTCCTTTTTGACCCGCTTCCATCCTTAGGCAGAACAGAAATGTTCAGAACAGGGAACACTAACCGTTTTTTCCAAGGACCTCAAGCTCAGCAGGCATGGTTTTCCGATTGTTTCTGAGGGCGACATGATGGTGGTTCTGGTCCAGAATGACGGTCATCTCTTTGTATCCAGCCAAGGAGATGACCTGGTCGATGATTCTAGATATCGTCAGAGTCTACCAAAACTCGATACATGATCTAAACTTACGCATTTGCCCTTAGAGACGCTGTGATGTCGGCTTCATCCTCCTCGCGTGTACAGCATGCAGCGAACCTGTAGCTACAGGTAATTTGAGAATTCGTATCAAAAGAACAAAATGCAGTTTGTACCTTTCATTTCTCCGAGAACAAGGCTCTTCTAGTCCGTACAAAAGCTGCTTGGGCAGCAGGGTCGAGTGATCGACAGATATTCTTCGCGAACAGCTGAGAATTCACGTCGAATGAAGACCGATGCATTTCCTCTACAGATCCGGGTTGAGAAGGGGATTGCATCGAGATGAACAGATACATACTGTACTGCAGTTTCTGAGGTTCCTGCACGGAACTATCGACGCCAACCTTTGGTTCAATCCTGCATTCAACAACTCCTTCCTCTTGAGAACTAGCAGGCTTCAAGAAAGATGAGTGACAGTGGCACAAGGCCAAGAGGACGACATGCTTGCCGATCGCACAGTCATCGCATAATCGAAAACCCTATGATACGTGAGCTGGTGAGAATATCAGACAAAGAGAGACCAACCAAGCATCCAGGAGTCGGGTTCCTTCACGCCCTGAGCTGTAAATTCAACAATGGATGAGACGTACAGAACATTCCTGGATATAAGCCAGACGAATCCAGGCTGGTTCCGACATTGTAGCTAGAGGAGCGGGAAGTCCGTCTCTTCCACGTAAAAGCCGCCAGGTGAATCGTGAGTGACGACTCATAAAAATGGAGCGAAGTTCTCGGTTGATCCAACATAATTGCAGAAGATCAAGGGTGAAGGGAGAAACTGTACCACCTAGAGGACGGATAAGCATTCAATAGAGAGCAATGCGCTGAATTACTTACCATGTAAAGCAGCTCTCTCGGAAGAGACATCAGTCCAACAGCGATATTGGCAAATTCATCTCTACAGTCAAAATGAGGCTTGAGAATCGCACAGCTCGCCCTGAAAGGACTCACGGCGTAGATTGGGCCCATCTCAGGCTCTCCGCGAGGGCGCTTGCTAGACCGACATAAGATGGACTCATGGAAGAGGATGTTGATAATATGGTGGGCGAGAATTCGAATTTTGGCGGCAAAAGGTAACGGTAACGGTAAAGCATCGCGACGACCGTCGACGGCACGGAAGAGAAAATGCCCACGTGACCCAGACTGCGAGCATATGAAGTTACATACCAAGTAGTGCTATTGGGTCAAAAAGAAATATTGATTGATTCTCGGCGAGTACTGTACTATTTCGACCGTATCTTCACAGCATGTTACATGTTACACGACATCTTCATTTTTTTTGGTCTTCACTGGCCGATGTTACCTGTTACATGAAGCCCACATCTTCATTCTCACGCATATTTTGACCGTAATGGGCCGGAATAGAGCATATTTGAGCCATTTATTGAGTGATTTGATGCATAATAGCCTTAATTAGAGCTGCAGGCTGGAAAAAAATTGGTTTTCCTGGCTCTGGGAACTTTTTTGAAATTTTGGCCAAGATGTTCTCAAATGTAACAGTCTTCATTGGGCTGGTGTTACACGTTACAGGTGCGTCATAACTTCATTTCACTGCCATTTGTTACATGTTACTGAAGATGCGGTCGAAATAGTACAGTACTGTCATTATTATTGGAAAGTAAAAGAAGCTGTCGAAAAGATGAAGAAAAATTTCAAGAACGAATGTCACACGCGGGATTCGAACTCTGATAGGCGCGCGGATGTAGGGACCACTGACAGTTGCGGCCGAGCCAGCTGGCTCTATCTGAATCGACTTGCATCTCATTTGTTGTTGCAACAAATGAATCAAATTCAGCTTTACAGTTGATCGTCCCATTGAACTAGGCAACTAGCCCATTCTTGGATCAAGGTCTTTTACAGAAGTTCATACAAAGGAGGCCGCCGAGAGCTCAGATGGACCGTGTTGGGACCGTGACGCGGATGGACGAGTCAGTACGCATAGATCTTTATCATTGACTTGAAGTTCTGCACGGTGAGCTCCTCTTTCCATCTGCGGTCAGGCTTTAATGTAACGTCCTTCGTTTTAGATAACTCTAGAAAGTAAACAATATCCATTTTTCTGGGCTGCAAAATTGTCAACTGGATGCGACCACCGTGACGGTCCGGCTCACATCGTCGATCAAGATCAGGCAGAGTCCTGAACACAAGGTGCTTCTAACCTCTTGTGAATTGGCAGGAACAGGACCGGGCAGTTTCTCCATTGTTTGTTCGTCCAGATTATATCTTGCTCGTAGAAAACGTATCCGAATTCTTTTCTAGTCTACAGCTAGCTTACTGCAGCCATTCCGACGTTATCATTTCAACCCCTTCCTTCAGCCAAGGTGTCTCCAAATTCTCATCTGCGTCGAAACCATGCTCTCCAGGACGGGTGATCAAGCTAATCTTGGTCTCAGGCAAGACTCGTTTCACCTTGTCAACAAAAAGTCTCGAATGCTCGACTGGTACCACTGTATCATCAATCCCATGTAGAATGAGGACAGGCGGGATGGCACTGACGTGCTCGATCCTCTCCAAAGGGTAGAGCTCAGGCTCTGGACCGAGGAACTCGGGATATCTGCCATACTGGGTAAAGGCAACCACTAACTCAAATCGCGTTGGAGGTACGGCTGACGAAACGACTGCATTCGGGACCATTGCAGCCAAATGCTTCTCGATTATGGATTCGGGAACGGACGGATGGCCCATCATGAAGCCAGCGGGCTTGTCACCTCTTTTCCCAAAGAAATCGGATGCAATATGGGTCATTGGATAGGTCGCTATGACGCCACGAATGGTTCCGATGGGCTGCGATAGCACCAGTTGAATTGCCATATACCCGCCTGCAGATTCCCCTGTGACGAGGATTTTGCTCAGGTCTGGAGAGAAACCTGGAGACGATTCGGCGAGGAAATCAGGCAATCCATTCTGCAACCACTTCTGGAAGTCGTCGATGTCTTCGAGAAGATCTTTACCCTTGGCCTCTGGCATGAGTCGGTAGTCTGGGGTGACGATGATGGCCGAGTGCTCGAGGGCAAGGTCGATGCACCATTTGGGAAACCAATCTGGGAATAATCGTGCGCCCAGGACCTGCAAAACCGTCAGCTTCAACTCCAACAAAGACTCTCGATACAAAACATACCAGACCGCCACCATGAAATCGGATGATGATCGGACACTTTGCTGGAGAAATGGACTTTGGGACCAGGACGTCTGCTTGGATTCCGTGGTCATGTACGGTCTTGTAAGTAGCCGTAAAGATGTTGAAAGATGCAAACTTTTCCGCTGCCATTGCTGAGATATTGTCGTTTGATAGTTGCTGCAATAATACCTGTACCTCCTGGCTTTTATAGCTTCTTGTTTGTCAGTGGCGCACTTAGTGAACACAACTATGTCTTTGTAACATTATTCCAATCTTGTGGCTCGTTCGTTACTCATCCAACTTGGAGGAGGTAGTGCGTGACGTGACGGCGATGACGATCGGCCCAGGTTACGTATAATCGATGACATCCATGATCAGCCATGAAAAGTCCACATCTTAAAATCACAGAGTGCCGCCTAGTTAAGTAGTACCATAGTGAGGGTGGCCATAGATCCACGAAAAAGGCACAGTTTGGATTTATTATTATTGCCATTGCAGAAGAAGGTTGGATTTATCTAAAGTAAAACATTGTACGCGAAGGAGTCGAACCCTCGGGGACGTCGTGGCGTTATGCGTAGATCACCTTTCAATCAATTCGGCAGTCACAGGTCACTGAAGTGTCACTAAAAATTTTCGCCAAAATGTCACAGATGTCACTTGTCCAAGTGAGCTCTGCCGAGACCTCCAGATCTTCCCAAGGGTCCGAAATTGCCTTTTTGGCCTGCCGAAATCAATTTTGCGCGAAAATTGGTCCCGGTCACACGTCACTGAACCAAACCGCCGAAAATTTAGGCAGACGGCTCGGTCACAGTCACAGTGCCTGCCCATTGAATAAAATGGTACAGTGATCGCTCTATTTCCTATCCACTGACGGAACTGGAATCACTCCAACTGAGTGATGCAATCACTCGTGAATGAGTGACGATACCACTCAAGATGAGTGATTTACCACTCAAAATGAGTGATACTATCACTCAGATTCCGAGTGATTTTGACACTCAAGTGCAGGTCTGAATCACTCATTTTGAGTGACTTTCACACTCTTTTCGAGTGGTATCCTCACTCGTTTCGAGTGGTAGTGTCACTCTTTTCGAGGATAGCGTCATTCATAATTAGACCACCAACGATCTCATATTATATCATATCCAGTACAACAGGTCTTCTTACAAGTACAGTAAACCCAATAGAGACACCACTGCAAATCTATCATCAGACGGAGTCGAAAATCTATCAAGAATGAACTAACCTTAGGTCTTGCTGCGAAGTCATTTGGAAGTATCGAGACTAAAGGTAGAGCGTGAGCGTGCAAGGAACTATATCGTAAGGGAATGACTTACATTGTTCGGTGAATGACTGAAGGATGATACCTGTAAGAGCAAAAGAAAATACATACCGTAGAATATGAGTGGTTCTGATATGCCATGTTGCAGTGACCTGAAGCATCGGTAGCCTCAGGTTAGCGAAATGGTTTTAGGGTGTCGTTGAGTGGAATGAACTGATTTTGTAGCAAGCAAGGGAATACGAGCGGACCGTGCGAAGCTTGCATGTTGGCCGCGATGGATTTGACTAGCAAAAGTCTTGGAGAACCTCATTCTATGGGCGACCCGGAAGAGAATCTGGGGAGCCTTGATGTGGAAAGGTTGTCGAAAAGTCCTGAGTAACCAAAGCGGGACCTATGGAGGGTTGAACGGATAAATGAGGTAGAGACACTGCTAGACGTACCTAGAGCACCATTCTGTCTCCTTGCTTTTTTCACTCCGAGTCGGCCAAGACCGATTTCACGTTGTCCCTGGGCATGATTTTCGACGCAGAAACCAGTGGTTATGGCTAGAATAACCATCAGCCATGTTTTTAACAATAGTTCAAGCCTTACCGACAGCCTGCCTATAGGTGACTATAGGTCAACAACAAAATCCGGATTGTTAGCATCTTGTAAGGCCATTTGTGGAGGTAGATGATGATTGTTAGGCATAAATGAGCTGTTGAAGGGCAATAAAGCTCATAGATAGACAGTGAATGTCGAGCTGCGTCGCCTGGGGAGAAAATCACCATAAAGGGAGCAGCTTGACCACAAGGGCGAATTTGAGGGAATAAATTCAGGGACGGGAGTAGAGGAATATGTAAAATAGCCAGCTCGCGTTTCAAGAGGTTTGGTGAAGTTGTGACCGCTGTGCTGGTCGTCGTTGACGACAATGAGCACTGGTCACGCTTGTCACTTCATGTCACATATGTGACATTTCAGTCGAATTTCGCCAAGTCCGCGGTCATTCTTTCCTGCCAGCATATGCACCGAGGACGACTTCAAATCGTGTCTCTTTAGCTATATAAACAAATATATCAAGATATGTGACCTCAGAACGATGCAAAGACTGGAATCAGGGCTTGATTCAGGCCTCTCATCTGTTTTCGCTATTTTAACTATTTTTCCGAGGACCATTTCATCCAGATGAGTTCTGGACATCTAGTAGCAGCCAAAAACCTCAGAAAAGGCGCAATTACTTCATTTGAGACATGAGTGATAAAAGCACTCATTCCGAGCAATAAGTGACAAAATCACTCACTTCTGAAACGGGGAGTGATAAAATCACTCATTCAGCGAAATGAGTGATGAGTGATTTTACCGCTCTCACTCGAAATGAGTGGTGAAATCACTCATTTTCCCGGAATGAGTGATGGTATCACTCAAGGTGAGTGATTCTAGTTCCGTCAGTGTAGGACCGGATTACAATAAACGACGTTATCGCTCATCCTTGGTTTTCTCTTGAATAAAATAATTGAACCCGGTTGTCTCCGAGAAGCTCCGAGATTCGACTTGTATGACGGCCGCCTTTTCGTCAGATGACATGTTTCCGCGAGTCCTCCACTTCCACGCCAATCTGGCCAGATGCATCTCAAATCGCGCTATCGTCTACAATAAGAATGGAAACCCTTCAGAGGTGCTCAAATCGTTGACCTTTACTCCTCTGCCTCCGCCAGGCCCCGAATCTCTAAACATAAGGTTCCTTCTTTCGCCGATAAATCCAGCAGATGTCAACGTCGTCGAAGGAGTATATCCTTCAAAACCAACTCTATGCGACAGCTTGAATGAAACTGGCCTAGGAAGCGGTCAAGAGCCAGTCTTCATCGGTGGAAATGAAGGTCTGGCCGAGGTCGTGCAAGTCGGCCAGGGCGTATCGCATTTGAAGGAGAAGGACTGGGTTGTCATGGCCAAGCCTCAAGTTGGAACCTGGACGACGTGTCGGAATGTACACTTTGACGACGTCGTCCGTGTACCCCAGGCATCTTTGACCGAGGTTCAAGCAGCCACTATGACCGTAAATATATCTTCATCTTGCACGTTGGACCATGCTTATCGAGTCTAGGTCAATCCACCGACAGCATACAGTATGCTTCATGATTTTACGGCCCTCCACAAGGGAGATTGGATAGTTCAAAATGGAGCCAACAGCGCAGTTTGTTTGCTCGCTGAATGAGGTACCTCTGAGGACTCAGCAAAATTTCTAGGTCGGTCAGGCCGTCATCCAAATTGCTGCTGCAGTAGGTTTGCGTTCCATAAACTTTGTTCGAAATCGGTCAGTCCTATTGTGCGTTTATTTCAATGATGCTAAAGTCGTGATATATATAGAGAGAACCTCTCTGAGCTCAAGCAGCAACTCGAGAGTCTCGGGGCGAATTTTGTGTTCACATACGATGACCTTGGAGATAAGGCTTTCCGGAAACAAGTCAAGGATATCACATCTGGCGCTGAGATTAGTCTGGGGCTTAACTGCGTCGGTATGTCTCCCTCGGCTCTTTTGTTCCGGTCTTTGACCGCATTTTATAGGTGGAAGAGAAACTTCGCTCATGGCAGGCCTCCTCGGAAATGACGCCCATTTAGTTTCATACGGAGCCATGTCCAAACAGCCTCTTTCGCTGCCCACGTCCTTGTTCATATTCAAAAACCTGACATCTCACGGCTTTTGGCAAACGCGGTGGGTTGCCAACAAGCTCAGACCTGAGAGAGAGCACCTCATGCAGGTGCTAGCGGACATGATGGAGCAAGGAAAAGTAGGTGTTCGTCAAATCGACTGACAGACGTCTGATATTCCCTAGCTCAAAGAGCCTGAACATGAAATCGTCACAGTCAAAGCAAACGAGTCGGATGAAGAAGCTAGCAGACGCATCAGCGAGATATTTACCAAAATGGCTTCTGGGCGTTTTGGGAAAAAGGTCCTGCTGCGCATGGAGAGTATACAATGAAGATATGGTTCGAGAATGATGTACAGGACTAAAGCTATCTCATTTTCCTGTCCTCGAAGAAATGCTGCGAGCCGTTAGTGATAGTCTGTAAATTGAAGGAGGCGAAGCTCACCTTGAGATGTTGCAACTGCCATGCACATGTTCCGACCAAGACAACAATCTGTGCAATGCTGTACCAGACAGCCTTCGAATTAGTCGCTTCACTGAGATCCCGATAGTCCGCCTCTCGCTCCCTCTGATACTGCTGCTCTCGTCTGATGTCTTCCAGCTTCACATTGAGGTCCCTGATTTTGGAAGCCACTGTCGAGACGTGGGTTCTGTCGTGCTCTGCATCTGGCTTGGTAGAACCAACAACAATGTCGAGATAGAGACGAATATGGGTGCTTGAGAACCAGGAAGTATAATTGGTCGAAAGACATATAGAATGGTCGCCCGCATCGTGCGACGTGAATGTGAATTTTCCCGCACTAGGGCCTTTTGTCCGGACGACTGCTTCGCCGCTTTCCAGTTCCTGTTCGAGGTCAGCGGGATTCATGGTGAAAGAAAGAGTAAAACGCACGTCGACGTCGACGTGGATACCCAGCTCAGGGTCTTCCACGTACTCTTGACGGGCTTCAGACCATTCTAGCGCTCTGTAGTTTCCTAGAAGCCAGTTTATGAGGCAATACTGGAGGCCGAACAACTGGACTAACCTTCCACTACAGTGTCGGTGGGCAGCTCTTCGATGAAGCACCGCTTCTCGTTGGCATCAAGGTAGAAATGAAGAGCGTGGCATGATAATATTGCAGAGAGAAGGACGCAGCCCGGCAGCAGGAGTCTCATTTTCGCAAGAAGAGAGGATGCTGAGGATTTCGGAAGTAACGTGGCAGCAGTGTCAGATTTGTTCCCACGGGAAAAATGACATCAAAGTCGAACGAAAATTATATTACATTTTTTTGAGCATCGCCAGTGGCTAGATGTTAAAAGACCGTCTTCCTGGAAATAATGCAAGGTGTGGAAGTCAAGTTACTAAAGAAATGACACGTATGCATCTGGATGGCTGGATCTAGGTAGGCTGACAGACTATTGTGACTTGGATAGGATAGGATGGTCGGTGAAGGAAGTCTGCAGCATCTGAGCCTTCTTTGAGTCAGGACTCATGAACAAGTCAGGGGTCGACCATCTAAAGGGAGATTTAAAAGACATTTGGTGGCCCCCAAATGACACGGAATTTTGAGCCGTATATGATAACACTGAACCTGGAAAAAAGAGTGATACCAACTTGAAGTTCGTGATATCCGGTGCAACTGTGCCAGCTCTGAGTCTGCTTTCGGGCTGCCCAGAAATCGGAACTCTGGCAATGAGAGGATCTCTGAAAGAGAGGGAGTGAGAGAGAAGGGAAGTGCCCAGAGAGCTCAGGCTCTTCGTGGCTTGAGTCGGAATACTAAGTAGTCCCGTGATTTTATCTTAGTCGGGCGGAGAGCCAAAAATCGAAAAGGTACTGCCAATGTAGAACTAGAAGCAGAGAGATAACTATGGCCTCCGGGTCTAGGTTCCAAATCGCGGGTGCTGTAATTTTTTGAACAACAGTATCCGACACCTTTCGCTGGCAACCCAATTCGAGGCCTTTCCTCTTTTTTTGGCGGGGGTACATCAGGTATATGAGGAATCATTGAGTGGTCAGGAGGCAGTCCAGAATCCCAAAGAATTATATGAGAGCGACTAGACGAGAATTTTTCCGATATCGAGCGTGAGCGGACAGGACTATTGTGGCGCTCTTGAAAAGGGCGAAAACTGCAGTTTCAGCCAGGAGAATCTTCTCACTGAAAATGGCGGGTCTGAATGCACGGTAGAGCTGAATGATGAGCGATAGCCGTGAACAGCGGGTGTGAAATCGAACAGAGTAAAAAACACATAAAACATGGCACGTGTCCCAACTCTTGTCCCTTACTAGCTGCTATTGATTTGGTCATATTCCAGCCTACTGCCCTCAAGCTCTGTAAAATATCTGCCTGAACAAACTGGGACCTCTATACCTCAACTCCGCACTTGTTTTGTCTGTCGTTTTTCCGCATGGGGCTAGCTTCTGGAGTCGATATGACATATCAATATCCTGCTCTCCGATTGGCAAGAAAATTCAAAACATGGAACCCTAATCTACTGCTTTCTGAAAAAACACGAGCTCAATAGTTGCTTAAGCCTGCGGCCAAACTGTTGACGCACTTGGTCGAACTTGTGTGATCGGCCTACTATTATGTCGGACCTTGAATATCTTTTCACACCGGCGGCTGGCCGGCCGACCACAGCACTCGTACGTCGCTTCGCTTTTCCCTTTGGCCTCTTGCAACCAGTCAGCATCTTGAAGCTGCTTCGATGACAGTTTTTTCAAAGATACGTCGAACAGTGCTAGATGGTGTTCGACAAAATGGCGACACGAACGAGCATCGTGTCGCCAATGTGGCTTGTCTCCCAGACGACGTTTTGCTCGAGATCGCCACTAGCTACCTCGACCCACGTACACTTTTCAATTTGTGTCTCACGGTGAGTCTCATTTGCAAGGTCTTTCGAGGTCTACTGAGGTCAAATTCGCTCTCGTTGTTTGTTGTCACTATCAGGCACGGGCTATCTCCAAGCTCATATTGCCTCTGCTCTATCGCTCAATTGAATTAAAATCTGAAGAGCACTGCAAGAATGCTCTATCGTTTCTGGAACGCAATCCCGACATTGCTCGCCAGGTCAAATTACTCAAACTCCGACCTAGGGCCGCAGGCAAAGTTAGCGAAAATATCCTGCTCAGCAGGATTTTCAAACTGGCTAAAAATCTCAAAAACCTGACAACCTTTGCGTGGGACGGAGAGCAGATGCCTCGAGGCTCAACTGATATCTTTCGCGCGCTATTGACGTCGTAAGTTCATCTTCCAAATCCTGCTCGAGATTGGACTGAAGCGAATCCCCAAGGTGCCCGAGACTGAAAAAAATAACCTCTGTCCTGAATATCCAACCGAACATGGAGACATCGCGCCCAGAAATCCTCACAAACACAGCGGTAAACATCCTTTCACCTTTCAATACAAAGCTCACGAACATGTTTCAAAGCTGTTCTACTTTCGTGATTTACAGTCTCTTTCCCTCACGTTCAAAAGCTCCAACACGAGGGATCCTTTTCTTGTGGACCCAGAGGCTTACTCCACTCCATGCTCGCCGCTTGTCGAGCTCATCGATGCGTCTCCCAATTTGACCTCGTTGACAATTCTGTCAGAGGTTAATTCATCCGGATACCCAAAAACTCACATCGCGGATATTGTCGATGTCTTTGGTTCTCGCTTGCCTTCCCTGAGACATCTGTCTCTAGGTGCTTTGGAACTTATTCAAAACCATTTACCTCATGGCGGTGGCAACTCGACCTGCCCATTTCATTTTCTCATGCAATTTTTGCATGCTCATTCGCGTTTGGAGTCCTTCAATATCTTGACCAATGTGTTGGAATTTCCAGTTGGATCTCTCCCCAACCTCGTCAGCTTCAGCGGAAATGCTGTATTACTTCCTGGGAGTCATCCGGTAGCCCATCTCCAGCGAATGGATATACCGCGAACTGCTTGGTGTCTCGCTGGGCCCAGTCCGTATACAAGGATCATCCCTATGTTTCAACTGACTCTGAGGCATCTTACTGTCTCGAGGTTCTATCTTTTCGACGACGATGCAGCCACTTTCAAGCTCGACATGATCTTCACGCGATTACCATTACTCGCGTCCATCACCATCAACGACGCGTCATACGGGACAGAGGTTGAAGTCCAGCAGTGGGTAAGTATCAATATTCCGAAAAGACTCGTATTTTGATCAATTTCCATCTCGATAGAACTCGCTCTATCGCGCTCTGGGGATCTTGAGAAATAGAATTAATCCCAGATTGGCCGAGCTCGACATCAACTTTGTCAACGACTCTGGATCTTTTAAACCAGAGAGCCTCAAACAGCAAGCTATGCAGGCTTTCAATTGGGGCCCTAGATCGCTGGAATCGATCAAGTCGAGCATCAGTACAACATCAGAAATCCTCCTTCAACGGAGCGAGTTTCAAGTTGTAACTCAAGGCTTGCCTGTAACCGTCGCCGCGTTTGAGACTCTGAGTCTCAAAGGGAAACGGAAAACGCTTTATTATCGATTCGATCTCTAGGACAAGAGTGCTTTCTTTTACATGCATTCTGAAGGCTGAAGGCGCTTGCAGATTACCAGAAACTACTATTATCTGAATCTATTATTCTTCAATACTCAAGATTGACTAAGTATGTAAAAACTGCTAAGCTAAGTGTCCAAAGCACAAATACATATTACATATTACTAGTTTTGTTTTGTTGAAAGTCTGGCCATGTCGAATGGCCATCCGTATCTTTACAAACCCAGAGCGACGATTATCGAGATTCGTTGAGTAACCAAGGTAGACCGACCGGTGTACTCTGGGACGGATTATGTAGCACGGGACCCGGCTTTGGCGCCTCATTCCCATGATGATGCCGCGGCTTTCCATTCTGATTCCATTCGTCGAGCAACCCGCTGGCTTTAAGAGATGGTAATGTCGGAGTCGAGCTATTACCGTTGGGCTTCGGTGTAGCGGTGCCATTGACCGAATCGCTATCGGAGCTGCTCGAAGTCCGATGCGAAGTCGATGGAGAACTTGTCCTCGGCGGCGAAGTGGTAGAAGAGAGATGAAGCTGGCCGAGAGAGCGACCGAGATGAGATGTTGATGCTGGATCGGAATTAGGTGGTCGGAGGTCCAACATTTGTCGCTGCAGCTTCCGTCCGACCAGTCGGTCGGACATCTTCATGCCAAAGAGCACCTCGTACTCCTTGGCCCATTCTTGAAGCCTGGGATCGTCGCAGAGGTTGCAATAGCGCATTAACGGCTGTTGAAGAAGACTTTAGCATCCAAGCCCTCAGAGAAGTGAACAAGACATACCCATAAGACAGTACCAACTATTGAGCGACGAGTAAGTCAAGCGAATGCGAAAAAGTAAAGCGACGAACATAGAATGCTGCTTTTCGCCCTCTCCCCCATCATCTCCATGATAATCTCCATTTGTTTTATCGCCCAATAATAGTTTTGGCCATCTTCTGGACCAGCAGCGGCGCCATTCGCATTCATCCTGGTCGCGACACCAAGCCCAAGGGCCGAACCAGCATGAAAGATATGCATTTGAGCATAACACCAAGAGCCAGAATTGGACGGAGTCCCAATCATGCTCTTTTGAACACTGACATTCTCTGCAGTGAACTCTAGATGTGGCGGGAGAGACCTGACCCATTCCTGAAGAAGTCGATAGCACTCTGCTAATGTATCCATTGGAGCATCGGAGCAAACATGGTTAAAGTTGTGTTGAACAATGCCAGAAGTCGAAACAACATCGGCAGCCTCGGCGAACAGGCTATCCATAGCGCACTCGATCCGCTGATATATCGTCAAAACTCGAATCATGTGGCCCATCTCCGAGGCATATTGAGTGCGATGAGCTGTGGAATTGAGATATTCTGGATAAGTGGCTAGAGGTTTGGTCATGAATAGCTTGAAAAAAAGAAGAATGACGCACCAGGGAGGGTAGAATGGATAGCCGCGAGCTCGAAACTGGTTTCATCGGCAGGAAGTCGCAATCGAAGCTGCTCTTCTCTGAGACCTAAAATCCCAGATGGACCATCTTTTCCACTCCATTGACGTCTTTTTTGGTCTCGGTGATCTGGTTCAGCCCAATCAGGGGCATCCTTGATGGCTTCCGTCGGTGGAGCATGGAAGCCATTGCTGCTTCCTTGATGGGATAATAAAGGTTGATGCTGGCTTGCCTCGTGCTGTGTTCGATTCGATGGCTGTGGTGTCGGATATATCGTGTGGCAGTACATATCACGAAGCCCTTCCCAGTAATAAATGGACCAGAATATCCGTCTAACAGATCTCATTGAGATGGCAACTGGCAATCAAAAAAGTCGCGACATACCGGATACACTCTCGTTCAATGCTGTCGTGAACCATACTTTGTGATGGAACAGGCGTCAAGAGAGGAAACTCTGGTCTGTGGACACCGAGAGATTGGATCAAATCGAGCGTCATATCTAGGACGGGTCAACGGATAGCAAGAAACGCCATAGAAAAGACGTACATCGATACCTTTGACTCGTCAAACTGACTTGGTCAAATCCGACACGACCGCCGCTTGTCATGGCGTCGTGTGCTGATAACAAACAGAGCGCTTGTGCACTGTACAAGGAAGGTTGGAGAAGAAAACGACCACCAGCATCGAACATGATGCTTCTGGCCGCTTCAGCGAAAGGAATTCCAGCCATACGAGATGGATTCGCGCGCAAGGATTGCTGTTTCGAATGAGGCGCGGCAAGAGCACAGACGACTTGAAGGAGATACAAGGGAATGAGATTATGGGAAAGGGATGAGGTGAAGGTCGGCTTATGAATTATGACCATCGCTGGATGACAATGTGCGAAAAAGACTGCATCTCTTGTTAAAAAGTTGTAGAAGCGCAAATGAAAAATATAATCACGGTTGGTGAGCTCTCTTGTTATAGCTGGTTCCAGGGCAAGACTGGGGACCCTCTCAAGGCTTTCCGGAGCTGAAGTAGAGGCTGAGGGCTGGTCGTTGTGCTGACGAAACCGTTTCCTTGTTCTGTCTTCAGAATCCTCTTCTTCCTGTTGTCGTCGGGGAGCTGGCACGCTTCTACCGCTGGCATCGGTGTATATACAGGCTTTTGAAGCATAATAGCAGTTGCTGCAGAGTGCAGTGCCGTCGCACCGTCGTTTGGACTTGTGGCAAGCGTCGCAGGCCTGTAAAATGAACAAGGGAAAAATGCGGATTTCAGTGAGACGCTGACCTTTGCTAATCTCTTGCGTTTCGGGACTTTGCTGGGGACTGCATCGAACGAGGTTGGCCCAGTATTCTGGAATTGTTCGTCCATGAAGGTTGCAAATGAGCCTAAATCGAAGCCGGCGGTAGGAAGCGGCTTTGAAGCGGTAAGACCTCAGTTTATCTCGGCCCTGCCAGTACCGGCAGACAATTTGCACCTGGCACATCCGAAGTGTTCCATTGCCAAACAAGGACATCGGCCGATCGGAATTTGACATCCACTCTTGATTCAACATTCTTTGAACTAAGTTCTCAGCTGGACTCAGAGGTTTCTACATTCGTGAAAGAGCTCCAGTGAAGCCTGCCGCCGGCGAGTATGTAATTCAATTCTGGACTCGAGTAACGGATGAAGGTGGGTCGATCATCAAAGAATTCCCACGCTTCCCCAATCCTGGCTTTACCAGGCTTTACCCTGTTTCGAGCACTCGTTCCCAATTATTCCCAAGCTCTGTCCAACCGACGACTCGTACCCATGGAGTCTCATCAATTCTCATCTAGACATCTTCAAATAAAGGTTGCTACACCAAATGACAAGGACCTTTCTGACCCGATAATCACTGAAATCAAGCTCGCTTTGCAAAATTTCGACAATATTGTTGACGGTGGTGTCAATCCTCGTCTGCAGGGCGAACTCGTGAAGATTGATTATGATTATCGACTGCTAAAAGCATGGGTAATTCGTGCATTTTCTGATCCATACATGTCTCAGTTGTTTTTCTTGTAGCTCGCCGTCACTGACCCTTGCAAAAGATCTGATGCGACTGTAATCCTCACCAAAAAAGGCGTCTGGGAGGAAATTGTTCGAGTAAAGGCGTCGTTTCGAGAAATCACTGAAAAATATATTGGCCGCCGACCGACCAAACCCCTTCCTGCTCGTTCACGCTCAAAGACACCAGGAAATGATGTCTGGCAGGACATGGTCATTCATGGCAGATATGCCTACCTTTCCCCTGTCGTTGGTGGTCTGACTCCCGCACTTTTGAGTCTTTTCCAGAGGGATGGTACGATCAGCGGGATCAACATTACCAACTGGGACGCCGTTCCAAAAGAATTCGATGAAAAGGCACGAAATCTCTTCTTTCCGGAATATTCTGCTCATTGAATGTTCAGTGTAAACGATGTGATGATCTGGATATCCTTTGTCAGAAGCAGAATGCTGCGAATCGCGATGTGGTGGCATGTCGTGAATGTCGAGCCAATAAGCAAGGATGTTCTAACTGTGCATCTGGTCCTGCAAAGAAAAAAAGGCGAGTGCTGGGATCGCTCGATCAGCGAATTCGGTCTGTATCGCGAGCCCCGAGCGATTCGAGTAGATTGCGGCGTCGCCTGACAGATGGTGCAAATATTCGAGGGAAAAAAAAGCTCAGCCAGTCCTTCAGTGTCAAAAAACGGTGAAACTGTCATTCGAACGAGTCGACAGGCTGCAGATGCTTTTTTGGCCCTTGCAAAAAAAGTTGACGAAGTCATTGGGGACCTGGCGAGTTTGAAGGAAGAGATCGCGACGGTGGCTCATTTCAGAGAGGAGATGCGGGAATTCAGGGAGTCTCTGGAGACTGGGTTGGTCTTCCGCCTTGGCAAGGTTCCCGAAAAGGATTAAGCGGAATCGCGGTCCGAGAAATTCAGGAGAATGGAAAGTACTATGAATAAAATTGGTTAAAACAGATCGTCTCGGTATGCAAGCACTCGGAGGGCTTCGAAGGAGACAAAAGTCTTATTCAGGCAATCCGACAGACTCGGACTCTCGGCTAATCTCGGGTGCTGATCTCGACTGCAACCGTGATCGAAAGGCGCCGCTTGTGGAGGCCGAGTATTTCCGCCGTAAATGGACTCCGCTAGAACCGCTCTCTGCAGTCATGACATAGAGGGCGTCGAAATGCGATCTCGGGTTGTCGACTTTGTTGCTGATCTCTGGTTGGCCGAGCGAGCTGGATCAAGTATGGTAGTGATCAAGTTGATGGTCGAAAGTTACCAAGGCCGTCGAGTGTTGAATTTTTATTGGTAGCCCAATCTATCATCTTATTACGCCACAGATTCTTGAGGACTGCAAGATGCATTGATAAAGGTTAGAGGGCATTTGCTGTCTGTCCTGTTTTTGCTACTGGAACCTCAGTTCTGAGTCAAGACCCACTGAATTTGATCTGCATGATTGATCCAGGCTTCAAAACATCTTATCAGTCAGAGGACATACACAGAATCATGCAAATGGGTCAAAAAGTAATATACACGACAAACAACCTAAACATTCTCTGGTCTCGGCAAGGTTCAAGGGCGACCTCAATGTTCGATTCCTCTGTAAAACCAAGTCAGATAAGATACAACACATAATCCAGAATACATACTCCAAGTCTGGAAGAGTAGTCGACAACAAAAGCCTCTCGATCTCGTATTCCGTTGTATCGGTCGGGAGATTGAGGCTGGGCAAGGTCGGATATGAGAGGTTTGGAGGTTGAACTTGCAATGCAATCCAGGAAGGATGACTGTCCGAAGGCCCCGAGGTGCAAGATTCTTCCTGTGAGCGCTTCCGGTTGCCGACTTGCGCATACCGAGATTCCTCCTGGTCCGTATGGGAGAGCAATCCGGTGATTTTGTCCCTATACGGGAGTCAGTATAGAGCTGAGCCAGATATCGGTCACTAACCAGAATCTTCCAGCGACTTGCCAACTAAAAACATTGTAAGGAAGATTCTGAGATTAGAACGGTCCATGACGCACCGAGGCTCTTGACTCTTAAGAAGCTTTAGACAACGACGAACATCATCAAGGTCATTTTTGGATTCAGAAGGATTCTTCCAGCGGTTGATCAGCAGTGTTGCTGCACAACTGAAAATAATGATCTGATAATAGGATTTCAGTAGTGTCACCGTGCGAAGAGAAGCACATAAACATGAACTATCGGGACAGACAATCGAGATTTGCGCGAGAGGTGCTCCAAAACATCTATACATCGTTTCGCCGCCTCTACCGAGATGGCCAAATTGGATAAGGTGCCCCGTCGGTGCACGAGCATCTTGATGTGATAGCTATCGTTTATCGATACAGAGGAAGAAATGATTAGACGTGACGCACTAGGTCGTATAAAGACAGCCCGACTGTTTGAAAAACACCAAATCTTTCCGATGCGGATCCCATCTTAGATGATCTGGAACCGATTTCATCCACTTGGCCATAGCTTCGTCGAGTTGCAACACAGCTTGTTTCTTTGGAATGGGGCTGTTGGCTGCATACTACTTTCTATTTAGATTATGGTAAACCTGTCAGCGAGATGGCTTACCAAAGTACGTTGAGCCATTTCTAGTATACCGACGAGCTTGATATAAAAAATAAAGGATGATATCTTTGAAGGTCGATGAGGAGGCTGTTTAAACGCCTTCTCCGGATCACTTTGCACCCAATATTCGTCGTCGCAGTCGAGCGGATAATCTTGATCGAAGCTGCCATTGTTGAATGAGTATTACCAGAACAGTCTTGAGCAACTCACTCATCAGAATTGAGCCCAGGAGGCCGGCCAAAGCAAGAACTTGTCGGCGGATCCAGGGCAACCAAACACCAGAATATCCGTTTCCACGATTCATTGTCAGCAGTCGCTTCAGATTCTCCGGTCATTTTCTTGTGCTGAGCCCGATAATTAGTGGATGTAAAGAGCGAGAAAGGACACCGTACCAATCCCAGATCTTGTGCAAGTCGCAGAGCGATACCAAGAACAGCCCAGCTGGCTACCATCACCGAAGACCCAAGAAGAAATATGACAGAAAGCTGTCGAATGAATCAACAAGAGGTCCGTTAATGAAAAAAGAGCTTACACAATAGTATTGAAGCTCGTGTAAAGAAGGAGGTGCTGCCAGCGATGTCCCTTGCAACGGTTGTACCTGGCGAATCCGAATCAGAGCGATAACAGATGCAACTGGCCGACATGCCTGACTGAAGAAAGACCATCCACAGCTCTGCTCTGTCTCGACGCCATCGAGGAAAACTCTACGATCGTCAGAAAACTTTGAGCCCAGGGCGCATACGACGAGCACTGTCGCCCCAAAATAATAGTTCCGATGATGCAATCCCTCGTGCAATGATTTCTCAAACGAAGGTCGATGAAGCAAAGGCCGAAGAATGTTGTAATGCATGAAATACAGATCAATGAGGGCTTCCATCAAGTCTGGGTCGGGAAATATGAGGAATGAAGGTCGTGATTCTTGCATGATTTGCCACGGATGGACTTGCCACATTTCCATCCTTTTAGCAGTGGGACGTGATCTGAGCCCAGCTTTGGATATGACGCCTGATGCAGCTTTCCGCAGCACAACATTGCTGGATTTGGCATAGAAGCGATCACGGGAGGTGCTCATGGACATAATGTTCATGTGATTTGCTAGGACGGCGTCGGTGGTGTCTTCCTGGTCTTCTAAGGGACGGCCTATTAGCAAACCATGCACATCGATCAGCGAACCTACCAGGCATCTCTGGCTCTGGTTCGCTGGTATCTTCGGAAGAAAGTCGAGCCTCGAGCACTTTAATATACTCGCAAAATTCTATGAGGGTGTTCTGGACAGTTCCGCTATTGGCTCGAGGTGCAAGCCCAGTGGAAATATGGTAGGCTTTCGAGCTCGTTGCAGCATACTCTTCGAGATTTAGCAAAGGTGGTCGTCCGGTCAGGTTCTACGACGAATATGATTACTCAGTATATTGCGAAATGAGCCTTGTACCTCACCGGCTAGCAAAAGCGGATCCAGTTGTGAAGGTCTAATAAGCATTGAATTGGAGATTGTAGCCGGAAGAGACTGATTTTACGTGATTCCAGATATTGCCTTGGCCTGGAAAACGGTGAAAGGAAGAAAGAGGCCAAGAAAAAGACATACCTGAGCCCGCTTCCCAGTTAAATGCGTACATTTCCAGCTGAATGCAATGCAGTTGGAACAAACACCACCTGGCATGTTTCCACTATCGCCTGGGAATCTGTAAGTTGCATATTGGACTAGTTGAGGCACCCACATTTAACTGAAGAATGGTGAAATAGGTGGCTTGAGGAATGGAAAGAACTCTCACCTTTCTTGAGCCTACAAATGTCGCAAGCGCCTTGGAGACGGCGCTTCTTGACTGCAGTGGGTCCAGGGCGCAGTAGACATGTTGAATTATGTTGGAAATGTCCAAGAAATATCCGGAAATATGGGCGGCCTGAAAAGCGGCAGCAGTCTGGAATAAGTAACCCGCAATTACCCAGCACTGTCTCTCGCTTCCTTGACTATTTCGTCTACTCTTTGAAACATTCCTCTTCTCTTCGCCCTTCCGCCGTTGGTCCTGAATGCACAATGATTTTAGTGTCCAGAATCCACCAGAAAATGAGCAAAAAACGTACAATTATATGGAAATCGGGACAATATCCCTGTCAAACCGACACCTCGGTCACCACCGTCAAGCCTCGCAATCACCCGGAGGATTGTGAACTGCGGGATAGGACAGTAGCAAACACGTGGGAGCAGATCTTCACGTCATTTGTGCCGAAAGAATGACGAGCTCCATTCCTCGAGAATGTAACGTTGATTGCTACAGAGAAAAAGGTATGTCGTTATACGACAAGGATAGTTACCTGACCTACCTTGATATCAATCTACTTAAGCTCTCGCCTGCGGTCCTTTTAAATCACGACCATCATATTCGCTCTCATAGTTCCGACCTTCCATCCCCCGCGAACTGGTGTTCAGGACCACAGCGGAAGCTTCAAGACTGAGTCAATTTTTGCCTGCTGAACCGACAAGTAGCACTGGCGACGACTGAGAACCTGGGACACTCCACCAAGGGTTCGGCCGGCAAAATCCTCTCAAACCTGCAGCCCTTTTGGCCTGACCGGCAGATCTGGGGAAATGTCACAGATTGTCAGGACGTGAGAATTTTCTCGTCGCCGCCAAAATCGTGATTTTTCGGGCCTCAAAACCCGCAAATTTGGCCGAACCTATAGGGGAGTGTCCCGACGACTGAGGGTTTGACGCGGAGAGATTGAGCTCGAGATGAGATATGACTCTGAATTAGTACAGTGAGTTTTGTCTTCATCTTGTGAAGATTGCTGACCACCATGTTCGCAGTGTATCATCTACCAAAAATTACATTCTTATTTTCTTTTCTCGAACCCAGTCCTCGTTAACGTTCACTCGCCAACCTTGTTGAAGCTTGATTTGTGGCGCCGATATGAATAGCTCATCTTTCTTATTGACGCACCGAAACGGTGATATCTTTTGAGCTCAAGAAACGAGTTCGCCGGAACCTCATATGGAAGCTGACCTTGGCTGCAGCGCCTCATACACCTTGTAGAGAGCCAGCCCCTCTTCCCGTCCTTTTCCTGATACTGCTGGCACCTCAGTTCTGGGTCTAGACCCAGTCACCCACTAAATTTGATCCGTACGATTGATCCAGGCTTCAAACATTTATCACCAGTCAGAGGACATACACAGACAGAATCATGCAAATGGGCCAAAAAGTAATCAACCTAAACATTCCAATTCTCTGGTCCTGGCAAGTCCAAAAAGCGACCCCAATGTTCCATTGCCCTGTAAAACCAGGTCAGACAAGATACTACACATAATCCAGAATACATACTCCAAGTCTGGAAGAGTAGTCGACAATAGAAGCCTCTCGATCTCAGATTCCGTTGTATCGGTCGGGAGATTGAGGCTGGGCAAGGTCGGATATGAGAGGTTTGGAGGTTGGACTTGCAATGCGATCCAGGACGGATGACTGTCCGACGGCCCCGAGGCGCAAGATTCTTGCTGTGATCGCTTCCGGTTTCCAACTTGCGCACACCGAGATCCATACTGGTCCGCATGAGAGAGCAGTCTGCTGACTGTGTCCCTATACGGGAGTCAGTATTGAGCCGAGCCAGATATCGATCACTAACCAGAATCTTCCAGCGATTTGCCAACTGAAAACATTGTAAGGAAGATTCTGAGATTGAATCGGTCTATGGCGCACCGAGTCTCCTGACTTTTGAGAAGCTTTAGACAACGACGAACATCATCAAGGTCATTTTTGGATTCAGAAGGATTCTTCCAGCGGTTGATCAGCAGTGTTGCTGCACAACTGAAAATAATGATCTGATAATAGGATTTCAGCAATGTCACCATGCGAAGAGAAGCACATAAACCTGAACTATCGGGACAGACAATCGAGATTTGCGCGAAAGGTGCTCCAAAACATCTATACATCGTTTCGCCGCCTCTACCGAGATGGCCAGATTGGATAAGGTGCACAGAAGCGCTGGTTGGTGCACGAGCATCTTGATGTAATAGCTATCGTTTATCAATACAGAGGAAGAAATGATTAGACGTGACGCACTAGGTCGTATAAAGACAGCCCGACTGTTTGAAAAACACCAAATCTTTCCCATGCGGATCCCATCTTAGATGTTCTGGAACCGATTTCAACCACTTGGCCATAGCTTCGTTGAGTTGCAACACAGCTTGTTTCCTTGAAATGGGGCTGTTGGCTGCATACTACTTCTATTTAGATTATGATAAACCTGTCAGCGAGATGGCTTACCAAAGTACGTTGGGTCATTTCCAGTATACCGATAAGCTTGATATAAAAAATAAAGGATGATATCTTTGAAGGTCGATGAGGAGGTTGTTTAAACGCCTGCTCCGGATCACTTTGCACCCAATATTCGTCGTCGCACTCGAGCGGATACTCTTGATCGAAGCTGCCATTATTGAATGAATATTATCCAGAACAGTCTTGACCAGCTCACTCATCAGAATTGAGCCCAGGAGGCCGACCAAAGGAAGAACTTGTCGGCGGATCCAGGGCAACCAAACACCAGAATATCCGTTTCCACGATTCATTGTCAGCAGTCGCTTCAGATTCTCCGGCCATTTTCTTATACTGAGCCCGATGATTAGTGGATGTAAAGAGCGAGAAAGGACACCGTACCAATCCCAGATCTTGTGCAAGTCGCAGAGTGATACCAAGAACAGCCCAGCTAGTTTCAATCACCGAAGACCCATGGAGAAATATGACAGAAAGCTGTAGAATAAATCAACAAAAGGTCCGTTAATAAATAAAAACCTTACGCAGTAGTATTGAAGCTCGTGTAAAGAAGGAGGTGCTGCCAGCGATGTCCCTTGTAACGGTTGTACCTGGCGAATCCGAATCAGAGCGATAACAGATGCAACTGGCCGACATGCCTGACTGAAGAAAGACCATCCACAGCTCTGCTCTGTCTCGACGCCATCGAGGAAAACTCTACGATCGTCAGAAAACTTTGAGCCCAGGGCGCATACGACGAGCACTGTCGCCCCAAAATAATAGTTCCGATGATGCAATCCCTCGTGCAATGATTTCTCAAACGAAGGTCGATGAAGCAAAGGCCGAAGAATGTTGTAATGCATGAAATATAGATCACTGAGGGCTTCCATCAAGTCCGGGTCGGGAAATATGAGGAATGAAGGTCGCGATTCTTGCATGATTTGCCACGGATGGACTTACCACATTTCCATCCTTTTAGCAGTGGGACGTGATCTGAGCCCAGCTTTGGATATGACGCCTGATGCAGCTTTCCGCAGCACAACATTGCTGGATTTGGCATAGAAGCGATCACGGGAGGTGCTCATGGACATAATGTTCATGTGATTTGCTAGGACGGCGTCGGTGGTGTCTTCCTGGTCTTCTAAGGGAACAGCCTATTAGCAAACCATGCACATCGATCAGCGAACCTACCAGGCATCTCTGGCTCTGGTTCACTGGTATCTTCGGAAGAAAGTCGAGCCTCGAGCACTTTAATATACTCGCAGAATTCTATGAGGGTGTTCTGGACAGTTCCACTATTGGCCTCGAGGTGCAAGCCCAGTGGAAATATGGTAGGCTTTCGAGCTCGTTGCAGCATACTCTTCGAGATTTAGCAAAGGTGGTCGTCCGGTCAGGTTCTACGACGAATATGATTACTCAGTATATTGCGAAATGAGCCTTGTACCTCACCGGCTAGCAAAAGCGGATCCAGTTGTGAAGGTCTAATAAGCAATGAATTGGAGATTGTAGCCGGAAGAGACTGATTTTACGTGATTCCAGATATTGCCTTGGCCTGGAAAACGGTGAAAGGAAGAAAGAGGCCAAGAAAAAGACATACCTGAGCCCGCTTCCCAGTTAAATGCGTACATTTCCAGCTGAATGCAATGCAGTTGGAACAAACACCACCTGGCATGTTTCCACTATCGCCTGGGAATCTGTAAGTTGCATATTGGACTAGTTGAGGCACCCACATTTAACTGAAGAATGGTGAAATAGGTGGCTTGAGGAATGGAAAGAACTCTCACCTTTCTTGAGCCTACAAATGTCGCAAGCGCCTTGGAGACGGCGCTTCTTGACTGCAGTGGGTCCAGGCTCAGTAGGCATGTTGAATTATGTTGGAAATGTCCAAGAAACATCCGGAAATATGGGCGGCACCAGGCAGCGGCACCAGTCTGGAATAAGTAACCCGCAGTTACCCAGCGCTATCTCTCTCTTCCTTGACTATTTCATCTACTCTGAAACATTCTGCTTCTCTTCGCCCTTTCGCCGCTCGTCCTAAATGCACGACGATTTCAGTTTCTGGTTGACTGTGAACGTGAAAATGGGCAAAAACGTACAATTGTATGGAAATCGGGACAATATTCCCGTCAGACCGACACCTCAGTCATTACCGCCATATGGAAAGCCTAGCAATTACCCGGAGGATTGTGAGCTGCGGAGAGAATGTATACACTGGGAAATCGACGGGCTGAACTCACCAAGGTACCTCGCCGGTGTGACCAGCTACAAACACCGTACACGTGGAGCAGGTCTTCTTTCTCCAAACTTTGGGTCTTTCCGAGAGGGACAGCGGAATCAAGGAATCGGGACGCCATTCCAGAAGAACTCGACGAAAAGGCAAGGGATCGCTTGTTTCCGGACCATTCGACTCGTCGATTCTCAGTGTAAAGGATCCGAGCTTTGTTTATGATCCTCGTTGAAAGCCGCATGCCTCAAATCGCCGTCGCAATGTCGAGTACGACAAGTAAAACAAGGATGTTCCCATAATATGGAGTTTGGAATCCGTTCAGTCTTTACAGCTCCAGTCCCCAAGTTATCGCAGTGGATAAAGGGCATTGAAATGCGAGTCGATGCACTTTTCCAACCGTGAGGCCAAAGCTATCATATCATCAGATCTCGGGGGTTCAGCTGTCAAATTTGTTGCCAATCTCTGGCTAGATCAATCTAGATGAATGACTGAGCTTGATCAAGCGGATTTATTCAAAAGTTTCCGAGGACATCAAGTGCGACGATTTGTACTAGTGCTGCAATTTATCATGCCAATACGCCACAGATTCTCGCCGCAAGTACGTCAAGGTGAAAGATTAGACGACGTTTGTTGCCCGTCCTGTCTTCTCTACACTCGGGGCGATACCTTCTGGTGCTCGGAACAACACTGACATCAGGGCCACCGCAGGCGTCTTAGCATGATCTAGTCCTGCTGATGATCCGTACGATTGATTCACGCGTCATCGGGGACAAGAATAACATCGATGTCCAAATGATGTTCCAAGTCGCCAATTCTGTCGAGTCTTCATGACGTTCTACTACGATGGGTCTTTTTAGTATCTTCATACCGCAATCTTACCTTGTATTCAAGGACAAAAGCATCATTCGAGCGTTTTGATTCGTCCTGAGATGGCAGTTACACAACTGTTGGTTCCGGTCATACTCGCCTTCTACTCCCAAGGCATGTCCAACTGATATGAATCTGGGCTCACCCAGAGACGACAGCTTGCCAAGTGAACATGGCCACGGAGGATTGAATAATATTATTGTACTAAAAACCTCCTTCCGGCCAAAGCTTATACAAGCTTATGCATCTCGACCTCGTTACAGCCTTTCCCTTTCGGAACTTGAAAGCTTCGAAGACCAAGGATACTTTTAGCCTGAGACTCGCAGATGCACAGCATTCGGCCGACGCCATCTGTTCTACGAGAACGTCGAGCATGACGTAGACGGCTGAAAGATACAGCTTGATCCAAGTGGGCTTCAGTGGTGATAGAGTTCAATAGCTTCTTTCAGGTCCAAGTCGTCGGTCGAAGCCTGATTCAAACCTCGGAAACTGTTATAGGCGAATCCCTTGATACCCTTTCAGGTATCCAAGGACAGCCTGCGAAAAGGAATCAGGGAAACTCCGGAAGATTTTTAATTATCGTTGCCACGAAGAAACATGTGCGAGTTGCTACCATTGTACTACTACTACCAATGGCAAACGCGGGAAAAGCACAGCAAATTCGTGGTCACATGATCGCTTCTGGCTTGCTTCGAGATGCATCCACAGCTTTTGACCCGATATTGGCTCAACTACAGTCACTGCCTCTCTGGCGCGGCTCTTAAGCTTGGGACCTTTGATCCTGATTGCTCTGTAGCCCTTAAATCTCAGCCGCCGTCTACTGCGAGTTCAGCATTACATCCATTGGCATATGTTACATCCGGGCTCAACACGAGGGTTCATGAACAGCCCGGTGAGTATTTTCCTCGCGACTTATAAAAGGCTTCGGTATTTATGAAAATCCAGCCAACTTTGAAAATGCCCCCTTCGATGTATGTTTACACCCAGCGCGTCCCGGGAGACGTTCCAGGCGCAGTCCATGCTCTTCTTCTTGCGACAAAGCAGTTGCAGGAATTGCTCAGGCTTTGGAGCGTCAAGCAGGCGAGCGAGACTGATGTATCGGACTGTTATGTGCAACTTGGAACCCAGTTCAACACAACAGTTCATGCTTTTTCATACCACAAAATTGACGTCAGGTTCGTCTCTATACTTCATTCTTTGTGGCCCAAAGCTCATGCATATGTTATTACAGTGACCTGCTGGAAATCCCACAGTCCCTTCGGACAGTGTTGGAACAGTGTCTCGCGGAAGAGCCTTCGCGACAGACCCTCGAAAGCTTCTTGCCTGCAGTTCGAGGCGTGATCTATCGATTGCTCAAAGGTCTCCAGCACAAGCAGGAGGCCTGGAGAGCAGTCAGTGGTCAAAGACTGGCAATTCCATCTCCAGACGGACGTTGAAGAATACCACCAGCAGGAGGTCGAGAATACCACGAGCTGTTAAGAATACCACTAGGACGTTGAATCGAAAAGAGCCTTGATTATTTAATACGTAGATATATATCATAAAGGTCCGTACAATAGTTCTCGTATGCTGTTGGTTGATAAGTAGATAAAGTAAAGTACTCATATGCATGATATCGGTGTAGATCAGCGACGACCAGAGCCAGAGGCAGTTGTTGGGCGAAATAAGGAGACAAGCTCGTCGGTAGTCATCCTTTTGGCATTGGCAATGCCCTGTGCATCAAGGGTTGTCTTTGCAAGTTGACGTTTCCGATGCTGAAGCTGATAGGTAGCGTGAGAAACAGAATTGTACGCCAATACAGGACTTCTTACATCAAGTATTCGCTCTTCGACGCTGTTTTCGACGATGAGCTTGTATATATTGACGGGTTTCAGCTGACCGATCCGATGGACTCGGTCGAAAGCTTGTTCCTGTGCAGATCAGTCAACAACCGCGATATAGAACCAAAGATCGAGCTTGCCTCAATCGCAGGATTATACCAAGGGTCGATGAGAATGAGATGTGAACAACAAGAGAGATTCAGCCCTACGACGGATCAGATATGAATCTAACGGCGAACTGTGACTTACCAGTGCCTCCGGCCATCAACGACACCAATATCACTGAGACGGAAGCCTTGGTCCTGATAGCTTTTAACGCAACATCTCTTTGTTTCAGCGACATCTTGCCATCATCTAAATAGCAGGAAGTCAGTAGAATCACAGCGGAACTGAGATACAGCCCATACATTGCACGAATTCAATGCCCATCTGTTGAAGGTGAGGCTGCACCAGCTCCAACATTGTTGTGAACTGCGAGTAGATCACGACTTTATCTGGAGTCTCCTCTTTGCGACGCTTCGGTACAATTGCTCGACCTCGGGTTGGTGAAGGTATAACAGCCTGTGGATTGCTAGCATTAAGCTTGAAGATGTCGGATAGAAGTGCCGTCAGTTCGCGTATTTTGGCTGAAGCCTTGCCCTTGAAGCTAGCGATTTGTCCAATGAGAGCAGCAGGAGCACACTGATCACAGTACTTTTCCGATGTCACGCCAGGAGCTGGTATGAACCTAGAACCACCTGTTAATATCGACGAGTAGCAAAACGAACATCGATACGAACTTTGCGCAACATAACCTGCACGGATCTGATTCCAGGAGGTCTTCCAACTTCGTCTATGCTCGCTATCATCATCTTCGGCATCACCAAGCAGCAGAGCTTCCTTGTCATCCAGAAAAAGATTTCAAAACCAAGTCCGGATGATCACAAGCTGAAACGAAGCCTTTTTCAGCATCGTGCGGTGTACCAAGATGGAGACAAACCTTGACGCAGCCTCAACAGCATCACATAGACGCAATTCCGAAGGACCCAGGCTCGACTGGCATTGCCTTTCTTCTGTTGGTCTCGTTTGAAAGTTGCCACCAGCACCTCGACCTTGTCTCGCAACCGAGACTCCAATGCATCATTGAATTGTCGCTCAGCTGTGTCCATCTGGACAGTTCGTATTTCGATCTTCTTGGTCGGAAGGTCGATGATGGGCCTGCCATTGACGAGTTGCGACTTCAAGCGACGAAGCATGATTCGAGAAAGAGTAACCTGGAGTTTTTTTGCATGAGTAACTATCATTTGACAAAGTCGGCAGGCTTACATGTAACAATTTAACAGCTTTCTCTGCATTTACACCGCTCTCGATAGGTGACTTGATTTCACGATTAAAATATTCTTCGTCGTGCCAGCCTCCGGGCACCTTTCGAAGAAAAAGAAAAAGCGAGAAGAGATCGGAGACGCTGTTGTGTCTATAATGGTCAGGACCACAACCAGTTAACAAATGAAAACGACTTACAATGGTGTTCCAGTGAGACACCATCGCAATCGACTGGTCAAAAAACAACAGGCCTTGGACGTTTGGGACTTTGAATTCTTAATCTTGTGCGAGGCTTCGTCTAGAGAGAAGCTGAGTCCAGGTAAGGACAAAAAAGACGCTTACGAACCAAGTATCACTCGATGCCACTTGACTTCGAAAAGTGCATCCCGAACTTGATACTTCTTTGCAGATGTTTTCCTTTTTCTCTTCTTCGGTCGATCTGCATCCTCGGTCAGGAGCGTCAGACTCAGAGTCGACCAACTCGTCTTCTTCCTCTTCCTCCGAGCCAACCAACTCGTCTACTTCCTCCTCATCCGAATCGAAATCTGATTCTGGATCGAATTCTGATCCACTGGACAGCAGCGCCATCCTCAAGCTTCAGTTTCTTTGTCGGGGTTCGTTTGGAGGGCAATTTGACAACTGAAACATTCGAGGATTGTTCGAGGGCTGGAGAAGAGCAGTCATCGCAAAAGTTTCCGGATTTGGCGCTCGTCTTTTGCCTGGGTTGTATGATTTTTGTGCTCCCATCGTAAAGTATCATAGGACGTGATAACAATATCTTTCCGACTTAAAAAAGCACTAGCTGAATGAAAACTGAGTGAACTGTGAATGAGCCAATATCTCGACTTACCGGTGCTTCGTCGTTTTTCGCCGTGGTGGATGTGAACGTCCAAGCGGGTGAGACGCTTAATCTCATCTGCCCATGTAGAGATTAGGCTCGGTGGACAAACGACCCTGAAGGAAAGGTTGGTGAGATTTAGAAATGAGGGTAAAGAAGGCCGTACAAATTTGGAGCATCGGTATCCTCAATGGCGGCGTCGCGAGCCCTTGCAGCCTTATCATCCTACAATGCGAACCAACATCTGTAATGTCTTTCCCATCCTGAACGAGATGAGATAGGTAAAACCAGCCTTCAACGAAGGCACTCACCCCATATCATCCGCTAATATTGCACCTTTGTACTTTTCTTCCGTCTCCTTCATCCATTTGCGGGCAGTTATTTGATGAGGATGAAGCTCGAATCCCTCTTTGAATCCACGAACACGAGCTTCTTCCAGGTCGATGATAGTCGGGGTCAACCTCGACTGTCGAGTTTATGGGATGCGAGAATATGTCGGTCAAAGACTGCTCGACCTCATTGCGCGCCAAGTGCGGCTGAGATCCACTGAGGTCAGCACGCGGAGCTGAAGAAGACGAAGGTCGATCATTATTCGATACTCGACGACGATTGTCTTTGGGAGTTTTCGGCGTTGACCTCACTGAAATTATTTGTCCTCGAACCGGGGTATGGCTACTTGGCTGACGGGGTTGTGGGGTGCGAACGAGAGTCGGTAACTTAACAAAGGAAAATGAGTGAAAAGACCACAGTGACGGGAAAAAATGAGGACCTGTGAAAGGGAATGGCTTAATTGTGGATCTACCGGTCCTTGCCTGTAGCCGAGAATGAGTTCCGTGCTAAAAGAGCGTCAATAATGACGCGACGGTTATAGGTGAATCAACACACCCTGGATGGCCAAAGGGACGATGGTTAGTATTTAAAGGCGTGCAGGCTGCTGCTGGCTACAGGGCCAGATTCATCGTCGTCGCTATCGCTGACGCTGACCCAGCGTGGTTTTGCAGGCGTCTTTTGGCTAGAAAAAAGGCTTCAGTCAAGGTCCGAATATGAGCCCCGGTAGAGGGGGTACTCACGGTGTATTCATGGATAATAAGTCTGAGCTTTAATGCAGCTTGGTCTGTCTGGAGGTGAGCAAGAGAGAATCGACCGTGAACAGAGACAAAGATTGGCGTAGCACAGCCACAAAGACTGATTTCTCGCTTCTGAGTTCGAACTGAGTTTGAACTAGACTACCTACGTCACTTGAGGTACTTGAGGTCGAGACAAGGTCGAGGAGGTTTCTTGGAGTTCAAGAAGCTAGTGCCGTGGTACATATCCTTCGGCGTCTCTTCATTATCATTCAAGATTGTATGGGTTCGACAAGTCTAACAAGCATCCGGACCACTCCTGAGCTTCCATTTAAACTCTTCCTGCGCCACTTCGGAATTACCCAGCTCAGTCTCGAACTAGGTAGCGACTTCGACGTCAGAGCGGCTATTGGTGTCGTTCGTCATTCGGAAAGACCAGTCCTTCCGTCAGATGAAAAATTAGAAACCCTAATCTGGGGTTTCTCCAACTTGTGAGTTATAGAAACCTGGAAGTTGGCGGATGGGATTAATGTCATTCAGCAACCCATAGTGTCCAAAAGCGATACAGCGTAACTTTCTCAAAAAGTAGACATCTCGAAAAGATATCATTCAATCCCGGCTGGAATACATCTGTGACTGTACAGGAGACACAAAAAGCACGTAACATTCATGACTGTTCCTACAGATCAAACCGAGAAAACATAGCGAAAAAGACCTATCAACGCTATGTGTCGGACATATCCGAACATCGAACGCAAGTTTTATCCCCACGAAAGTTGCCGCGATGATAGAAGAAAAGAATCTCCGCTCCATCTTGCCCTCGAAGTTGAACAGCAGTGTGACCAGATTCGCGAGTGTCATTGGAAAGTCAGATATGTGTTGAAAGTGAATAGAGATGAATAGATCATGACGAAGATTGAGAGTTTTTCTGGGATGAAGTAGAATGCAAGCAGGAACAGAGATGATATGGAATAAACCGCCCAACTTGCCAGTCTTGCTGGAAATAGCTATCAAGGAGCGAGACTCGGGGACGAAGGAGGCAATGCAAGTCTCCTTGCAGTCGGTCGAGTCTCCTCACAATTGAGTCAAATTTGATACCGTGAATGGATTAATCACCGAGGAACCCTGGCCGGCTTCCCGGAAGTATGCTCTCAGCAGTGTGTATACAGCTGAAAATAAGTTATCCTTCGAGCAAGTGAGTTGAAGCAGTTGATATATCTAGCGAAAAGGCAGATATATATTCATTGAAAAACTCGGAAAGAATGCAGGGACTCGAAAGTCGGCCGTCTTTCCTTTTTGGGACACCTTCGCTTGCCTGGGTCATGAAAGTGCTTTTCCGTACCATTCCACCTGTAACGATTTCCCAGCATGTAACGATGCGGCCAAATGGGGCCAGACCCCTCTAGACCGCCGCTTATAGGGTGAGGCTCCTTATAGGATGATGCCCCTGTGTGGAGCATCGAACTGACAGGGGCGCTTGGAATTGATATATAAGGAGCGCCGGCTGGCGTTCTGGCTCTCACTCCTACTTCCACCTTCCTCAATCTTGACACTCCAACTTCAACCTCAAACTCTTTCCTCAAATTTTGCCACTTCCTCGTCCTTAACATGGGCGGACTCACATTTATCAAGCGTCGACTTGGGATTCGTACCAAGTTGTTTCCCGACCTCACTGGCCAAAGTGTATGCAACAAGTGATTCCTAATAATCTCACTCATCAGGGATCAGTCCTACTGCCAGACTTATAAAGCTGTCGATAGGTCATTCAACTCAATGGGCGGACGACCCGTGTTGGTCACTATCAAGGTCCTTGCGAACCCTGACCCTCGATCTTCTCTCGAGAAATTCCAAGACAACGAGGACTATCTTCATGAAAAGGTGAATGAACACCCCAATATTATCACTCTCCATGAGCGCATATTCGAGCGCAATTACACTTTCATGGTCCTTGCCTACTGCGGCTGGAATCTGTGCCCTGCAATCGCCCAGAGAGGTCGCTACCGCAATGCGGATTTCGCAATCAAACGGATCATGCTGCAAATCATTGATGCCGTGGAACACTGTCACATGCAGGGGGTTTGCTACCCGGATCTCAAACCACAAAATATCCTTTTGGATGGCCACGATCATGTCTATCTGGCAGACTTGGGCCTTTCGACAGATGAATGTGTTTCTCTGGAGTTCGGCTGCGGAACAGCCGCCTATTTGAGTCCAGGTACGTGATTGATAGCCTGGTATTCGATGCACCATGCTCACGGTTGCATTTTTGTAGAGTCTCTACGCGACCAAGGCAGATCCACAGTACACTCCAACATCTGGGCGATCGGAATCATATTGATCAACCTCATCACTGGTCAAAGTCCTTGGAAACGAGCTACAAACGATGATCGCCAGTTCAATGCCTTCGTCAAGGACCCCAAATCGCTGCATGCAAAACAATTTTCCATGTCTGAAGCTGCCAGTCGACTCATACGCGGAGTTCTTACAATTGATCTCCTGGCACGGACTTCTCTCGTGAACCTTCACAGACAAATTGTTATGGTCGACACCTTCTGGACTTGGCCAATCAAGAGCGTGCAACCGCCACAAATCGTTAATGTCAGCGATCATCCGACTCCAGAGGTTCTGAGCGTAGAAAATCAGCCGGCCGTCAAGGTACTTGATATATCAAATATTGGAACAACCAGAATCAACCTATTCTTGTCACCAGCCTCTCTGTGGGAGAGCTCTTGTGACGGGAGGAAGCTCTCGATAGAGCTGACACAGCGATAGCCAGTGGCTCGTATGACAGTTAGCACGCAGCCTCGACTATGGGGCCATTAGCACTAGATCCTATATTTATTCATTTGAAGTTATCAATCGAGGGTTTTCCACCAAGCTAAACTCAATAATCGATGCCCTTCAAGAATGACAAGAGAATTGCATACCATTTGCTTGCAAAAAAGTTCGCCAATTTTACTATCAGCATTTCTATGGACTCAAGAGTTCAACTACAAGTATGAATCCCATTGCATTGTACCTTGCTTCAGGAGCTATGGGAGGACTCGACAGGCACGAACAACTCCGCTGCCGCTCTCAGAATTATAGAACAATGAGTCTGGACGTAAATACTGAATAGACTCAGATAATAATCGTATCAAAAATGTCGCAAGAAGTGTTGTGATCAACCTTGGCCCCAGCAGACAGGTACGAAACCAATGGATCAGCGCCTCGACGATGAGAGACGGCCCCGAGTGCATCAACAAGAGACGGTGGCAATCTCATGTCGGATCTAACACAATCCAGAGGATATATCAGATAGGGTAAGAGTTGAACAATTTGGGTGGCTCGCCGGAGTCTCGGTTCTATCGCGCTGTGAATATATTCACAAACCCATCTCCTTCGTTCGAGAAAGCCGGGTTGTGGGCGGAAAATATCTCTAGCAAGGCAAGCCAGGTGTAGTCAAAGGCAGGATCAGCATGGGTTTTAGCCCAAAGGAAGAAGCTTCGGAAGACGTCTGTTTTCAGAAACTCGGGGACATTATCCTGTATCTCGAACTCCTCCACAAACCACGTCCAGGCCGCTCCCTGGAACCACCCGGTACGGCCCGACCTATCGGCATCAACGCGCTGAACGATTTGATGGAGTAGGGTTGTGATTTCGGTGTGAATTTCGGGGGTTGAGTGTGCCCAAAGTGCCCATGTTATGGCAAAGCATCGAAGGAAGGTGGGTTTATCGAACAAGGAAGAATTTATCATCTTTTCGACTGCCTTCAGGAACCGAGGCACATGCTCTAAAATTTGAAAGATTATAGGCTACTTTTCTTCAATATACTGTGTGAATTTCAGAAAGGTACAGGGAGAAGGGGTGATTTAATGAAGTACAGACCCTAGAACATGCAGGAGATGTTGGGAACTCTTTGGAAGGGACTAAAACTTTGGGTATATGTATCATATACCTATATAAAATATCCCTGCAGACATACATATTATATTCTAGGTAGTAAACCCAGTAAGAGGTACCTTCAGGCTATAGCTAATTATTCAGCCTCTAGTGGTCTCTAGATGCTCGGGGTACTTTATAAGACATATCATAGTGTATTACAATGTTTACAAATATGTATCAAGGTAAATTGGAATGCTTAGAGCCTTGTACTGCCATTCCAAGAGACAGGGCACGGATGTCACATAGTGTGACATAACTGTCCAAATCTGTCCAAGTCTCCGGTAATGCTAGTACAATGCTCTATGCAGCCTCATTTTCCTTGGGGAATCTTCTTACACATAGTAGTACCTTATACCATCTGTTACCAAGTACCCTGAGTGTCCAGAGACCACTAGAAGCTGAGCAATTAGCTCTAGCCTGAAGGTACCTCCTACTGGGTTTAGTACCTAGAATACAATATTTATGTTGCTAGGATATTTTCTAGAGGTATATAATATATATACCCAAAGTTTTAGTCCTTTACAAACAGTCTCCAAAGAGTCCTGCATGTTCTAGAGTCCAGACTTCATCAAATGACCCCTCCTCCCTGTACCTTGCTGAAATTCACATGGTATATTGAAGAAAAGTAGCCTATAATTTAGAACTCTCAAAGACAAAAAATTAGAGCCTATTCCGAGGCTAATCCATGGAGATTTGCATCTGCTATGATTTATTCTTTGGCGGCATCAAATTCCTGATCAAAAATGATGCCGCGCCTTAGGTACCGGAAATAGCTGTAATACGCATATCGAAATTGATAGGCGGGACTGACCTGGCAAGCACCAATGCCGGGTCGAGAAAGCCTCAACCGAAGAGTGACGTCGGAGAATGGCTCCATATTTATCGATGTGTATAGAGACGTCCTCGGCTTCAAGGAGTCGAATGTAGAGTTCGATAGCTAGCGGAGTGATTTCCGCGTCCGAGGACAGTTCGGCGAATACTGCAAGAGGGCCTCGTCTGGAGGAAGATCCTCGTGACGGCGGCCGGTCACGAATGGACCAGAATGGACCCCACTATTTATTTCAAACCCCGCCGGATTTATCCGGTTCTCACCGCTGATCACGGCTGGTTTCGAGACTACATAGTACATTGTAGACTGTTCTTGGACAAATCTGAATGCGGAACTTCGCGAAGGATGTGGAGAGGGAGAAAACATGTGATCTTTCGTGGTAATATCATTCCCAATATAGTAGGGCAGTTGACAGCGAAAATCAACGTTGTTTGTGAGAAAAAAATGCCTACCTCTTGCCCCATGCTCACGGTTGCATTTTTGTAGAGTCTCTACGCGACCAAGACAGATCCACAGTACACTTCAACATCTGGGTGATCGGAGTCATATTGATCAACCTCATCACTGGTCAAAGTCCTTGGAAACGAGCTACAAACGATGATCGCCAGTTTAATGCCTTCGTCAAGGACCCCAAATCGCTGCATGCAAAACAATTTTCCATGTCTGAAGCTGCCAGTCGACTCCTACGCGGAGTTCTTACAATTGATCCCCTGGCACGGACTTCTCTCGTGAACCTTCGCAGACAAATTGTTATGGTCGACACTTTCCTCTGGACTTGGCCAAGCAAGACGTGCGCTGTGCAACCGCCACAAATCGTTAATGTCAGCAATGATTCGACTCCAGAGCTTTGACTGTGCCAGCCCCCCAGGTACCGACTGCCAGAGGACTCAAAATCGACCGTTTTCCCAACGAGATTGCTGCTTCAGTGGTCTTCCGCCTTGACGCGACTATCGTTTACCAACAAACTACCCGAGATGCAGAAGACAATCTTCTTGAGCGACGTAATACAGAAAGTACAAAAAAGATCAGGACCATGTCTTGAGTAGCTTGAATGTCGAGTTCAATTACAGTATGAATCCCATTACATTGTAGTACCGAATAGCACTCTTTCAAGGCAAGTTGCGCCAGTGTCGTTTTCCTTGTCCACTAGCTCCCAGAAGAGTAAACCGTACACGTTTAGGATCAGGAGAAGAATTCGTCATGAGGATCTGAATGATCTCTTCGAGGTCCTTGTCACGGCAGAACAGCTTCTCGTTTGCTGTTGGCATATATCCACGAGTGCGACTAACAGCGACTGCTATGATAAATAAGCAGTTTGGCTCTGAAATGAAGAAGATTCTTACCAGCAGCAGGTAAATATGGATGTGGTATATTTTGTCATCCTGTTATTCAGATCCTATTGGAATATAAGGCTTCGTTGTACATCGAGAAGTTGACTCACCAAAAGTGTTGTTTTGCGCTCGTATCTCCATGCCCGCGAGCGACGTAAACTAGGGAGGTAGATCTCACTATCCGCAGTTCAGCTGACTTTGACTGTTTCCCGGCGTACGTTGCTGCTGAACTTTCTAGGTGACCGAAATCTCGAACAGGATCATGACAGAATCACGAGGGAGACGGTTTTAGCGCACTGAGGAGAAACGAAGGTTGGTTTTCCAAAAAAAAAAAGCGGTGGTTCAAATGCAGTCGTGTTGATTTAGCAAGGTGAATACACTGGATGCTAGTGAGCCTTTCGCGCCGAGCACGACAACGAGACAGACACACTGAAAGTCTGAAACTCCCAATAATATCCAGATCCCACAGTTACAGCCATATCGCCTTGGGACCTCCAGCGATCCATAGACCCCCAGTCGTAGAACCGATCTGAGCCCCTTGTCTGATGAATCGGAAAAAGGATTTAGAGAGAGTTGAAAGGGCATCGAAAGCTGATGGAGTGCAAGGTATCCTGGATCGTGGAAAATCAAGGTTTAGGACGTCGTACAAATGCTGGACTGATTCCTCGTCTTGGGATGGAGTGGATGCGCGATGTACACCATATTCGAAAAGGCTGTTTAGTCGTGCTGGTCCGAGCTGTGAGTCTCAGAAAATTCGAAAAGCGAAACAAAGCTCACTTAATGGTTCGGGAAACAAGAAAAGTTATGAATTGCAGCCCACACGGCACAGAGACCTATGTCGTTTCTGCTGAGACTGGAATGCTTCCCGGCTTTGCAGAAGAAAGCGCATGCAGTCAGGGTCGTTAAGGCGAGAGGCTGACAGTGACCGCCGAAGGGTCATTGAAGCAAAGGGCTTCAGGCTTGAAGCAACATCCCGTAGACCACAGACGAAGTATGACAAATTCGGTCACGGTGAACTGTTTTACGTCAGTCACGATCCTCGCTTCGTTTCCGCGTTACTAATGCCCGCTACCTAGGTACGGGTCTTATACCGCCCTCCTCATAATCGATCGTGGGAGTCAAAACGTGATCACAGTGGCTGTGGGATCGTGCGTGCCATATTTGCGCAGTTACATGCACGTCCGACGCATCTGCTTCTCAACCTGGAGCACCCGGCGCCTCGGAAGGTATGTGCCTTAAACTGGTCCTGCTTTGTTCACTTGCTATGCTGTTCACCTGTGTCGCTCTGATATCTGTTTTGCGCCAAGTTCTGAATTTATTTGAATTTACATTGGGGATTCTCAAGTGTCAGTTTATATGACGGTCCAAAGAATGGATGAGTCAAGGATCGGCGCTCGGGAGCTCGGTAGCGGGCCCTGCCGCTCGACGGCCTTACAGCTTATCAGAGTAGAACAAAGACCGACAAAGCAAGAGACTTACTTGCTTGACGCAAGCTCGCCAAGTGAACGAACACATGGCTGTCGTCACATTTGCTTGAACTCGCGGGCTGAGCATTGAAAGCGCATCTTGCTTGTCCATATCCTCGACTGTTGTAGTATCTGGGTCCAACGATGCAGGTCGAACAAGATCAGTAGCAAATTCCGAGAGCTAACGGACGATCTCTGACGCACATCCTTCACCGACAGCAATTGGGGTCACCTGTACGCTGAGGTCTTGTTCACAAAGCTGAATGATCTCAGGCAAGTCGTTGAACCCAGATCTAGAGACTCGGCAGCCGGGTCGCATCTCTGGGTTGCCATAGAATCGTGGCGTACGAGCTGGATGCTGAAGCAACGTCGATGGTTAGCATATAAAAGCGTACAATTGCTGCTAGCTACCGGCGTCGTCGCTGACGCTGACGCTAATCCAGCGTGGTTTTGCAGGTGTCTTTGGCTGGAAAAAAGGAAAAGACTTTAGTGGTGTGCGAATGTGAGACACGGGACAAGCATACTCATGGTGTTTTGTTCATGGATCGCTGGCGATCGTGTGACTCTCGATTCAAATACTCCTTCACAAGCTCGGATAGCTTGCTTTGCAAACTGTTGACCATCTCTGACCGCAACTTCCTTTCTTCTTCACAGCGTGCTGGCTGGTAAAATCCAGCCCGGATACCATTTGCCATGGGTCCCAAGAGTCAGAATCTTGTGAAGGCGAAGGTACAAGTGGCACATAGCACACGAAAGCTTGGACACTCCGATATACGGCAATATTGTCAAATTCTGGAGCTGAAGCTTGAGCATGAGTCCTATCTGGGCGTGAACGTAGGGATCCCAGTGATAAACATATTGGGCGACATTTCCGGCGCTTTTCAGGCATTTCTGGATATATTTGGTGAAGGTAGCGGCTGACCTGGTCGATGTCCATGTCGAAATCGTCTTGGATCTGCGCTCGGTACTGATCACAGACGGGTTCGACGATGGCGGCGACAGTGCTGTCTCGAACATCGATCTTCAGGGGTCCGTCGATGCGCATTGGGTAGAGAAATTTGAAGTGGATTACACCATCGAGGAAAGGTCGAAACCGGTTGGAGTATCGCAGACTGATAAGGGTCTGGCATGCCAGGTGAAGTCCGGCTGGCCTGTTCAGTTGAAAGAACTTGTCCTTCCCATCTGGAAATCCATCAGCAAGCTGGAATAGGTGACAATGGGGACTCACCCATGAAGATTTCCACTTTGCGGAACAGGGCTCCATCTTTCCAACCTTCATCCCTCGGTCCTATCAATCGACCTCGGTCTTGTACTTCGTAATCCGCCGGTTCGATATAGCCTTGCTTTTCCCATTCAGGATAATGGTCGGGAATGACTGCACTAATCTGATGCTTTGGCAAAGTCGGTCTTGATTCTGTCGAGTGCAGAAAGTACGCGGAAAACCGAGTCCAATTGAGCTGCCTCCTCTGAATTGAAAACGGGAGCTGGAAGGGTTTTGTCGTGTTCGAATGCTGCAACAGTGGCTTCGAACATTTTAAACCGCTTTTGGATTTTGGCGAAATAGCGCTCGCTTGAGAAGCAATGAATTGCACGCTGAAGGTCAGTGATGGCCTTCATGTTCTGTTGCTCGAGCTGGCTAAGAGGAGGCAGTTCGTTGAGAGGATTTGGCCGGTGGTCAATCTAGCGTAGACGTTCGAGCAGATTCTCGAGATGGTTTTTGACTTTATTGCACTGGGACTCTTCCAACGCTTTATTGAATTGGAGAGACGTCTGGAGTCGGTTGTTTGGAAGCTGGATGATATTTGCTGCAGCAGCTGCTGACCTGCTTTGGCTCGAAGACGGCGAGTTTAGAGACGACGTCGAGGAATTCACATACTCGAACGCCCGAAACCTGTGTGTCTGTGTCTTTGATGCCGAGTCTGTCAAGGGTGTTTGGACTTCTTGAGTTCAGCGCTTCGCCGGCTTGGCTTTTTTGAAAACTGCATAATCTCCGGGTAGAATTCCGGTTGCATAGAGTCGAAGGTTTTCAGGCATGGTGGAGACAAGAATTCCGGTTGAGTAGAGTCAAACGTCGTCGATATGGCTGGAGACAAGTTATGACGGACAGTGTTGGACAGGTGTGTTCAAATGATCGTGAGAATTCAGAGATTCAACGAGCAAGCTTTTGCAAAAGATGATCATTCCAATCCCAAGGCAGACAGTCAGTTTGAGATACATTGAAACTGTACAAGAGACTTGAAAGCATGCAATATTGACTCATTGACAGGCAAGAAACATAGCGAAAAGACCTTTCAACGCCAGGTGTCCGACGTCGTCAAGGTCTGGCCAGGTGGAGGGCTAGTCCTGGATAATCATGAGGATCGGTTCAGGTGAATATCTAAAATGCTTACAATGACATATTTGGATCGCTCTCCCAAACGACATCCGAGTTGGACTCATACTTGCGAATATATTTATATTCGATGTAAGTCGAAGCTGGAACCGTGACGGTGACTGAGAAAAGAGTCAGAAATGGAAGATCAAGAGATAATGAAACACGAACTGGTCCACAAGGGATAGTTTGGATTGGTGAGTGGTCCCAAAGCGGTAGCTGGATTCCAGCTCGTCAATTGGGGAATCGAACCAGTCAAAAAGATGTTTTCGCCCCAGAAGGTTTCGGCGTTGACAACTGCATATTTGGGTTAATAAAGGTGTGTCTCAAGGCCCAAAAATGTTTCTTTCTTACCGAAAACTGTGAAAGAAAGTTTCAGAAAGAGTTTCAAGATATCACCGGTCACTTACCAATGGTACTGGTCCCGCCTGGGCTGGTCGTGGTCGTGGTCGTCGAAGAAGTCGTAGTTGTGCTTACACTGGTGACACTTGTGGTGCTCGTACTGACGGTCGTAGTTGGCCCGGTACCGCCGCCTCCAGCCGTTGTCGTCGTAGCAATCGATATAGTGGTCGTCGGATTAGCAGGAGATGGAGGAGAAGCTGGCAAAGAAGGCTGCGGCGAACATCCTACCTTCAAACCATTCGCAAAGTTTCCGAATCCAGGTCCCCTCAATGGATCCGACGGCGCTGCTGGAACAGTTCCGACATAGGCATTGAAATTGTAAAGACCACAAGTGCAAGTATTGGAAATCTGCTTGAGACTGGTTTCGCTCATCACAGTTGAACCACCACGGAGAAGACTGAAGGTCTGAGGTCCGACGACAAAGTTTGCACTGAATGCACTGGCTCCAGCAGGAGCGTTGAAGGTGTAGACGGTATCTCCAGAGTTGACCTGTATTGTTCCAGGTGATTTCAGCTCTGCGACGACAAAGACTTGATCCTGAAGAGTCGCATATCCGTCAGGTCGTCCTTCAAAGTAATTTCCTGAAGAGTTCGAGGCAGGTTGCATAGTGGTGTCGGTAGAGTCACAATTGAGATCTCTGGGAGCGACCCGATACCAGTAAGTGATGAGCTCATTCTGAATGAAGGCGTCGGGAGTCGAAGCTCCAGCATGGAATGCTGCAATGAAAGGTACAGCCATGTCGAGCCAGCCTCCGTGAGGCATGTCGTTGACCCATTTTGAAGCCTATTTGAAGAGTCGATCAGGGTGAAAGTTGTCGCAGAAAACACGACACTACTTACTCCGTCGTCAGTGTGACTGGAGGACAATGGGCCGACATAGTGCGATTCTCCATCTGTTCGAACAGCTCATTAGTTGGTTGAAATCATCCAGAAAAGTTACGAACAGTCATTCTGCAAAAGATTTAGCTGCGAGTTGATGAAATTAAACCCATGTACGCACCCAGGTCACAATCTCAATGAATCGAGGTTTCATGGCGAGAATCTGCCACCATCGGTTATACCACAGCAAGTCTCCGGGGAAGACCCAGTTTTTGCTGTATGGAACTTCGGGACCGAAATGAGTCGAGAACCAGGGCGATACAGCTGCATTTAAAGTCAACCAAGCCTCGGTGATCTTAGGAATAGAGACTTACGAGCCAGGTAATACTTGGAGCCAAGCGCTGCGAGGTACCTATTGTCTCCGTCGGCAACTGTAACAAGCTGACCGGGCTTGGGGGCTTTGTTGTTTCCGTCGTTATCCCAACCTAACTTGAAGGTAAGTCGACATCCTTGAATGGGAAAGAAACACGAACCCATCCAGTTGAGCGCACCGTCAATGGGAGCAAAGTTTGTACCCAATTCTGGGTGCCAGTTTGGAACAATCATGAGGTCGAGGCCATTAGCAGCGGCTTTGACAGCGGCAATGTTCAACTGGTCTCCAGCGAAGGACGATGCAAAGACCTTGCCATCGACGTGAAGTTGCGCTGGAAGACCTCCGTATTGCGCGACTTTGGCGCCCACAGCCGAGGCATCCGAAGTATCGTGATACCAGTTGAAATCGAAAGAGATAAAGACCTTCATGTTGTTGTTTGCAGCAGACTGGTAAGCATATCCCAGCTGAGCATCCGTATAGGGATCAACACCGATCTGAAAACGGATAATGAGTTCAGATCTTTAGAAAAATGAAAGAGACTCACGTTCAAGGCGAAAGCGTCAATTCCCAAGGCTTTGGCGCGCTGCATATCACCGTCATAATCAGCGGGACTGCCTCTGTTGGACATGATTCCAATCTGGAAAAACGTTGAAAAATTGGACGTCAACAGCGAGCTTGTGCGACGGACCATGAAATGACAGAAAACAAGGGACCCCGTCGACGTTTGACGGGATACCAGCTCAGAGGCATTGTATGCCAGGGGGACAAGAGCGAGCACCGAAGTGACAAAGGGAAGAAGCAGAGATATCGATGGGAGCCGCATCTTGCTATGACTTTTTTCGGCACTTGCAGTCGGTTTTATACCAGGCTTGTTCTTGTGAAGTCCTGGTGCGGACCCGGAGGAACCAGAAGAGCATATGTAGCAAGGTCAGCAGGGCTGCAAAGATGTCGAGTTGGCCGACGAGTCTCGCCACAATAATCTACAAGCGATCAGAATAACCTGCGGCATGACCTATTCAATAATCACATTCAACTATCAGCAGCCCAAGAATGAGGTCACTTTACTTACTGGCCCACATGAGCTCGAGGATCGCGTATTATCACGGTCTTTATCGATTATTTGACTATCGATTTGTAGGTATTCGTCTGGTGAGAGTTTCAGGCTGGTAAGGGCTCATGATGGGATTCTGGAGGTTTGCAATCGAAAATATGTCGCTGTAACATTTAGAAAAAGAGATTTATGAGACCGAAGCATCGGGGAAATGTCAGCTGGATCAGAAACAAATCTTTCCCACATGATACAACCTGGTTGGCTGTGATGATCAAATTCGAAAGAAAGAAAGAATCATCATGAGACTACTCACATCGGCGCCAATCTTTCAGACCATGGTTGAGCCAAGTTGTAAAACCGATTGAAGCCGGCCTCGCGACACGAAGAATGGAACAACGACGAAAATGTCGACCTGTGATGACTGGCCGAAGGACATCCATCCTTCCAAATGATTTTGAATGATGCAAAAGAACTGGACTTCATTCACGGCGGATTTACAAGGGGAAATAATGTACAGCATCGGTCAGTTCTTTATCCAGTCTCTGAGGAGAAACCTGGAGCTGGGAATGAGATTCTGAAGCGGAAAAAGGAAACGGAGACTCACCAGACATTATTGCGGCAACATGGTATCGACCTGTGCCCTTCCCTCCTTTGATGGTTGCGTTGCTTTTGGTTCTACTAGATCTTGCTGCTCCACTGGGGACTTGGGTGCGACAATGAGATGCTTCATGGGAAAAATATATAACCTGTGAACGGGTTCATTAGCAACTGGCATGTGTATGGAGAGAAAGGGAGGGAAGATATCAGAAAAAAAGGCAATATATGTTCATCTCCACAGAGGTGCAGAACAGGTCTATATTTTAACATCATGACAGAGCGAAGGAAACCGACGATGACCGCAAAAATGATACTCACTTGTCTGTTCATAATTCTTGAAGGTTTATTGACGAGAGCTGGAGGATAATCATCAGTTTGGGTCGGCCAAAAGATAGAAATGAGACGGTTCAGAAAAAATAAATGTCCGCATACCCTTGAAGAACAAGGTTTCAGTGCGATTCTGAAGTTTTTCTTCGCATCATAGAAAAGAGCATCGATATTTCGTCGAAATCTACTCACAGTCAGAATGCAGAAGGCGGCTTGACGAGCTAGGCCGTGACGAGTTGGCGATGAGGTGGCCGGGAAACGCGCTGTGCGACACATTCAGCAGCAGCCGCCAAAGGTTAGCAAAAATCTGCAATGAATTTAGCAAGAGAGGGCTTGGTTGGCGCCCAGGGAACGAAAGGCGACATGGACGGTGACCGTTGGAGAAATTTCGTGCGAAAAAAGAAAAGACCGTCAAGCCGTCGGCTCGCGGCGGGCATGCCGACGGGCAATATTGATTTCTTATTTCTTCCCTCTGGCCTTCATCACTCACAGAACTGGCTGATAATTCATTCCATTCGGTTCATAACAGTCGTTTAACTCTGTCTTAGAATGTCAGATCTAGCAGCGTCAGTCGCAGCCCTTGCTTTCACCAATGACCCACCTCTCGATACACAGGCCGAATTCCTTCGTGGAACATTGCTTGCAGAAGCGGAAAATGAGCTTGCAATTGTTGAAGCCAAGCAGAGGGAGCTTGAGACACGACGCGTCGAGCTTCAGGCCACCATACATGACCTGAAAGCGGTCCTCTCCCCCATTCGACGCGTCCCACCTGAAATCTGGGCGGAGATTTTCTGTTTCGACTCTCGCACTTGCTGTTTATTCACCACAGGGTCAAAAGCGTGGATTCTCTCCCAGGTGAGCCGATCTTTCAGAGCAATAGCTACCTCATGCTCGGAATTATGGTCAGACATTGGCCTGTTCATACCGCACTACAAGAACATGCCCCCAGACCACCATCTTCTTTACCTTGCTAGTCTTGTCCTGGAGCGTGCCGGAACACATCCCCTAGACCTATACCTGGCGCTTCACCACGTCAATGTCCTTCGAGTCTGAGCTTTTGAAGCTTCTTCTTCCGCGAGCCAATTCGTGGAGGACACTCAGATTTTACTCGTGGAGAGCCACTTTAGAGCCACTGCTTGAAGTCCAGCATGAGCTGACCAATTTACAAAGGGTCGACTTTGGCTTCTTAGTCGGCAGGAGCATTGCCTCGCCATTACTTTGGAAAGACCTCTTTCGAAACTGTCCGGAACTGCGGAAGGTCTCAGGGACCATCGACCTCCTCCGTACGCTCAATCTTCCCTGGTCACAGATAACCGATTGCACTGTCGAGGACATGGATTCAGCCGATTATGTCAATTTTTTACACCTTGCGCCCAATTTGCAGGTTCTCTGTGCAGCCGTTTACGGTATCCATAATCCTCCTTATGTTCCACCGACCATCGTGCATTCGGCAATTGGGAAACTCACTGTCCATAATTCAACAATGCTTCAGCAACTTACCCTTCCAAACCTCAAAGAGCTGCTCATCACGACTGCATACAATCCAGAACACATTATTCCTTCACTCCACCAGTTCATCGCTAGATCCCGGTGCCCTCTACGGAGCTTGCGCATCGAAGAACATCATATTGATCAAGAGCTGATCGAGATACTTGATTTGCTTCCCTCTCTCGAAGAATTGGGGTTTCACTTTTCTCGGTTTGAGGAGAATGACGCCGAGTGGATGGGGGAAATGTTTGAACATTTGACGGTTACTGGTACAGTCGATGTGGAAGAGCCCGATGATGATAATGGTCAGAATTCGGAGGACGTGGAACAGGAAGAAACCGAGGACGAGTATCTGGAAGACTCGGAGGAAAACGAGGAAGAAGAAGAAAATAGCAGCGTCTACGTCTGTGTCCCCAAGTTGGAGACACTCGAGATTCACATCGATGGACACACAGTTTCCGCATCTTCTCAGGAAACCTGGGATAATCAACTCCTGGAGATGGTCAAATCCCGCAGATCAGAGAGTTTGCCAAAAAGTGTGGTCCAACTGAAAAAACTGGACCTCGAGCGCGCCTCCCTTCCTGCTTTACTATGGCACAATATCCGGACTGTTCGAGAAGTACGAACTGGTGGACTACAAGTACGTCTCGTCGATGCAGGTAAGCTCCACCCGATTGGATTACTTCCTTCACAATGCTAAGACGATCCCAGATGAAGATTTGTTGTCTCAATATGGTCTGTGAACCTTTCATTCCTTGGTCAGCACCACATCAATCAGCTCGGTCGCCATTGTCGTCTTAAATATTCATGAATAATGTCAAGAAATCCAATGTATTTTGATTGGCTACAACGATACAGTGCTCGATAGCAAGATAGCAGGCGTAGAAAACAACAAGAAAACAGCACAAGACATGGACTACTGAGAATGAGCAAGTTCCAATGAGACCTCCAACCCTATCTTTTTCAACTCGTTTAGCGCACCCTTAATGTCGCCAAGTAGATTAGACGGATGACGAATCTTGAGGGATTTCAGAGGCTGAAACTGAGGTGAAGGATAACAGCGGGACCGGATTGTTTCAAACCAGCGGTTCAATTCGTATTCGTCATACATGGTAACCGCTAGATGTTGCAATACCGGGACAGCTGGAGCATCAGTTGAACTGAGATTCAGAATCTCAATCAATGGTGACGCGTCTCTCGGTGTAGTGCCAGCAAGCCTGCCAAATAGACGATGTCCAGGTTGTCGAACATGAAGAGTGATGAGGTTCGTGCACTCTTTGAGAATGGATAGCCATATGTTGCATTCCTGTTCTGTCCAGATGATAGGAAGGATGAGGACTTGGAGCCGAGACCATTTGCGTTCAACATCATTCAGAGATGTGAGACCGAGAAAGCCTCCGAAGCGGAGCTCCTCCAGGACCGGCATGCTTCCGAAGGCGCTGAGGTCTGATGCAGGAAATAAGGACAGAATTCGAAGATGATCGAAATCTCCGACAGATTGTGACGGGGGCGCCACGTATCCAGAAGTCTGGGAGAGGCGGCACTCGACCAGATTGACACAATGTTTGAGAATTTCAAAAGGATTGCTGTCGTTTGCTGTGTCGAGATGTAATATCTGCAACTGTGACCAAGGGAAGGGAGGGATTTCCGAAGAAAGCCAGGAACTTGAGATGTGGATATGCAGCTTGCGAAGTCGAGGCGCGACAGCAAAAGAATGACGCAGGGCGTCCTCTCGCAGTAACACCGACCAATTCCAAGTGCATTTGAAGCGCTCCAAATGAGACACTGGTCCAATGCCACTGGCCACAAGGTGGAAAATAGACAACGCCGGCGACAACTGAACGTCTCTCCACCGGTCACTGTTGGCACAAAGAAGCTGGGCAATCTTCCGGAAAACTGGTAAATTTGAAGCCTCCAAGTAGAAGTCGAGGGGACAATTGCCCGAACGCAGCAGACACTGTTGAATGATTTCCACTTGTCGCTGTTGGATGCGGGACGACCTTTTTTCTTTCTCCATAACATACGTCTCATCGTTCCCCCCTTCTGGTTCGTCTTCAGCATCGTCATAGGTCGGACATAAGAATGATGACCAGAGCCATGGGCTGGAGATCGAAATATGTCTCCACCGACTGCAGACCTGACCGACGACCCATGGAATGCCAGTCATGCTAAAAGGCGACCACGATTCGGAATCATGAGCTTGCCAAAAGATATCGGCTAAAACTTCATTCGGAAGATGGCGGATGGGTGCAATGATAGCTTTTCTGAGCGCAATCGCATGCAGAGTTTGCTCGAGTTCGCTCGAGAGCTGAGCCATAGGCGGTGCACTAACCATGAGCCTGCTCTTCAGCTCATTGCTACGGCTCTCCAGAAACAATATCTCTTCGCGAGCAGTAGTCTCTATATCTGTGACTGAATGATTCGACACCAAGAGGTCGCGATGCTGAGCTGCATAAGCCACATTTGCAGCTTCACAGTTGTTGGTCGTCGTTTGAGAGAAGTCGTTGCAATCTTTGAAAGGGAAAGAGGGAATGGCCGTCATGTTTGGGCTGTGGTGAATTGAGGATACCTGTGATCTTCAGCGGCACGGCCGGGAGCAGTCACTTGACCAATTTACTGTGCCCGTTTTGGCCGCTTCCACGAATGAGCGACTCTAATCTTGTCCTTGTCCAGGTCAAAATTTATGTACTCTATACATTGGAGGCTTCCTCCATCCAGTAAATTTCAATTCATCCTGTCGGCTGGTTCTCACAGACGCGACAGATGCTGCTGTTGTGGTGGCCGAAGGCTTGCGTGGCCAGCTTCCGAGGCTTCCAATTTCACCCATCTTGCTCGGATGGCTTCCGAATGACTGAGGGTCTATGAATACCTCATTTCTCTCAGTCGGAGACAGTCAGAACCCGACTGGTTGCTGGTTGTTTAAAAGGGAGCATGGTGTCATCAAATTCTGTATCTCAAAATGTCCACCAGCAGCACCTCTCGCGTCTGGTTCATCACTGGCACCTCTAGCGGTCTTGGACTGGCTCTTACAAAAGCTCTGCTTTCTTCCGGAGAGCGCGTCGTGGCGACATGTCGCAAACCAGCAGCTCACAGCGAACTATCTTCCCAATATCCTTCTAGCCAGCTTCTCGTTAAAGCCATGGACCTGACCGATACCTCTGACGTCGCTCACGCCTTCTCGAAAGCCGTTGAAGCTTTTGGCAGAATTGATGTCGTCGTCAACAATGCTGGTTATGCGCTCATTGGAGAGATTGAAGGGATCCCAGAAGAAGAGGCCAGGAAACAATTCGATGTCCAGTTTTGGGGAGCCGTGAATGTTACCAAACAGGTCTGTCGACTGATCTCTTTCTTAGTTCATTTACTCACATCGTCGCAAGGCTGCTAGAGTTTTCCGTGAGGTCAATCCCAAGGGCTCTGGTGGAAGGCTCTTCAACATCAGCAGTATCGGAGGATACATGGCCAATCCCACTTTGGCTTATTATTCAGCTAGCAAATTCGGTATGGAAGGCGAATATCCCGTTTGCACTTGCTTAACTCTTCACTAGCCCTCGAAGCTTTCACCGAATCGTTCATCAAGGAGATGCAGCCTGATTGGAATATCAAAGGCTGTATCATTGAGCCAGGAGGTTTTGACAGCGAATGGCGAGGCTCATCGGCCCAGACTTTGCCTCCGCATCCAGCTTACACCGAACCTCAGAACCCTTGCGCCAAATTCCGAAAAATCCACGACAGTTCGGATATGCCTCTTTTGGGCAGCTCCCACCGTATGGCCCTTGCTATCATCAGACTTGCGGGAGAGCCCGAGTTGCCGCTGAGAGTGCAGTTTGGCTCCGAAGCGCTTTTTCTGGTCGGTACTCAGGCCCAGAAGACGATCTCAGAGGGCCAAAAATGGGCAGAATTGAGCCATTCGACGAACAGAGAAGATATGGACGGAGAGAAATACGTGAAAGAGATTCTGCTTGGGACGGGGAATTTTGAAAGAAACCGCACTTGAAATAAAAGAGATGTTCTGTGCTCGTCTGGTATGTATTTTCGAACCACTGGCATGTTGGAACTTTTGCTGACGCTTCTGTTCAGTTTTCGTCAGCGAGTGTAATATCAAAGGCTGCATGTGCCTAATAAAAGATGGCCTTCGTTCACTCGTAGATAGTGGCCCGTCGTTCGGGATGATCGTAAGATGAATTTGAAATAAAACCTGCTTCTGACAATGTGAGTGTCCTGCTTTAATCAATCAAGTACTTTGGAGAGACGAAGAAGAAACAGAGTGATTTGCGCTTGGCTGTCAAGGGGACTGTTTTGACATGGACTGCTCGAGTCCAACCTATCTGTGGCCTTTCCAATATCTGCGATGGAAATCGAGTGACTCTCGACTTGAAACTGATCGGGATACAAGAATCTACCTGAATCTCCCATGATCTCGCGACACTAGACATATGTTGAAAGGATATATTTGTGTGAAATGTTCAATCTTTGTCCTTTCATCTCACCAGCATGTTGAGCTTGAAAAGCTTTGTGTCAGCGATTTTGCAGGGCCATGATGTGTTTGCGCCATTTTGCGCCATCAAGTGGCGCGAGGGTTTACGGGTTGGTCTGGCTTGTCTGCTAATTGCCTGGGATATTGGAGCTCATTTTATGTCTGATGACTGCCTCGGATGAACACGCAGCAATGCGAGAGCTCAATAGTATCTGTGGCGCAGTGACATGAGAAGGATTATGATGTTACGACTGTTCCACGAACTCCCTCCAATGGTCTTCCTGTGTAAAGAAAGGAAAGCGAGGCAACTACATTTTTCTATGTCAGAACTCGTACGGATGTTTTTGTTTGAAAGTCCGCCATCTTTGCTAGATCTTTTGAGATCTCGCAGTTTCTTTAATTTAACCGTATATCCAGACTTATTCAAGCGCAGGCTTTGACAGTGTCCTACAACCCTAGGACAGCGAGGAAAAAGTTGCATTTTGCTTTGTAACAATCTCACCCATCCGGCCTCCGAACAATGACATATATTCATGATGATCGATTGTAATTTACGGTGGCCTTCTGAAACAAGGAAATTTTTCCAATACAAGTACTGGCTTTAAGGAGTCTCCAATTATTCTATTAAAATGGTACAAGTCGAACTTAGTCTGGAGTCGCCGATGAGAGCGTCACCACGGCGACAGACCAGCCTCCTACCGTGAAGCTTAGCTTAGCTTTGATGATGAACTCCCTAACGTTGCAGATCCAGGAGAGAAGTGCTGTGATCAAAGTCATTTGTGCTTCATGAGACCATCCATATTATCTAGAGATGATACTAGCTAGCTAGTTACTGGATAATTGAGGTATGAGGGACTGTCCACACCTCTCAGCAAGACTGGCGGACCGGCGCCCGACATCGGAGCCCGGGAACAGCTATCCTGGGTCTCGTGATTTGACAATCTTCTTCTCGTCATCATCGCGCTCTATATATAACCCGGATTTTTTAAAATTTTATACGAGGTGCGCACCATCAACCATGTATAGTCCGACCCCAACCATTGCAGATTTAGAGGCTGCTCAGAGGCATTATGTCGACGATCCCTCTCGACCTGACCTCCAACCTCACGTCGACAAAAATGTGCTGAGTAACAAAGAAAAAAGCGAACAGGACTGGGAGGTTCGTTGGGAACCAGGCGAAGCTGGAAATCCACTTGTGAATGGTCTCATTGTGACCGCTATTCTCTCGCTCATTGCCATTCTGCCGCAGAACTGGTCTGTAGCAAAAAGATCCTACATCACTTTGGTCGGTGGCCTTCGTGCGTATATTTCTATCAAATGCCTTCAAATGCTCTGAAAAGAGCTAACGAGTTGACTAGTTTGCTTCAACTCGTATGTACCTAATCTTTGCGACCCGCCTCGTCTTGACTCGTCGTTTCGCAGTTCATTTTCTTCTTCAGCACCAGGTGGTGTCATTCCACAAATCGCTCAGGATTTCAACATGAGCACAGTGGTCTCAATTTTGGTCATATCCCTGTTCGTCGCTGGTTACTGTGTCGGACCATTGATGTAAGAATTTCGCGGCTCCAAATAAGCACTTATCAATCATATCTACAGATGGGGACCATTGTAGGTTATCTGTCCTGGCCGTCAAAGATTCAGTTCACCTTGAGTTACAGGTCGGAGGTTTATGGACGTCGCATCCTTTTCATTATCTCCTTCGCGTGCTACACCTGTTTCCAGGTGGGCTGCGCTCTAGCTCCCAATAAAGCTGCCATGCTAGTATTTCGTTTCCTAAGCGGCAGTACGTGCTGTATCTTTGATTCGTGAATGACACCTGAATGTCTTCTAATCTAGTCGCTTCTGCATGTCCCTTGACCAATGCTGGCAGTGTTCTAGGCGACATCTGGGATCCCACAATTCGCGGCAAGGCAATGGCAATTTTCGTCGTCGCTCCTTTCGCAGGGCCTGCTCTTGGTCCCATTATTTCGTACGTTGATTCTTTCCAACTGTTCGCTGCAATTGACCTGTATCCAGTGGTTACATGCAAGTTGCAGGAGTAAAATGGCCCTGGCTCTTCGTACGTTTTTTTTCTTTCCTGATTTTTGGTTATTGACCTTTTGCAGTGGGTTCTCTGCATATTTGCAGGATTCTGCACGATTGTAATCGTGCTATCGATTCCAGAAACGTATCCACCCGTTTTGCTCAAGTGGAAGGCACAGCGACTGAGGAAAGAGACTGGGGACCCATATTGGGCTCCTCTGGAGCGCAAACAGACTGGACTTCAGTATCGTCTCCATGATGTCTGTGTCAAACCATTTTCGATGCTCGTCGAAGAGCCGATGTTGCTCTGTGTGACGCTCTACATGTACGTTTTGTTGCTGTCTTAAGACCAGGCAATATTCTTACATCGAGGCAGGGCCTTCCTCTATGGTATCCTCTACCTCAACTTTGTGGCCTATCCTATAATCTTCGAAAAAGGACATGGGTTCAATGCTGGAGAGGAAGGGTCAGTCTCTATCTCCTGCTTATTCGACACTCCTCTGAATCTTTCGAAGACTCATGTTTCTTCCGCTCTTCGTGGGATCGACGCTCGCTGCAATTGCTTCAATACTGTTCTATAATCCTCGGTATATCAAGGAATCGGCTGCATATTCTCCAGGAAAGACGCCTCCTGAGTTGCGACTTCCCAGCGCAAAGGTCGGAGCCTGCATTCTTCCTATCAGCATGTATTGGCTAGCTTGGACTTCATACGACTCGATTCATTGGGCTGCCCCTATGATGTCTGGCCTCTTTCTTGGCTCTGGTACGTTCGACTCTTCATCTCAAGCTAGAGATTGAATGCTGAGCTTCACTATAGGCCTCATATTCGTGTTCATGGCCTTGTTCAACTACATTGTGTAAGTTGATCGCGACCCTTCAAATTTCTTTGATTGACCTTTGACCTTTGACAGTGATACATATCTATATGCTGCAGCCTCTGCTCTGGCTGTGACTACTGTTATACGGTCCTTGTGTGGAGCAGGTGAGCCGATTCCTTTTCTAGCCAGATGTCATTCAAAACTTGCATTCCGTAGGATTTCCCTTGTTCGCGACGCAGATGTATACTTCACTGAATCCAAGGATAGCTGGCACCATTCTGGGATCTGTCTCTTTGCTCTTCATGCCAGTTCCATTCTTGTTCATGTGGGTGTTTTGGCTTTATTGAGGATCGTTTTGACGTTTTCATAGGAAATTCGGGCCAGCCATCAGGAATCGGTCGAGAAACGCAGCGAATCGAAGTTGATGAATCATGAACCCGACTCAATTTACGATTTCCAGGCCGCCTAGCTTCAACATGCTTTCAACGGCCAACAGCTTCACGCCTCATCGGACCAGGAGACCCTGCTTAATGTCGGTAAAGCCGGCCTTGCCTCGTTATTCTAGAACCTTGATAATGAACCTTTGTGTGAGACAATTCTTTACCATCTGTATCAGTCATTTCAACCATAAGACGGTATTATTCGCAGTGAAATGTCTGAGGCGACCCGGTCTGACAAAGTGTCACTTTCGAACTGAGTCAGCAGAGCTCTTGTCACCTTCCACATTGTCATTCAACAGTCTTTCTTTCGTTATGCCTGTCCTTACAATTTCTTCTTTTCTCTTGCTCTTCACTCTGCTTGCCTTCCTGGCCTTTGCGCTTGGATATGTCGCGCTGACTACAAAGTATAATTTCGGCGTGAAACGACAACTACCTCTGGCTCCAGTACCACGACCTCATACACGACAGCTATCTCACTCTCTCGACCTATCTTTAGGGACGCGTCCGCTGGATGTAATGTCAGATTTCTACATGGCGATGGAAAGACGAAGGATGAGGGAAGAAAAGGATATCGAGGTAATTTTTTCCTCTCGTTCCACGCTCGCTGCTCATTATCTCAGGACCAGCTCAAAAGGATAGACGTGCAGAAAACAGATTTCAAGATCATTATGCCACCAAGAGCGTACTATCTTTATGGCTCGCCGACTTCCAAATCTTTTGCCATTCCTCGTTGGTCAAAAAGCGTTTCTCCCAAACGTGCATTGCTACTAGAGCTCCATTCGCCCAAATCGATCACTCCTGAGCTGCAGTCTCCTCCAGCTTTTACCGAGTCCATATCACAGCCTATGGTCGAGAAATTCCTGGCTCCCGATTCTCCTGACACCAATGTCGATGATCCATTTTACGCAGCATCGTATCGAATCCTAGGACCTCCAGGACCCAGAACGAAGTTCCCAGATGGTTCTTGTTCATCGCCGTCTGACGCGTCCATCGCCCAATCAGATGACTCTCAGGTCGCTCACTATCCTCCTCATGTCGATCTCTCTCCTTCACCGTCTCCAGAATTACCACCAGCTGAGCGATTCCGAACACTCTATCCGAAACTCTCGCTATTCTCTTTTCCTTCAGATGCTCGAAAGATGAAGAAAGATCCAGTCCGGCGACCAGTGTTCTTCTGGCGTACATCTTCCTCTTCGAACTTGCTGCCAATGTATGACGCGTGTTGAAGAGCATCTCTCGTTTTCGTATCGGCTTTGCCTATAGTATCCCACTCTCGTTTTTCTTGATAGCTTGATTCCCAATATGTTGTGCACCCTCTACGATGATAAAAAGTGACTAGCTCCTGCAAGGGTGGTACCTTCCTCAACCTAAGCTTCTGGTCGATGGCGGTGGTATCGAGCTGGCCAGATCGCCCCAACCTGAACGACAATGAATGGAGTAGATAAAATAAATTTATTGTTCGACTTGGCCTTTGTTATGATCTCGGTCACCTTTGTGACAACGGTCCAATGACATCTGTTTTTTGTTTTCTCCTTGAAGTCAGCCATGGCGATGACTTACGGTAGCCCGACTGACCCTTATGTTGTTCTTGTCTATGAACCTTAGCTCACGCTGATGCATACACTCTAGGACTCCAGAGGTTGTCCTGGCGCATTCTTTGTCCCTGTCGAGGATGGACTGTTTGCCAGGGTCTCGAAAATATCTCATGCCACTTCAATGGGCTTTTTTGTCCTTGAATTCACAAACTCGGACAAGGAGGACTATGAGGTCGTCGCTTGCCCTGCGAACATGTTCGTCTATTCGGCGGAATGGGGCGGTGCACAGCAGAGGCAGGAACCAGCTTCGCGACATTCCTATTATCTTCCCGTCGTCGACAAGGTCTCCCTGTATACCAGGCAGGATAAATTCTCTGCCTTCAAACATCGACAGGATATTCTTATCCCCGCCAGTTACACCCCATCATGTATTGTATTCTCCTGCTTCTTCGACGCCTTACTGACTGGATACTTGCAGGGCATACTCCGTCCATTCTTGTACACAAGCAAGATCCCAGTAAAGTGGTTGTGCTCCAGGATGTCGACCCCGAGCAACACTTCATCAATTGCGCCAATTGGATTTTGAAGAATCACTCCCCTCTGCCGTATAAGCCTGTTGGGGTCAGCACGATGGACTTTGATGATTATGTTAGGATTGACGCAGAGAGGTGAACACCTGGAGGAGCGAAGTATATGATTCTGGATCGCTGTGGATAGCGGTGGCCGAACCTCTGCAGATCGCTTTCCTGCTCAGGCCCACTTCCTTGTACGTACATAGATCCGTACATAATATTGTTCAATGTTCGCGATTTTGAGTTGTTACAGCATCTTTCGAAAACCTTGTCAATGCCATCTTTTTTTGATGTAATAATATAAATAAAAATCATGTCCCCAAAAGGAAATAGCTCCGCACCACCCTCATCATTCCTCAATAATCATTCATGGATAGGATAGAACAGTGTACCGCCACATCAGACTTCAGTAAATACATACAAAAGTCAATGACTTGGTTGGTGTTGAATGGTATTTCATTTGCATCAGGCATTGAATTGACTGAACTGGCCCTTGGAGAAGAGGATTCATGTCTATTACAGGACTCTACTGCAGGTGTGTTATCGTGACTAAAATTGAGCACTGGAAACTTCAAGCAAGGTCCCAGCAAGGATATTCCGAGGCTTGGGAAAGAGATTTTCTCCAGTACTCGGGCAAAACTTCCTTTTGGGGACATTATTTTTATTTATATTATTACATCAAAAAAAGATGGCACTTGACAAGGTTTTCGAAAGATGCTGTAAGCTTGTCTTCTCTGAAATGCCAGGCAAAATCACGGAAAAAACATATTCTCAGAATGATATAAGTAGTTCTCTCAAAAAATCCGGTTCGCCCATGTCAATCACGCCCAGGCCGCCGAAGGGTACGAAGAATCAACAACGCGCCAACAAAGGCCCAGTACGTGAAGGTTTTTTTGGCGCGTAGCTCTGCCTCTGAGATCTGAGCCTTGAGGTCCGCATCAGAGAGCTTTATGTAAATCCATATCATCAGCGGAACACAGAGAGATTCGCAATCTCTACGCGTCATATTAATCTGAAAGCATTACTCGCAATATGTCCAGACCATTCAGGCCCTTAGCACGAGTCCTACGGATTCTACTAAATAATGAGAATAATTCAATTTGAACTGAGGAGGATTTTTTTGTGCGACGTTGGCTCAAGCCGGAGGCCGATCAATGACACATGGATCCTATGTCAGACAGGAGTAGGACCCCTGACAATTACATAAAAGGCCTGATCCGTTTTCCCCTGTTTTATCGATTTTTGTCCGGAGGGTACCATCCCTGTTACCACCACCATCATCAAAACTAAAAAATTAAAAACTGGGATACTGCGCTACGGACGAGACCACTGCATTAAAAAAAAAAAAAAAAAAAAAAACTGTTGGCTTGGGCTACCTTGGGATTCTTTGTGATAGGTGTCAGAGCTAGGGCTTTGCAAAAAGAGGTATCGGTGAGACGAGACTGGTGGGAAAACCGGATTCGCGGATCGTGATAGACGGTAAGAATTGGCCACGTCACCCACACCTGGCTCTCACAGTATTCGCTCGGGTCAGCGAGTCCCATTGCTATCCTCTTGCCTGCTAGACACCTGTCTGGGTGAAGATTTCTTGGTGCTTATTGTCTCCGTTTCATCGGCTTCTGGGACGACCATCCACGTGGGCCTGAAACAGTTCATCAATATCTGACAAATTCCTGGAATTTTTCAGATCAGGTGCGCAACTATCAGAGGCTGGACTAGATATATTGCAGTGAAGGCAAGGAAACCGATCAGAACGACGGCTGGCTGAACGACTGGGATTGGAAATAGGAGGAATAGAAAAGGTGTGCCTCAATAGAGGTTTGATTCGCTACCTTATTCTGCTTCACCACTGTCTTAAATCGGCGAATACAACAAATCTGCTCTATTGTCTTATTGTGATATCATGTCTGCTCCTGCTGCTGCCACCAAACCTACTGGCTCGAAGGGTCCTGCTCCGGCTGCTGAGATACCGCGGTCTTTGAGCGTCTTCACACTGGCGGTCCTCGGTGGACCTCAGAACCGCGCAGCCTTGGGACCAGCGATCCCTCTTGAAAATCAACACGAGGGGACTCCCACTGGGGTAAGGGGATTGCGAAAGGCAAAGTCTGAAACAGGATTGAGGATTGATACGAGTAAAAGAAGGGTTTCGGGAGCTGGTGAGTCGAGCAATTTTGGAAGCTCTTCTACTGGGATTGACTGGGCTATGATTACAGCTGGTCCAGCTCCTCCTTCGAGCGAATCCTTCGCTCAGGAGCGAGGGGAAGGCGCTGGTCGTCCTTACCGCTCAGACAGTATATCGTCGATCCATATGCTCAGCCGAGAAAGCAGCCCCATGGACGAGGGATTCACGGTGACCAAGGTGACGGAGATTGAAGATGCTCTCGGCCTGAAAGGTCGGCCCAACAAGAAGGAGAATGCACCCGTCACTGCTGCTCGAAATGGCAATAATATCACAGTGCTTGGAAGTCATGTCTTGCGGTTGATGGGAGAATGTGGGGAACTGAGTTCGAAGATTGAGGTGGAGGTACAGGGTAGAAAGGTTCAGTCGGCTGGATTGAGGGCTGTTGTGGAAAGGATTCAGCAATCGCTGAACATTGGAACAGAGGGAGCAACGCTGATCCGATGGGACCTGGAGACGACTGGTCAGGTTTTGGACCAGGACCAGTTTCGGAACCTCGATGAGAGACTTCGGAGTGTCGAGGCGAAAATGTTGAGTTGGAGTCCAGTGCTGGACGCGATGATGACGAGGGTAAAAGACCTGGAGAATGCAGAGAGAGACCTGAGTGACAGAATCTCAGAGTTGAAGCAGGCAGTTACAATCGCGAACGATGCCAACATCAAGGCAATGTCATCTCAACTGGCAGAGCTCCGGGAGATGGTCGGGGCTGCAACTGACGCCGCATTTGGGGCACGAGACATTGCGGAGGATACAAAGATGAAGGCGGCGAAGGAGCGAGCGGATATGAATGAGTTGATGAATGGAGTTCAGCGAACCTTGCGGCTGTCATCGTCGACTCCCTTGGCAACTCTCCCGTCGTCGTCAACTCCCTTGGCAACTCTTCCCATGGCTTCAACTCCGTCTGGTGCCTCATCGGGGTTCCATCCTCAGGCCAATACTCGTTACTTGACTGGCCCTTTCTCCAACTCTATTGACAATCGTGCTGGAAAGCGTTCAGCTCCCGAGTTGATGGATGCCCCAGCGGCTAAGCAGCCTGTAAGATCTTTTAGCGATTATCCCTTCTCCACTTTCTTCGCACCGGCGCCGTCATTGCCTCAAGGAAAGACAGCAAAGCGGCTTTGGGATGATCTCTGCGCAGACTTTATGCCGTCAATGGAACGTGATGTTTGGTGCGATATGGTAAAGAGTGGCCCAGAGGGTCTGTTAACTTTGAAGGTTGCATTTCGTTCATCATCGATGGCTGAGTGGGCGGTGGATATGTGGAATTCAATTGAACGGGGTCATCTGCGCAGTATGAGAGCGACGTTGGGGGTGCAAACTAGCTCTCGTACTGATTGGGTGGCAGACGGATTGCCACGGGGTTTTTAGAGGGGGCTGGGAATATCGCAGATTTAACAGGCCTGGGTCTCGAGTGCAATGTCGAGAGTACTAGACGATTGGTTATTGTCTCACAAAATATAGATGGTGATTTACCTGCGAAATTGCTCAGCCCAGAATTTGAGTTTCTGTTTGGAGTTGCAGATATTGTGCTGGTTCAAGAGACGAAGATTTGGCCAGAGGAAGAGAGGAGTTTAATTAGGCCAAAGTCACATAAAATGTTCATACGGTCAAGAAAAAATAATGGTCAGGGTCGTGGCGGTGGTGTGGCAGCATTTATACGATATGAGATTGAGGCTAAGATTTCAGGACTATCTTCTCCAGATATATTAGTCTTGGAGCTTGCTGGAGGTTGGATTATTAATGCATACATACTGCCGGATGGGTCTCGATGGCAAGAGTGGACGTCAGTAGAACCAGAAGTGAAGCTAATGGAGACATTGACGATATGTGGGGCATCGGAGGTTAAGAAGACTGTACTGATGACAGATGTGAATGCTCGGACAGGCCCATTTATACCGGGAGATGAGAGTCAGCCTCACCGAGTTGGTAGTGACCTGGTAACAGATGCGAGGGGTATTCACCTGATGAACCACCTACGCACTGTGGGGATGGCGATAGTCAATGGGACGAGTAAGGAGGACCACTCCCCTGGGCGATTCACATCATTTCAATGGAATGGAAAAGCGACAGTGGATTATGCAATTGTGTCACGATCTCTGTTCAATGATGGACTCAGGCTGTCAGTGGGGAAGGGGAGTACCGACAAAACAGTAGAGCTGTCTGATCATGCGCCGTTGGCACTGTCTGTGGAACTAAGGGTGATCAGTATCAGAAAGAATCGGGTAAAGGGTCCCAGGAAAATCCCACCACTTAACCATCCTCCGATGGATGAGGATCTGGAGAGAACATATAGAGAGGTCTTGAATAGTATCCCAAAGACTACAGCTGATGCAGTGGATGCGCTGTATGGACCTGTACTTTGTGAATCGGCACCCGTTCGTGTGTATACTGATGGAGCTTGTTTCAATAATGGGAGAGAAAATGCTTGTGCTGGAGCAGGAGTTTACTGGGGACCTGGTGCTAGGAAGAACCGATCAATCCGAGTGCCCGGGCCTCAGACTAACAATCAGGGTGAGCTGTTGGCAATTTTGGCAGCAGTGCAGCTGGCAGACCATGACCGAGATCTGGTGGTGTTTTCTGACTCAGAGTACAGTATCCGTATGATTTGCTACAGAGCTCCAGAATTAGCATCGCTGGGCTGGACTTGTATCAATGGGGATATCCTAAAAGATATTGTTGCATTGATCCACCAGCGATCTGCGGCAATGATGCTAGTATGGATAAAAGGTCACTCTGGGAATTTAGGCGGTAATATGGCTGATGATCTGGCAAAATTGGGGGCTGCACAGCCAATGGTGGGTGGTTATGCGACTGCGACAGTGAACAATGACTGGCCTGATGTGGCCAGGGGAATTGAGATGATTGGCCGACGGAAGGTTTCCACGTTGCTACCAGAGAAAGTGGAGAGCAAAAATGCAGAGGATCCTAGTGGGATTCGGGGAACAGTGTATGCACATCGGGGGAGAACGAGGACTCGCCAAATCCAGGACATGAACCGGCAGAAGCTAATTGATTGTGACTCTGCGGGAGAATTGTGACAACTTAGACTCAAATCTAATCTCGTCCTTCACCACACGAAGCCTGCAAGGGCAAAGTGGCCGCTCGGTATGAAGAGCGTTAGACTAAGAGTTCGAAAGAGAATGTAGATTCAAGAGGATCGAAAAACTAAAGTACAACCTGTAAACTACTGTTCTTTTATACTGTTCAATACAATAACGCGTGTATAATTGTCTGTTCAACACCGTATCATTACCATGCCGTTTATTGTCTGCCTCCGTGTCTATAAACGCATGTTTTCCCATGTCATGTCGATGTCAATGTCAAACTGTCATAATGTGTGATCGTCGCCTGTTTTGTTCGGTTTCTTGTTGTCCGATCATATCCGATCGGTCCGTTGTTCCATGATGCGATCACGATAAGATAAACTTTGATCGCGATAAAAATAAAAGATTGTTACAAGCGTAACATTACCCCCCTTCTAAGGTTGACGTCCTCGTCAACTAGGAAGAGATCCGGTTTTCGCTTTTCATCTAGGTCGTGATCATAAATACGATCAAACACACCAGTTGATGCATTAAAAAGGTGTCGACGGTGGTATGGCATTGCCTCTTGTTTGTGTACAAAGCGCTTGAGGTCTTCGTCCCAACTGCCTGCAGGTAATATCGGAGGTGAAATATGAACTCGAACGGCCCGGGTAGGAATGCCGTTCTTTTGTTTGAACTCTGATAATAACTCAGAAGCGTTTGTGAGATTACGCTCTGGTTCCCATGTGTTTTCGGAGTTTGGATAGCCTTTCCATTTGATAAGGAATTGATATCCCTTACCACGTCGTCGGGAGTCTAAAACAGACTCAACCTCGTGTTCCTCCGCATCATCAATGATCTCTGGCGGTGGTCGTTCATCCCTTCTGTGAGCGGGGGGCTCATGATATGGCGTAAGTAACGCCTCATTAAATACGTTGTACTTCTGGGTATTACCCGGAAGTAGCACTCTATAACTTGAAGGGCCCACTTTTTCTACTACTTCGTAGGGGCCAAGACGCTTGTCTGAGAGTTTCCGAGAAGGCCGACCTGTGTCAAGGTTTGTGGCCTCTACGTATACTTTGTCTCCAGCTTTGAATTCCGGCGCAGGCTTTCGATGTTTGTCGTAGTTTCGTTTCATATTAGTCTGCGCTTTTTCTAATGCCTTCGACGTTTCTTCCCGAACCTTTTTCATTCGGTCGGCAAACTCTTGGGCGGACTCATTTCGATTGTCCGATTTTCCCTCGTGACCCTTCCACGGATGTCGTCCCGTGTTTGCGAAGAATGGCGTCACTTTTGTTGAAGCGCTAGTTTTGTCATTGTGACTAAACTCTGCTAGCGCCAGCCATTCGGCCCAATCTGACTGATGAAAATTGACATATAACCGAAGATATTGTTCTATCTCCTGGTTCATCCGTTCAGTCTGACCGTCTGTCTGAGGTCGATACGCCGTACTCGGGTTCATTTCTATCCCGAGGAGCTTGTTAAGCTCTCGCATAAACTTGGACACGTAACGAGGATCGCGATCCGAAATTATCTTTCGGGGAACACCATGATATCTTATTATACGATCACGTGTTAAGCGTGCGATTCCCTCGCTCGTTACTTCCATGTTTGTGGGTTCTACGTGGATCATCTTCGAGAATGTATCCACCCACACTTGGATGGCATCAAAGCCATTGCTTTCTGGAAGGGGACCTATAAGGTCCATTGACACCTCCTCCCAAGGCTCCTTAGCTATTTTATGAGGGTTAAGCATCCCTTGTCTCGATCTCTTGACTCGAGTCCGCTGACAGTCTTTGCACGTGCGAACGTATTCCCGTACTTGGTTTCCCAATCGGGGCCAAAAGAAGTTTCTTTCGATTTTCTCTTGCGTACTTGTTTCGCCTGGGTGTCCTGTAAGCGGAGTGTCGTGATGAAGCTTAATGATACGCTCCCGCAATTCTTCATTTCTCGGTACGTAAATGCATTCCCGATAGAAAATCAAATTGCCTTCTCTCTTCCAACCTGGTAGGGATTTCTCAAGAGCCAGCTTAACCGAGGTGTCAATAGATGTGACAGATTCGATTCGACTGATTAGGTCTTTATCGACTCCCTCGATTTCAAACTCTGTAGCTCGGAAGTACTCCGGCTTTAGGAGTGTGACGTCCTTGTTGTCATCTTTTCCCTGATCATGATCAGCGCGTCTAGATAGCAGATCTGCTTTTCTATTAAGCGCCCCGGGTCGGTGTGCAAGAGTGAAGTCATATTGTGACAACTCCGTTACCCAACGTGCTTGACGACGATTAAGCTTCTGGGGCTTCTTGAAGTATTGTAGGTTTTGGTGATCCGTAAATACTTCAAAAGTTTCATCAGCGCCCATAAGCAATGCTCGCCATTCGTCAAGAGCAAGCATTATAGCGAGCATCTCTTTGTCATAGATCTCGTAGTTTCGTTCGGTCTCCGTCAGACCGTGAGACATGAAAGCGACTGGTCGCCATAGACCTTCTTGTAGCTGACTTAAGACAGCTCCAGTTGCTCCTTCGGATGCATCGGCTTTGAGTCGGTACTTTCCATGATCGTTTGGAAGTGCGAGCACAGCATCTTCAGCAATACGATCTTTTATCTTTTGGAAAGCTACACGTTGCTCTTCGCCCCATGTCCATCCGGATTTTCCCGTAAGTCGCGTTAGTGGCTTGGCCACTTCGCTATACCTGCGCACAAATCTACGGTAGAAATTCGCGAAGCCCAAGAAAGCTTGAACTTGTTTCACGGTCCTTGGTTCAGGCCATTCCATGACACCTTTAATCTTGATTGGATCCATTTTCATCGAATTATGTGAAATTAGGACTCCCAAGTATTCTATCTCGGTGCGTTCGAACTCACACTTTTCTGGTTTGAGATATAACTTGTGTGTTTGTAATACATCTAACACACGTTTCACTATTCGACGATGTTCTTCCATGGAATCCGTGAATATCAAGATATCATCCAGATAAACAATGACGTGTCCCTCATTGATTAGATCTCTGAGTATATCGTTCATCATTGTCTGGAATGTGGCCGGCGAGTTGGTTAACCCGAAAAACATGACTAGAGGTTCGAACAGACCTCGGTTGGTTCTGAATGCCGCCTTCCATTCATCACCTTCCTTGATCCGTACGTTATTATAACCCCATCGGATGTCAAGCTTTGTAAAAATCTTAGCCCCTCGGAGCTTATTGACAAGCTCAGAAATGAGAGGCAATGGATAACGGTTTTTAATCGTCATCTCATTCAGCTTCCGGTAATCTTGTACCGGGCGTAGGGATCCATCTTTTTTCTTTACGAAGAAGAACGCAGACGCCATCGGTGATTTCGATGGTCGGATTCGTCCACTTGACAAGTTCTCTTCCAGGAATTCTTTTAACTTTTCCTGCTCGATTAAAGACAATGGATACACTTTGCAATCTACCGATTTGGCTTCTGGCTTTAGTTCGATTGCATGATCCCATGGCCGTTTTTCCGGGAGTGAATCAAAAGATTCTTTTGCAAAAACTTTAACATAATCCCGATATTGTTCAGGGATCTTGTCCTCAGTCATGCGCTCTTTGCTCGATTCGGCATTTTCTGCCATCCGTTGAGCGGACGTAGATTTGAGTCAGATGTCAATGGCCTCTCCGAAATCAACAAGGAGAATAGATTCTCCTTCTTGGAGTGGTACGTCTTCTCCTACTCCGTTGAACTCATGACCCTTCATCCCGCAGGTATCAGGGCAACGACTGAACTTGATCTTTTCATTTCGCCAGTCAATCTCAGGATTATGTTCATTCAGCCAGTCATAGCCTATGAACACACGTGCTTTTCCTAAGTTGGTGACGAGGAATCGTCGTTTTTCTTCGTGCGCCCCGACGGCCATTCGTAAATCGACGTAATGAGTAATACGCCCGCCAGCGTTCTCAGTTTCGTCTGCATTTCGTGCCAGAATGGGGGATCCGAGTTCATGCATCTCAAAGTTTTCTGCCTTAGCGAACGCACGGTCGATGCAAGTGATTGAACAACCACTATCCATGAGCGCTTTTACGGCACGAGTCTTTCCAGTGTCTAAAGCAGTAAGCTTTATTGGAACTGACATTTCTCGGGATTTGCGCATTCTTTGTAATTCGCGTAATTCCGATGTCAGTTTTTCCGCTTTCGGCTGACCCTGTTTTTCTGCACTTTCCCGACGTTTTACGTTGTCAGGAGTGCGAGACACCTTAGGCGCTTCCTCCGGTTTTCCGGATTGAGCCTCCGCAGTAGAACTGCCCTTTTTAGTCTTTGTTGACGAGGTTTCTTCTCCTCGAGCCGATTTAAATAATTTCTTGAAAGCGCCCCACTCCTCATTTCGAGCGTTGATGCGACGGTTCTTCTCTTTCGTTTTAAATTTACGTTTTAATAAGACGACTTTATTTTTTGCCTCATCGGAGGACTTTTTAAGAAACTCTACAATGTTTTGATGTAAAGAAGAATCATATTTTTCGATAAATTCCTCGGGCTCAGCCTCGAGGGTTCCCAACACAGCATAAGAATTCTTCGGAGGGGAAGAGGACCCGGAGAAAGACGGACTGGTCGTTGGCTCCTTGGCTAGAGGAGGCGACCGCTTTAAAAACCCTTTGCTCGGAGTTCCTCGACGAGCGTCTTGAGCTCGGCATCATCTGCCGGAAGCTCCTTGATTTGGGCCAAGACGGCCCGGGCGATAAACTTCCTCGGCTTTTTAGGCTCTGGACAGTCTCGGGACATATGTCCCTCCTTGTTACAGTTGTAACAAAGGAAAGAGGGGGTTGCCCTCGTTTTCGTCTTGTCGACGTCCATTGGAGCGGGCGTCGACTTGCTCAGGTTCGGGGCCGTCCCCGACGATCCCCACGATCCTGTGGCGGCAGTTTTAGAACCTGCCTGGGTTCCCGTTTTTTGAGCCCCGGCGGGCTTCCAGAATGGGTTTTGGCCGGAAGTCATGGCCTTCCCGACCTGGTTGTTACCGTCGATCCTAATTAACTGATCGCGGTAGTCCATGTACGTATGAGGGATGATAGTCCCTCCGACATAGATCTGGCTCACGATGGACCTGTGAACCGAACCAGCAAGAATGCTGATTAGATATCTGTCCCATTGACGAGTTGCATCGTAGGGACTATAGCCGGCTTTCTCGGCTAGGAGTTCGAATCTGGTGACAAAGTCACCAAGGGCCTCTCCCTGACCCTGCCGAATGGCGTTGAGTTTTTGCTGGGCCACCTCGGCCACAGCCCGATCTTCGAATGCCATTTTTAGTTCCTCGAAGAAGGAACCATAGGTGTCATTGTCAACATATGAAAAGTTGACAATCCGGTTGTTCTGCCAGCTCCGGGCCCAATCCGAAGCGGCACAATCTGATCCGTCCTCCGTTCTTAGGAGTGACAGCGTGTAAAATATTCTGGACTTGTCGTCCAGAAAGTCGTTCTCATAGGCCACCATATAGGTGACCAGACATCGGGAGAAGTTCTCCCACTTCGTTTTGTCGCCGCTAAAGTTCGGCGGTTCTTTTGCGAGGGCTACTCGCGATCTGCTCGTTGACGCCTGAGCTGGTGTTGGAACCGGCATGTAAGTCGGTTGAGGCCTGGGTTGGGGCGATCCTCTTCTCAAGAGTTCCCTTGCCTCGTTCAGTTGTCTCTGTAGGTCACTATTTAACGCCAAGACCTCGGCGAGGGAAAAAGGTGGGTTTGACCCGCTAGGGCCGTCGGTTGGTTGATCTTGATCCATAACAGGAATCAAGGGCGGGGAATGAAATGTGTCGTCGGTGGTATGTTCCGACAGTGGTGAAGGCGGGGGTGACGGTGTATCCGTAAGGAATTTTATTCCGTATCTTCCTCCGGAATACGTGGTGAATGAATTTTATAGTCCGGTGCTCTCGGACTGTAACGACCTGGTCTTTGAACCTCCAGGCAGGGAGCTGAGGTTTATGAGCAGCTACTCAAAAGTGCGTCTCTCGGAACGCGGAGGTGAAAATAAGGGGAAGGGAATTCCAAGACTCTTTTTGCGTGTGAAACCCGATTGCCGCTGCTACTTTCGTGCAACTCGGGCGACGGTGCCTCTCCGAAGATTAGCTACCTGTCCTTAACGCTCCCACCCAAGAGTCGGACTCAATGTTACTCTATGAGGGTATTGGGGCTGTTCACAATAGTGAGAGTCTCGGTGATGCTAACAGCTATAATCCGCTGCGGGGGATGGGAGTTGAAAGGACGATGAACGTGTCCTGGAAGGGAAGGGCGAGATACGTCTCTCAAAGGATTGCCTGTGACTTTTGGCTTTCCGAGCGACGGTAGAGTTGTCCACGGTACGAAGTGGAGAGGAGACGAGATGGGTAAAAATGAAAAGAAAACAAGAAAATCCTAATTCGAAATCCAAACGTGTGTTCTCCAATAATCGGCGGCTTCAATAGCCTCGCCTCTTTCCAGAAATTTTTCGGTGCCCCGGAACCCGGCACCAAGAGCGGAGCAATCACGTTCTTACAACCTGGTCTCAGAACTCAATTCCGAATCTCGATCTATTCCCCTCGATGTCGAGAGGCGATGGAGCGGTAGAGTCGTCTGACCAGGAGTTGGGAAAACGAAAAAGAAAAGAAAGGTAAGGTAAGAAAAAAGGTAGAGGTTTGTTGGAGGTATGAGAATAGAGGTACGATGGTATGAGGTAGTTTTTCGATTATGTGACAACTTAGACTCAAATCTAATCTCGTCCTTCACCACACGAAGCCTGCAAGGGCAAAGTGGCCGCTCGGTATGAAGAGCGTTAGACTAAGAGTTCGAAAGAGAATGTAGATTCAAGAGGATCGAAAAACTAAAGTACAACCTGTAAACTACTGTTCTTTTATACTGTTCAATACAATAACGCGTGTATAATTGTCTGTTCAACACCGTATCATTACCATGCCGTTTATTGTCTGCCTCCGTGTCTATAAACGCATGTTTTCCCATGTCATGTCAATGTCAATGTCAAACTGTCATAATGTGTGATCGTCGCCTGTTTTGTTCGGTTTCTTGTTGTCCGATCATATCCGATCGGTCCGTTGTTCCATGATGCGATCACGATAAGATAAACTTTGATCGCGATAAAAATAAAAGATTGTTACAAGCGTAACAAGAATGGTGGAAATTAATCAAGAGATTTACAGACGATAAGCCAGAGGACGTGGAGGTTACAATTTTGGAGTTGTATGACCTATTCAAGGGGAGGATGAACATTCCGGAGATATTGCCAGAGGGATTTGATGTCGAAATTCTCAAGCTTTACACTAGTATGGCTGCGGAATTGCCGAGAGTTAATGTGGATGACTCACCAGGTGGGATTCTCTCAAAGGCTGTAGATGTGGCAGAAGTAGTGGAGGCTAAGGTCCATGTGAAGGACCATGTTCTGAATAGTGCAGAAGGAGTGGATGAGATCTCATATCGAGACATCCTGGCGATACCAAATGAGATACTGGTGCCTCTGTTAAATGATTGTTTGAACAAGTGTGCTGTGCCTATAGAGTGGCTACTGGCACTGCTAATTGGTACTTTGAAGGCTGGGAAAGATGGGAAGATTGCAAACTCATACCGTCTTCTGGTCCTGCAAAGTTGTTTTCTGAAATTTCTGACGCTGATTGTGGACAGGCGGATTCGTTTGGTGGCCGAACTGAAGAATCTGTTGCCGGAGTCTCAAAATGGGTTCCGCCCAGGGTTTCGAACATCTAACAATAGTTTCATTTTGAGAACTCTGATTGAACAGGCAAGAGCCGAGTCCAAGCCCTTGTATGTTGGATACATTGACTTGGTCAATGCATTCCCGGCTACAAATCGGGCAGTATTATGGGTGAAATTGAATGGTATGGGGATTCATGGAAAGGTGATTGACTGGCTCAAAATGATCTATGAGCGTATGTCATATATTGTGGCGCTGGAGAGTGAGGTGACAGCTCCATTTCTCTGTTTCTTGGGGCTGCTGACAGGGGATCCAAGCTCTCCAAACTTGTGGAATCTGTTTATTGCTGATTTTGAGGTGTCTGTGCATTGGAGTGATGTACGGTTGAATGGTGTTGCGGTGCCTCATCTGGAACAGGCTGATGACATTATGGTGGACTCCTGTGCTGGTGACGGATTCCAGTTGAAACTGAATGAGTCATCAAGATACTCGGGAAGAATTGGGTGTGAGCTACAGCTAACAAAGTGTGTCTATAGTGTTTTCGGAGAAAATTTCGTGGAACGTGAATGGCGAGGACGTCGAGTGACTCTTAATGGTGTGGAATTGGAAAAGAAGTCAACTTTCAAATATGTCGGAACATGGTTTCAGAGTGGAAGAGGGCATATGTTCCGAGAGCACTATAAGGTGAATGCAGCAAAGGCAGGGAATATAGCGCGTTCAGTTATGGGAGTGGAGAAGATTGTTGGTCATTTATCTGCATGGGAGATGAGAACTTTATACATGGCGCGGGTAGACCCTTATCTGATCAATGGATGTGATATCTGTATTGACAATGTGAAAGTGAATCTGGAGAGCTTGGAGAAGGTTCAGATCCAATTTTTGAGACGAATGATGGACATGGGCAGCCGATCAATGCTGGCAGTGCTGTTCACTGAGACAGGAATTGAGCCAATACGATATCGACGGATTTTGCTTGCCTTGAGGTATGGTGCTAGTATCACAGATCTTCCGCCACAGCGTTTGGCGCATCATGCTCTGTGGCAGAGTGTTAGGCTGGCAAGGAAAGGACATGATTCCTGGGCTTTAGATTTGCAGAAGGTGATGCTGGAGCTCCCGATACCGGTGAGATGGGATTTGATGAGAAATGAGAATGTTAGTCGTGTATGTTTTGAGCGTTTACAGAGCGAGGTGACTCGGTCGATGGAGGTGTACTTGCAACATGAGATAGATCACTCATCAAGAGTGAGAGACTTGCTGTTTGGGCGAAGAGAGTGGGATAAAGATGCTCGAGGGCTTGTGGTAAAGGTGCTTGCTTTCAGGCATTATCTGAGAGTGAAAAACTCGGAGCACCGAAGGGCAGTGACACATGTAATGCTATCTGGACATGCATTAGCTATGGAACGAATGAGATGGACTGAGAGAAGGCGCCGACCTATACCAAGAGAATGGAGACTGTGTAGATTATGCCTAGTGGGTCAAGAAGATGTGGTTCATGCATTGGTTTTGTGTCAGGATGAAGATCTGTGCACTGTGAGAGCAGATTTTTATTCAGACCTGGACTCTGTGCTACCAGGTTTTCGATTTAGGTTCCTGGATCCAGGGTTATTCTTGCGAGCCTTGATGGCAGAACGAGAGACGATTGATTTAGTGGCAAAATTCTGCTATGATGTGCTGAAGATATTCTATGCGAGACCAATGTTGCTCATCCGTGCTCGATAATGACATGCATAGCCCATGGGACACTTCTAGCGGAGGGCGGTTTTTGCCTGTGTTTTCCGTAACCGATGCAGAACGACCCCCATGGTAAGTGTGCGTGTGCCGGTTTGTTGAGTATGTTGCAGGCATATTGAAGTATGCTGAAACATGAAAAGACTCATCATAGACGGTAAACTGATTGGTACTTGGGCCCGCTGATGTAATAGTCAGTAGTCAGTATAATTTATCCTATCCTATCCTATCCTAAAATGGGCGTTTGAGGAGAATTTAGTTTTGATGGCGGCCGATCGTTTCTTAATCAGCTGTAGTAGAAGGTCCAAATTTTGGCTTTTCTGCCAACATTTGTCCGGATTTGGATCAAGATGCCGCCGTTTGAGGCCTGATTTTGTCCGGATCCCAGATCACCCAAAATCCACATTGTCAGGGGTCCTACAGGAGTCTGATCGTATGCCAGGTAAATCATCGTCCCCGGGAAACACCCGACAAGCTATAATAGCCAGGAGGTACAAATATTATTATAACAACTATCGAGCGAAATGGCAGCAGAAAAGTTTGCATCTTTCAACATTTTTACCGCTACTTACAAGACCGTACATGACCACGGAATCCAAGCAGACGTCCTCGTTCCAAAGTCCATTCCTCCGGCAAAGTGTCCTATCATCGTCCGATTCCATGGTGGCGGTCTGGTATGTTTTGTATCGAGAATCTTTGTCAGAGTTGAAGCTGACGATTTTGCAGGTCCTGGGCGCACGATTATTCCCAGATTGGTTTCCCAAATGGTGCATCGACCTTGCCCTCGAGCATTCGGCCATCATCGTCACCCCAGACTACCGACTCATGCCAGAGGCCAAGGGTAAAGATCTTCTCGAAGACATCGACGACTTCCACAAGTGGTTGCAGAATGGATTGCCTGGTTTCCTCGCCGAATCCTCTCCAGGTTTCTCTCCCGACCTGACCAAAATCCTGGTCATCGGGGAATCTGCAGGCGGGTATATGGCAATTCAACTGGTGCTATCGCAGCCCATCGGAACCATTCGTGGCGTCATAGCGACCTATCCAATGACCCATATTGCATCCGATTTCTTTGGGAAAAGAGGTGACAAGCCCGCTGGCTTCATGATGGGCCATCCGTCCGTTCCCGAATCCATAATCGAGAAGCACCTGGCTGCAATGGTCCCGAATGCAGTCGTTTCGTCCACCGTACCTCCAGCGCGATTTGAGTTAGTGGTTGCCTTTACCCAGTATGGCAGATATCCCGAGTTCCTCGGTCCAGAGCCTGAGCTTTACCCTTTGGAGAGGATCGAGCACGTCAGTGCCATCCCGCCTATCCTCATTCTACATGGGATTGATGATACAGTGGTACCAGTCGAGCATTCGAGACTTTTTGTTGACAAGGTGAAACGAGTCTTGCCTGAGACCAAGATTAGCTTGATCACCCGTCCTGGAGAGCATGGTTTCGACGCAGATGAGAATTTGGAGACACCTTGGCTGAAGGAAGGGGTTGAAATGATAACGTCGGAATGGCTGCAGTAAGCTAGCTGTAGACTAGAAAAGATTCGGATACGTTGCCACGAGCGAGATAAAATCTGAACGAACTCAACAATGGAGAAACTGGCCGGTCCTGTCCCTGCCAATTCACAAGAGGTACGAAATACCTTGTGTTCAGTATTTCAGTGGTCTCGATCACCGATAAGCCGGACCATGGTCGCATCCAGCCATTTTGCAGCCTCACTGCCTCAAGGCGAATGACCTGAAAACAGAAGGCGTCAAAGCAGCGCAAATGGCCAGAGAGGAGCTCACCCTGCATAGCTCCAAGTGAGCCAATAATGATAATAATCTGCGGTCCATTCTAGCCAAGCACTGGCAGGGCACTGGCAGCGAAAGAACCAACAATAAATATGGATTGCATAGAAAAAGATTATCTCTCACGCGTAAGCTAAGCTCGTTTTTTCTTTCTTCTCGCATTCAATGAAGTTCTTGATTTTAGATTCAGACTCGCACTGTACGGTATGCTTTGTTCCTTTTTGTGGGATATTGCTAACTCAATGCAGGTCATGAACCTTTCCCCAATCCATGAAAACACTTTTCGTCTTGCGCAACGAAATTGTCGCTCCTCTCGCGAGGGGACCGATCGGCCTGCTGCGCGCAACCAGCAGGACCAAAGACAATTTGAATTGAGGACACAGCTTAATTGTCTTCTGCCCCTCATAACCTCCGTGTTACAATGCCACAGGTATACTTCGTTGCTCTTGTGCTATATTTGTGCTGATCACTGCACTGCAGCGGGCCAGATCCCAATCTGGTACTATTCGATTTTCCCGTCATCATTCACTTGGAGGCAGCTCTTTGTCTCTCCTGACGACATTGTGTCTTCTCTCGCCGACCGAGAAATTGTCAATATCCTGACTGTACGTTCATGGGCGGAGGAATACGAGCTCAGTGACTGCCTCTTTGTCGCGACTCGGACCGAGACAAGAGAGCCCTTGGTCGCTCGCTACATCGATAAGGATCCTGAGGGCGTCCCTGCAAAGGTACTCCTGGATTCTTTGCCGATTCGTACTCTATTAGTCTAGTGAGTTCATGCGTTATATCGTTCCCGAAGCTGAATGGAACTAAATAGATTGTGTCAATATGGGATGGAGAAATTGATTTCGTTGCGTCACGTCCCGACTGGAGCTCGATTTGAAGAATAATGGTCTTGGTCTTGTCAACAGCCTTGGACGGCCCTCTACCTCTATATTTCTTCCCGTCAGCGTACCTGTTTTGGATCAGGATTATTCAACATGGAAAGCCGTAGCAGCGTTTATGAAAGGACCCGATATGCTTGAAAGCATCCAACATGTCCCTCTACTAGTCGCTTTGCCTCGTCTCAGTATCTTTGATCTTCACCAGCTATTTCTACCACTTCCTTTTTCACCAAATTTACGCTAAGCATACCTGCCGCCATGAGCTTCCTCGATTGGGACGAGCTAGAAAAGGGCGAGAAATTAAAAGGGACCGCGTTCATTTACGGCGGCAGGTACTTATCTGATCTATTCGTTTGACTGATCATTCTTGCTGAAACATCGACAGTGCTGGACTTTTGGCTGCTCGCTTCTGTCATGATCATTTCGAGACTATCGTGGTTGTCGAGGCCGAGGCTTGGACTGGAACTGAAGAAGCTAAAGCTGGACGGATGGAACCAATCATATACTCGCTCGCGCGTGTTTAGTACAAACACTTTTCAAGGTCAGTCTATGGTTCTCTACTCCAGATCATATAATTAACGACCTCTTTTCGTTGCAGGCATGCCGGCATTCACCTTCAGGGCTCTGTCTCGCCTGTCGAAACATTGAACAAGAGCGCAAATAATCTGGAATGAGGTAATCTGTCCCTGTCAGGTATTCTCTAAGCTGATACATATTTCCCTAGTATAACGACAATCCCACTGCCAGGCGAATCCCTCGAGAAAGGCGAATCCATACGATGGTATATGCGGAGGCTCTTGCACCTTGAACTCAAAGTGAGTCCATCCAGCTTACTTTCCTTCGATATGCTGACAAAGAGACAGAACGACGAATCTGTCCAGTCTTCGATGTGGCGCGCAAACCATTTCTTTATGCCCCACATTCGCAATTTCCGGTTCCATCTTGTTTTGAAAGTACTTGACGACATCGTAACTGAGCATCTCATGGCCAGGTGACTCAGACTTGTTACTTTTAGTTCTTCCAGATCACGTATCTGTCGTGTTATAGACACCTTTCATGCAGCCTGACAAGAGACCTGCCCTCTTCAGTTTTTTCAGCCTCACAGCAATTTCAACACTTTCCGAATCTCGAGACACCGGTAAGTATGTTTCTCTAGTCAGGTTTCAGTGAGAGTACATTCGATGGCCACTCGCCGAATTGCCGAAGTCATCGTCAACCGCTGACAGACAGCACTTCTGAATCAGGCAGACTTTCGATGGATGATCATCTCAGAATGGACAGTTCTTCCTGGCTATCTTTGGGCATCTCTCGGTGGCAAGCGGCCTTGAAGGTTCAAGTAAGAAGGAGGAAGATTCTCGCCCATCATGTTCGTCCCTTTCGCCATTCTGCTTTTCTTCGTGGCTCTTCCTTTGGAGAGAGCCCTTGTTATTGACGTCGCTGATGCGGCAATCACCTACACCCCGGCCGATACCTGGAATCTAGGCCCACAATGTCCAACTTGTGCATTAAAGCTGGATCCTGGACAAACATATAATCAAACCTGGTGCGATTGTACTGCTAGAACCGGAGATACTCGACCTGTTCAAGCTTCAGTTCAGTTCACTGGTGCGCCGTACATTCACGAATTCCCTGTAATGCTCACCATGCTCATCGAACATGTTGTAGGTGCTCAGGTCTCAGTGCATGGCATTTTGTATCCCCATTATGTCGCCACGTAAGCCTGAATTGTCTTCGTCAATTATCTATGTACTCAATGCCGAGATAGCCATTTGACATTCTTCATCGATTCGGTTCAAGCTGGTACCTACTCCAGCCCTGTCGGCGCCAAGGCTCAGCCTGTGATCGTCTACAATGTCACCTTTTGGACGAGTGGAAATCTAGCATTAGGACTCCATGAACTTGTCATCCAAAACGGGAATCCAGGAGGAAATCAATCTCTTGTTCTTCTCGACTACATTGAATATTCCACGTAAGTCGAATGTTTCTACTGAGGCCGATATCCTAAAATTTGAATAGAACTGTCGATAGTGACTCGACTTCTCAAACCCAAGCTCCTGCAGCTGTGAGGTAAATGTTATTCGCATGTGGTTGAACTGAAGTTGACTGATGCCCTAGCTCTGGCTTATTGCATTCGACATCAACACCGACATCCTTGTCTGGTGTCGGTTCATCTGTTCCAAGGTCTGTATCCAATTCTGGGACCATCGATATCTCTTCCACTGCTTCAAGTGCTGCAGTCACGACAAAAGGCTTTGCTACCCCCATTGCTGACACGGCTACCGTCGTGTGCTGTTGTTCCTCAGTGAATCTTTTCAGTGCTCATTCTTTCACAGGCAAACCTTGACATTATCGGGTACTTCGTCGACCATTACTTTGGTTCCAGCCCCGTGAGTCACTGATTTGGTCATTGTTCTTTGCTTCTGAATATTCCTTGTAGTGCACATACCTCCAATGCCGTCTCATCTAAATCACTCATTGGTGGTCTCGTTGGTGGCCTGAGCGCCCTGTTGATCCTGTTGATTCTCGGAATAGTTGTTTATCGTCGTCGTCGCCAACGTAGTCAGCGATTTTCATATCTAGTGGCTTCGCCTTTCTATATGAGGTGAGATCCAGTCCAACATTAGCAGCACTGGCTGACGCCATTTAGCCCGTGGAAGAAGGACCCGTCGGTGCAAATTGCCTTGGATACTGGCAATGCATCGCTGCCATCTATACGCCACGAACTTCGTCCGGAGAATACGATAGTGGAAGAAAACCGGTTGCTTCGACAAGCACTGAGTCGACAATGGGAGTCTTCTCAAATGGCGTCGGTTGGAGAACTGCCAGAGTATGGCGCATCTGGGGGATTATTGGTGGAATAGGCAAGGTCTATGGTTAAACAAATTGGGGTACAGGGTATAGAAAAGCTTCCAAGAGAATATACTCATGTTTGGACGCCACCAGCTTTCAGGAGATCCTGCACCTCAACGTCTAAAGGACATTAGCTGGAGCTAGCAAGTCAGCAACAGACTCACGATCTTCGGTATGTCGCATACGATGAGCGAAACTACATGTGTTTCCAGGTCCGAAAACAAAGTCGCCACCAAGCTGAGAGATGTTCCCCTGCTTGCCGACTAGGCTCAAATGCTTCAATGGTCCTTGCTTGTAGAATGGTTGAGCGTGGAGTCAAGAAAGATATTCAAGTCTTTACCCAGATGCTTAAAGGGGCATTGGAAAGGGCACTGCTCTTGATGTAAGAGCGCTTCTTCTCTCCAGCTGGAGTTCCTTGTAGACGCTCGACATTCATTCCCAGGGCTTTGAAAAGAGTGCGAGTTGGATCCGTGTATATCTGACTGGCAGGGAAGCCTGTGGTTTCTGAATAAGACTTGATGGGCTCCCAGTTACCACATCCAACCACAATGATTTGGGTTCCAGCATTATCGAGAGCGGATTTGTCGATGGCTGCTAGGTCTTCGACATACATCTGATGATTCAGTCAGTATTGTGGCAAATGACAGCTTTCAGAGAGCTCACCTGGCATATCTAGAGCGCATTCGATGATAAGAATGTCATATGCTCGAAATAAAAGGGCTTACGCCGCAGAAAAAGTGACCTGGTCATCGTCAACGTCATTTCTGGAAGGAAGGAAAAGGAAACCCACGAATGAAGACAATAAGGGACTTTTTATCTGCAAATATCGTGTCGAATTTGACTTTGCCGCCATTAACGTCGAGTACATCGAGATCAGAGGCTTGCTTGAGGGAGTCGGCAGTGGGAAGAGCGTCGGGGTCCATTTCGGCAATTAGGGATCAACGTGACAATATCGTTTCCCTTCTTATACACTCAACCGCTTTCAATTTGTTTCCATGTCTATTATTTCAGAAGGCCCCGAGGCACAAGACAAACTATTCAGCAACGATCTGAAAGAACAAGTGCCGAGCTATTTGGCTCGGGCGACGATGCGACTGGAATTTCCACCTTCCTACGTCATTGTCGGTGTCTACAGATTATGCACCGATAAATCACTGCTCATACCGGGTATTCATTCATTAATGAGCTTTCATTTGTTTCTAAGCCTTCTCCAGCTTGGGACAAATGTCGACACGCGTTTGCCCGTGGTGCTCTCGTTGGTGCGGGTTGGGCCTTTCTGACCTTCAACATTCAAAAAGGATTCCTGCAGTTCTTCCTTGCAAAGTATGTCTTTTTGACCATCTAATTCTTCACCTAACAGCATTGGTAGCTCTCCTCGCATCACTGGGCTGTCCGACGACAAAATTCTCGGGCTCAAGGTCCCTTTTGGTGTCCATACATACGCCGCCTTTTTGTTAGTGGGAGCACAAGTCACCTTCATCCTCAAATTCTTCCTTTCCCGAAATATCCGCATAGCACGCGATAGAGTCTGGGACCAGACAGTGAAGTCAAGAGGATATACCGGCGAATTCTGGCAGCCTTACGTCGAGGAATGGGATAATCCTCCTGTTGTGCATCCAGAGAGCAGAGGCCAGAGCTTTTTGACCAAAATGGTCGGTGGTTATGTCGGTCGCATGGTTATCAAACGAAGTATGGCGACCTGTCTCTATTTTCATCCGCGCTAAATCCTTCCAGTCCTTCTGTTGCCATTCGCCTTTGTTCCATTCGTCGGTATCCTGATCTCTGCTGCTCTTAAGGCGCTTGGAACTGGCACATATCTCCACGAGAAAGTAAGTTTGCGCTTCACTTTCGCCGCACTTGATCTGACACCCACTCGTTAGTACTTCACCTCGAAGAAAATGACTGAACGGCAGCGTGCTCTGTTCGTCGAAGAGCGTAAATGGGAATATCGCAGTCAGTCATTCCTTGGTTTCGTTCTACTTTGTGCTAATTGAGTTCAGTGTTTGGCTTTACAGCTGCGCTCCTAGAGGGACTTCCATTTGTTGGGCTGTTCTTTACAGTCTCGAATCGCGTTGGAGCAGCGATGGTATGTCACTATCCTGGTCATGAATGATCCTGAACTGACCATCCGCCGCAGTGGGCTCACGGTATGTTAGCCTGGTCGCGAATGAGCCTGAACTGACCATCCCTCGCAGACCTTGAAAAGAGACAGCATTATGTCGCTGATCAGAAAGCCAAGAAGATACTACAGTCATAGACTCGGACCACACCACAAATTGATCGACTGTCATAAATTTGCGGTTTGCTGGAGCGGCTGGTTCGAGTCTACTACAGTCATGATGGTGAAACACGGAAAATACACTCTGAAGGGGAAAACATGGAAAATAGACTGTTGTACTGTGAAATAATTGAATGTCAAGTGGACTTGGTCGCGAGAAATGTTCGATTACCTACGGCAAAGTCCCATTTATTTTTGTCACCAGCGCTTGTTGTCTTCTACCATGAACTCGGACGCGCCTTCAGCCGCAGAATCCTCAATTCGAGTCACCAAGGTTCTGTTCATTGCGATTCTTCAAGTCATGACTGATAAAGAGCATTAGCGCAAACTACACGACGCATTTCAAAACTTGGACGACGCAGTCAGCGCTCCTCCAACGTCTGACCCTGGGCCTTCACCGACAAAGAGGAGCAACACTGGCCATAGGTCTCTCTATTCTACGCTCGCCAAATATGGCATCAAGACCCACAACAAGGAGGAGATAGCAGCAAGGTCTGCTTCCATATTCAATATCTGGCCTAAGACTGCTGAAATGAGTTTCTGTCAGCGCTCCAGAAAAGCAAGAACTGCTCTCCAAGAAAACCCCACATTTGACCGCGATTCTGTCGCGTGTAGCATCCAAGGCACGAAAGGCCGCTCCTTCGTTTGCTGAACCAACATCTGGTGTCGAATACCGCCCTTCCTCAACTTCTTCCTTTCTCTCTCGTCTGTCCACGTTCAAAATAGCGACCTATGCGAACAAACCTGCTGCAATTGACTCGGTGGCTGCAGCCAAGTGCGGTTGGGTCAACGATGGGAAGGATCGCCTGGTCTGTGCGCTCTGCCACGTATCCTGGGTTGTCGCAGGAAAAACCGGTCTCAGTCGTGATGCTGGTAAGAAGGTAGGTTTCTGGGGCTGTCGATGGCACTAATTCTATTCTATAGCAAATGCTTTGGTTGAAAAACAACGAGATTCGTTGGTGAATATGCATAAGAATGGTTGTCCATGGAGGACAAAGCAATGCGATGGTATGGAATTCTTCTACTGTGATTTGTTTCCGCTGAGCGGGTTAGCCTCTATATATCGGATACCGTTGCAGTCACCAGCTACGACTATTCGGGACATTGTATCGAACGCGAGCAAGCTAGATTATACGCTTCAGGATGTACAGATAAGACATCCTTTGGTGCGTCTACTATCGTCATTTGCGCATCATTGTCTTGACTCTGGTCGTCTAGATGTCGAACCAGCTCAACGCCTTCAAAAGTGCTGTCGAAGCACATGCAGCTGCCTCCACCATCTCAGAAGATCTCGAACCGGGAGCTCCGTCACCGCCTTTGCCCACTTTACCCTCAGAAACAGCCTTACTTATCTCCTTATTTGGATGGTCTCTTGTTCCCGAACGTCCGAAGACAGTTTCAGGAGGAAGATCTCTGTCACGGATGCGCTCAGGTCTCTCGTCGCGTGCAGAATCAGTTGCTCCTGGATCTTCAGTTAGCGCGCCAGGCAGTCGCTCTGTCTCTGTCCCTGTTTCCCCTGCAGCATCGAGAGCTAGCTCTGTAGCACCAGAGCCCGAGACGATTCCGCCACTTCCGTCCATTAGCAGAGGCCCGTCCCATTGGTCTCCATGGTCCAAGCGGCCGCTCACGAGCTCGAAAGCTCCACAGTCTCAGCCGAAAGCAACAGCCTCAGACGCGGAATCATACCTGACAACTATCCAGACACAATTCGAGGACCAACCCGAAATTCCAAAGAAATTCATGGAAATTTTGCATGAATATGACAGTGATTCGTGAGTTCATTGTCAGGTTCTGCCTCTGTTGTTCACTTCCTACAGCATTGATGTATCCACCACGGCAAAACGCGTCGCAGATTTGCTTCAGGGATATCCAGAACTTGTCAAGGGGTTTGACGTCTTTCTTCGGAACGGAGCGCAGCAGGAGAAAGCAGAGGTTATTCAACCGGATATTGCCTCGATATCGGAAAGACCTCGAATACCGGTGACTTTGAACATTGATACCAAAACAGATGCGTCGACCGCTCTTCTGCATTGTACTTTGTGCCGAAGAAGAGTTGGTGTCTGGGCTTTCGTCGCTCCTCCGCCCCCAGTCCCGACATCTGCGACTCCAGCTCCAGCTGTATCAAAACCTCAAAGGCAGTTTGATCTTTTGCAAGAGCACAGATCATATTGTCCTTATGTCGTCAAATCGACGGTGATTCCATCTATGGCACCGCCTTCGACGCCGTCAGCCATGACCAGGGTTTTCTCGAGCACTCATTTACGCTCGAACTCCAATGGTTCGCAGCTGAATGGAGTAGGTGGCGAGGTAGCTGGTGTCGAAGGCTGGAAAGCTGTTCTGGCAGTCATTCAGCGGTATGGATTGGGAAGACGACATGAATTTGGACGACAAAGACAGGGTTCAGCATCTTCGTCTTTGATAAATTTGGATCAGCCAGCTGAAGGGGATGATATGCAAACCGAAGAAGATGGTGTCGGATCCATGATGGAGGATGTCAAGAGTCGAGGGGTGAGCTTTTTGTTACATTTCACCTTGCTGAAGAAGCTCAATAATGAGACTAGGGTCGGGATTTACTGAAATATGTAAAGGGTTTGTTGGGTTAAGTGTACAATGTACTAAAACTGTCAGTCCTTCTTGAACGATGCAAAGGGAAACGGACGGATCGATACACCTCGGCCAGCTTTCCTCTCTTGTTCCTCCCATTCTTCGTCATCGAGATATGTCTCTGCCGCTATAGCTTCCAGATTCGTACTGCCATGGCTCCCTGTCTCCTTTCTCTTCCAGCCAAATTCATGAGGGTCATCGGCAAGAGCCACGTATGCACTGGCTACATTCCAATCTACCTCTTTTGTCAGAGTCTGCAGTCGTTTCGTGGCCCTGCTGACCTGCTCCTTCTTTCGTTGGCTTTCAGAGACGGTGTCTTGGGGCTGAAGTTTGACTGACGGGGGCATCTTGAGAGTCGTCCTGGTAAAAAGTAGATTGGGAGAAGTCGATAGAGTACTTGGGGGGAGATTATTCAGTCGACACAATTCCCTAGCCTACAGGAGTGAATAGCTGCAGATACAGCATTAAAGACTTACATTGACTCCAAATCGCATAGAAATCCCGAGCAGAGTGTCCTGCTTCTTGATGCAATATTCTGAAGACGTGACAGCTGGGCGATCATTGTCGTCGGCAACGACAGCTTCGACCACCGGCTCTTCCTCTTCCTCTTCATCCTCTGATTCATCTCCAATCACATAATTATCTTCATCTTTGATAGCGCCGTCGACATTCGTCGCTGAGCCGCCGACGATATTAAAACCGCCACAGGCCAAACAAGGGTCGTATCGCGCCAGACGTGGATTTCTCTGGATGCATTGTGTGCATATGGGATTATCACAGCAGGGAGTCCTGAATGCAGTGGAATAATGTTTATCCAGAAGGGACGAGGCGCAGGTGAAACAAAGGGTCGTGGTCGTCATGACGGGAATTGGATATACGTTTTTTTTTCGTCCTTCCGTTATGCCGCTCCCTCAAGAGCTCGTCGAGCTCATCATCGACGGCCTCGAGAGCAGGCACGACCTCTGCTCAGCCAGTCTCGTCGCCAGACCCTGGTTACGCCGAAGTAGATTTCACCTCTTCGCGTGTCCGGTCCTCTGTTCTAAAAATTCAGAGTCCTTCCTCAGGCTCTTGAAGTCGCCGCTGAATACGATTCACAATGTTCTCGACGGCTTGAATATCTCTTCAGATGCTCATGTTCTACGCGTCGCAGAGCTCTCTCATGTCCCACTTCGACGACTCATGATGAGGAACATTCCTTCGGACTACCGGCTTCTTTCAACCCACTGTTCCAAAGTGACCTTTCTCGATTGGGAAGACCGCTGGTGCACCACCAATCCCGACATGCTCTCCTTCATGGCTGGTTTCGACTCGCTAGAGTCAGTTTCACTGGCAAGAATCGACCTATCCTCTTTCGAGGACCCAATACCCGTCTTTACTCGGAGTTTACGCTCTCTGAAACTCGACTTTACCGTCGGGGCCCTAGACTGGCTCAAACCTAGCCCAGACGCAGTCGTAAAACTATCGTCTTTGGATATCCGCGGCGACGGCGAATCCCTTCGGTCCGTCACTGAATGTCTGCATGCATGTAGAGAATCTCTAACTTCACTCGCAATAGACCATTTCAAAATTAGTACGTCCTTGTCCTTCCTTTGATGTTTTACTGACCTCGATGGCAGGAGACTTGGATCTTTCCGCTCTTTCACATCTCGGCAAATTTTACCTCTGTTCAGAGGAACAGCGCTTGGGTCTGGCCTTGCCCATTCTCTGCGACATCTTAGACGGTCTCCAGACCGATTGTCTATCCAAAATCACGCTTTACTTCAAATGGTTCCAGGATACGGAGCTCTACGCTCCACTCGTGCAGCTCCTTGATCAGCCAAAGTTCCATGGCATCCAGGAATTGACCCTCGTGCTGTTGAAGTACCAAGGAAATTCAGATAAAGAGCGCGCGTTTGGGAAGCATTTTACTCGTTTCCAGCAGCGTGGTGGTCTTCTTCGCGTCAAATGGTCACGAACCTTGCAGAGAATGGTCGACGACGACGATCCCATGCTAGAAGACTTGGTGGCATGACTGGGCCACTTGGTGCATTAATTTCCTTCATAGACCAGCTGCTTTCTAGAGTAGGTAATATGATTTCTGCACATGGTAGACCAACTTCTCTTCGCCTTACGTGGTTGATTTCCTTTAAAACGGCCACGATCCAGTTCAAGTTACCCTCGACTTACCATGGGCAATGCACCGAGCTCTTCGCAGTCCCTTCCTCCTCTCCAGCTCTGTCTAAATCATGTCTTTACTTCGAACCTTCATGCAGTTTCTTATCCTCAGGACGCCTTTTACCAACTTTCGGTCGTTCGACCTTACAATACAGCCATTCATATCACACCAGCTGCTGTCGTTCGTCCGAATACTGCAGAAGAAGTTGCCCAGGTCGTTCGCTGTGCTGTGGAATCCAACGTAAAGGTACAAGCGCGATCTGGAGGTCACAGCTATGCGAATTACTGTCGGTCTCCATCCATTTTTTGCTTTCTTACTGACAATTTTCGTTTTCAGGTCTTGGTGGCGAAGACGGTGCTCTGGTGGTAGATCTCGTGAATTTTCAGGCATTCGAGATGAACCGAGTGACATGGGAAGCCAGACTCGGAGCTGGAACCCTTCTGGCTGATGTTACCAAACGATTGCATGATGCTGGAGGTCGTGCTGTACGTGGAATCCTTGTCTTTTTATCGCATTGTCTTCATAATGCTGTAGATTGCCCATGGGACGTGTCCTCAGGTTGGACTAGGTGGTACATGCTACTATTGTGAGCTCGAAGAACCTTTCAGAAAGCAGTTTATTCATTACTTGAAGGGCGGACTGGGACCCATTTCGCGCCAATGGGTTCTACGTTGGATCATGTGCAAGAAGTTCAAGTCGTTCTGGCGAACAGCACCATTGCTCGGGCTAGCGCAACTATGAATCCAGATATTTTCTTTGTCTGTCATTGTTGCTTCGCTATTATATCTAGACTGACACTTCGTTCAGGCTGTGAAAGGTGCGGCTGCTGGTTTTGGAATCGTGACAGAGTTTGTGATGAAGACTCACCCCGAACCTGGAAATATCATCAAGTACTCGTACAACATCGCTGTGAGATTATTTTACTCCTTCACTTTGGTCTCTTTTTCTGATTATCGACCACAGCTTGGGAAGTCATCAAGAAATGTGGCCAATTTTCTCACTATGGCAGTCTATCATCTCTGATCCGAACCTCACTCGCAAACTCTCAACAGAGGTCGTGATTTTCCCTCTTGGTATGATCATCAGCGGAACTTTTTTCGGGACCAAAGAAGAGTATTCGAACTTGCATTTCGAGTCTCGCCTGGGAAAGAATGCCAATGTCACAGTCTTGATTCTGGACGACTGGCTCAGTACTGTTGCAAATTGGGCTGAAGACTTGGTAATGAAGATGGGTGGAAGCATAGTGGGTATTTCGACTCGCTTGAATTGTCTTCATAATGACGAATAATCTAGCCGGCGCCATTCTACTCGAAATCTCTTGCATTTACATCCAAAACACTTCTGTCAAACGCGACTTTGGTCAATTTGTTCAAACATTTCGACGACAGCGCTGGTACCCTCGTATGTTCTCGTTGTTATGATTCGCGCTTCTGACTAGTGTCGACAGACATGGTTTGTCATATTCGATTTGGAAGGCGGGGCCGTCAACGATGTTCCGCAAGGTGCAACTGCATATGCTCACCGAGATGCCCTGGTAGGCTATTTCTTGTGTCTCAGCTCCTCCTGACTGGGTCTAGTTTTACATGCAATCGTACGCTATCGACCTCTTTGGGATCTCGGGCACCACAGGCTCCTTTTTGGACAAGATCAACCAAATAATCGAGCAATCGATGCCAGGCACACTATTAGGCTCGTACGCCGGCTATGTCGAGTCAGTTGCCCTCGGATCTTGTCCTCATTTGAGAAACACTGACACGGTAAAACGCAGTCCAGCTCTGGGTCAGAGTGCGCAATACAGGTACTGGGGCTCCAACTTGGCTCGATTGGAAAAGATTAAGGAAACTTTGGATCCGCACGATATGTTTCACAATCCTCAGAGCGTGCGGCCTGCCAAGTAGTGATCGGTATAATTATAAATCGACAAAATTTGCAGTGCCTCGAGCCCATACACCGCTATAGACCCCGCTTTTGTACATCTTTTTTGTACGCCACATATTCTTCTTTGCTCTTGAATGACAAGTACAGTATAGGACTGCGACTTGAATTGTCCCTTATCAGGCTATGTACCTCGTGGTCGTTGGTCATGATGATTCCTCGGCCGCTGCGTGTATTATATGGTCAGTGATCCGAGGCCCTGATAGGGTCTGATACGGGCCAGGGTCTGATTTAGGGTCAGAATATTTTTATTTCATTTTTATTTAAATTATCGATTTTCAGAAGGTACGCTCCATCCTCCATGCCATCCGCTTTCTCTAGGCTCCTCGGTTCTGCCTGAGGAATTGCTTTTTTTTGTATTCTCTTTCCTGTTAGACACTACCGATTACGATGACAGGAAATACCCACAGTCGACGTATCACTATCCCTCGAGAGATATCTGCTCGATTTCTCGAGTGAGCCGGCAGTTTCGACGTGTATCTTTCGGGCTTCTCTTTGCATACCTGAAATGTTCGACGTTCAGTGAGCTCGAGAGATTCAAGGAGGAGTGCTTGAAGCATTCGAGCTTTACTAACAGCGTCGGGTAAGTCCAGCTGATGTAGGTCTTATTAATTTTCTGATCCCTGAGATTTGACAGAATCCTTCACTGTCAATAGCGATCCGACCGACAGCTCAGGTACTCAAACTCGGGCTGTTCTATGCGAAATACTTCCACTTCTCAAGCCTTTGGCATGGCTCGACTTGCACAATACGCCGATAGACATCCCGCTGCTAAACGTAATCAATACTCACCCGAATCTCCAGACTGTGGCCATGTCGAATTATCCCTCCTTGCCTTTGCTAGAACCCATCTCTTTCGCCAAACTCTTCATTCACCAGATATCAGGTGATTCCCTTATGTGTCCCCGAGCAACAAAAAATCTCAATCGCTGGCATGAGAGTGTCACGTCTTGCCTCCATCAACAAGCAAAGCATGGAAACAGCAGTGCTTCCAGGCCTCAAGGATATCTCTATCCAGTCCTTTATCGATTGTGACATGGGCTTGTGGCTCCTTCCGTTTATCGAGCGGCACCCAGAGCTCGTAAACATCAGTCTTGAAAGTGGAACAAGAGGAAGAGACTTTTGGTCAGATCCAAACCCCATGATCCCATGCGTCTCGCCATTCTTGAACGCTGTCCTCAAGCAATTTAGTCGAAAAGCAGTCGACTTGAGTCAGGTTGACTGTTTGCTGCCGGATCTATCCGACAGTTCGAGGTTCAAATCTTTTGACAAGTGGAAGGTGACCGGACTCGACCTCAAGCTGCTCGAAACTTGGTCGCCTCGGGTACTGGAATTGGCTGGGAAAATGTTTCCAGATGTCACTTCGCTCAAGTTGACGGGCTCGACCAACGGATCGTTGAATATCGTGAGTAATTCATTGTTTAACAAGTCCACGCTCTGACGCAACATTTTCCAGGAGAACCTAGTCGAATCAATGTCGAAAGCCTTTCCCCGACTGCAGATCTTGCACCTGATCGACATCTTCAGGGCGGATAAAGAGCCACCATCAAGCTTCACTGTGCGACAATATGCATTGATGATTGTACAACGAATTCCGTCCATCCAGGCAATCCATTTTAAAGACGAAGTCGCTCTCGCACCGCCAGCCATGGGAGACGAGAGAATGGAGCTCGATTATTATGTGACAAGGAATTCTTACAAGAAGGAGATGGAAATCTTGGGCAAGCTGAAGTTTATCAAGCTCAAGAGCAACTACTGGCTTGAACCTGCCAGCACGCGGACTGACCGCTTTTACGAGCGCCGGGAATGGATAGGAGAGCCCGGGTTGGTCCATTTAGAGCCAAGCAAGTCACATGGAGAATTGCCAGTTAGCCATTGCGGGGCGAGTCGAGGTGTTCGGGCGCTTTAACGCGAATTGTAAAATGGCCTGCAACCCACCATCGGCAGTGGTTCGAAACCGGAAGGGAGCATCTTTTAATTTCTTTTCTTTTGTCAAAATGTCCAATTCTTTGAAAGCAGCATAGACATCGACTCGTTTTGCTTCATGTGGAGAAGATGCAATTCGCCCTGATTTACCTTTCTCGAAGACGGGTCCACCAGCATTCAGAGCTTCATTTACATATGGGTCAGAGATTCGTCACGACACTTGCATCATAAGCATTTGAATGACTGCTGCACAAGAATGGCGATGGATTAGGATAGAGAAAACTAGTCGAAGAGCCCGAAACCCATGTCGTCGTCAGAGTCTTCCTGCAAGCGAAAGTCAGACGAGAATGACCACTGTGAATAAGCTAGAGTACGAACCTTCTCTTCCTCCTTCTTCTCTTCCTCCTTGGCAGCAGCAGGAGCGGCAGCAGCTCCACCAGCAGCTGGGGCAGCAGCGGCACCACCACCACCACCTACCTGAAGGAACCTGAATTACATTATAAGTCGATTACCCTGGAAAGATATAATATAGCTCACCGAGGCAAGCTTGCTGGATCCTTCAGTGATCAAGGTGTTGATGTCCTTGTCCTTGAGCTCAGAGATGAGGGTGGTCAGACGGTCATTGTCGGCCTCGACGCCAACGGTGCCAGAGGAGCTTTTTGATGTCAGCAGCAGATGGGGAAGCATTTCCACCAATCTGGAGAAGGAGGTAGGCAGCAACGTGACGCATCTAGAAACGATATGAGCTACTGAACGACTTTGAAGCGGTCAAGGAAAAATTTACATTGAGAGTTGGTTTTTCGTTTGTTGGGGTTTACGGGCAGCCACAAATCACTGGAAACGGTATGAGAGCTAAGCAAAAGGAATAACGAGGAATACAAACATTTAATCCGCAAGGGAAGACCTATGGATTCTGAACCGAGTTTTTGTTAAAGGAAGGGACACTGGGAAAATTTGATCTGTGGATGGAAGTTGCCGATTCTCGGCCACCAACTGGCTAGTCCGGCAACTTGCGTCAGCCACCCAGATTCGTTTTTCCCCCTCGACCGCCGAAAAGCAAAACACATCAAGATGGTGAGCAGCAGTTTGTTATTATGTCGCTGCAATATCTGACTTGAATTCTTAGGCTGATTCCAATGTCACCGACCCCGCTCTCGCCGCAGAGATGAAGAAAAAGAGGTCGTTCCGTACCTTCTCTTACCGTGGTATCGAGCTCGAGAAGCTCTTGGACATGCCCAATGAGGACGTGCGTGAACCTTTTGATTTATTCGCTACTCAAAGGATTTAGTTCCCTGTTTATCCAGTTTGTCGACCTTGTTCACGCTCGTGCAAGGAGACGGTTCCAGCGCGGTCTGAAGCGTCGCCCAATGGGCCTCATCAAAAAGCTCCGCAAAGCTAAAAAGGAGGCCCCTCCCAATGAGAAGCCTGCCGTCGTCAAGACCCACCTGCGAGACATGATTGTCGTCCCCGAGATGATTGGCAGTGTCGTCGGAATTTACAACGGCAAAGTCGGTTCAATTTCTGCTCTACAATGCTCTTCTTTTGACCATGATATAGGTCTTCAACTCTGTTGAAATCAAGCCTGAAATGACAGGTCATTACCTCGCCGAATTCTCCTGCTCATACCGACCAGTCAAGCACGGTCGTCCCGGTGTGCGTTTTCTACATACTCTATCATCTTCATTTATTCACTAGGCTTTCTCAGATTGGTGCTACACACTGTAAGCTTTCGCTGGTCATCATACTGAATTCCATTAACCATTCATCATTTCCATCTCACAGCTTCCCGATTGTACGTCTCATTCTGCTTTCCAACTTTAAATGCTGATACAGGCTTTCTAGCATTCCTCTCAAGTAAAGCAAATTCGGATGCAGTGTCTGTTTCTTTACTCTTCAGTGGCATGTCATATATTACGCCCAAAATCATCATGCGCCCATGAATATGCACTCCTTGAATCCTTGACGGTCCGAAGTAGGGATGTCCATAGTAAGATTTGGAAACGACGCTATCTTTGTCAGTCGACTGCTGGTCGCCCGAGGCACAACTGTGATAATCCGAGCCTACTGAAGAAGGCTACAGTACTCTCATTAGATCTTTATTTCTTTGTGCTTCACGCTCCGCATGGCCTTGCTTCCAGCCTTTGCTTCCGGTTTTTACGGCGTTGGCGTTGGGTGTCGGATACCTGGGAGGGCGAATCAGCTTCCTTCTAAGATCCAAGAGCATGATAATACCTGCGATTTCGACATAACTTCTCTCACGAAATTGATATCATAAGAGACACATTGCATACTCAAAACATGGGCTGTCTGTGGATCGGTCAGTAAGAATTATCGCTCAAATGTGAACAAACTCACTTCTTGGCCTGTTGTGAAGGCTTTTCGAACTGCTTCTGCGCTCTCGTGGCTCAACAGACTCCCATCCCTCGAATATATACTTCTGATTTCCTTCGCGAGAGTCATTTCCGTGATTTCGATCTTCTGGTTGCGCAAGGAAATCCTTGCTCTAACCGCGATAGCAGATCCAGACGTTGGCCAAGCACAAATCTGAGCGTACCACTCTCCCAGAATCTATGATCTTGTTCAATAATTGCATCAAGACAAAAAAGGGAAGACTGACCTGAGGATATTCGATTTCAATTTGAGGCTTCACCAAGCCGATCGGTGTAAAGTTGTACTCTCCAAAGTATGTACCGGTCGAGCTCCCTGCGAGTGAACTCGCTGAGAATACCGTTTTGGTCACCAGATTCTGATGTAGAAAGAGGGCGTCGGATTCCACTGCTATGAAGAGGCCGGATTCGCCAGGGACTTTCGGAGGATCAGGCTGGGTATTTGTCGCCACACAAACGAAACATCGCTGGGATAGTACATCGTCGGAAGACTGAATGACTTGAGGGAATGAGCTGTGGCAATAGATCTTCACAAGAGAAGCAAGTGCCACATTACACCGCGCCAGTTGTCGACTGGCGGTATGGTTAATCGTCAGAGGATGTGGTCCTGGCCTTGGGTAGAAATTGCGAAGGCTGAATGAAGTCTGGATATGATAAGCCGAGTGAATCGAAATCGAGATACCTCATTACCTGTGTCGACGTGGCTGGAGGAGTGATTGTTGGAGCACTATGGCTGGAGACAATATGGGTCGGAGTCTCTGACGATGCTTGACGAGATTCGCGCAATCTTTTTGAAACCCGAATGTCAAGATCGTGAGAGGGCGAAGATGGACGCTTATCTAAAAATACTGTAAAAGCATGATCAAAGAGGACAGAGTTCAAGCTCACTTGGTATTTGCGAAGTTTCAGCGCACTGTGGTTTGAACTTTTTACGATCGGAGATTCGCCTGTTTATTCCACATTGTACGAAAATTTGATTGCCAAAAGTGTGATCATAGGCGACACAAGTCATACTCAAGATATGGAGTTTCTGGGCATCATCGATGTAATCAACGTACGAGTCAAGTACCAAAGGACAATTACATACCTCATCACCGGATTCGAACGCCGTGCGCATAGCAGCATCCTGAGCCAAGGCTTTTCGCTTCCAATGTCTAAGCTTTTGCCCTTCTGCCTCGAGCGCTTCTTCTGTGATTGGCAGGTTCTGATTTCGGAGGGAGATTCGCGCTCTTAGAGCAAGGAAAGAGACGTTGGTGGACGACAACTTCCGTATCTGAGTGTACCAGTTTCCCATTTCCTATATATCTCATAGTAAGCGCCATTGTATATGTCATTTCAATGTAATGGACTGGGACTAACACATTTATATGCTTTCATTGCCAGCTCTGCTGGTATTGTACCCAGGGTTGTGAACATGTACTCGCCAAAGTATTTTGCACAGGAGTGGTGTGATGAAAAGACACTCTTCGACCGACCATCATCAAGAAATTGGGCATCGCCTTCGATGGCCACAAACATTCCAGACAACCCGGGATTGCTTGGCGCTTCTCCCTGGCTTGATTGCTCGAAGTACAGTACCTGCCGACCTGAAAATGATTTATCGAATGTTTGTGTCAGTTGAATATCGCCGTTGTAATGGTTGGAGGCCAACAGGACTGGGTCGATAAACCAAGACTCGGGAATAGCAGGACTGGCGGTGAATGATGGACTCTGTCAGCAATGTCGGATTGGTCTTGGAAAAATAAGACCGGAAAAAAGGCAAGTCGTTCTGAGGTGAAGAGGATTCGGCTGGCATGCTGTCGACGATCGGTGGAATTTCTCCCTCCTCCAGGTCTGAGACTGCCGGAGTGGCTGGTCCGCGAGTTTCTTCTTCAATGATGGTCTTTGGTAACTTGTCTCCCGCTGAAATATGAGTAATATACCGTCTGAATCCAAGAAATACCTGACCTGTAGCTTCGAACATCTCCGAATCCGACTGACCTGAGTTCTTGGGGCTCATCTACATCGATGACGGAGACGATTTCGATTTCTGGAGTAGTGGTGGACCTCCACTGTGGAATAGGTGTCTGAGAAATGGGTTTTCAAGAAAGAGGAAATAACCTTTACCATCGCCGTCCATGGATCTGAGCTCGAATCAGGCTGCAAGTCGTTGTGAAGCAAAGAAGGTGATATCTCTGGCGCTGTGCCCCGTGTGGTGTCGCCGTGGATCGATTCCCCTAGGCAGTTCTGAGACTGCAAGAGTAGCCGCTCTCTGGGTACCTTCTTCAATTGAGGTCATTGGAAGGTCTCCCGCTGAAGTCGTCGTCAGAATAATGTCTGAAAACAGGGAAGCGGTGACCTGTAGCTTCGAAAATGTCCGAGTCTTCGGGCTCATCATCCGAGTCGTCGACGGGAATGATTTCGACATCTGGAGTAGCTGTAGATCGCCACTGGCGTGAAAATTCGAGAGTTCAGAAGAAAGAACTAAAACAAGCTCACTATCGCCTCCCATGACTCCGAGCTCGACTCTGGCTGCAATTCTTCGATTTGTTGTTCCAACGCGTCAATCCTCTGATTGGCTCGGGCTCGCTCACTCTCGAGGTCAGATATTTCTCTCAGTAGCGCATTTTGGTTTCTCTCTAGGCCCTGGAGGCGGCGGAGAAGCTGTTCAACGGTGGTCATGGCAGACTGCTGAGACAAAAGGGTATGACCTTGTGACTGTGACAGGACACGAGAATTGTTTTCGAGATTCAAGGAGCCAGACAATGATAACTATCAGCAGTCTATGTCGGTTTCCTGGACGCTTGAGATCTGAGAGCCGATGTGTCCTGTCAATTTTCTCTGAAGGTTGTTCGGGGCGAGGCGGGGTTCAAATCGGAGTCGGATCTGGAGTACGATCCTGGTGACATAGTGACGTGATCCACGTGGTGACCGAGCTAGTTTCCGATGCTGAGCTCCAGCTCGCCGATGAATCGTTCATTGTTTCTCGTGCAGGACAAAATGCAGCTCTCATTTTCTCGAAGTTCACCTCTCCGTGCTAGAATCTCACGCCATATCACCTCACATCTCACGGCCTGCTGCACTGTCCCCGCTAAAGTATCGCATCCTGATCCTTCGTTCAGACATGACTGTCAATCGCGAGAATCTCGCCGCATGTTTTTTTTGACACCCAAGATCCGAACGAGTTCGTTTGCTTCGAAATGCGTCCGGATTCTTTGGTGGAAATTTTTACCTGATCATATAAGTATAGTGCGTACCAGGATCTAAAGTTCAAGCCTTGATGATGCTCACAGTCCTTCCAGACTTGATCCGTCAGTCTTACCTGGCCAAGACTCGGTTTCCACTTGATTTTGACCCGTCCTCTGCGTATCATGAACCATTTCAGAAAATCAGACGAAATTACTGACCAAGTCGACTCGTCAGATCAGCTTATCAACTTGACGAATGGACGTCTCGTTCAACATGAGGAGTTCTCTGTGCACTGAGATCTCAGACTTGAAGGTCAAACACTCACTTCGTACGTCTCGATCCCTTTGACAGGGCCGTAAATCTCCCTCTCGACGTCATAAACCATGGAAAACTCCTCAACCAATGCGTCTGCTCTTTCTCCTCAAGTCCCAAAGCCAGTGGGATTGGTGAAGAGGTTGTCATCTCTTTCCGGACCCTCTTCTACCTCTACAAAGCGGACGTCTTCGGTATCGGGCGTTTTCCATCGATCTCGCGCTGTTGAATGAGAGCATCATTGGACCTCGTTTTGGGCCAGCCCTCGTCCTCCTGGCAGTCTGGGGTCGCGCAGTCATTTGGGCTCCAAATATTCCAGTCATTCCTGAGCTTGCAAATTAGGTGAGCTGTCTAAAAACCTATTATGATTCGGAAAGTCTTGACGCCTCAGGTCTTGTGTTGACTTGTTTTAAATCCAGGCCAGCATGTTACCCAACTTGGGTCTTTCCGTTCTACAAGTCCTCCAGCGCTTTTCTTCCGCTCGTTGGCGCGGAGATTCTAGCCTAGCTGCAAAATCCGATCCTCTTCAAAATCTAGGGAGATCATTTAGACATCAAATTCTCATTGGTTCGCATTGGCTTTAGAATGTAGCTTCGGATCCCCTTTTGGCAGACTTGAACTCTGCCCATCCCTGGCTAGGTCGATGTATCCCCGCCTTCGGTCCACTACATGCCCTGCATCATCCGAATTCAGCTCTCGGAGAATAGAATCGGGACGCGTCTGCGTCCAGGTCCTCGTGACAGATACTTATGCTGAGAAGTATTATATGGTTTTGCAGACGCCACTACTTCCCTTCTCCAGGATTTAATCAGTATTCAGGGACTCGAGGACCATGGTTACAGTATTTTTACTTGCCGACGCCACAGTGATGATATATAGATCCGACCCAATTTCTTTCTCCGTAGCCGCATGTTCTGCTGTAAGATATGGTCGCCAAGGACAACATCGAGATCGAGATCGTGCAATTGCATCAACAAAATCCTAGAACGGATCGCACCTCCGCTCAATTATGGCAGACGACATTATGAAGTTCTCTTTGTCGCCTCGAAATACCCTGTGTCGCGTCTCAAAATATCCTTGTCGCTTCTCGAAATTGTCTTCCCTTTGTTCTTTGCCTTTGTAGCCGCTGTGTCGTATGATCTTAATCTCGGACGCGGAGTCTAAATGAACACACGAGGATATACGATCGTCCGGATTCTTTTTTACACAGCTTTGCATATAATTAGGATCCAAGCTGTTTCCTTCAGATCTGGCTGCATTTTGGATCTCAAGTTGATCTGGATTTCTTTCCGGTTCTCCTCGGGATATCTTGCTGTCCTGCTAGAGCTGAACAAGGAGGGCGAATGGGCGAATGGGCTTCATTCCGATAATACGATATTCCCCATGGAGTCATTCTATCAGAAAGACGGCGAAAGACGGAACGGCATTCGATCCAGAATGATTGAAATCATCATCCCGTACAACTTGACAGTAAGTGGCTTGTCCGAAATTCTAATTTTCTGAACTCTTCTCCAACTTTCAAGAGTTTAAGCCCCTCGCCTACTGCATAAAAAGGCGATGAAAGACTCATCGCTGGAAAGCCCGTCGGCAGAAATCCAGGAGCTCGGCTGAAACGAAGGATGTTTTGACACCGAGGTAATATGTATCGACCTAGAAGCCCCGGCGATCTCTGGATCCTCCGGCCACCTTTCAGGAAATCTACTTATTCGATAAGACTCAAACCAGCATCTTTGCCAGACAGAAAATTGAAGGGGGCTGTGTCCTGGCACGAAGATGGTCTTTTGTTCCGAGTCCTTGAAAAAACTGGACACTTCTTTTTCTTCGCCACAGTACGGAAATATCCAGGTACCAAACAAACCGCCTTGAGAGCGCAGTCCAGCTCCATTTATCTTCTCACACCAGGGATTGTAGATGGGAAATCCCACTCTCCAGGTACATTTAAAGAGGCCAGCTGAAGATCGCTGGAATCTTCATCCCTTAGGCTGAATCACCCACCTCTTAATCGCATCGAATTTAATGGCTCAGCCTCCTTTTCGCAAAAGCGGGTTCCGATCAGCACCTACTTTTGACGGTCCTCCTCAGGGAAAGCGATTCTCTGGTCTAAAATGCCCAGAAAAATTCAGTAACAGGACGAGCCTGAAACAGGTACTAAAAGCTTGAGTTTAATTTTTTACGTGCACGACTCATTTCGATTCCATCAGCCTGTTGTCAAGCACCGACCAGCTGGCCCCGGCGGAAGGACTTTTACGGGCGAAGGCCACTCTTTTACAGGATTTGACTGCGATGGATGTGAGAAGAGATTTAGTGACAAGAAGACTTTGGAGGCGGTGAGCCTACCCTTTCTCCAATATTCGTACTCCTCTGACTCATTTTTGACCAGCACCGGAAGCATGATCACATTTCCTGCTGCGACAAGGTATTCAAGTCAGAAGATCGTCTCAAGGAGCACTTTAGAGGCTCCCCAAGGCATCCCCAAATGCCATGAATGTGGCCTCGGATTCCAGAACCAGCAGTCTTTGGATGCAGTACGACTACATTTTTCATAATATCCGCAACTATCCTGACAGTATCTTTTTGCAGCACGACAATGAACCTGCCAAGGTTTGCTGCAGTGAGCGTTTCTGCAACCAAAAACATTATCGAGTCCATGTCCGTTCGTTCCACCCTGATTGGAAGGCTTGCGAGTCCGGATGTGACAATTCCAAATTCCAAAATTACTTTGAAAATCAAGCTGAATTGAGTCGGGTATCGTACTTCTTCCTCCTTCGACCCCAGCTGACCATTTTCATCCATCAGCATATCAACGATGTCCACCTCAAGCAACAAGGGCTAGAGTGTTCGACCTCTCTCGACCTTTCAAATCGGAACGACGCCCGAAACGTTGGCAGCAATAGTCGTGCTTCATCCGTTGACGTTGAAGTCGAAGAGACCCCGTCGGCGACCCATAACTGAGCTCTCAATTAATCAAGACGATATCCAAGATGTTACCGACGGCAGCCGCTCATCGTGGATCGTCAGCCAGGTGGAAGAGACTTTGCCAACACCGACTCTAGTGGCTCACACAGTACGTGCTGCAAAGTTTCTCGATTATGACTCCCAGCTAATTCTCTATAATAGCCGCCACAGTTTGAGGAAGATCAAGGATCTTTGGAGCTCGACAGGATCTATGAACTCATTCGTCACAGTTCCGAATGGTATCCGGGAACTGAGATGGCTTCAAATGGGCCTTCCGACCCTGACACCTTGGCGGTGATCACTCCTCCCAGAGGATCACCATCTATTCAGGACCGAATGGCTTCCCAACTGATTGAAAGACCTCGTATGATGGTTCGTTAATTGTTTCATGCGCTGAAAACCTTGAGTCCTGACCCTTTTAACAGAAATACGATCCTTGGCTCGACGAGGAGCCTCTGGAGCTTCAAGTCCACGTCAAGAGGACCAACACCTCTGGAATGGACCAAGGACAACGTGATTCTACAACATGCTACTGCTGAGAAGCTGGTGGACTCCTTAGTGAATGATATTGACTATGACGATCATGTTGTACGTGCTGGACGTTGTCATATCTGTGGCGCACCAATTGATATCTATTAGCTCGTCGATAGAGCTCTAGTTCATGGCCCGAGGCTCTCAGAAGCACCGTCTCGGAACTGTCTCGCTGCTCACGTCGACGGCTTCATTTCTTTCCGGCCAGCCACGAACAGCACCGCGAACGTCAACCTTGCCCAAGCGCCTTCACTCTCAAACTCGTCCCCCACGGTCTGTTGGCCAGATCAACTTGATATCCACGTTGAACTCAACCAGGGGTTTTCCTTCACCCTCGAACAACCTGAGTCGTTCAATTTCTCAGCCTAGTCTTCCGCCTTCTAGGAATCCGGTTCAACAAGGTCGATTTGTCCAGTCAAGAGTGGTGCGAACCTTCACCATTGATTCTATGGTGTTCCAACTAACTGAATTTCCAAGGCTAATTATCATCGCTATCCAGCTTCACCAGTGGTCCGGACCTGGCCTGGTGCTCATATAAACCGCCTATACACCGGCTCTCGCAAGCCAGGTCCATCGCAATCTCTACAATTCAACAACGCTCAGACAATACAAGGTTACCGTTTGTGAATTTGATTATCTTCGTCCACCGACGGTCACCGGACCTCGATCTCTTGGAAGAAATTTATTGCTGCTATCATCTCGTTATATATCTCTCGCTGTCGTGTTATCCTTGTTTTGAATAGCTCTTTGGGTTTATTAAAGTGATCAGTAGGAAAGGATGTATGTATGTATTACCACTATACTATTATTCGTTCATGAGCTCGTCGATATTCTGAAGAGCCTAGCAAGATATCAGCATCGCAGCATTTCAGAAAAGGAAATACGCGCCCTGGCCCTGGCCATTAGTAATCCCGACCTCGCTTCGTGCCCTGCTGCTCTGAGTCCACAGTTTATCCGTCTAGTGCCGACGAGAAGGCGAAGAGAGCGCCTGGCGGCGGGTCTTTCGTCGAGAAGAGGCAGATCGGTCGAGGCGGCGTCGAGCTTATTGAAAAAGAATTTTTTACCCTGACGCTAGTGGACGGGCATAGGTCAAGGCTATTGTGGACGACACTGCCGATAGATGGGCTGGAACTGAGGGTTTTGAAGGATATATAGAGGAAGAAACCTCGTCAGTACCTGGAGAGCGCAACAATCGATACGGCGTACCAGAGGGAATGAATCCATAATATATTATCCATCGTTCGGGAAGGCGGAGACATTCCGAGACAATAAAATGAAAATGTAGCTGGACATTGGAGGATCCCGTTGATGGTGCTGGCTTGTAAACCTTCGGTATAGTATAATGGCGCAGATGGTGTCCTAGGCTACTAGAGGAAGCGCAGATAGACACAGTAGCCTCTCTTTAATTTCTATCTGAGCAAATCAATGAATAGACTTTAAAAAAGAAACATACCAAGGTTCACCCTGAGGACACCCTTGTTCGCCCATAGAGTCAAACGTGGCCCCATACGAGACGCCGCAGAAAATTTAGGTCAAGGGGACGTCGTTGCCAGAGAGAATTGCAGAAGAGCAGGCGAAGTTATCGATAAAGGCCATCAAGGTTATGGTCCGATTTTTCTAAATGGATCTGAAATCGAAAAATGCCCGGAAAAATGCAGAAAATGATATTGCTGGTGACGACGAAAATAGCGTGAAATTACGGCCTGACGTCTGTCGAGGCTTTGAGTGGCTGTCGATCAAACAAGAAACGTATTCATGGCGTGGTGAGGCAAAGGCGAGGTCGCTTCGGGCCGGAGCACAAGAATTAATGGCGGCGATAAAGCCGGAAGAATGAAAGTCGTTTCCTGTTTCAACAGGGGACCATTCCTGCAGCAAAGACGTATTCCAAGAGACGCGAACAATTATGGCTTTCCAATTAGTGAGTCGGCATGCACTTTGCTTTAGGTGATTAGTCGATGATCAAGGAATCGTTCAGCAGGACATTTTTGTAGCGCGTCTTTCTCGAAGGCTTGCGATCAGTCGCGGGGACGATATCTGAGGCATGGATTGCTGCAATTATCAATATTATACAGGATTTAGTCATCAAGCTTGAGCAATTTTACCGCTGCTCCCCGCTTCAGCATCAGCAGTTCATCGGGGTCGAGTACGCCATTTGCCAGTCCATCCAACCAGGTTTCTCCATCCTCGAGGGTCACGAATGGATAATCGACGGAATACAATATTCTGTCTAGCCCAATTCTGCTGGCATGAAACTGCAAAAGGTCCGTCACAAAGTCGCCAGATGTAGTTTCGAAGAGATTCGTCTGCCAATAAGACGTGACATTGGCTTTCATTGGCATTCCTGCACTGATCTGCTTCATTCAACTCTGTCTCTTCGGTCAGTGTCAATTGCCCAGTGATAACCAGGTACTCACGCTGATCGATTCTGTCAAGGTCGGATGGGATTCTCTCTCCCATATGACCCACGATAACTTTGAGATTGGGAAAACGACTTTTGGAAGATTAGAGCGGGACTGAGGAAGAAAAGAAAGGATTTACTCGAAGATCCCATTCGTGCAGAGTCCCAGGATATGGGTCGACAAAGTAGCTGAATTTTCTTGCGCAGGGCCTTCGAGCCAAGGTGCATGCTGATACTCCAGTCTAGCAAGCAGATCGATATTCTGTCTGGGATGGAAGTAAACAGGGACATCCAAAGCTGTAACCATCTCCCAGAAAACGTCGTATTCGGGTTGGTCGTAGTACAACAAAGTTTCTATCACTGAGGTGAGCGTCCAGCCTAAATTCAAAAAAGCTAGGCTTACCATTGTCAGGACCAGACTGCTGATAATCATTCAATAGAGCACCCAGGAAGCCCAGCTCATTGACGGTCCGATTGAGCTCTTGGGCGGCTACCGTAGCATTGTGCATCGCGAGAGATGCGAAACCACCGAAGCGAAAGGTATTGTTCGAGATGGAATCTGCGAGCTTATTGTTCACGTTGATTGCCATTGCAGCGGCTGCATCTGGGTCCGAGATACCCTGAATGCAGGGAATAGCACACGAGAGGACCATCTGTGAACGTAGCCAACATAGATCTACAAGGACACGTAGAATCTCTTACAAAATCGACATTGTTAGCATTCATACGATCAAGACGTTGATTGTGGATATCGAGAAGATCTGGAAAAAACTCAGGACTAGTTCGACCTGCTCTCATCGTTAGATTTATCATCGTTGCTTCAGGTTGGACGCACCAAGAGCAGATAACAGATAATAGGCATTCGTTAGAGGACCAACCTCAAAAATGGATGACATACCCAATCGGCCCAGAGGCCACCAATTCTGGAATTGACCAAGCTTCCTCAAAAACGACGGTTCCTGTTCCATTGCTGTTCCAGAGGCGAGCCCTAGCGAAGGACGTCGCTGCAAGGAAGACAAATGAAGAGAAGGTCTTCATTTCTTCGAACCAAATATATCTCCGGTCGCCTACTTTTATAGTATTCGTCGACTCGGAGACGGAAGAGCGTTGGAATTGTCGGTCAGCAAGATATCGGCATGAAAGCAAAGAATAGAAGTGGACAGTGCATCATGAGGTCGAATTTGGTGGCCCCAAACTGCGATCAGTTCCGGTTGCAATGAGCTGAAGACAACGATCCTGAGCGAATCGCTTGTATGCTGTCCAGCTGGCACGAGCATCTTCAGGTCGATAAAAGTGTTCATTGACAAGTCAACTCACATCTCCTCGAGACGCCCCATCTCTTCCTCAAGAAGCAGCGTCTTCAGACTCTTGATGCAACGGCAAGTCAAGAGAGCCACAGTTTAATAGGCTCTTCTTTCAAAAAGCTATCTCCTCGACTCCAGCGATGACGGTTTGACGGGACTCGGAAACCATAGAAACGAGCTTGATTGACGGTACAGCCTGAGGACACCATGGTTGAAGAGGCCGCGTCTATGTCAAGAACTTGCATCAGCAAGAATTCTGGCGAACCCAAACCAAAAACCAGCTCGCCTTGTCTCTCCATGCCACATCTCTCCGAGTCCCTGCAAGCTCTGTCACACCATCTCTGTCGAACCATGAACAATGGCCAATCTTGACAAAAGCTGCCGGAATGTTGGCGTTGGCCCCTGGAGCTCTTGCTTGCTCGCGAAATTGTACATCAATGGTCTGAGCTTGCATATACCGTCTTGACCGTATAACGAGACCAGTCTGAAAAAAAATTGAGAGCCGCCGTCGATTTTCCACCGGCTGGAGAAAGGCTCAGAAAGCAGAAGTTGTGGATGACGTTTTGCTGTCAACAATATGGCCATACTGAGGAATCCGTGTCGAATGGGAGACTTGAGCCTGAGGCATGAGATCATGAGACTCCGCGTCCATTTGTGTGCTACAAGGCTGGTCCCTGGAAATGAATACAGTTGAAAATTCCATCGTCTTCCGCCGGCCTTTGTCCCGCCTCGTCTCATTTGAATTCACAGTTTCACCAGGGAGTCGATTATTCCTCGATGAAATATCTTGTCGTATCAGCAGCTGCTTGAAGGAATTGCGATTGGGCGCCCAAAGTTGTAGCAAAGGAGATGGATGTGACAAGAGAGAGCGGGGAACGAAATCAAGATGAAATTTATGTCCATGGTACAAAAGGTGTTCTGTCTGTCTCGCTATGTAGCTGTCGAGGCAGTGACAAATTTTAGCGCATCCACATTTCGGTTTGTATGATTTCACGAAGCGGAATATAGATGCGCTAAAGCTCGTCGACGGCGTCGCAATTGGTGTCAATGAATGTCCCTGAAGGAGCATTCTGGCATCGGGCAGGTCAGACCAGAGACAGGACTCGAGGCTGAAGTACTCACAGATCTCTCGGTGACGCTGGTGCCAGAATTGGACTTGCAGTCCATGTTTCTCGTGGAATTGAACTTCACTCTGAAGTGTCATCAAAAGATCTCGGTTTTTGACGTCTTCGCCTGAAGCAGTCTTCCATCCGTTGGTGTTCCAGCGATGGATGTACTCGGAAATGGCTTTCACGAGGTACTCGCTGTCGGAGGTGACGACAATTCGTTGGAACCCCTCCTTGCGCCAGTCTCGGAGCTGCAAGGCGAACAATGGCTGCAAGGATCTTCGTCCTATTAGCAGTTGTCGGATAACCCGGGATCATGTCCAAGGGAAAGCAGCAAGGATGGCTGCAGTGGGACATGACAAGAATTCCACAGTTCATCTCGGATTTTCGCCCGACCAGCCATTGGTTTGATACGACGTGTCTCGATGAGGACAGACCGCTTTCCATCTGCATTCCTGATGCACTCGTCGATTCTTGGCGGGCGTGAACTTGAACAAGGGACTCGGGTAGAACCGGCGCTGGGATAGATCAACTAGCATAGCGCGTCTTCTCCAGTCCTAGTAGGTGGTTTGGGACTAGGCAAGGGTTTGTCACGTTGCGTCACAGACATTCTTGCGGACTCAAAATGAGCCCGCAGCAAAGACGCGTCCAAGAGACCCAACTAATGACAGTAGCGGGTTTCCGACTAGCTGATTCTGAATGCATTTGCTTTCACGGAATTAATCGATCAGTAGGACATGATTTTTGAGAGATAAGAGTGCAGTAATGATACAAGTCCGAATGAAAGTCCAGTTTTGATACAATAATGAGATATGATTCAGGCCTCGTATTCGACCCCACTGTCCCCCTGTTGCAGAGGGTGCGCTACTTTGTTTTTCAAACCCTTGACAAGATCTTCAGCTTTCCCTTCAACGCCTCGACCCATCCATGCAACATTACGCGCCGCTTTCCACTGCATGAGTCCACGATGCTTCCTATGGAGATCGCCTTTCCGCTTCTGATAGTCCTTGAAGCCATTTCGGACCCCAGCGACACGACCAGAGCTGTTATTGCTGTCAGAATCTGACGACGAGTCAGAGTCGGAGTCGGATGAATCCATGGGCACCAAATCCTCGTCTTTTTCCCCTTCAACATCTTCAGCACAGTCCAAAATCCTCCATAACATCGGCAATATTCTTGTCCTGATCAGCCATATAATGATGATAGCCGCTGAGACCAGGCCAAAACTTGACTCGCATTTCCAGCTCTCCAACTTGCTTCCCAATGTTATTGCTGGTAGCATTGGCTCTAGCACGATCCAGGGTCTTCCCATCATTCGTCCAGACAGGAAGCTTGACGACAACCCCATTGTCACTGCCATCGGTATCTGGAATGTCCTTGAACCAGAGGACACAAAATGCCGGGGTCTGATCTGGTCCGAGAACATGTTTGCGGAATTGCATGAGCAAGCAGCTCGAATATCTGTTTTTAACAGGGAGACGAATGGGTCGGTCGCCTTTCTTGGGTGTCCAACGTCCATTCTCGGTCGGGATGAGCTTGCCCTTTCCGTAAATCGTCTTCAAGATGATTCTGGAAGCCTTGAGCTCGCCAGGAAGGTTCAGCGATGTATTTATCGAATCCGGTGCAACCTCCAAAGTTCCGATATCCCATCCGTTCAACTCTTTTGGCAGCTTCATTTGGACGCTGCGGAAGGCTATCGAGAAAGTGAGTCGTCCAAAGCCGATTCCACCAACGAGGGGATATGATTCTGTGATTTGAGAGCGATCCTTCAAAAGAGAGTGCAGGGGCAGAACCACGACGCCAAGTAAAGGATCTGTCTCGTGTAACCTGAAATCTCTGATGGCGATAATCACAGAGCAAGGTTCGCCAATCCTTGACAAATCGTTCTGTGCCGGCATTGTACTAAATAGCTTGCTTCAACCCAGTTTTGCACAGTGGAAGACAATGAACTCACGAATGGTTTGTTGCTCTTCATCTTTGTTCTGGTTTTGTAGACCTTTTGCTGATTGATGATGATTGTACAATAGGGGCTGGGAAGGTCCTCGGATTCTTCATCTTCAGTATCCATACCAGCATCGGTCTGGCCTTCCCGAGTCTGTTAAATGTATTAGTCCAAACAGAATCGAGGAAGACGGGAAAGCTGACTGGGTTAGCTTTGGGCTTCTGGACCTCCAATCCGGAGATTCTCTCAATTGTGACCGAAAGAATCCCGCTGGGCCACTCATGCTTCGGCGGCGACCCAGCAATGAGCTCGTCTGTCTTCTCTTGCAAATCTTCCTTCTTCTGCTGCTCTAGCTCGCCGTTCTGGTTGCTATTGGTAGCCTCTCGAAGCTTTTCCTTTGCTTCGTCCGCAACCTCTTGCTTGATCTTTTCTGCATCCTCATCCCGTCTCGCGAGATGCTGATCCAAGGTCGTCTTGGAAAAGAATCCACATTCCCACTCGAGCGTCCCAGGCCACTCGCAGCCTTGAGCACCAGTGAACTTGTCCCTTCTCGTCGAAACGCGATTGTTGGTATCCTCGGAGGTCATGATCTCGTGCAATGGCACTTGTACTGTCCCCAGTAAATCGTCTGCCGTCAACCTATCTGAATCCCACAACTGCAGCTGAACTCTTTCGTGGGCGTTGATTTCCGACGGCGTAACCAAAAGGGCAGCAGGCTCTTCCCAGACAGGATTTCCTTCGTCCTGGATTATTCTCGTCGATGCAATGGGTTTACCCCATTTACCCCAACCAACCGTCACGTATAAATCTCCATGTCGAGCCTCCTTTGACTTCCATGGTTTATCGCCGTCGCCGTCTTTGAAGCCCTCTGCCGACTTGACGATGATTCGAATGACGCCCAAGGCAACTGTATCGACTTTCGCGACGCCCATTATCATGGTCTTCAAATCGAGGGAGATGGATCGAGGGGCGACATATTCTGCCAATACGGCGTCGATAGAGCTTCGAAGCCAGCCTGAGAGACCAGGGACGTCCATGATATTGAGAAAGTTTTTGGCAAGAGGAGTGCAGTTCAAGTCGAGTTTCGGCTGTCCCATGAATGATAATGTCATAATGGACATGAATGGCGGATCGGGCGTAAGCTGTAATCTCATACGAGCTGTAGCAATCAGCCCAGTTAGTTCGACCCAACTGAAAGAAAGTCAGTAAACGTATGAAGAAGGAACTGAGCGACGCACACAGGAATCATGACGCCTGACGTCATCCAGAAATGCATGAGCAAATGGGCATTCTTCGAACGCGCTTTCAGGCCGCTTTGTTTGCCCTCGATAGCATGGTACGCGATAGCGACCTCCAAGTTGACAAAGTCGCCTTCTTCTGCCTTCAATCCATCACCCTTGTCGACAGCGGCGTCACCTGGGTCAAGATACCGAAGACCGAGTATCCGAACTGGCTCTGAGCCCTGGCCAATATCAGCGACACTGACACCGTTGATGAGCTTCGGTAATGAGGCCTGGAGAGCGTCTTCGAGCATGTCTGATATGGAAATGAAGAGAGCTGGGTTGACAATGGGCCAGACTGACGCAAGGAATGAATTGAGCCATTTCGCAGACTCGGGATGAGAGTCATTAGGTTGCTTCGAGTCATTAGGTTGCTTCGACTGTGCTTTCTGTTGCTGCTGCCGTTAATCTTTGCTCAAATAAAAGGAAATTCAGGCATACCTTGGTATTGGCCGTTTGTACATGCACAGGACCATAATGGAGCGTCAATCCTGCAGCGACAAGCGCCATAATTGCACAGCTCGATATTGCGAGAAATGTTCCAAAGCTTTTGGAGATGACGAGACTGCCAGCAGCACCGAGTCCCGTAGCAAGAGCGACGACTACGGCTGTCTCTTGTCTCGTTTTCCTGTCCTGCTCTGGATTTGTCCACCAGTCTTGGGACGACTCTTCCTGGATGACAGAATCCATCACGATGTGGTCCGGCTTCCCGTCGTCTGAAGTGTCGTCGACGCTGTTATTGAGCTCTTCAGACGTGTTGTCATGGATAACTAGCGGCAAATGCGTGATAGGGTCTGTTACTTTGCGGGAATTGCCCTTTTGTTTATCTGAATCGTCCGCCATGAATGTATGAAGAGAGAGAGAACGGAGTCGCCTCGCAACCGCGTCATAATTACGGTTTTGCTCCAGCAGGGTTTGATGGTAACACGTGCCGGCGACAATTTGGGACAAGTACAAATTTATTGATTCCGGTCAACTTGACCATAGACAGTCGTTGTAGAACTAAAAGAGTGAAGCGCTAGACAGCCGAATAGGAAGGGGGCGAGGTCTGCTGCTGCGTTAACCTGAGCATCTCAGCTCTCAGCGCCTCAAGTTCAAGGATCGTCTTTTCAAGCTCGGATCCCGTACGTCGAGATGTCCGAGCATTTGACCTCTGAGTCTGTCTACCAGGGGATTTCCGACTAACAAAAGAGATTCGGGGACCACGATTGATGCGGGAGACAGGTTGGGTATAAGTCGCTGTATCAAAAAAAAGTCCTTCAGTGTTGGGTGACCACGGATGAATTTCCATTTACATCGGTCTTCGGTAAGCGTAAAGGATCTTGGACGAAGAACTTCAAGAAGATTGCGTTGCTTCTTGCGACGCCAGAGGTAAAGTAGAATGAGGATGCCTGCGAGGACGGCGCATAGTAGAATGGCCGTAATGATGACCGCCAGGTGCCAATTCAAATTTTTAGCGCTGGAAGAAGAGCTCGCCATCGAGACATCTATCGATTGCGATGGGAACGATAATGATTGAATCACTATTGATGATGACGAGGTCGGGCTGAGCAATAGAATGAGACACGATGCTAAAAGCAAAGTTGATGCAAGTACCTAGGCGATAGACTAGAGTCACTCGACGAGACGCTGCGCAAAGCTACGCTTGTTAACGAGCTTGTCGAGGTCGACCTAGAATTGAGGTGAGACCTTCGTCATCTTTCAAGAGCGAACTACATACAGTCTCGTCGGTATTGGTGAAACTGCGTTGTCTGAAGAGCTGGTGGGGACAGCAGAGGATCTGGAATCAAATTAGGTAAGTCAGATGTGGAGCCAGAATGCGAACTACATACGGACTCGTCGGTATTGGTGAAACTGTGTTGTCTGAGGAGCTGGTGGGGGCATCAGAAGATCTGGAATCAAATTAGGACTGAATTCAAGTCAGATGTGGAGCCAGAATATGCACGGGACAACCAGAAACGAGGGAGAAACCGAGAAAGGTTGAGAAGTCGGGTCGAATGGACTGAAATGAGGTTCATGAGCATTCCGAGGCCAAGAAGATCAGCTTCACTCTGCATATGCCGCCAGTCGATGGGGTCTGAACCTAGATGAGCGTCCATAGCGCTTGGAGCTGAGGAATGACTCACCCAAGATCGTGAACATTTGGAATATTCGACATTGTCCCATTCGTTGTATTTCCGCGACGGATAATCGTGATCAAGGCACGGTCGCCGAAATCCGTCTTTCCGTCTGAAAACTGCATGACCAGACTGAAGGTCTCGGGATCCTCGAGGCTTTCTGCCGTCCATTGGCAGGCGATGGTGGTGTTTACGGTGACATCAGTGGAAGGTCCAGAGAGTGAAATGCCAGCAACCAGATGGCTCAAGGAGTGAATGCTGAATAGACGGTGAGAGGATAACTCGACGGGAAAATGTCGACTCACAGGGTAAATCCAAGGTATAACATTATGCGCAGCATGACCATGAAGAGAGGAGACCAAGTCACAGGCAACGATCAACGAAGAAGACACGTCCTGCTATCTCTATTAGGAAAAGGGCGCAGTCCAAGTGAGCTAGAGAGGCACCAGACAACGAACCTTGATTGCTAGTGATTGTAGTCCTATGATGGTGCGATGCAGCTATGCCCAAAGGTTCTGGAGACAGAGAGGCAGTGGCTCGAAGGTTCTCAGGTTATGCTTTCATCTGGAACCAAACAGTGATGATTTCTGAGCTCCAAGCAGTATGGAGGCCCGGTCCAGCCAGAACGGAGAAGACGAGAGAGAACGGCATGAAAACGAATGATTCCAAGGATTCTGATAGATCTATGGCTTGAAATGGGAATGGTTTTGCAAGATCCTGGCGGTGAGACGAAAGCTCGGTCGACCGCGTGACCGTAACCTCAGCTTATGGAAGATACGTCTTTGCTGGCATTGATCCCTGTGGCGGTGAAGATTTCTTTCAGGCGCTGAGGAGAGGAAGAGCGAGGTGGGAGAAGGCCTGGGATGACGGAAGCCCATCCTGCTGCAGCTCATTGATGCAGTCGAACTGTCTCTGTGTCTATCATCGCGACCTAAAGCCCGACAATAAGTACTAACATTCGCCAAAAATCATGATGATTTGGCAGGTGAAACTCCGCTTGATTGCCTATACCCAAATAGCGCCAGCTTTCCTTGATCCAGCTCTACTGAACTTTGTTTCAGCCCTCACATGAGCAACAAGACCTTGGTGCGAACGTACCACGTCACAAGACAAATTGTTTGAAGGCTTCGTAACAACGTAGCACCAGTTCCCGATTCTCGAGAGGCTTCATTCCTTCGCTTCGACGACGAGGTACACGCGGCGTATGGCGGTATACCATCGTTGTCGCGGCGGGATGTTCTCCATGTCTGATACAATGATCTAGTTGTGTTGTAACATGGATTTTATAGAATCGGGGGAATGTGCCAACCATGGTGATACCGGGAATAACTTGCTGAACGAGTGGATCCAAAAAAAGCTCGTCAACTCGCTTCTTGTTGTTGTGCTGGAAAGCGGCTATTGCTTCGGCAACAAGTTGAGCCTCTGGATCCGAGGGATTCATGTGCGATTTATCTTCTTGGACTAGAAGTAGAAGAGAAGAATCGGCATCCATGAGGCAGACATCCGTCTTGACGAAAACCAGTTCCCCGCACATCTGCAAGCGAATGTTTTTGCGGGTTCGCACGACAGTCTGCTCCCTCTCATAACCCAAAGCTCTCAGCACTTCGGCAGCGAAGTCATCGACGGCAGATTCTTCACCCTCCACCACCATCTTGGCAAGATCCAACCGTTTTAACAACGACAACGAGGGGCTATCAAGACCTTGAACTCGGTCCTCGTGTAGAATGAAGCCAGCAGGGCCTTGGTAGGCCGGAAGCGGGTCTTCAAAGAAGGTGTTCTGGCTTTGCTCTACAATGCGGATGTTGTATGCGTCTAGCTCGTTCGAGGTCCATTCGTTACCGGATTTGGCGTTTCGAATGAGTGAGGCCATGGCTCAGGAAATGAAGGAACAATATATCACGTGATTACAGCCATTCCATTTCTTTGTGGTGGTGGACAAGACAAACCGACGAGACACCATGTCTTCGATGTTTCCTCGAAGCGCGCCTTTCTTGCATCGTTCCAGCTCCGCCATATCTGCGGTAGGTCTCGTCCTTCGCTGCTGAAAACATACTGAATGCTCGAACCTAGATTCCAAACCAACTGTCCCGTACTGCAGCCTCTCAGGTCGATAACAAACTTTTTTTTGCAAGTTCGATATTCATCCTAGACGTCTTCCTAGAATCTTCCGGCGAAGAGACATCCGATAGTTCAACAACATGAGCGACATATGGGCTCTTGGTATCGTTTTCATAAATATTCTGGTCGGCAGGCATCCCTGGCGTCGGGCCTTGACTTCCGACTGCAACTTTTTCCGGTTCTTGTTCGACGAAGGTTTCTCCGGCGATTATTCCCTCTGTCGAAAGACCAACAGGATTCTCCGCGGAACCTTCACCATAGATCGTCTCCGACGCACCTCACTTTCAGACCTTCGTCGATAGATTGTGGAGAATTCCTGTTTTTTTGTCGGTAATTCTCCTTCCAGGCTGCCTCTCGACCACTGTCCCAGTACGCATTACTGCAACTATGGCTCCAAAACCAGGACGATCTCTTTCCCTTCTAGTATCACTCCGCAAGCAAGAGAGAGGTCGAGCTGTCTGATGCTTAGACTCAGCTAATGGTCGACAGTCACAAAAGATGCAAAGAAGGAAAAGGGTGTTCGACAAGCTGTCCAGCGTCTTCTGGCTCGCTAGCTGATGACTTTTCCATTATTTTTATTTTTATTTTCACCACCGCTGCAGGCTGGTGCTCAACATCACCTATTCGATTTTATCACCGCAGACTAGCCCCATCAGTAATATAATTTTTGTAACGCGAAAAGCACCGGAACATGCTTCAGACAACACCTCTTGCGCTTGAGGAAGCAAATCCAAATGAACTGATCCTGGACGAAAACGACGCGAATATCATCAAGACCTAGGGTGACCGAGATGCAGAGTCGGCCGCTACGCCCCTGATTGGGGAGCCTGTGGTCTTTTCGAATATTTTCGAGTGTTGAATTTTTACTTATCATCTTCTCACGCCACAGATTGCTTTTGCTGCCCGTCCTGTTTTTACAACCATTGGATCGATTGGCACCTCAGTTCTGGGTCTACACCCACTAAATTTGATCCCTACGATCGATCCAGGCTCCAAAACATTTCTCACCAGTCATAGGACATACCCAGAATCATGCAAATGGGTCAAAAAGTAATGAACCTAAACATTCCAACTGTCTGGTCTTGACAAGTCCAACAAGCGACCCCAATGTTCCATGACCCTGTGAAACCAAGTCAGACAAGATAAAACGCATAATCCCGAATATATACTTCAGGTCTGGAAGAGTAGTCGACCATAAAAGCTCCTTAATCTCGGATTCCGTTGTACCGGTCGGAAGATTGAGGCTGGGCAAGGTCGAATATGACAAGTTTTGAGGTTGGACTTGCAATGCAATCCAGGACGAGTGACTGTCCGAACGCACCGAGGCCCAAGATTCGTCCTGTGGGCGCTTCCGGTTTTCAACTTGCGCATACCGAGATTCACACTGGTCCGCATGGGAGAGCAGTCCGGCGACTGTGTCCCTATACGGGAGTCAGTATTGAGGCGAGCCAGATATCGATCACTAACCAGATCCTTCCAGCGAGTTGCCAACTGAAAACATTGTAAGAAAGAATCTGAGATTGAAACGATCTATGACGCACCGAATCTCTTGATTCTTAAGAAGCTTTAGACAACGACGAACATCATCAAGGTCCTTTTTGAATTCAGAAGGATTCTTCCGGCGGTTGATCAGCAGTGTTGCTGCACAACTGAAAATAATGATCTGATAATGGAATTCAGCAATGTCACCGTGCGAAGAGAAGCATATAAACATGAACTATCGGGACAGACAATCGAGATTTCCGCGAAAGGTGCTCCAAAACATCTATACATCGTTTTGCCGCCTCTACCGCAACGGTCGAATTGGATTTAGTGCACAGTTGGTGCACGAGCATCTTGATGTAATAGCTATCGTTTATCAATACGGCGGAAGAAATGATTAGACGTGACGCACTAGGTCGTATAAAGACAGCCCGACTGTCTGAAAAACATCAAATCTTTCCGATGCGGATCCCATCTTAGATGGTCTGGAATCGATTTCATCCACTTGGCCATAGCTTCGTCGAGTTGCAACACAGCTTGTTTCCTTGAAATGGGGCGGTTGGGTACATACTACTTTCTATTTAGATTATGATAAACCTATCAGCGAGATGGCTCACCAAAGTACGTTGAGCCATTTCCAGTATACCGACGAGCTTGATATAAAGAATAAAGGATGATATCTTTGAAGGGCGATGAGGAGGCTGTTTAAACGCCTTCTCCAGATCACTTTGCACCCAATATTGGTCGTCGCACTCGAGCGGATACTCTTGATCGAAGCTGCCATTATTGAATGAGTATTATCCAGAACAGTCTTGACCAACTCACTCATCAGAATTGAGCCCAGGAGGCCGGCCAAAGGAAGAACTTGTCGGCGGATCCATGGCAGCCAAACACCAGAATATCCGTTTCCACGATTCATTGTCAGCAATCGCTTCCGGTTCTCCGGCCATTTTCTTATGCTGAGCCCGATAATTAGTGGATGTAAAGAGCGAGAAAGGACACCGTACCAATCCCAGATCTTGTGCAAGTCGTAGAGCGATACCAAGGACAGCCCAGGTGGTTTCAATCGTTGAAGACTCGTGAAGATATATGACAGAAAGCTGTCGAATGAATCAACAAGAGGTCCGTCGATAAAAGAGACTTTACACAGTAGTATTGAAGCTCGTGTAAAGAAGGAGGTGTTGCTAGCGATGTCCCTTGCAACGGTTGTACCTGGCGAATCTGAATCAGAGCGATAAGAGATGCAACTGGCCGACATGCCTGACTAAAGAAAGGCCATCCACAGCTCTGCTCTGTCTCGAAGCCATTGAGGAAAACTCTACGATCATCAGAAAACTTTGAGCCCAGGGCGCATACGACGAGCACTGTCGCCCCAAAATAGTAGTTCCGATGATGCAATCCCTCGTGCAATGATTTCTCAAACGATGGTCGATGAAGCAAAGGCCGAAGAATGTTGTAATGCATGAAATATAGATCAATGAGGGCTTCCATCAAGTCTTGATCGGGAAATACGAGGGAAGGTCGTGATTCTTGCATGATTTGCCACGGATGGACTTGCCACATTTCCATCCTTTTAGCACTGGGACGTGATCTGAGCCCAGCTTTGGATATGACGCCTGATGCAGCTTTCTGCAGCACAACATGTCAGGACGAACATTTGTTCGTACCTTGTTTCAGAGCGAGCTCAAGCCTCGTGTTTTATCGAGCATGTCATTACAGGATCCGAGGTACTTATTCACACGGTTTCTCATACATAAAGCCGTATTTACGCATGTCGTACCTTACCCTTTTGCCCTCTAGCAATTTGACTTAACCGTTTGTCTTCTAACCGGGATGTTTGCCTTTGCGGGACTTGGTGTATTCTAACACAAAAGGGTCCTCTAGCTGGTTGTGTACCTAGCCGGGTGGTTATCGATATCGACTCGCTCTTCACGAGCGCCATCCCCTCCCTTGCGGCGGCCATTTCCAGGTGGTGCCGTTTCCGTCTGTTAACCTTAACCGGCAGACATCCTTCACGTCTCTTAACCGGGACAGGTCCATTCGCAACCTCATGCGTTTTCTGTGGCGATGCGACTGTATTGTCCTCGCAGGTCCATTCGCAACCTTATGCGTCTTCTAGCGGTCCATTTGCACGGTGTGCATTTTCAAGCGGCATCATTCCAGTGTCTGGAATTCACCATCCTCTTCAGTGAGGTTCTTCTATCCGAATTCTACCTTTCCGAGTCAACCGATAATATGACTCTCTTCCGGGCAGCTGGACATAATCATCTCGTTCAGCTGCTTTCCCTCCTAGTTGACTCCGCAGACAGTTCATTCTGCCTTGCTCGCCACTTCTTCAGCCAGACATTGATTCCAGCATCTGTCTCGACTGAAACTCTCCTCGTGTCGATGACTCTCCAGTCCATTTGGCACACTCATCATCCCTTTCCATGACCGCTGCATTGTTCCTCCAGCAGCATTTCATGGAACCATCTCGCAGACGACATCTTTTCCTTTCCATTTTCACAGATGTCACCTCATTCTTCAGAATCATTCCCAGCACTGGAACCCGATTCTCTCACATCCAGTCAGACATTGATTTCGGCATCTGTCTCGACTGAACCTCCATTCCTTCTTGCGCAGTGGTCCTTCCCCACTTGGCAAATTTCTACATTCCTTCTTGATGTCGACATCTTCTCAATTTCACCGATATCATTCATTTCCAATTCCAGTGAATCTGTCATTTTGGTCGGAATTTTACGTGCACCCCGAGCATCATGACCGGTTCACATTTTCACCATCACTACGGTGATATCATTGTGGCGCATTTTCAGGCGTCGGTTTGAAGGAGGGTTGGATCTTCTCTGGTTGAACTCTGGAGCTAGATTTGGGTTGTCTGGATGCTCTCGCTCGAAGGAGGGTGTCAGGACGAACATTTGTTCGTACCTTGTTTCAGAGCGAGCTCAAGCCTCGTGTTTTATCGAGCATGTCATTACAGGATCCGAGGTACTTATTCACACGGTTTCTCATACATAAAGCCGTATTTACGCATGTCGTACCTTACCCTTTTGCCCTCTAGCAATTTGACTTAACCGTTTGTCTTCTAACCGGGATGTTTGCCTTTGCGGGACTTGGTGTATTCTAACACAACATTGCTGGATTTGGCATAGAAGCGATCACGGGAGGTGCTCATGGACATAATGTTCATGTGATTTGCTAGGACGGCGTCGGTGGTGTCTTCCTGGTCTTCTAAGGGAACAGCCTATTAGCAAACCATGCACATTGATCAGCGAACCTACCAGGCATCTCTGGCTCTGGTTCACTGGTATCTTCGGAAGAAAGTCGAGCCTCGAGCACTTTGATATACTCGCAAAATTCTATGAGGGTGTTCTGGACAGTTCCGCGATTGCCTCGAGGTGCAATCCCAGTGGAGATATGATAGGCTTTTGAGCTCGTTGCAGCATACTCTTCGAGATTTAGCAAAGGTGGCCGTCCGGCAGGGTTCTACGACGAATGTGATTATCCAGTATATCGCGAAATGAGCCTTGTACCTCACCGGCTAGCAAAAGCGGATCCAGTTGTGAAGGTCTGATAAGCAATGAGTTGGAGAGATTGTAGCAGGAAGAGACTGATTTTACGTGATTCCAGATATCGCCTTGGCCCGGAAAACGGTGAAAGGAAGAAAGAGGCCAAGAAAAGGACATACCTGCGCCCGCTTCCCAGTTAAATGCGTACATTTCCAGCTGGATGTAATGCAGTTGGAACAAACACCCCCAGGCATGTTTCCACTGTCGCCTGGAAGTCTGTAAGCTGCATATTGAACCAGTTGAGGCACCCACATCTAACTGAAGAATGGTGAGATAGGTGGCTTTGAGGACTGGAAAGAATTCTCACCTCTCTTGAGCTTACAAGTGTCGCAAGCGCCTTGGAGACGGCGCCTCTTGACTGCAGTGGGTCCAGGCGCAGTAGACATGTTGAATTAAACTGGAAATATCCAAGAAATATCTGGAAATATGGGCGGTACCAGGCAGCGGCAGCAGTCTGAAATAAACAACCCGCAGTTACCCCAGCCAGCGCTTTCTCTCGCTTTCTCAACTGTCTCATTTGCTCCGATATATTCTGCTTCTCTTCGCCCTTTTGCCGCTGGTCCTAAATGCACGATCATTTCAGTTTCTGGTTGATTGTGAACGTGAAAATGCGCAAAAAACGAACAATTGTGTGGAAATCAGGACAATACTTATTCCTGTCAAACCGACACCTCAGTCACTACCGTCAGATGAAAAGCCTAGCAATTACCCAGAGGATTGTGAACTACGGAATGGATATAGTAGTGGATGAAACCTACGGGCTGAACTCAACAGGCTCGCCGGTGTGACAGCTACAAACACCGTACACGTGAGCAGGTCTTCTTTCTCCAAACTTTGGGTCTTTCCGAGAGGGACAGCGGAATCAAGGAATCGAGACGCCACTCCAGAAGAACTCGACGAAAAGGCAAGAGATCGCTTGTTTCCGGACCATTCGACTCGTGAGTCATCAATTCTCAGTGTAAAGGATCCGAGCTTTGTTTATCCTTGATGAAAGCCGCATGCCTCAAATCGCGACGTCGTCGCATGTCAAGTCGACAAGTAAAACAAGGGCATTGAAATGCGAGTCGATGCACTTTTCCAATTGTGAGGCCAAAGCTACCATATCATCAGATCTCCGGGGTTCAGCTGTCAAATCTGTTGCCGATCTCTGGCTATCTATATCATAAAGGTCCGTACAATCACCTTGCTTTAGCTAGGTCCCCAGTATACCACAAAGTTATATAATTTGATCATGTGCTCCTTATACAACACCAAACAATCTGACTGCGCTGCAGTATGTTGTTAATCCTTAACTGCACGTCAGGTGCTGTTACTCATGGTCCAACATATTATATAATTGAATCATGTCACCAAAAAAGGATCCCGCGCTATGCCTGCGTATTATTGTATTCATGTCTACCTTCCTTGAAATCCATTGATGTTCTCGCTATCAACAAATCCAGTCGTTCATCCTCAACCCTCAGAGCCTGGCTCGGATGTCTCGTGAAGAGATGTGGCTCAAATCTCCTCAATATCCTGATGTTGCTCCTACCCTTGGACCTCGAGAGCGACACGTAAACATGAAACGGCGTGAGCTCGCCTGACGGAAGCTTGGCCAAGTCTACCAGAACATATGGGATTGTCTGGCCTTGGCTTTTCTCATGAGTGAAGGCGTATGCAGCCGTTAGACAGTATTGTCTCCTTTTAACCGACATGTTTTTTGCCCCATCCGGCACGTAGAATGTCGCCTCGAGCGGAACCAATGGTAGTTGTCCTGGTGCCAGCATAATTCTCCCGTCTTCGGCCTTCATCGAGAAATTCTCCTCCAGTTTGTAGTCGTCTGGCCGGAATACCACCATCGCCGGCGGATACTGAAGACGCACTTTCCCTTTTTCGTCAGGCTTTATTTCACCTTCCCTAGGGTCGAGAACGATATCGTCAATTACGCCTCGAGTTCCGTTAGCCAGGTCAGCAGATGTCGCCACATTGAAGAGCACCATAACCTTCATCCCTATGCTGAGCTGTTCTTCGTCTCTAAGCTTGGCTATACCAACATGTTCCATAGCAGCGATCTTCAAACGTTGAGCAAGGGAAAGCTTCCGTTTGCCAATGTCCTCTGCGGGTGAAATGTATATCCAGTTTTTGGATTTATCTCTATGCCTGATCGTCGCGGCCTCGTTCCATTGATTGTGAGCTTCATTTCTGAAAGAATTTGTCAATGCTTTTCATGGCACCGATTTTCTCTCTCACCTCGATGTAAGAAGAACCGCGCCGTCCCAAGGACTTCTCGAAAAATCCGTGGGTTTTTCCTCCAGCACCAAACTGCTGACCATCTCGACGTCTTCCTCCGTGCAGGCCCCGTGGCGCAACCTAAGCAACATGTTATTCCACTCTGGATCCTCTACCCTAACCTGTTTTGTCAAGGAGACCACAGTGTCGAACTGCTCCCACAGAGATCTGCCTCGTATTGACCTCGGCGTGTCAGAAGGACCAGACGCGCAATACAAAGCTCCTGAGAACAAATGCGTTAGCGCACATCTTGCACCCCGAATCTTGTCACCTTTTGCATTGGCGACCGGTGGCAACTGATGAGGGTCTCCGCACAGTATCACATTCAGGCCGCCAAAGGGAAGGCTATCATCACTGTGTATCTGCTCGCCAGGAAACGACCGATGCTTCAATACTTGTGAAACGATTTCATCGACATATGCTAGGGTCGTTTTTGTCATCATCGAGAATTCATCGATGACAAGATAACGGATGGCTCCAATATTGGATTTCCTCTTCGCAATATTTGAAGGCAGCCCACTCGACAGCCAGTCAATCTTTATGTTGGGTTCCGCCGTGTTTTCTTCTTCCTCTGCTCCCTTTTTCTTTCGTTTCCCAGGGGCGACCGGCAAAGCCGTGAAAGCATGTAAGGTTACACCGTCTATGAGAGATGCTGCTACACCGGATGTAGCAGTGACGCCCAACCAGCTGTGCACTCTGTGCTCTCGGAACATCTTCGCAATCGAATTGATGACAACTGTTTTCCCCGTCCCACTGAATCCGAGCAAAAGCATAAGCAGTTGTTTAGGTTTTCTTTCCGCCTTGGTGGCCAAGAGATGATTTTGGACAATGTCGAATGCCATTTGCTGCTCGGGAAACAGTTTGATCTGTGGTTTCACTGTCTTCATTGGTGGAGCTGCGAAAACACCAGGTTGAATGTTGGAAGAAGAAAATCTGACAGACGACAAGGCCGGTGGACCATTTGTGACAGAACCATCAATGAGCGGAATGTCGAACCCGGATCTGCCAGGCTCTCTGCATCGAATACGCTGGACGCATTGGGCGGCTGCTGAGATCTGCTCCAGATCTTTGGCTGTTGCACGCTGGACATGTGAGGGGCCTTCATTGAAGTCGGGAGCAAACCGGGAAAAAATGTTTGCCTCGTACGCTGAATCCATAGCCTTTTGTCCGTAGAAGATGTTCGCCGAGTTTCCTCTCTTCTTCTTCTCCCCCTCAATGTCAGCTTCCGTTAGCTCTCAGGCACTATTGTCTATCTCGTCATAATCCCCGGTGAATCTGTTGTTTTCATTGAAAGAAAGTTCCCCTTCCTGTAGCGAGTGATTTCGCCGCGCTGTCGCCAACGCGTCGTGGAAGTATTGGATGTTACTGATGATATTGAGCTCTTGTTGCGGAAGGCTCCCTCTGAGCTGGTCGAATGAACCTCTAAAGCTTTCATGATCTGCAACCAAATCTGCGAGGTTGCGCCAAGGTTTCAAGAGCATCAACATCAACGCACAATAGTGCTCGTCTTCTCTTCGTTCCAGTGCTTCCTTCGGGAACCATCTACCAATCATCTGCGGGAAAATCTCTTGATTGGGTCTCCTGACTACCCGAGATCCTTTCCGCTTGCTTGATGGAATGTACGGAATTCTTTTGCTGCGAGGTGCCCCGCGTCTACGACGGTTTTCCTCAGCCTGGGTCCCTGGCTCTGGCTCGTCTGCGTCGACGTCCATATCTTCATTTGTCGCCGCAGAGTCGTCATCTTGGAATACGCTGTGATATGTTCTGAGGAAATACGTCAAGAAAGACATCCTCTCCAGCTCGAAACCTCTGTCAGCGTATTCTTTGGCCTGATCCCGAAGAGCTAGTTTGTCTCCCTGCATTTCTACAGTGAAAACGGGCTCCTGAACTCGATTAGTATTTTTATGGACATTAGCGAGCGTGCTACCTTGTGAACAAGCGTCGTCTGAATCGACGCCTCCGACGTGATTTCTGCCTGAGTTCTAATAATTTGTCAGCCCTGTGTTTAATTCAACTCGATAAAAAGCACCTCTTCAATAAAGGAAAAGTGGAGCACAACAACTCGTCCAGGACACTCCAGTAGATCTTGACGTATGTGTGGGATGTGACTGAGATTCCCCAGCCCATGACGAGCGAGACTACTTCAGGACCGCTCATGTCCTGCGCCTTGTTTAAGGTATTGCAGCACCGAATAAGCAATTGACGGTTAGTGTCCTTCAAATTCGACGCTAATCTGACTGGAGGTTTGAATGCGAAAGTTTCGGCAAGGAGGGCTGATTTGTTGTGATGAACTTGCTGTTTGAAGGCGTAGTTGCCGACATAAAAGCTGATGTCTTTCGTTTCGAAAGCGTTCATAATGAGCTTGATGTCTTGATTCGCCATGAGGCATGCCATTATTGGAGGACAAAAGCTGTTGACCATTGAAGAAAGGCGTTTTGGCCCCCAATTTCCGGTGTCGCTGACCCAATCTGCTGCCGCCCTTGCAAAAGGCGCTCCTCTCTTGCATCTCTTTTCGCCCTGAATAACTTGGATACATTTGTTTTCTGCACAGGAATGAACCTGAAGCGCTCGCGCGAGCTCGACCTCTCTGGCATTCTTGAGCTGGTCGTAATCCGGTGTAGAGGGAGGGATAGGATGGGCATTGCTGACCTCTGTCTTCCTTTTCAGCGATTTGGTCGCCTTCTCTCCTAGGTTCCCAACCGTTGCCCTTATATTTGACGAAATGAATGCAACCACCCTCGCACGAAACTCTGGATCTTTAAGCGACTCTTCCATTCGTCTCGCAGTAGGAGCGTAAAGCAGCCACATCAATATGTGCAAGTGCAAAGTTCCTCTTCCCTGCGCCTCCACCGCCCTGATGCATGCCTTCACCTCTCCAAAAATTCCTGTTCTAATCTTCACCTTTCCTCTCCTTCCAGAAACATCAAGACCTGCCAAGCACTCGATTATCGCAGTTATCACAATTTGGAAATATTCCGCTGCCGCATACGGATCCGAGGCGATGTTAACCGCTCTTTCTGTCGCTGAAGGCCCAGTCTGCTCCAAGAAATTGTCCAGGTCAATGTTGACACCACAGAGAAACTGAGCGATTGGGTCCTGAGTGTCGCTCGGATTCCACGTCATCCAGAGCGAGGGTGGCCTGCAAACCATAGTTGTCCCCCAAATTTTGGCCCGCATCGCTCTCCGAGCCTTGTTTGTGCCTTGTACTCGAGCCTGAATCGCTGTCACCTGTTGACGCAAAATACGCATGGTGGGATTGGAGAAAGATTTTCCCGCAGCTTCCTCCTTGCTGGCGTCGACAAAATCCTTGGGAGTGAGAGCAAGCAACGCGTGCTGATGACGAGCAAAGGACGATCTTTCCATTTGAAGTTTCGCAGAAGAGCACAGTTTGCGCTTTTGGAGTACGCCGAATACCTGGAATACAAAATGTAGATCCAAGCGAAAGCGCTTGTCGTGATATTGCAGTGCCCATCTTGTATGCTTCCCATATGGAACCTCGTGCCGCCTCGCAGTTTCGAAACTGCCTTTACCATACGGGAAAAGCCACGGAAAGCAGCCAAGCAGGTGGTTCAGGTTAGAAGGCCTGCCGTCAGTCCTGATTCCAGAAGGTTGTATCGTTCGAGTGTATTCGTTGATGAAAGCACTGCCGTGACGAATTGTGTATTCCCTGGCGGATTCGGACGCGGTGTCGACGGTATTCGCCAAGGCATGCATCATTAGATCTGTGTCGTTGACGCTGTCAGCACACACATCAACGAGACTGTGAGCAAATATGGGAATGACATCAGGACCTGGAAAGGTTACATTGTTGTACTCTGCATTTTGATGTTCAAGAAATACCTTGTTCGTCTGGGACCTTGTCTTCAAAGCCATCCGCTCTTTCAACCCCATCTCCGATATTGACCAAATCCTCAACAGTGACGCCGGATCCAGTGGCCATTGGGGTTGAAGATTGTGCTGTGCAACATGTCAGAAAAGAAATTCGCTGTGCTATGGAGTCTGGTTGACCTTCTCTGAGATCGTCTGCCTTGAATTCGGCATCGTCGGGAACATAATTGTCTCTCTCCTGTTCTAGCGCCTCAACATTGTCCATATGCCTAGCTGTCGCCCATATACACTCCGGGACTCCGTCGTCAGGTAACGCCTCAAGCCTGTCTTCGTCAATGATGATTTCGGCGTATAAAGGATTATTTCGTTTGAGTTAGACTAGAGCAGCCAGAACTCTGTACCTGCGAACAGCCATCAGAGGCTGCATGAAGCTCTTCTTGTACCCCTTGGGTCCGACAAATGTTACTCCGATGGTCGACGCGAGTATATTGATGTCGGAAGGGAATCGGGCATCGACGGCCATGGCTGCTATGCCGTCCGTGGACAAAGCATGTGTCGAAACGTTGCCCCTTATGCCGCTTTGAAGACCGTCTCTCGACCAATACTTCGCATTTGGCGTTTTCAGGTAAAGCTTAACGATGTATGCCACTGGGAGAAATCAGGCGATCAACAGTTTTTCGGATAGGGTTAAGCAGGTCAACTCAAAGGGAACATCTCCAATCCACATGTCGTTTGCCAAAGCTAATGGCGGAAGTCTTTCTTTGTTGAGATCGGCAAGACAAGGATGGCAGACGTGTCCTTGATTGGCATCGCTGGTTCGGTGCAGCAGTGCGCCATACGTGAGTCGGTGAGCTGGGTGAGGTTGGACTGGCGCAAGAAGATGAATAGACGGTATTGTCGACAAGCTGCAATGAGTAGATTCCTTTTCGCATACATTCCCAGCGCAGACAGCACAAGCGACTACTGACAGAGCCTTTGTGCCAGTCTTGTCAATGTAAGCCTGAATGCAATTGTTGATGATTTCTTGCGAAGGGACTTGAAGGAAATTTGGATGAATGGTTTCGTTCGAATCCGTCGCCTGCTCCTCCTCTTCTGATTCCGTACCAAGATCCTCCACCGTGCTCTCGAGCCTCGCGCGCTTCTTCTTTCTGCCGACCTGTGTTCTTCTGCCTCTTTTTCTCCCTGGCTGCGTCAAAAGTGCCTGGATTCCTGGCAGCCGCTCCGCCGGCACCGATTGCACAGTCTGTACAAGAATTGCCTTGTTTCTTTTCCCTCCTGCAGGAATAGCGGTTCCTTCAGGCAAACAGCTCAATAGTTGTGAAATTGTGAGGCTGGTGAGCTCGTCGCTGGTGTAGTCCATCGCAATGGGATAAACAGGGGCTGGGGAGCCAGAAAATGAGACATTGATCGGTTTCCTCGCTTGAATTGTTCAATGAGTTAGGTAGATATCGCTTGCATTTGACTCTACGTGCGACAGGTCTAGGTAGCATCAGTAAAACTATAGTTGCCATATACTGTCTGCGAGAGTGAGCGTTAAAAAATAAAAATAAAACTCAAACATGCTGGTTAGCGCACCTTGGCTGGAATCCAGCCTGACCATTGTATGTATGGTGACTTTTTTATGAAGACGGACATCTGAGCGGCCAAGAGGTGTCATGTCGACGTGTGACAATACTGTCACTCTTTCTCTTTTCACGTCTGTATGCGGAATCTGGTGCAAAGGACGTCGACCTTGCCAATCGCAATGGCCAGGGCATTTCGTGGGTCCCTCTCGTTCTGATTCAGGTTCATCAAGCTCCTGTGACAAATTGGCGTCGATCGCGATAAATTGAAGTTCAGGGGATGGAAGGCCACTGCAAACCCTTCACCATGGACATTTCAGCAATTTTCGTGGTTAGAGACATTACTCCCTGTTCTCGGGACAGAATCACCTCGTACGTTAAGGTTTTCACGACACGTCCTAGCCTGTCGATCACTGTGAATCCGTCCCAGGATGAGTTTCTCGGCACCGGGGATGCAACGGTCGTGGCCAGAACTTGGACGAGTAAGTTTTTGTCTTCCTCCATTCACGATTGCGGAATCATTCCTTACAGGCTATTGAGCTGCAGGCCTCACTCTGTCTAATGTCTGTTACAGGCCGAGTACAATTCACATTCAGCCTGGTGCGAAATTTTCTCATCTTCTGTCGTGGGATTGGCTGACTGCTGCTTTTAGAGCGATTCTGTAGAGTTCTGGTTGACACAAGCTCCGGCAACCGCTTCGAATTGATTCTCTACAGCGGAGTGGGGATTGTCGTGGCACCAATCGGTCGTGTGGCTTGCGTATATTTTAAACGGGGATACAACCTTTTGCGCTATGCAGAGCAGGGAAACAGATATTGTATTTTCTAGTCTTGCAATGGAAAATTATCTCTGGGAGTCGGCTACAAACGGAACATGTATTACATTTTGCCTCGTGAACCGGCTGTTCTACAATACTTATTAGCACATACCTTGTCGATTCTCCACCTGATATTGCTATCCTTGAAGTTATCCGAAAATGTGTAAGCGCTGACCTGCTTGGTTGTTCCCCTCCATCGGAATCGGTTAATGTGCTCCACCTCGCAAAGTCTTCTCCACAGAATGGGGCATTCGGCCCTGCAGGGACGCCCAAGAGTCGAGGTGTTGTGAACGAAAAGCTCCCTGTCGCTTTCTGGAACATCATCCCATCGACCATCTATTTCTCGATTGTATCTCCAGATATTCAGGTATCGAACCCCGTCTGTTATCATGTTCGGGTAAAGGCTGATCAGCTCGGTGCCAGTGAGGATGTTCATGAAGGTTGTATCCCGCATTCCAACTACGGTTTCCATTACGTCGAGACTGGGGCTCTCGTAAATGACAATTGAAGAGAGCTGCTGGGTCGTAAGCGAGGCGCGTACGAACTTGGTCGAACTCACCATGTTCCTCAAATTGTAAACAGTGGGGGCGTCCCTTTCGCCTTGCACCTGGCCGAGTAAAAGATACTGGGTGCCGGTCAAACCTTTGGTGAAAAGCTCGTCCGTGAAGAAGTGGACAGCCTCGGGACCATGTCCATTTGTGACCATGATGCAGAGATCGTTTGGTGAATCTTTTCCGCTGGTCAATCCCATAAGGTGGGAGGGAATTGCACCGATGATGCAACCGCCTAATGCTGCGAGCTTTAAAAATACGAGATCCGCAGCAGCAACATCGAAAAAGGTGCTGAGTGCAGCGTTGATCCTGCCGAATATCGTGTCGCGAATGGTATCTTGAACCGTGCGGCTTGCCCTTGACCAAAAGACGAGGTCATTGAAACCAGCGCCGTCGAATATGAGGCGATAAACGTCATAGCAGAGAAGTGCCCATTTGTGGGTGAATTGAGGCGAGGTAGTCCAGTCTAGAGCTCGCTGACGAGTGTCGAGGACGGTTGATGACACAGATAATGTCGCTAGCAAAGATCTGACAAAGATGAGCAAACGCAGGCAAATGACAATATAAACTGACTTGTCGATCACACTCAGAAGACGACCAACATATTTAGGGAAAGGTACGAATTCTCCGGATGAAGAAGTGCCGACAATGACTATGTCACCGGACCATTTGCCTCGTAGCACACTATAACCCCAGTCTATGTTGTCAAGGTTGTCCTGGTTGGTGAAGAAGACATGATAGTCGGTCTCCTGGATAGTGACGATTCGCTTATATTGCTGATGGCGCTCTACAGATGGGATAAGCAACCAAGAGGCGTAATGGAGGTCGTCCAAGGTCGGCGCGGCTCGGCCGAGTTCGATGGGCACCCGAATGTGATGAGTTGCACCGTCGTCTGCTGAGCAGAGCAGGCCGGGGACGTATTCATGGTACGGCTATCAATAGTGAGGGAAAGGTACAGGAGGAAAAGTTTGGCTCATGTTTCCATAAAACGAGGTCGCATTCTTCATTTCTTGGGCTAGGGCAGGAATCATGGTGGCGATTGTGAGGTACTTCCTTTTCTTGGGGTTTTTAAAAGGGGGAGAGTAAAAGCAGTAAATTGGCTTACTGTTTGTGATCATAAGAAACTTGACGACCTCACGACCAGCAAAGATCGTCAAACAAGTCCCTATCTTCAAAACTCACAAACACCCGACGACAATACGTATGGGGTTCATTCGTCCCCATGTCCTTGTTTTCCTTGCCCATCCGAGTCCAGTTCAACATTTTGGCGCACGCTGAGGTGGCAGACATCTATGCTTTTGGTCAGGCCAGCATTGCTTCCTCAGCTCTGATGAACAGTTACCTGGAGCATGCATTTGACATCGACCGTCGACTGATGCCTTTCTTCAACAACGTGGACAACATGGCCTTGTTTCGAGAGGCGCTGAAGGATAGTGCGGCGTTGGTAACAGGTCCCTTCATGCTGAATCTCTTCGGCAGACAGGACCATGTTAACAAGAAACTCGTCATAAGCGTTTGTGCTGGCGATGGCGCAAGGCTTGTACAATTCTTCATGCGGATAAAGTACCGATATGTTCCGCATAGATACAATACCCAGACCTGGCTCGAAGAGCTACAGGATGCGAACGCCTGGGGAGCTAACCCACGTCCTGATGAAATGAGTGAGAATTGCCTGGTTTCGATTGCATCGACTGCTTACATCGACAGTCCCGGTGGTCGGATCACTGCGGTTCTACAACAGTGGGGGGTATTGCATTCAACTGGATTTGACGAGGTGTTGCGCCTTTGAGGCGTTGATTTCCTGTCAATCAAGTAAGCATTCAGTTCAATGGTCGAGTGTCGGACTAACTTTCATAGCCTTGTTGCTCAGCGCTTTCGACGGGGACATCGCCTTTTGTCTCTACCCTCATCTATTGTTCGTGTCTAAGGGAAATGCGGTGTTGGATGGGAGCGTAAGGAGCAGCAAGACTGTCCTCGACTACTACAGCGACGGCTGGTCTGTCGTAGCTGAGACCGGTACACGGCAGACCCTTGACGAAGCATTGAGGTTTGTCGGTGATTCGGACACCTGGGTTTTGGGTTTCAGCGAGCACAACCGGAAAGGGATTATGGGAGGTAATTACCTTTCTGTGAATTCTTGGGTCCTGAAATCGGGCTGGCGACCTGGGCAGTTTAGAATGGAGCACGATCGATTTGGCTCTAGTCGAATGCACTCAGATTATTGCGTCGTGGATTTCGACGAAGCTGTCAGAGTATACAGCGCAGTGCTTGACAGCCACCATGGCGATAAATGGTGCGTAACCATCGCTTGGCTGGAGGAGGCTGACAGTATGCAGTTACGACTCGCTATTCACTGTCGCTGTAAGCCAATGGTATGAGGAGATGAGGAAAGCCGAGGTCATTGGCAGCGAGGGAAAGAAGAAAAAGAGAGGCAACTCTGCGGGTCAACATGCTGATCAAATCAAGGATCATGTACTTCGGGCTGAGTAGGGAGTCAGAATAAATTACGTTGGTTCGGTCGAGGTTCTTCCATGTTCGCAAACGGTTGGTTGCGGTTGCTCAAAACGATTTGAGGGGCTTGCAGGTCAGGTGATTTGCGTCTTTCCTCTTACTTTCACTCATGGTCTGTTCTCCTTTCACAAGCATTATGGCCATGTCCGGAATAGCAGACGTCATCGTGCTGCGCCAGGTCTCTCGTCCCTTGAAAAAGGATGTGGATGCTTACCTGGTACTTGCTTTTGACGTAGAATGCAGACTCCACAATTTTCTAGGAAACAGAGAGCTCATAAAGCGCTTTCGCAAAGCTCTGAAGAAAAGCGGCAGTTTGCTCTCGGGATCCTTTATGCTTGCCTTTTTTGACCGTAGGGAGTTCAGGGGGTCAGACATGGACATCTTCATGCCAGCCATTTTCGCTGCGAATGTTGCAGAGGTTTTGCTTATGGCCGGTTTCAACTATGTTCCAAGACGATGGGATGAACGTCTTTGGACTGAGCGCTTGAGCGACTATGTCAATTGGGAATCTACTTCAGACAGTGAGCCTATTACAATGAATGCTAATGTCTGGCTGACAAGATTGACAGCAATAATCGGCGTGCTGGATTTCTACAACGAGAAGTGGCAAAATATACAGATTGTGGTCACTCATCGGGCTGCCTTCGATGCGATATTGTCCTTCCATTCCAGTGCGTTTTGTCTGTCGCCAGGGGATCGCGCTGATTGTTCCAAAGCTGTCGTGATGAACGCATTTGATGGCAAAACTGCTTTCTCCATTTACCCACTGGCGACATTGAATGCGTCTATCAACCTGGCGCTGGATCTGCAAACCTCTAGAGGGCGAGACGCAATAAAGAAGTACAAGGATCGAGGTTACGCGCCCGAGATAAGCCTTGGAACGTACCCCACCTTTGACAGATCTATCCGTTGCATCGGCGACGCTGGTACCTGGTCGATGACTTTTGAGGACGACGGCAAGATATCCATGGGAAATGCGCTGAACTTGGGAAATTTGCACGCTGAATCGTGGTCGTTAAGGGAGGTCACATTGGGGCCAAGCATCCACTTTGAATATTTCACAATCAGAACCTACGAACACCAGTATTTCAATGTGGTCAGCGAGGATATCGCTATCAGGGCTTATGACGCAATGGTGTCGGCGGGACCTGAACCGTGAGTCTTGGATACTGTTTCGCATCTGAAATGACTGACGGTCATCAGCGACATGGACGTTTGGGGTGACTTGATGTTCAAATGGTGCCGGATGGCGCAAGATCAGACGAGAGCCTTGCCAGTCGACACAACCAGTGAGGTTATCTGGAATCATTGGAGCGCTGCTTGGTCTAGGGTAAACCTTTCGCGATGCGCTAGGTTGCTTTAGATCTATCCGACATAACCGGTAAGGTGATTTGGAATCATTGGAGCGCCGCTTAGTCTAGGGTAAACGTTTCACGATGCGCTAGGTTGCTTTAGATCGGATACATGTTTGGACAATAGGAGTGGTTTTCTTGGATTATTTATGCTTGAAATCCCAAGTGTCATGGCGCAAACGCACATTCGACAGCATGCCCGGTCAGACACCAGCCTTGGTCGAGGAACAATACTGACGCATTGGACAGATAACTACAGTGTCGAGCATCAGGGAAGAGGGCATGGCCATGTTCATTGCGCTGTGTTTATTGGGCTGGGCTTTCAAGGAAGGGGTCAAGAGAACCTTCATCTAGGGATTGGGTCTCGCAGGACAAACAGGCGACGAGGAGAAGTGGCTGCCAGAGGAGGCGAGAATCAGTTTCCAGGAGCTCAAGTGTCAAATGGTATCCAGTGATTTAGTGATCAGTGTCTGGTCGTATCCAGTGATTTATTGATCGGCGTTGAAAACATATTCACATTTGTGATCTGGTTTTACTTGGTTTGGCTCCTGGGCTCCTTTCATGGTGAGCAATTTAAGGTGGTCTGGAAATTGAGTATCTTTAATGGCTGCCCCTAGTAACCTCACAATTCCCGTCAGCGCTGCGCAAGCACGTCTCAGCGACAGTTTCGTTTGGGCTCGCAAAGGCCGAATCGATAGGCTGGTGTCAGCCACGGATGCCTCTAATACCTCGATTGCTGTGCCTCCACCAGCTGTTTTCACTATAACAGGGAGGGTAAGCCCAGTTAATTTCTTCACGGGCATGACCGGTAGTTGCAGACATTGGCATCCAGACGCAGGCTTACAGTTTGCAGGGAATGTGTTGACGGTGGACGGTATCCGAGTGCTCGAGAAGGCCAAGTACACTGTCCAGCTCATGAACCACACGAACGGACATGCCGACTTTGGCTTCATCAGGGAAAACTTTTCCATCTTGCAGAACCAGATAGCTAAGAGTTCGAAGCAAGAAGACTTCATCTGTGAGGATCGGTTCAGGTTCATGAAGGACGTCTTTAGCCCTTTGGTGAGTGCAACTGGTTCCGCTATTTACAGTGAGATTGACGTATTCGTAGGCTGGGGCGCCTTTGGATCCTACAATGCAAACTTGGACTGGGCCAGCCAGATTGAAGTCAAGCCTGGATGACATGAAGGCAACGCACAGAGTCCATGTTCTCAACGTGTTGGATTTAGAAGGCCTACCGGTCGCTCCTTTCGACATTCGCGACGAGATCGAGGCCCAGCTGGTCGAGATTGACTTCCATTTTCAGCATCAGTATATCGGTTCTGTGGGCAAGGATAACTTCAATGCAGAGATTGTTGAAATCCGGGTCGTGAAAGAAAGGGATGGTGAGAAACACGCTTTGCATTCGAACAAGGATTCACGTTGAACATAGAGGAATTCAAGGCCAAGAAGGCCATTAAGATGGCGCCAGTTTTCAATGCTGTCCGAGCGGAGCTAGTGGTCAAAGAAAAGGGAAAAGAAAAAGAAAAAGAATTCAGAACTTTGCTCCCCGGCGAAATCGATGACACTGATAAGGGTTCATGCTTTTTTGACTGAGGTGTGAGAGATTCCTGACAGCTTTGAGACAGCCTCGGGAAGCGCTGTCGATCCCGACGGGAAGATAGAAGGCTCAGAAAGCGGCGCGAGTACCCTGGAATCAGCCGCAGGTGTGTTGCTTTGCAACAATCGGAATGGCGATTCATTCTTCTCTCCACAGAAATTCAGGCCGGCGTAGCTTCAGTCGAGGTGCCTGGGATGTGAATCGAAGCAGCCGCGAACGAGGGTGATGTTTATCAGCATGGCTTACGGGTCGAGGCAGGGGTTCAGGGGGCTACTCGTGCGTCCAGCTCCAAACAGTTCTATACAATTCTCTGACACTCAGTACAGGGAGTAGCGGTAGGAAGCGGAGGGTGTCGGAGACGAATGGTCTGGCAACAGGCAAGGTGAAGAAGATCAGGATTGCCCCCTTGCCTAAGAGCGGCCGTCAATGAGAACTTAATCTACAGTTGTTAGAGGTTTAACACGAGTCAAGTTTTCAGGCGACCAGTTCGGAAAGTTTTCACCCTGAAGCAAGGTCCCAATCGACGAAGGCGATCCTTTCATACTTAGTTCTCGTATGTAAAACCAAGAGGTGTGCGCCGTGATGCCGATTGACACAATGTTGCTGGTTCAAACGCCGTTAGAAAAAAGGCTTAAAACGATGTTCGCTCTCTCAATTGCGCTCGGTAGTCACTGGTAGCTCGCTAAAATTGTTTTTAAATAGAACTGTGGACTCATATTCAAGCTACCCTCTGGGGTAACCTTGCTGCTCACCAAAGGTGAAAAAGTGACCCGTGTGACAGATTTGAAATCTGTTGCGCGGGAACCGAAATTTGGCAGCGGTAAAACCGGACCGGAGGTGGTGGCACCGTGGGTCGGACGTTGTGTCTCGATCAAGATCGGTGTCCCACCCATGTGACCTGCCGAGGGATGCCGAAGGCCCTAAATCAGTCTCGCAAGCTTGTTGAGCAGCTCAGTGGCCTTCAAGCAGCTCAGGTTGCCACCGTTGGCATGAATAATGCACGCTTTATGCCTGAGTCCTCCTTTATCCTTGATTCAGGCTGATTGTGAAACAGAATGCTTTGGAATTGTGATTCCACTTCAATTCTAGACATTGACGGGACAGCAACAGGCTCCGTTCACTGGTAAGGGTGCCGTTGATGGATAATGATAGCTGCGATGTTATATGCGACACTAATTGTTCTCAATCTCAACACAAGGTCCTCGAGAGCACTGCAACTTTGCAGGAATCAATCTGTGGTGTATGGGAACGTTCACCAGACCATCAAAATGCCGCGTTGAGATATCGATAAGTCTCAGGTCCAGGACCCTAGACATACAGTAGGTTAGTCTCCACTAGATCACTCAAATTGGTCAGTAGTAAGTATCGTAAGAAAATTCATGATCAGAGCCCATATTTTCACTCAGTGACATGGACAACAAACTATTTAAAAGAATGGAAGTGTTCCCTGTGGCCAGAGGTGAGCAGAACGAACGCAGGAAGTCAGCAAGACGATATTAGTGTGATACCCCTGATCGGAGATTGAATTACTAATAGGGTTTCCGACTTTGATATTTAAAGGAGCGCTGACCCTCCCCCCACTCTGACCTCTACTTCCATCTTCATCAACTTCAAAAGACACCTTCAAACATTTCTCCGACTTCAAGCTATCAATCACTATGGTCAGACTTGCATTCGTCAAACGTCTACTCGGGATCCGTACCAAGCTCTTTCCCAACCTGGTCCGTCGAAGACTAGCCAACAACCGGTACCTATTCGTTGAACTTCTCGGGGATGGCCCCTGCGGCCAGGTCTATAGGGCGGTTGATACCTCGTACAGATTGATGGGTGAACCCGTCTTCGTCGTTATCAAGGTCCTGGCGAATCCAGAACATCGATTTTCTGCGGATGGCAAGTATCTGCATGAGAAGCTCTGTTTGCATCCTAATATTGTTACTCTGCGCGAGCGCATATTCGATGGCGATTATAGCTTCATGATCCTTGACGACTGCAACAGAGGAAATCTGTCCACCGTGATCCTCGAGCAAGGTGATTATGACAACAAAGATCGCAGAGTCAAGAAAATCATGCTGCAAATTATCGACGCTGTGGACTGGTGTCATACTCACGGCATTTATCATCATGATCTCAAACCATCGATTATTCTTTTGGATCACGCCGATCATGTCTATCTGGCAGACTTTGGCCTTTCCACAGATGATTATGTTTCTATAGAATTGGGCCGTGGAACGGCCGCCTATATGAGTCCAGGTTCGTGCGCAATAGCCTGATATTGCCCTTGACTAACGGTTGCGTTTTTGTAGAGTCTTTCCAAACCCAAAACAGCAATAGACTCCCGACAGCACACTCAGACATTTGGGCGCTCGGGATCATTTTGGTCAACATCATCACTGGTCAAGGACCATGGGAACAAGCTACAAAGACTGATTACCGATTTGAGGCCTTTCTGAAGTACCCCGACTCTCTCCCGAGAACACTTCCGATGTCTAATGCTGCCAGTCGAATCCTGCGAGGCATCCTTACGATTGATCCCTTAGCACGGACATCACTCAAGGAACTTCGGAAACAAATCATTGCTGTCGACACTTTCTTCTGGACATGGACGGAATGGGATCAATCCAGGAGAGAAAGTGAAAGACGGTCGGCTGGCTTGCCTACATCGCGATTGGCGGATCCGGTACTTGAGCGCCGTTAAACAGCGCTCAATTCGAGGTCGAGTCATCACTGTCACTACCAGTGAAGATTTGTGATGCTGTACATCATCGCACCGGCGCCTTGAAACTATCGACAGACAAAGCACGGTTGTCAGGCATCGTAGAAGGATCCGGTTCTCGAGTAACTTACCCTGTTGCAGTTCGAAATAAAGTGAATACAATATCCGCAAATTCATCTTTAACACAAGGACTCTTGAGACTGTTGCATTTCTGACTCAAATGACATGTTGAACTGTTTTGAATTTTCCAACTGTTGGTCTCACGGTAATATGCTTGGGAGTCAGTCGACAATGGAACGTGCTGAAGTTGTCACCGGTTTCAGAGACTTCAGTGAAACTGTGGCCCAGTACTTATCTTTGCAATCAAAAATCAACAGAGGTGGTACTTGAGACTCCTCGACACCAGGTTCAAAATGCAATCAATCTATGATTGTCAACTTTCCGATACTGTATTCCAGAATCTTGGATGGGACTTGCACGACCTAAGAAGCCATTATCGTCGACAAGTCATCAATCTGAATGATGCAGAATCCAACATCCAATATCGAGATAGTAACCGACAAAAAAAGGGTCAAATAACATATACCAAACATTTATGGTAGTACTGCTATAGGTTTTAAATAGTTACGGATACACCGACACCGTCAAGTAACGTGGGAGTAGTGGTCAGTACTGGCGTTCGTCCAGCATCCCAAGATACATAATCACAGCCAATATGCGCCTCGGCCATTCCTTAACAATATAGAAAGAACTCGCCAAAGGATCTCGAGGATACAAAGTCGGTTCCTCGAGACCGGCCTCGTCTGGCCTCGTCTTCGAACCACATCCAAGAAGGGTGATTAACATGACTGCTCGTCACGCTTGCCAATCCATTGCAGAACTTTCGTTCCAGTGAAATAAAACTCCACGTAGTGTGTCTTGGACTGTAGTGGGTGACCTAGGGTGGCGATTAAACAAGAAGACAACATAGAGATTAGCAGATGAACTGACGAGCGGAGCAGGCCCTGAAAGGCAACTCGCCGTCTTCCGAGTGACGTCGAAACGGGAGCCCAAGCTCATCGATGGTCGTAATCGGAATGTTGGAGTCACTCATGCATGGAACATAGAGCTCAACGCAGACGGCTTTCAACTCCTCATCATCACTGCAAGGCTTCGTCTGGATGGAGGACTTTTTGGCCGGTGGGTAGGAACTAGGAAGCCAGAGGAACAGAGGGAAGATGGACATATGACTGGCTCTAGAGTCAGATTGCATGCAACAAGTTGCAATTTTAACCATAGCAGGATCGTCACGAAAGGATCCATCATCCATCGTAAGCTAAGTATGGCTAGGTCCAGATTGGGACTGAAGATCCTGGAGGTTGTTTACCAGTTCATGCTCCATCGCAAGTGTAGCGTACTTTGGTTGTTAGCCGAAAGATACAACACTTCCCTCAGGGTGCGTTTAGGCAACTTAGGACCTGAGGTTGTTCGTCGAGCTAGGTATACTTGTAGGGACCGTTTCGCAGTTTAATGTTGAGCCAAACTAGCAGTCGTATGATACTCACCACTTTTCACGTCTAGGTTGAAGAGATTGTTGGAATTATAGAACGTCGGTACGGGTTGTGATAATCGTCGATCTTGTTTCTGAGGGTTTCGGTGATCCCTATGATGATACCGGTGATAATGAGCGAGGTTACAATAAGCGTGAGCTTATAGTTTCCTATGCTGGATGATGTTGAGGTTGCCCTTAGAGATTAGAGGGTCCTAATGATTCAAGCAAAGCCTGTTCCGCCTTCGTTTTATCCACTATAGGGCGACCAGGACCCAGTGAACAACAACTGCTGTTACACAGAGTCTTAAAGAAAGAACAAGAATTGTGTGATTCGTAGGTCTCGCAGCTCCAATGACAATGGCGATGGTGAAGAGATGAATATGCTGAACTTGAGGTTTGCTGGATACTGAGGGCACTGAGAATTTAGTCTTGAGTGAGATACTGAAGGTCTGGCTGAATATTGAAAGAATTGACTAAACAAAGCTGGTCACTGTGGCCGGCAATGAGGAGACAATAAACAGACTTACTGTAAGTCTGCTTGCTGGACAATACTACAAGAGAGTAAGCAACCCTTTGGTTCTTACTTCACTTGAATATTGCTGGTGACCAACCTTTATCCTCTCTCTTGGGGGATACAAAGAAGATATATTTCACTATGAAAACAGGGCTCTTATATACTATTTTACTTAGCTATTATGTAATCTGTCCCACGCCATTTTACTATTAATTAATTTCCGGTTTCCCAATTGGGATTTGAGGGACTTAGCAGACTCTTTTCTTGCTTCCTTTTTCCCCCCTTTGCCTTACTCCCATGTCAGATTACGCTCCCCATCATGGATTATGACGTGTTGGATGGACTTTAATGATCTTATGGTGACATTATCTGTCATTTCTCATGTTTAGGTCACGTTATATAGCGTGTTATAGAGCTCTGGGTTTTGGCAGGGGAAATGTAGTTGGCTGGTCTGTCGCTGCATGTTTGGTTAATGTTTTGCCGTGTAGCGGTTTTTATAGTGACTCACACTACTTTTGTTTGCTGCTGTGGTGGTTTTTATAGTGACTCACACCACTGTTTGCGCCTGTGGTCGTTTTTATAGTGACTCACTCCACTGTTTGCGCCTGTGGTCGTTTTTATAGTGACTCACACCACTATTTGGCACTGCAACAGTTCACAACGGCTGTACACATCCCAACAGGTCTTCCTGGGCTGAACTAGGGCTTCCTGTCTGTTAATTTGCTCTGTTCTGAGCTCATGCGGCGATTTCGGGGGACTTATTGATAGACTATGGTGCGATCAGTGATCTTCCTGATGCGCTATTGTGTCATTGCTGTCACTAGTGCGAAAGGTGCGCAATCTGATCCTTATCGCGCCATTAGATGCTCATGTGTCGGCATCCTATTGGTGCATCTTAGCTCCATCATTGCTTCTGGGCGATGCCATACGGCGCCTATGACTCTAGATCTGTACAAGTTTGTTTGTCCCTCAAAATTTTCCTCTCCCTAGATCTCATCAACAACCCTGATTTCTCATTGGTTCCGGTAGTCTCGGGTACAGCCTCATTTTACGGTACGCTCTGGTTCTCCCCCCCCAATCCACTATTTCGGCTCAAACAACGTTTTAGCGGGACACAAGCCAGCTGGGTTTTGGCAGGCTCCAGGGATGAACGAACGGGATGATCCGTTGGCTATCCGGAATACCAGCCATCGATTGGGGGATTTAGAAAAATAAGGCCTGGCAGAATCAGTGTAAAAAGAACGCTGTTATTTTAGATTATATGTCGTCGATGCTGGCTACATGTAAACAGTAATTCCACTTCATTCATTGTCGTTCAGGTTCGGCCACCGCTGTCCACAGCGATCCAGAATCATATACTTTGCTCCTCCAGGTGTTCACCTCTCTGCATCAATCCTAACATAATCATCAAAGTCCATCGTGCAGACCCCAATGGGCTTATACGGCAGAGGGGAGAAGTTCTTCAAAACCCAATTGGCGCAATTGATGGAGTGTTGATTGGGATCGACATCTTCGAGCACAACCACTTTGCTGGGATCTTGCTTGTGTACTAAGATGGACGGAGTATGCCCTGCAAGTATCCCGTCAATAAGACGTCGAAGAAGCAGGAGAATGCAATACATGGTGGGCTGTAGCTAGCGGGGATAAGAATATCCTGTCGAAGTTTGAAGGGCGATAATCTATCCTGCCTGGTATACAGGGAGACCTTGTCGGCGACGGGAAGATAATAGGAATGCAGCGAAATCGGGTCCTGCCTCCGCTGTGGACCGCCCCATTCGGCCGAATAGACGAGCAAGTGCGCAGGGCAAGCGACGACCTCGTAGTCCTCCTTATCCGAGTTTGTGAATTCGAGGACAAAAAAGCCCAATGTAGTGGCATGAGCTATTTTCGAGACCCTAGCAAACAGTCCAGCCTCGACAGGGACAAAGAATGCGCCTGGACAGCCTCTGGAGTCCTAGAATGTATGCGTCAACATGAGCTAAGGTTCATAGACAAGAAACCAACAAAGCAGTCAGTTGGGCTACCGTAAGTCATCGCCATGGTTGAAGTGAACGAGCACGTTGTCACAATGGTGACCTACTCCATTGTCCGAATATGAAATCGCTATCTCAGCGACCTTAAGTTAAATAATTGCAAGAAATCATTCTACATTGAACAAATATCAAGGCACTCTCTAGTCTAGCTCTAGATGAAAGAAACACATCTATAGTCTATGGATTCACAATAAGTAGGTGAATATCATGAAGGCAAGCTAAACTGTAGATTCAGGATCTAATCAGCGCGAGGCCGCTTTTTGGGAGGCTGTTCGTCACCATTCGCGACCGACGAAAAGTATTCGAGAGAGCCCTTGGGATCGGCTTTCATGGTTTTGCTGCCCTCTTGCCAGTTGGCAGGGCAGACCTCACCGTGTTTGTCCGTGAACTGGAAGGCTTTGATAAGACGTATGGTTTCATCGACAGACCGGCCGACAGGAAGATCATTGACAGTAATTTGTCTGGAAGCAAACTTTAGACCAGAAAAACACGAAGAAGACGCGACGCACCGGAGTATTCCTTTGGGATCAATGATAAACAAGCCTCGTAGAGCAATGCCTTCGTCCTCGAGGAGAACACCATAGTCTCGAGAGATGGACATGTTCCTGTCAGCAAGAAGAGGAAGCTTAAGGTCGGGTCCAAGACCACCAGCCTTGCGAGGGGCAGAGGCCCAAGCAAAATGAGAGTAATGCGAGTCTGTGGAGATTCCTGAAAGAAGTTAGTCGATAACAATGTCAGAAACCTCCGCCACTGACCGAGAACAGTAGTTTCCAAAGCCTTGAACTGAGGCAACGCGTCGTTGAAAGCCAAAATTTCTGTAGGGCAAACGAACGTGAAATCCCTGCAATAATAGTCAGGGTGACTGGAAATATGACTAAAATGAAGGCTCACATGGGATAAAAAAGCAGGACCACCCTGTAGTTTTTCTTGAGCTCCCTGGTGGCACGCACAGTCGAGGAATTGTCTTACCATTGGCCAAGATAATCCGTCAAAGAAACATCTTCGAAAAGGCCCTCTACGACAGAGGCAGCCTTGAATACCGGAGCAGGTCGTTGAACGAGGGCAACCATGAAGATGGTGGTCTGACTCAAGTGAAACGAAAATTTACTCATAATTTTTTTTTCGCGTCTTGTTCGGCCGATTGCCGGATATTCCCACGATAATGTTAGCCCCGGCCCCGTGAACGTGTTACTGCTCAGTTACTGCTCGTGCTCTAGAACCAGTCTGGAGCCATCTCTCACTTGGAGGCAACTCTCTGGTTTAAATAATTAACAAATAAATATAAGATTTTCAAGTGGAATTCCTGCGTCTTGAATCAACCAGAGGCATCGTACTAGCTTCGGCCTTGAGTAGGCTCTGAGGAGGAAGCTGAATACGGAAGGTCTTAGGAGATGTCTGTAAACACAGTTCAGACGGAGAAGATCAGATAAAAGAAAACTTGTAACCTGATATTGCGGCCAAGCTTCAAGAGGTGACCGCTGAACCGGCAGGGCGGTCGTAGGAGAATCCTGCAAGCACAGTTCAGCCAAGGAATAGCAGATCAAAGAGAAAGTCTAACTTGATACTGTGGCCAAGCTCCAGGGTTGTGTGGACGGTGAGGTGAAAGGTGAAAACGAATGGGTGCAGGAGATTCCTACAACCTCACTATCAGAAAGAGAATACCAGATGCATGGAAAATTGTAACCTGAGGACGTCGTCGCTCGAAGCCAGACCAAAGGGGGGTTTTCAGCTTTTCCATGTCGATAAAGGAGCGTGGATCTCTGCGAACGTCGATCATGTCATTCCATTCAGCACGAGCATTGAAACTGTACATTGAGATTAGAGCAGGACAACCAGAAATAGAATGGACGTACTTGGCGAGCAGCGAGATCGCGTATAACTTGGCGATTGAAAAGTCCCAAATGAACCAGCTTCAGAGTTGGTCAATAAGTTGAAGCTTGAAAAGTGATTGAAAGGCTTACACCCCTGTGCCCTGCAACAACAAAAGATCAGCATTTATGTACACTGTCAGTCGCAACAACTTACTGGAAATCCCAGAAAAGCTATTACATCTGCCGCTGCCAAAGTCGCTAGTACAACTCCAGTCTCAATGGTCACTATTTGCCGATCAACATTGCGTCGCCCTGGAGCGAAAAATACCAACATGTTATGATCTTGTTCACGACCGAATCAGAAACAGCCATCCCCGTCTTGTTCTTCCTCAGGAAATAGACAAGTGAAATGGTGATGATGACGTCGGCTACCGCGGCGGTTCCCAGCCATGTCGCCATGGCCGCCTCAAATCGGTGAAACTGAGCAAAGTCTCTGAACATCACGACCGAAACTGCAGTTGTGATAGATGCAGCTAGAGATATTCAATCAGTATTAGCGTCAAACCCAAACTTGAATTCAAGCACTTAGCGAGGTTAGCGAAAGCACTAGTATCACGGCGGGCCAGAGATTGGACTTGGTGATGCTCCGAATGCGCCAGGCAAAGTACAACTGAACCGGGGTTGATGCAGCCGCCTGACATGTACTCAGCGAGCGTAGATCTTCGTAAGTTTCAAAAACATACTGTGAGAAGAGGATTGGCCGGCAGCGCTACAATCACTGATGAGCAGGGTATCATAAGATTACTATAACGTGGTATCAAACTTTTTGGAGACGTTCTAAACGCCACTGGAGAACCTATTGGACGTTCAGCAGGACACAATAGGCATCTCCAAGAAGATACGCACCAAACTGCAAAACAAGCGGTTCAAATATGAGCGCTATGTCCATGGCCGTGTTGATGGTTTCCACGATAATGAGATAAATAACTAAGTATCTGTTCCATTGGGAATCCCTTCGAAAAGCGTGAGCAAGCCAACAGCGCTCAAAAGGCAGAACTTACTTCTTGAACCTCTGGAAATAGGTGTACGTCTGCAGCACGCGCTTTTTGAGTGGGCTTCGCAAGAGAATGACTGCACGAATACCTGAGCCAGGAAGACCTATGCAGCAACAGTCTTAGAGCGCTGAATGTATATCGAAAACAGCCAACGCACCCCAAGAAGAATCGCGTTGAAAAAAACGCCGATCAACAGCGGACCAAAACTGGAATGGTTCAGGCCTGGACAGGGCGGCGATAAACGGAACCTACAAGGAAAGTGGACTCGGAACCATGGAGGACAAGGACAGAGTTTCCACTGCTCCGCAATCTTATAAGTACTCCAGGTTCTGACATTTCTGACGGCTTTGATCGTTGTGATCATCATTGACAGGTTGCAAAGATGCGTTTCCGAAACCCTTGCCGAAGCCTACACCGGTGATGAGCCAATCTCTCCAATCCGTGGTGCTCGGAAGGAAGGAAGAAATGTATGTTCAACTTGATAAAAATAGACTTACTTTTGACACAGCACGATGAAATGCAACAAGCTCCTGCGGCGTCTGGCAGAAGAAGACAATATAAGCACTCTTTTTCATGCAAATTGCAGCCAACGACTGGGTTTTATGGTTTATGTGAGCACGGGAGTCTCGGGTCTGAGCCATTGAATGAGCAAGAATGACCTATTATGTGCAGTAAAACGATTGATGATCTTATCATTATGTCCACCCGCACCCTTGCAAAAAACAGGTCGCGTGATTTCACACCACGTGTCGGTTGGTTCTTTTTTCGCAAGTCCACCAAACTTGACTGAAGTTCAGTCAAGTTGATTCAATATTCATTGATACACATTGTAATATTGAACCCAATGCAATCTATGCAGTCTCTATGAGTTTTTTGGTACAATATAATGACAAGCCCTGTGACACTCCTAGTAACTAGACCAATTTTGGGTTTGAGACGCCAAAAATCACCATTTTGTCAGCCCCGAATTGCGGGTCTGAGCCAGGATTCCAGAAAATGTTGGCCAAAATTGCGGGTCTAAGAAACATCTTAGGAACAAGTCATCGTCCAAGTGAAAATCCTTCGGTGACCAAGTGGTTATAACTTGCTGGAGGCAGTGGTGGCTGCCTTGCGCCTTGCGAGTTCGAATCAAGCTACCAATGGTTATTTTTGCAGAAATCAGGCATTTTGGGGGTGTCACAAGCGTGTCAATCTGGCCGCCTCTCAAACCCGCAAAATTGGCCTAGTTACTAGGAGTGTCACAGGGCCTGTCATTATATTGTACCAAAAAACTCATAGAGACTGCATAGATTGCATTGGGTTTAATATCACAAAGTGTATCAATGAATATTGAATCAACTTGACTGAACTTCAGTCAAGTTTGGTGGACTTGCGAAAAAAGAACCAACCGACACGTGGTGTGAAATCACGCGACCTGTTTTTTGCAAGGGTGCGGGTGGACATAATGATCTTATCCTTGTATTGAATTCTGCTCATCAACATCAGATGTAGAGGTAAAGTTCCCGGCTGATACGCCCATTGCGACTAGATATATTTAAGCAATTCTAGACAACGTGCGTCATCGCGCTTGTAGAATTGTGTGAGCCAGGAATTCTGAATCAAAAACGACAAGTACAAAATACCTTTTCACAACGAGAAGCCAAGATTCTTGGAATATAGTTTCTGGATGGTTTAACGTTAAAATCGCTTCCATGGAAGCTGCAGGTTTGGGGAGAACGGGTCAGACGACTTGAGCATTGACAGCGACATGGGCGCTGGAGGGAGCACGTAAATTGTGGCGGTGCACTTTCCGTGGTCGGGTCGGCACGGACACCGGGACATTTTAATGGCTGACATTGATGAGTCGTCAAATCTCTGTACAGTATTAGTAACGACTTTCTTACGCTACAGAGGCTGACTCGGGAGACTAGTCAAATCTTCCCTCGTCGTCTGCCTAATCTTTTCCTCTTTGAACATCGGGACGGGCTCCCGTGGCCGAGGATTTATCATTACTCCCGCCAATACCTACAAAGTCTGAACCTCCTTCATTTCAGTTTCCCCTCGGTTTCTGCTCGGTTTCTGCAGCTTGTTTGGTAGTCATGTCTAATCTCCCGTCTTTCCCCCACGACACTTGGCAATATACAGAACCTCCGAATCCATCGTGGGGCTATGCAGAGCCAGTAGACGCCACAGAAGTGGGGAAAAGGTGGACGGACGGAGAAAAGGATGGATGGACGAGCTACCAGGTCTCAGAACAGGATCCCACGTACGCTCGGAATTACTCGTCATGGCAAAACTCTGAAATGAGGACAGAAAGATGTACAATCTGATGAAGAGTGGAATCATACCGAGGCCAGTTGCTTTCGTATCGTCAATCAGCGATGACGGCGTCGAAAATCTCGCGCCCTTTAGGCAGGTCATGAATCTCTTCATGACAGTTGTCTAACTTTCATTCAGCTTCTTCAATCAGGTTTGTTTGCACTCTTGAACCTATATTCGTGTTTATAAACCTGCTGGTAGGTCTCAGGCAACCCTGCGGTCATTTCCTTGTCCTGCGCGACGTCTCCTCGCGTCAAAGATAGCGCAGCCAACATCAAATCCACCCGAGGCTTTACTGTGAACATCATCAGCGAGCCTTGGGTCCAGCAAGCAAACATGGCTTCTATCGATGCGCCAGATAGCGTGAATGAATGGCCAATCACTGGACTGACCAAGGCCCCCAGCGTATGTGCCTTGGTAACTTATCCATCATCCATGTTGACTTTCAGATACAGATTCATGTCAAGCCTGCTCGAGTCAAGGAAAGCGCCTTCAGCATGGAATGCGAGGTATGACATGCTCGCGTTCTGATGATTCGACCATTGACGATTCCGATAGTTTCTGCAATCCGTCGATCTGTTTGATCCCAACGATCCCCAAACCGTGACCACCAACATGATTCTCGGACTGGTCAAGTACATACATGTTCGAAATGACATGCTGAATGAGCGTGGTATAGTTGATCCAGGCAAGCTGAAGCCCATTGCGAGACTAGGCGACATTTCTTATGCTAGTATCGGTCCTGGATACCGGATCGCTAGGAAAGTCTGGAAGACAGAAGCAGATGATATTCAACAAGCTCTAGAGAAGTCCGTACTATGATGTTGTGCTATAGCTACATTGAGGATGTCAAAGCATGTATGTATCTCTATTGTAAACCTTTAGTCTCGAATTCTTTGGAGAAGGGATAATCAGTATAGCCAGCTGGATCCAAGCTTCCCCAGACATAATACTTGGATCTGTCGCCTTTTGTCAGTGGGATGTCATGCTCGAGACGATACGGCAGATCGGGCTGTATGTTTTCTGTCAGTCGCGTCAGGATAAAATGGCAAAGAGTTGACTCACGTTAGCGATGAAGTGTCTGGAAAATGCGATGATGTCTCCTTTGCGCTCGGCGACGTCGATGGCACTGTCGCGGTCATAGCCACCAGCGGTGATCAAAGGTTTCTCTCCCCAGATTTCCCGGAAGAGGTTGTTGGTAACCTCTTTGGGTACTGGGACATCCATAAATTGAGGATCAGATCTCGGTTCTACGAGATGGAGGTAAGAGAGTTCGGGATGGGCAGATTTCAGGTGGGCAATGAGGTGAGAGAAAGTCGGGATGGGGTCGGTCATGAGCATCCCTTGGAAAGAGCCCCAAGGAGAAAGTCGGATCGCAGCATGTTCTGGACCGACAGATTTAACGACCTCTGCAACGACCTCCTTGGCAAACCGAGTTCTATTCTCGATGCTCCCGCCATAGTCGTCGATTCTATGATTGCTGGTATCCTGGAGGAACTGATCCACAAGGTATCCGTTGGCACCATGGATCTCGACCCCGTCAAAGCCGGCCTTGTGCACTGCGTTCGAGGCAGCAACTCCGAACAAGGACACATATTCTTGGATTTCTGGGATAGTGAGTGGTCGAAGCGGACCTGGGTGGTCATTGTCGAAGCGGATATCTGAAGCCGACACATAAGGGAGACCCTCCTTTTCTAGCTCCTTGTAGTGAGCTGTCCTCCCGAGAGCCCAAATTTGGAGATAGATAGATGAGCCATTGGCGTGAACTGCGCTAGTGACCTATTGTAAAGGAAATGAGTCGCTGGACAGGGAAGGCAGAGCGTTGTATTGACCTTTTTCCATGCCCTGATTTGGTCGTCAGACCAGATGCCCGGGACATTAGCATAACCGCCAGCTCTTGGTGCTATCAGAGTTGCCTCAGTTATGAGAAGTGTCCCCGGGACCTTTGAACGTTGGTCGTAATATTCTGCAACATGCGGTAGAGGCACATGTTGGTCGTCGGCGCGATACCGGGTCGAGGGCGCGAAGACGACGCGATGCTTCAACGACGACACTCCGACCTTTATTGGCTGGAAGAGCTTCGAGGTGGACATGATTTAGAGGAAGGAAATGCTGGAGAAGGACTTGAAGAGATGATTGAGGTAAACTTACCAAAGACCACTGACTTTTAAGCAATCTTTTTGAAATGCTGACTCATTCGCTGAGTGAGCCTGATAGCCCGTTTGTCGGTGGACTGTAGTAATAGTCTGACAAATGAACAAGTTTTGATCAATTACGGTCTCGCATATCACAAACCCAAATTCCTAGTCGAGCAGAATGAGGAGGCCTTGGGATCAAGAGGAACTTGTACATGTGATATCAAATTATCGATCGCAAGATCATAGAGTAAGCGCCTTTACGAAGCTTTACTCGGGTACAGTAGCTGAAATAACAACCGATCGTCACGATGTGACAGCCAAGCCCATGCCAAGTCGAACAGCTCGTTTCCGAAGCAAAACGTGTCGCAGCTCTGCAACGACTTCAAACGAGGACAAAGTCGAGCATTGGTGCGCGCTCTTGTCGTCACTGAACACAGGACATTATCAGAAGCCTTTCCAGTCCTCTCCATGGCCAACTTTTTTGAATTCAAAAAAAAATCAGCGGCCTCAATTGACCGTGTATATCAATTTTGACGATCTCCTAGCCATATTCGTCATCGTAAGTCATCGTCCAACGTTATACCTATGTATAGCCTGTTTCTCAAGGTTTCTTCTAGCTGGTCAGCTTTGACAGTAGTCCGTCACTGGAATTTCCAACGATAAATGCTACCCGAACAACAGCGACATCAGGCTGATACCCAGCTGATACACATCACCGCATGCGGACAGCGCGGGCGCAAGTTCCCGGTGTGACAGGCCATCTTCACATTTCAGGCTAGATCAAATTCCATAGGCTTTCTTCCTTCACCCCAACCCTCACGATCTTTTCTCCCGCCTCTCGCTGAAAATGGCTTCAAATAAAGGCTATTTTCCTCGGCCTTTAACTTCTCCGTCTCAGACTTCGTTTCTATCTGCAAATGACAGCCGCTTGAGCTCAAGCCCGAGGTTTTACGATCGCGAACATGGAGACATCTCTCGCACAAGCCTTGCATCTGATATCAGTGCGACCTCGAGTGTCGGCCCAGGCAGTATTAATACGGCGCCTCGGTCTTTCGTGGTAAGTCTTTGCATTTCTCTTCTTCTCATTCTTGAATGATCTTCTAGACTCAAACCCGCGGAGGACGTGTCATTGAATCTGTCTCTGACAAGGTCAGTCCTCTCCATAACATTGTCACGCCACTTCATATATCTCTTTAGTTCTCCTTGAGTGCTGACCCCGCTGTCTGGGGAGTCTCCAACTTGCCTGAACCTGACGACGAGCTGCATAACGTCGACCGAAAATCGGCTATAAATGCTCGGGGGAACATATTCACATGTCGAGGCATGGCCAACCTCGGATGTCTGCTTTTCTTAACCCTCGCAATCTTTGCCCTCTTCGCCGGGTACCCCATACTTTCCTTCTTTTTATCAGGCAGACTCTCGACCCTCGGGGGATTCAACTTGGGAGGAATCAATGCTACTGGTCAAATCCCATCTATGGCAGGCAATTGGGGCTTGATAGATGTTGAGACACCTGAATCTGCCTTGTATATCAAATCATTCAACGACGACGGGGCGGAATATCAGCTGGTCTTCTCGGACGAATTTAACACTGAAGGGCGCTCTTTTTACCCCGGAGACGATCCTTACTGGGAGGCCGTGGACCTGTAAGCGTTCAACAATTCTACCAAGTCGCAGACCTGACTTACATCTGCAGTCATTATTGGCAGACAGGTAACCTGGAATGGTAAGGGACCTTTACGAAGACTGCTATCAATCCTTACCAAAAGTCAGGTATGACCCTGCCGCCGTCACGACCAAAGATGGAGCTCTGCAGATAACACTCTCTGAAATGCAAACTCACAACTTATCATATCAGGGAGGCATGTTGATTTTTTCGGGAATCTTTTTGACAGCTACTGACCGACGTTTTTTAGGAATGTTGATGACAGCACGTATTTTCGGGATCCTTCTTGCGATTACTGACCGCCTTTTTCCAGTGGAACAAATTCTGCTTTACTGGCGGTCTCATCTTATCTTCGGTGACGCTTCCTGGATTGGCTAATATTCACGGACTATGGCCTGCTGTTTGGACAATGGGAAACCTGGGTATGTTCCGTGCCGTTGAACGAGGATCAACCCTGACATTTCTCAGGACGAGCCGGATATGGCGCCAGCTTGGAAGGAATGGTAGGTCGTATTTGTCTGTCCGTCGTTCGTCTTGCCTAAAGAAGCACAGTGGCCTTATACTTACGACGCTTGTGACGTTGGTAGAGACGATTCTCTCTTCATCCGTCGATCTGGACTCATTTTGTTCGTAGGTACAGCACCGAACCAAACTCACAATGGGCTTCCGCTTGCTGCCACAGTCAACGGGGACCCTTACAACGGCGATGTTCTTTCTTATCTTCAAGGCCAGCGGCTCTCGAGATGTACATGTCCAGGTGAGCCGCTTTTCCTATGACTCAAGAGACTTTGCTGACGAATGCAAAGGTGAATCCCATCCTGGTCCTGTCCACAAAGACGGAAGTTATGTCGGGAGGTAAGCAAAAACTTGTCGACCAGGATTGGTGTTCAAATTCTTCCAGGGCTGCACCTGAAATCGACATCTTCGAAGCTCAGGTGCGCTCGGGCGAGGGCCAAGTGTCGCAGTCGGGACAGTGGGCTGTGAGTAACAAATTTCTATTCACCGTGCCTTTGTTCATCGTGTATCCAGCCTTTTAATGAAGGTTATAACTGGTTCAACACCAGCGATAATATGATCATCTACAACGATCAACTCACCGCTTGGAACAATTATCAGGGTGGCGCGTGAGTTTCGGTTCCTTTTAAATTGTGATGGCCATTTATTCATTGCACAAGTTTTCAACAAGCCACGTCATGTTCGACAACTACAGGTAGATTTTTGTGGCACTTGCTTGAAAGAGATGTTGATGATTATGTTCCAGATCAGAATTGTTACCAGTACGGTGGTACAGGTTGTTTCTCAACCTACGGCTTCGAGTATAAACCAGGCTATGATGGAGCAGTAAGTCCAGCTTCCTATGAAGATTTCTGCTCTGTTGAACGGATTAGTACATAACTTGGATCTCTGATGGAAAAGCGTCGTGGACTCTGAACGCCGCTGGCATGGCTGCTGACCCCAAGGTCGAAATCTCGGCTCGTCCCATACCACAGGAGCCACTTGTGAGTAGATTCAACCTTTAAATCGTTTTCTGTCTGCTGACACGAGCGTTTGACAGTATATAATAGCCAATCTTGGCATGTCTCCAGGCTTCGGTGCGATCGACTTTGCACATATCACCTTCCCTGCCATCATGAGCATCGATTGGATACGAGTTTATCAACCGAAAAACAAGATCAACATCGGCTGCGACCCTAAAGGTTTCCCAACCCAGGCATATATCAACCAGTGGGTTCTGACATGAGAGATTCTTCGACAAGACCTAATTTCTTCATTCAGATATGCAGAAGCCTACAACAATCCTTTACTGACGACATGGACGGACGACTACAAGCAGCCATTCCCCAAGAATAGTTTCATGGGAGAATGCTAACACCTAGCCATTTAATTTACGCCTTTTCCGGTCTGGGGTACTCGTCGTTTGTTGTAGAATAGATAATTTATCAGATAATATTGGAAGGAGCTGAGAAGAAGGTTGTACAAGGTGAATGTTGATTTTACCTGGATCCAGAGGCGGGTATTGCAAAGTAGCAAAGTTCGTCGACCTGGGGCCCGAGGCTCTGAGTTCGTGAATGCCAGTCGTCGGAAGGCGTGAACAGATAGCTAGAATACAAGTATAATACAACAGCTCCGAAGCAGATAGAGTGACTGCAGAATTGTCAGATTTATGCAGCAACAATACGATAGCAAACGCACCTTTCTGTCCCGACAGAATAATATTACTCGTCGTCTTCGTCCTCAGACTTTGCATTATGCGTCTCTTCCTCTTCCTCTTCTGGATCTGGGTCAGCCTTGACCTGCTCCTTCTTCTTTCGTCGCTTCTTGGGCGGTGCTTCCGTGTCAGTACCATTGTCCGCTGCAGGTTTCTTTGCCTTTCCCCGTTTCTTCTTGGCAGCATTATCAGCCATTTCAGCCTCAAGATCAATGGTTCCGCCAGCAGATGGGTCTGGTACAGCTTCCACAATCTCTTTGAGAAAGTCGAGCATTTCTGTGGTTTCCACAGCATGCTTTCTGGGTCCGCCGTGAGCAAAGAATGAGAATATAGAGCCCTGTAGACGCACAAATGATATGCTTCCACCTTCTTTGAGCCTCTGTTTGTCGTGACTTTGCTCGCTTCTTCAACTATGAGACCGAGAAAGAGCTCAAGGGCTTTCGCTGCGACCGAGTTGGCTATACGCTCAGTAATCGAACCAAGGCTTACATATGACGATTGGAGTAGCCTGGGCGACTTTCCCGACCTCTTCATCCTTCTGCATTATCTTCTTTATACGAGCCTTCCTAGAGTGTCATTCAGAGGTCGACGAAAGCCAAGAAAGGACGGACAACAGGGAATTTGGTTTGCTTGTTTTTGCCTTTCATTTTGGGAGCCGTTGTGAATGATAATGGGGCGGTAAAGATGCCAGATGGGCGGGAATTGACCTTTTCCCGTCTGCCTATGGGAGACTGGTTGGTCAAGGTGGTAAAATGAGGAGTTGCGACCAAACAACGCGTCAACAGTCTGCTTTTCACGTTACTTGGTCAAGAAGCCCAGAATTCATTCTCAATGTTACTACTACAGGGCGCCGCTGGATTACTTTTCAAGATCAGAAACCTCCCGTAGATCCTTATCAGGGTCAAATTTTCCAAGATCCAGAGCGCTACCATCGTCATTTCACGGGCGAAATTCAAGCGCAGCGACCGACCAGCTATCGAGTCTAGGCAGCAGCCTCCCGAACCATTGGTTAATGTATGTCTACTTCAGTTTCCCTGAAGCTTTCGCCTTCTCAGCGCTGAAGCTCTCGTCAGGCATCTGACACGGTGACGGTGCTCGAGAGTGCTTGAATCGAACAATGAGGAACTTGGTTGGGCGCGGATTCTTCTGCTTGATACTGACAAGCTCTTCGTTCGAGTCAAGGAGATAGCACTGTGGGTTAAAGTCCTTGTCCTCACCTCATAGTGCTCCTCAGGAGTCAATTCTAGGTGGTTCGAGTTCAAAAAGTTCAGCCCATTGGGGAAAACAGATTAGGCTTGCTCCTGGAGGGCTGATGATCACATTCTTGCGAATATACTCCCTTCCTTCCTTGGCCAAAGAGGACCTTTCGGGAAGGCATCTGACATCTCTCTTGCATTTGGATTGAACAGAAATTTGTCCAGCATCTTCTGACCATGCATTGAAGGCAATTCAAAGGTGAACTACAGTGTATTGAGGACATCAACCCTAAATTGACCGCTCTGACCATCAGTTTACTTCCTAATCTGTTGGACGAACTTCTCAAACTCGAACCATCTAGAATTGCGAAGCACTCATGGCAACCGCAACTGATCGCCGCAGTTTGAGGCCACCATACTAGTCAACTCTTGAAACTTCTCGTCAGAGATCTGGGAAGGAAGGAAGGAAGGAAGGAAGGAAGAAATCGGAATCACGGCAACCGCTGGCAACCGTGGGTGATGGAGCTTGGTGTGATCCCTTATCCTTGCTTTTATGCTGATATCTTGCTGACTGACGACTACTTGAATGCTACTCCGTCTCCGAGTCGACGAATGCTAGTCCGGTAACCGAATAACACAGTTCTTGACGGTCCCGGTTCACGTGCTGATTTTTTTTCGCCGTGCCCCGTGACCGAAATATTTTGCGAACAAATATTTTAGTGCATTGTTCTTTCCTTCTTTCCTTCTTTTACTTATGAACTGAGATGAGCTACCAACCTGTTCAGCATATTGAGAAGAACCAACCCATCCCACTTTTTCTCGACCAATTCCGTCCAAGAAAGTCTGTCATCGGGCGAGTCCCGTGCCGAAAATGGCCGGATTTTGGCCAAATAACTACATGCAAAGACTTACTCTCCGCCGCCAGTGTTGACTTTCCGCCAAAAGCCCATTTCCTTTTTCAGCGATCATAGCTCCTTTCCGCAAATTTTGTGACATGCTTACTTGAAAAGTCCTCCGGTCGGCCGGACGGAGGAGTCATGTGCAGTTGATTATATGATATATCCAGACTGCACATGACCTCGAACGTTGATCTCGCCTGCCGTCGTCGCTCGCGCTACCCTGCTCTTCAGTCGCGTTTCCTTGGCGTAAATCCTCCATTCCTCTTTTTCCCTGGGACATCTGGCATTGCTTGACTGTCTTTCTCCAAATTTTATGTGATTTCTCAGCCTGTTCTGTCGTTCGATCATGCCCGAAGAGGCCTGAAGGTGTGTAACTTCTGCAGTCTGTTATCATTTTACGGTTGACATGATTCACAATTCAGTGTCGTCTCCAGGTGGTTCCTCGAGTTCGCCCAATCTACATCCCATCCTGGTCCATCTCCTGATCATTGTCAGTTCTCGTTTCGCCAAACCAATGTTCCAGCACCGGGTCCTATGAGGCTGACATTGCTTCCGGAAAATTCACGCGTGGCAAATGCGACTCTTGGCTTTATTGAGCTCAATGACAACGGCGATGTTATTCTGCTTTTACGTCCTGTGCAGTGTCACAGCAGGCTTCGCCGAATGGGTATTCTCCGTCAAGCTGGTATTTTCTTTTAATTCTCCGCCCGTCCTATTACATGCCATTAGTATTGATTTGTAGTTCTCTGTACACCTGCAGCAGCCCCTGAAATGTACTTGTCTTCTCGCAGAAAAACCGGCCAGCTCCTCCGTCTCGACGGCCTTTGTCAGTCCGACTTGTCAAGTAAGCATGTCACAGCTTTTGCGGAAAGGGGCCATATTTGCTACAAAAGGAAATTGGTTTTTGGCGGAAAGTCCCTTAGTCTCCGCCGCCAAGTACTGAAGCAGTAACATATGTGGAGGTCACGTTACAACTTTGAGTTCTTGACCGGATATATACGGTAAATAACTCCGTAAATAACTCCGTGTTAATGACGTGAGAGTTTTTCCCCGTGCTCTAGAAATGTCACTGTCAGAATCATTGTGTCATCAGAAAATTCCCATGCGCCAGCCATGAGTCATATCGATCACGCCACAGGCAACCTGCAACGGCAGTTGCCGTGTTCCTCTACGAGAGGTTTGCCTCTTGCCCCGTAGAGAGGCTGGTTACGAGCCTAGACGAATGCTATAAAGTAGGCGACTGGAGATAGACTTAGCTCGAAGAAATGAAGACCATCTCTTTACTCATCCTGCTTGCAGCAAAGTCTTTCGCCAGGGCTCGCCTCTGGAACAGCAATGGGACAGGAACAATCATCCTTGAGGAAGCATGGTCAATTCCAGAACTGTTGTCTGCTGTCCCGGTTAGGTATGTAGTTCACCTTTGACGTTGGCCTTCTAACGGATGCCTGTTATTGACAACTGCTCTTGGTATGTGTAATACAAATGATTCTGATGGATCTGACGGTTTGAACAGGCCGAACCAGTCCCGAGGTGTTTCCAGATCTTCTCGATATTCACAATCAACGTCTTGATCATATGAACACAAACAATGTCGATTTTGTAAGAGATTCTACATGTCCTTGTAGATGTATGCTGACTCCATTCACAGATGGTCCTCTCGTGTGCTACTCCCTGCATCCAGGGTATCTCGGACCCAGATGCAGCTGCAGCAATGGCAATCAACGTGAACAATAAGCTCGCAGATTCCATCTCGAACAATACCTTACGCTTCGGTGCTTTCGCGTCGCTTGCGATGCACAATGCTACAACTGCTGCCCAAGAGCTCAATCGGACCGTGAATAAGTTGGGATTTCTGGGCGCTTTATTGAACGATTATCAGCAGTCTGGTCCTGACAATGGTAAGCCTAGATTTTTCGAATTCAGGCTGGACATCTCACCTTGACAGAAACCTTGTTGTACTACGACCAACCTGAATACGACGTCTTCTGGGAAATGGTGACCGCTCTGGATGTCCCGGTTTACTTTCATCCCAGATCGAATATTGCCCAGCTTTTCAATCTGGAGTATCAACATGCCCGTTGGCTGCGAGGGCCTGCGCAAGAATTTTCAGCTACTTTGTCGACCCATATACTGGGACTCTGCACGAATGGGGTCTTCGAGTAAATCCTTTCTTTTCTTCCTCAGTCCCGCTCTAATCTTCCAAAAGTCGTTTTCCCAATCTCAAAGTTATCGTGGGTCATATGGGAGAGAGAATTCCATCCGACCTTGATAGAATCGATCAACGTAAGTATCTAGTTATAACTAGGCGATTGATACTGACCGAAGAGACAGAGTTGAAGAAGCAGATCAGTGCAGGAATGCCAATGAAAGCCAATGTTACATCCTATTGGCAGACGAATCTCTTCGAAACTACCTCTGCCGACTTTGTGACCGACCTTTTGCAGTTTCATGTCAACAGAATTGGACTAGACAGGATATTGTATTCCTGTCGATTATCCATTGGTGACCCTCGAGGATGGAGCAACTTGGGTCGATGGACTGGCAGATGGCGTACTCTGTCCCGATGAGCTGTTGATGCTAAAACGCGGTGCAGCAATAAAATTGTTGAAGCTTGACGATTGATTCCTGTATAATATTGATAATTGCAGTAAGCCGTGGTTCAGCTATATATCGTCCACGCGACTGATGGCAAGACTTCGAGAAAGACGCGTTACGATAATGTCCTGCTGAACGATTCAAGTACTTAATCGTCGATTAATCGCGTGAAGCAAAGCGCATTTAGACTCACCTAGTTTGTTGAGGCATTCCGGGATCTTTGTTCCAGGGGCTCTGCGTTGAACCGACTCGATCATATTTCTGTTAAAAGACTTGGGACTCAATATTTACATCGCATCAAACAGTTAACGAACCATCATACCAGAGTTTCCAGCCTCTTGAGAAGAGATTCGGTCTTGAACGGATCTCCTGGAGACCATTCAGGACGTTGACGAAAGAAAGAAGCACAGATAGAGGAAAAAGACGTCACATTGGTACATAGTTCCGTGAAGACGGACAGTGTAAGTCGATGCAATCAAATCTATGCCCTAGTCACTGTCATCTTAATGAGCTGCCGTTAGCTTGGTTGCTTCAAAGCCAATGAAATAACGTACTTTTATGTCTTCAGCGGCCGTTGTAGGAGCTTCTAAGTCTTTCTGCGTGCATCATCTAATTCCGCGAGATTTTGGGTCCACGTAACGTCATGGTACGCGATAGTTTCTGATAGTTTCCGGAGAAAACTCTTTCGGGATAGGATTAGTCTTTTGAGATGTGCGATTTGAAAAGAACACCATGTCCGTGTGCCATGTTGGTGGAGCCCTGTATGGCCAAGGATGTAGGAAGCTTGGTTTTCAAAGTCTTTTCCGTCAGGCCCTGCGAGACTTCGCTTGAAACGAGGCAGACGTCTGTCTCCGTATCCGAATTCAATAGAAGAACTGGGAATTATCTAGATGTCGATCTGGCGGGGGTCACTACGACGGTTTCTATCGTCTCTTTCTCTCGGTAGCCACGCAGGATTAGCATCTGGATCACTGGCATCATCTTTGAGTGGAACAGTGTCGTCAGTGTATTTGGTTCCTGGATCAGATAAACCTGCGGGACGCTCATCCTGTTGAAGCCTGTAAGCCCATTGGGATGCATATCTGCAAGGGGAATTAGATGCCTCCATTTTGTGCACACAGCAGATGATTGAATCAAAGCCGTAACCGACAAATGACCAAATATTTCGAGCGATAGCTCATTGGCAAATCCAGACATGGTGGGCGCAAAACGATTTGCAAGTTTCCACCAACGTACCAGCAAAGAACGTCAGAGCGAGTAAAGAAAAAATGGAAAAAGAGCAATCACCTCGTCGAAAGGAAAACTGAGCCTTCAATTGATGAGGCTGCCTTATATGGCAATGCACGTGCAGCCACTAGCAGCCACTAGCCCACCGCCTTTGATCCGGGTCTCAGTTCGCTCCAATCTGTCCGGGCTTATTATTCGGTCTCTCCTAGGCAGAAAAAAGCCAAGTGCGGCTCACCTAATCAGAAAGCCAGTTATTATTCAGGTCTCTTCGACGCGTCTTTGCTGCAGCCCTCATTTGGCCGCCGAATGTCTGTGACTCATTGTGACGAACCGTTGCCCAGCTCAATATCGAATATCACATTTTCCGCCATGCGTCTCGTCAACCCCCAACCCAACCACCACAGAAACTCCCGCATGCTTTACAGCCTTCCAGACCGTCGTTTCTCTCGACAACTCTTAGCCAAATTCCATCCTGTCATTCATCCCTTGACCAACAGAGGTCGAATGGTGTATGACGAAGATGGAAACCGCTCTGTTTTGATTCGTACAGACGGTTCGGCTTCAAACAATGGCCGACCTAACGTCCGCGCTGGATGTGGAATTGTCGTATGCCCAGGGCATGTAGGCAGCACCATCGCCTTCTCTTTGGAAAGGGTCAAAGGACAGATAGCCACTTCCAACAGGGCCGAGCTTCGTGCTGTTCATGCGGCCTTGCAGCTACGACCTTGGAACCGTCAAGATGAAGGATTCCAGCGAATAGTCATCGCTACAGATTCTGCATATGTCATCAAAGGGATCTCCGAATACATCCATGACTGGAACACAAATGGATGGGAGACGACTTCAGGTGAACCTGTTAGGAACAAGGACCTCTGGCAGATGCTTGAACGGATAGTCATTTTCTATGAGAATCGCAGAATCCAGGTCCAGTTCTTGCACATTCCCCGAGATTGGAACCAGGAAGCAGATGGAGCTGCCAAACAGGGAGCGGTCAGTGTCCTCGTCAACAATTTCACGTCTTTCGCCTGACCTTCTGGTTATCCAGATAAATGTACAGAGCGAGACCTCTTGGCGCTCTTTCTACCATTTCAACATCTAAGGCTCTGTTTCCCTTTCAAATGGCAACAAGCTTCAGCATCTTTTCCCTTTTGTGAGATTGGGTGACTTGCTCTCTTTCCTCCCCAACAACCGACTTTAGCATATCCATATTCCGCTTCGTTAGATGGGACAAACCGAAATATAGATGCGCTAATATTTGTTATTTGCGAGGTAGAAGAGCATGTAGACCCTGTAGAGCGACTGGAACTTTTGCCTGACCTTGAATAATTTGATCTTGATTTTATCCTTCCATTTATTTTCGTCTTCTACGGCTTCCTTGTTACCCTCATCTCACCGAGGAATCCCAATGTTTGACACAACAGGAGCATTTTATCGAGGAGATATTCGACGTGGGCGTCACCGCAGTGGGGCACAATTGACAGGCGTCAAACCTGTGCAGAAATAGAACACGATTCGTCGCAGTCGATCGCAAAACATTACTCACGACTTCAACTTCAGTTTTCCGTTCGGGCTGGCTTGTTAGCTGATTAAATAACCTCAAGGCTATATATCGCAGCGTTGCTCTGCTTTCAAGGGCACTGTCCCAAAAGGTCCCAAAACTTCCTCTGCCTGCAAATTATCATCAGTCGATTCGCACAGAAGCCGATCGAGATCAACCTTACCATTTCATAGGGAACAACAGACCGACTGACCAATTAGCTTCGGACATCCATTCCAGACCCAATACTTGTCGCGCGTCGACGGAAACCATTTCTAAATCGTGGTGGTGGCTGGTGGGTACCGACGAGCTTGCAGCGGTAGATCTACATACCAAAGGTTCGAACTGGATCCTTGTTTCGTTTCGCCAGAGCTCTTGCTGATGCTCTTTTACTTCAACCGTAGCATCCTGGACCGCGGCTCCAAGTCGTTTCTGCTTCTGTTTCGCCAACGGTTTCGCCAATTTCTTGTCTGTCAAGCCCTTCTCAATGAGACTAGGACAGCTCCGGCGATGTTTGCTCCATAATCCGGTGTAGTGTGCGTGACATTTATCGAGGTTAATCTTTTTGCCGCATCCAACACATTCTACCCTCGTCTTTCGAACGCTCCCGGTGACTATATAGGGATCGGCTTCGAGGAGATTGCGTCTTTCTGCGGTTCGGATTTCCTCTGCGGCTTTGCGAGATAGCTTGATGCCAATGGGAGTTCTGGAAGACTTGGACGACGAATGCATTGGGTCGAATTCGGAGCCTGAGCCTGTCGATGAAGAGGAACATTCTGAGGAACCTGGGGCTTTCGATGAAGGTGTGTTGATTGGCGAAGAAATGTGGCGAGAGCTTCTTGCAGAAGCTTTTCAGATCATCGAGACGACAGACCAGGGAGATGTGGCGGCGATATTGTCTTGGTGACAAAAGGTAACGTCAGCTATTGCTTTCATGTTTGTCCTATTGAAGATGTTCCAGGGATATTCTGGGGAAGGGTTGCACACTGCCGTCGCGTTCAAGGCGCCGTTTATATTCGCCTCGGCCATCACGTGTAATTCAAAGCTTTGTTCTTCGCTATCCGACAGTCCTTGTTTTCATTTACAATCCAATCTCTCTATACAATTCTCCTTGTTCGTAGTCAGCATAGTGATCTCACAACTTGGAGATTCCGATGCTTCCACGTTTCTCCATCAATGCCACAACCTGTATAATGTCTTGTTGACTCAACTCTTGGTTTCTGTGTCTGGCCAAGGCTAGGGCAGACTTGACTACATTCTTAATCTCTCTGCCATTGAATGGCTTCTTACGAAGATCGGCCACCAGGCTTTGGAACTCTGTCGATTTTACGACATCGCGGTTTAAGCCTGCGCGTTGGAAAAATCCTTCCCATAATCGACCCTTGGTTGCTTCTGAAAGGTTCTGGTAGTTGATGGAGACATGGATGCGAGATTCCATGGCCTGGTCAAAGACTTCGATGCGATTACTGGTGAGAATTAGGATCCCTGTGAAATACCTAAAATGCAGATGTCGTATCACAAGCTATACCAATGAAAGGGAGTGGACGTACTCGATCTGTCGCAGGAAAACGGCAATCATAGCGTTTCTCTGCAGGTTATCAGCAGAGCGCTGCTCGAGGAAGACATCGGCTTCATCTATCAAGACGATTGCACGCCATGCTGAAGCAGCTGCGAATATCTTGTTGAGCTCCTCGTCAAGGGCTTCGGCAGTGGTACCCAGATCTCCTGCGCCGACCATATACAGAGGACATTTGACAGCTGAGTACCGGCCTTTAAAATGGATATCTCAACGAGTCGAGAGTACATACCTTCACTGACAGCCTCAGCTGTAAGTGTTTTCCCGACTCCGGGCGGTCCTGTAGGAGTCGATGAGTCTTTCGACCAATTCTTTGAAATTTGACCTGCCATGTAGGTTAAACACGAGTCCGACTCCTTTTGCAGAGACGTAATCCTCAAGACTCCGGGATTTCATGTGCGAATCGACAAGGGCGTGTACAAGCTCTTTCTGGCCCTCTTCCAGGTCGAGACTCGGGAAGGTTTCATTGTTCCATTTGATATCGTGTGCCTCAGATATCGAGAGTACAACTGAAAAGGCTTCTGGTAAGTCTATCGTAGCCTTGAAGTAGCGAAACTTGCCATATTTGCGATAGGAAAAGCTGAAGCCATAAACCACGGGTGTCGCCAAAAGAATATCGTCCTCGTTACCGAAAGAAGGTGGAAGACTCGCATCGGCTGACCGAACATATCTCCGAATGCTGTTACTTGTTTGAGAATATGATTGACACTAGAGTTGCTCGAGGACTCACGAATCTGGCCGCAAGCTGACGTGGGTATAAAGTTCGTACATCTCTGCAAATCATCGTAAACCTCATTGGACTTTTGTGTCTTCGAAAAGAGCTACCTTTGTCAATCATAATCCGGCCTTGAACCTGCAGTTTGATCAGAAAAAGACTTGAAAAATGTGATAATCCTTACTGACCTGAACCTTTTTATAGAAAGGAGGAAAACCTCTGATCCACCGATAGTCGTTCATTTCACCTTCGAACGCGAGGTAGTCGTACTGCATATGAGCCACCTGTCGAATAGTCTTGATCCATTTCTCTCCGCGCTCCTTCAAACGACTCAACAGGGCAGAATCCGAACGATCCAGAGGGTACGCATTCAACGCCTGGATCTTGCTATTTCCCACAAACTCCTCGATCTTTACTCTTCGACGGGCGAAGCCTATGCCTTTCGTGTTGGAATCGAGATATTCCACCTCGAGATTCCAATGGCGCGGTTCTCCAGATCTGCAGACAAATTCCACAGATAGAAGGCGCACGGCACATGGGTCGCCTGAAATAGGATGAACGTTATAGAGAATCGTTCCTGGGAGATACATCCCCCAGGCAAGCTTGAAGCTGATCAGATTCTGATCCAATAGATCATGGAGCTCGGACAGAATGCTTGCACATTCTGTGTAGAGGAATGTGATGAAAATGGCGAGGTGCTCTTGGATCTCTGGTGTGTCCTCTTGTTTGTCAGATGTCTTAAGCTCCTTGAGATATGCCTCAAATAGTCGGAGGTATCCAAGCATAGAATTCCTATCAAACTAAATATAGAAGTGAACGCTGCGTCCCACAAAGTCAAAGCTCGCATACCGTGACAGGATATGACTCCCAGGCCACATCTGGTACATCGCACAGCACAACTTTGGCCGCCTTGATGAATTGAGGACTTCGAATATGAATCTTATAAGACTCTGAAGATGGAATTCCGCCTGTAAAAAAGGAGACTCAGATTCTGTCATGCAGAACCATGAGAGTCGTACCATATGCAGGCTTGTATTCACGGACCATGACGAAGGCATGGTTCAAGTCGGCCTCTACTTCGTCAGATACGTGATCCTTGATGGTCCAAATTCCAGTCTCCTCGTTCCACAATCGCAAAATGCGTTTCCATTCGAGAAGAAGTTTACCATCTGGGACATCAGGAGAGACATCTGCATTTCCGTTTGGTTCAGTCATGGAAGTATGATAGAGAGAAGCGCTCACCAGGGTCGAGATGACTTGCTTTATATACCTACAGCGAGGCGCCGGGCGCTCGTACATAGCCCGCAGCATCTAGCGCCAGCGAGATGATCGCATCTTTAATTAGAGGTTATGGACGCTCCGTCATCCTGACAAGGAAGTTGTATTAATACTCAAAAGACCAGAAAAGATTCAAGACTCTATGATTTCAACATCTAGTTATCGTTATCTACGAGAAACCCAGTGTTTCACTAGACGCCGACTAGTTGAATCTATATTTTCACGTAGAAATGCCTCGAATGGATCAATCTGCCTGTCAAGAGAATGATGCCTCCTCCAAGTATCAGGGCGCCCGTAAACGAAATTAACGCCACAAATTGTGGTTGCTTGCCGACTCGATCAAACGCGCCCGCAGTTGGAGTTCCAACAAGAGTGGCAACAGCGACGACCAAATAAACCGCGCCTAAAGGGCCAAATTAGATTCTTGAAAGATATACAAAACATTCACCAACCTAAACGGCCGCCAAACTTGTCGCTCGGAGAAATGGCAGCAACATAAGCAGGCAGAAGGGCCAGGAGGGAGCCTGGTAAGCTTATTAGCCCTGATGATCATTGATTCTCAGATTTGTCACGCACCGGACAGGAGACCAAATAAGGAGCAGAAAATGGTAATAGATATCGGCCCTGTCGAGGGCAGCCACAGACTGAAGATCAGAATGCCAGCGAGGAAAATGGATGGTATCAATGTATTGAGTCTAAGGAAATCAGCCCTTGGCACATAGACAGACGAAAAAATCACCCACGCTCCGATGCGGTCGGCAACCAGGCCAAGAAGGATGCGAAACGTTCCTGAGGCATTCAAGATGGCCACGAGATTTGACGCCAATGCGGAGGATAGATTCTTGTCTCTGGCGTATGACTCAATGTAGAAGTACGGGATAAACATAGCGTAAAAGAGACTGAGAAAGAGTTAGGGACACAAACGATCGGAGGTCGTGGATACTTGCAGAAATGCACTAGATGCGACGAGGCAATATTGAACGTCTCGAAACCCAGTGAAGTCAAGTGATTCTCGGATTAATCCAGGCCCTTTTTTGAGAACAAGTCGAGTGCGCATGCACAAACATGCGTAGAGCATGCAAAACAAGGTTAAAAGTCCAACGGCTCGGACCGACCATGGGAATCCAATCTTCGGGATCAGAGTTTTTAGGAGAATCGGATAGATGACGCCGCCCAAGGAGCTTCCGGCCGCTACAATTGACAGAGCGAACCCTCTCCTGCGATGAAACCAGTGTCCAACGATAGCAAGTGAAGGGGTAAAACTTCAAAAAAAAAGCGTCAAGTAAGTATATAGATTTCAAGTTGTAGGACGTACACCAGTGCACTTCCGATCCCAAACAAGACACCATGAGTCAGGAAGAATTGATATGTCTGGCCATCCTGACACAGCGAGAGCATTATCAAGGAGAACGCTACGGTTATGGTCCCAAGAGGTGCTAAAATCTGATCCAACGGTGAGATTTGTTCTATGAACTAGAATGTCTTGCCTTGATACCGATGACATCGAACAGTCTACCGACGAACGGCCCACACCCATATAGAAGAGCTAGTTGAAGAGATCCTATGAGGGATATCGTCGAAGAAGAGTCATTTTGGAGCTGATGCCCAGCGTACTCTTCCTTGAATACGCCCTAGTTCAACCCGTAAGCGACGAATCAAGCTCTGCTGGATCAGCTCACATAGGAATTGGCGATCCCCCAGGTTGAGAAGCAAGACATGAATGAGCCAGAAACGACCAGCCAGGCGCGCAGACCACCGTCTGGATAATCGGCATCGAGATCAGTATTGTTACTGGCAGTTGTCCCAGTCTCGGGTTCGGATTTTTCGTTCAACATGCTTTCGTCGACGTCAAAGGAACATGAAAAGTCGCGATCGCATATAAATGCGAGATTAGGTCAGTCGCGATCGTCGGTCCGACGGAAACCACACGGAAGCGCTTCCTTCCGAGCTGACAAAAGCGGCCAACATAGACCGTTTCTTACTCTTGCCGCCGCAAAGCACGGCGAACACTGAGCAAACGAAGAAACAGCTTCATAAGATCGTCGCACCGTAGCAAAACTTTCTCGTTTGTAATGTTATCACAACATCGAGAGCGCCTTCAACTTGAATCTACCTAGGTATTGATAAATATGTAGCGAGAATGCGGAGCAAACCCCAGGCTTGATTGGTTGCTCCATTCGAAGCTAGGCCTTGTCGACGCGAACCTATAAACGTGCGCCCTGTTTATTGTCGATTGGGAATCGAAGGCCTAATACTAGACGGCAACATAGACCTCGAGACAGTATGAGGGCTAGGAAGCTTGAACCAAACGGATGTCAGTATGAATGACGCATTATATTTTGAATATTTGGGTTTCTGAAAGAAAAACTCGTGAGTCGTCAGTGACAGTGAAAACATAAAGATACAAAGCAGATCCTTGAAACATGAATGCAGCCTTGCAGATACGACACATGCTGCACAAGGTATTGACATTCAAAACATTGATAGCGGCGACGGCCTACATGGAGAGTCAGAAAAAGCATGTTTAGTTGAAGTTCGACTGGCCAAAAAGCAAAGCAGTCCCTCGCGAACGAAGAATTGACCAGAGTACTCTTGACACCTCTGTGGCGTAGGTCAGTACCCTTCAAGCAGGACAGCCAGTTCCAGGCGGCCAAGGTAACGTATCGAAATCGTCAAAAATGAGTCCAGAGGAACCAAACGCACCATAGACGAGGTATAAACCTGCAAAACATGAACCAGACCCAAAGCAGTGGCGATGAGATTGGTGGTGGCCTCGTCAGCCCCGAGAGTTTGAGCAGCAGCCTGATAGACGATGGCGGGCATTTTGAGCGACAGTAAAGTTCTGTAGAACTGGAGTGAGCCAGGTATCTTTTATTCATCCCCAAATGCCCGTATCGGATCAACAAAGCAGCTGTCGTTGTTTTCCGAAGTGGAGCCAGAGCAAGCAATAAAGGGAAACCTCAGGTGGACCCACGAAAAGGTGCATCACCCGACACCAACCCTGAAGTAGAAGCTGCGTTAGTTTTGTATCATACCCTTGAATTCTAGTAGCTGGCGAATAAAGCGACTCTGGAATTCTGTGAACATTGGAAATGCACCCGATCGGTCAGGCCAAGTTGGCCACAAATATGATTTATTAGCTGCGGTACACGGAAGTCTGAAAAAGCTTGAAATGCAAGCAGGTCAAATAAGTCCGATGGGGAAATATCTCTTTTTGTTTAACATAAGTATGATATCAACTGCGACTCACAAGATCCACTCACATTCCCCTTATCATGTCAAAGATGATTGTAGGTGACCGGTGCTACAGGACAGTGAGTATTCTGGAATCGCCAAGTTCAACTGACTGACGTACTTTTAGACAAGGTGGCTCCGTCGTGAAATGGTTACTGAAGGAACCAGGCTTCACGATTCGCGCGGTGACCAGGAATCCAGATTCTTCCGCTTCCAAGCAACTTATTGCCCAAGGCATCGGGGTCGTCACAGCCGACTTATCGAACATTGAGGAGACTGCTGCTTTCAAGGGAGCCTGGGGAGTCTTCGGATTGACGCAGTTCTACGAACATAGGTATGGTGACGAGCAGCTTCACGGGCAGAACATCGTTGAAGCCTATAAGGCTGCCGATGTCAAGCATGTTGTCAGGTCGACAGTGAAAGGACACGAAGGAGAATGTGCTGCAATTAGTCGGACTTCAAAGGCCAAAATCGAGGATCGTATAATCAAATCTGGTATTCCCTGGACATTCGTTTATATTCCGATGCAAGCCGATTGATTCTGTCAACGCACCGATGATTCTGATCAGTTTCCTTCAGGTATTACGAGAACTTCTTGACCAGCTTCTTCGCACCAACATACGACGACGAAAAGGGCTTCAACTGGAGCGTTGAGTTTCTGCCCGATGTTCCGGTTTTTGCATTTAGAGTCGAGGATTTGGGTGCTTGGGTTTTCTGGCCATTCCGAACACTCTTTGACTGAAGTCGTGTTCGCAGGAAGAAAGATCAAGATTGCTGTTGAATATCTGACATTGCGAGGACCTTGCGACACAGCTCATAGAGGTTACAGACAGCCAGGTCTGGCAGTATAACTCACCCGTGAACAGTTTAAAGCATCTCGATATGCGGACCCTGCTGCAGAATTCATATATCTCTCTTGAGAATACGGCAGCGGCGTGAGGGTAGGCCTTCATACTGCCCATGCTGAGTTTTGCTGAATTTTTGCTGTTCGTAGGATAAGTAACAAACTCTATCGATTTATCCAAAGGCGGCTCTCACCTACCGGGAATCGGTCAAGGACAGCCAGATGGTGAAGGATCTTGTTGCGAAGCTCAAGAGTTAGCGTGTGGAGGAATACCCCAAATTATTGAACATGATTGGAATTTAGACGGGCTTTTGCTTCGAAATTGGCCGTGGACGCGAGCATGGCGAACAGGGCTGAGCGCGAGTTGTGGCAGGAGGTCACAGTCACACGGCGATAAGCTGGCTATTATCGCCGGTGGCGTCGATACCGCTCCAATTGAGGTTGAAATCAGGATCGAATCCTCAGCTGCAGAATCGTCTTGGAGATAAACAAAATATGGTGCAGGATACAGTCAAATTTTGGAAGGAAACAGAGCCAACCGTTTGGACGAGACATGATTTTTTCCTCTTTTCTACGTCTGATCACTTCCAGGTTTCCATTGCAGGTCCTTCATAGTGATTCCTATCGTTCAATGTCTCATTTAGTCCTAATTAATAGTTCAATACAGGCGCCAGTGTTGTATGGGCGCCAATCGAAGCACACTTAACCTCGAGGCTTACGCACGCTACAGCTTTGTTCTTCCCTTCGATGTCCAATCGCCAGAAACCCAACAGATCCGTAAACTGTGCTTTCTTTCTAGCAGGAAATTGTAGAAAAGGTGCAGAATGCAAGTTCCTGCATAATACTGAACCTCGAGAACCATCGTCGTCGACTTTGACTTCGGGGTCTAACTCCGCTTCATCTACGTCTACCGCTCGCCCAGTACAGCGACAATCGAAGAAGAAGCCTTGCTTTCAGTGGGCAAAGGGCTCGTGCCTCAAAGGCGACCGCTGTCCTTACCTACATGACCCAGAGGTAAGAGTAGAGAATTCAAAGACAAACTAGGTTGACATGAATATAGATTAGCGCACAACCAGAAGATGCTAACAAGCTGGCTACATTGGCCGAAAAAGTCAAAGCTGAGGCAGAGACGACTTGGCAATTCGTTTCTGGAGCCCTTGTCACCTTTTCCGCTGGTTTATCCATCCAGTCCAATATCGCTGGATATGATTTATGCGACATCCGCATCAAAGGGTTTCCCTTGGATGCTCGACCAGAAGAGATCTACGACCTTTTCAAACAACAAGGTATCGATGTAAACTCTTTCCATCTTGTCCACATCAAGACATCGGCTGGAACCCAAGAAGCCGATTTTGTCGTCGCTGGAGAATATGGGGATGCTTTGGCTGCAGGACTTGATGGTATCGAGTTCAGAGATAACCATCTTTCTTTTGAAATCGGGCAGTTCAATGGGACTGGAGGCATGGGAGCTGCTGCTTCGAGAAACTGTGATGTCTTGACAGTGTCGTGGAGAGCACCGTCTCGTCGCTATGTCGCAGAGTACCTTGACATGGAGACTGCTCAGGCCAAAGTTCAAGAGTTGAACGGCCGCATCATCGATGGACGCAGTCTCAGAGTCGACATCAATACGCGCCCTCCAGAAGTGCGTTTCAGGTATCCCTTCAACCCAAATTCCATTAGGATCGACAATCTCCCAGCCACTATGACCGATTTCTCTGTTCAAACTTTGACCCTTTCTGCGAATGTTCGGCTTCTCAAAACACCCGGGTCATTCTATGACCTCTCTTCGGCGAGGCAGTCTTTGTACCGCCAGCTGACCTTCATCGGCGATCTGGTCGACTTTTCACCTTTGATCGGCCCCGACGAGAGGGGACAGGTCTCTGTCCGTGCTCGATTCATTTCTTGGGATGCAGCCAAGAAGGGCTATGACTCTCTTTACGAGAAGAAGCTCGCCTTTCTCGACAATGGCTTTGTCCGACTTCATCTTCCAACACCTTTAATTTACACCATCACAATGCCAGCACAGCAGTACGAGGCCCAGAAGCAGCAATGGGAGAATCTTGTCGCGAATATCAAGGACAAGAAGGCCTGCAATCTGGCAGTAGAGAGATTCGGGATTGACAGAAAAGCGCTGGTGAAACTGCGACTTTCGGGGTCTGTTAAACAAGCAGTTGGGGCGTTGAAGGTCAGAGTGGAAAGTTTGGCGGCGGGAGAAAAGATACCTGGATGGCACATTTCCTTCTCGTCTCCAACCAATCCCTTCCTTCGGCGATTGAACCAGCAATCGGGTATTTTCGTCAAAGCAGATTGGGTCCGCCATAACCTGAAGGCGTACGGAAATGTCAAACAAGTACAGATGGAAGTCGAAGCTGAACTCGAGCGACTGGGGAAGCTGGAGTGGACGATGATGGTGGATAAGAGGTCCATCGGATTCTTCATTCGACACGGAATCAAGGCAATGAATGAGACATTTGGGGAGAACACTGTTTCATTGCACCCAGCGTCGCGAAAGATTACGGCTCGAGGCGGTGACGAAGTCAAGCATAAACTGGAGACCATGATAAGAGAATCATTGAACTCGGTCCAAAGCCCTTCATCTGTTTCATCCAATGACAATCAGTGTCCAGTATGCAGCGACGAGGTTTCTTCTGCTCACCAGCTTGGATGTGGCCACGTCTATTGTACGCCCTGCCTCCGTCATCTTCTCGCCAATGCAGCCGATGTTCGCAGCTTTCCTCTTCTCTGTATCGGGAACGACGATACTTGTCGCAAACCAATCTCGATTCCGACTATCCAGAACTTTTTGCCATTCGCAGACTTTGCCCATCTGCTCGAGACTGTTTTCGTCGACTACATTGAGAAGCATCCCAACGAATTTCGATATTGTCGTACTCCTGATTGCACTCAACTGTACCGATGCACACCAAACTCGGCTACAGCTGTCAGTTGTCCTTCTTGCTTCACGGTCGTTTGTTCTTCATGCCACGAGGAAGGCCACGAAGGAATGACCTGCGAAGCGGCCAAGTTGCAGCACGACCCTGACCATTTGAGCGACATTTGGATGGTGCAACAAGGCGGAAGAGTGAAGAAGTGTCCAAAATGCAATGTGTATATTGAGAAATTAGAGGGCTGTAATCACGTCGCCTGTCGGTATGTGATTTTAGACATCAAAAAGAGAAACTGGGGCTTTAAAGGACTCACTTTTACCATATAGATGTGGAGCCCATATCTGCTGGCGCTGCATGGGAACCTTCACCAGTGAAACAATCTATCCGCATATGCAATCTGTCCATGGGGGAATTCACGGTGGTGAACCACAAAACCCAATTGTCACGCCTGATGTAGGATGGCAAGCCAATATCGACCTGGTGGAACAACAACGATTGATGCTCCAAGGGCAGCGAAACTTGGAGCGTCGAAGAATTGCCGAAGAGAATGCCCGAGCACTGCGGAGAGAATTGGTCCGACGCCAGATCGAGATGGTGCAGCCGCAGCATTATTATCGACCAGCTCCCCTGAACTACGAGGCCCAGGCGCGTCAACGAAGAATGGAAGAGGCAGCGCGAATTAGAGAAGCCCAACAAGCTCCGAGAGAACCTGAACGCTCTGGCTGGGGATGCACAATCATGTAACTGCAATTTTTGGTTGAATTTGACTGTGAAAAGACAATGAGAATTTGCTATCTATCAGATTCGTCGTTAGATCGCACATGGATGTCCCAGCCATGTTCATGGTAGCTTCAGCTGTGCCGATCGCAGGAGCTCAATTCCACCCCGTCTACTACCAGAAGCTTTGGACTAGGGAACATACCAGTCTTCAAGACGCCAGTCCCACAATTGCTCGAGGTTATCCTTGCCCCTTTCCTCGACATAAATGGACCTCTAGTGATGGAACATTGGCTGCAAGACGTTTCGTATATCATCGCATTGCCGCTTCCAGAGTCGTACTGATCGCAGGTTTTAGAGGCCTACGAGTTTTACGTCGGTAGCACCAAGGGGTCAGTGCCATCAAAGTCGATGTATTCGAGGAACCTCGGAATGCTAAGGGTCTTGAGATACCTCAACGAGCTGAGAAGGGAAATAAATTCATCCTGGGAGAATGGTTAGAAGGAGAAAGAATTTGCCGGAAACGAAGGCGCTTACAATGTGAAAGACCTCGACAGCATCGATGTCAAGAGCCAACTCGGTCAGACGTGGAAAGAGGCTGCTGGAAAACGCAGTATATCGCACAATGACTCATCGACTAAGACAACGAGACCAGTGACGTCCCATCGAACTGTGGCCCGGATTGGACTTCGCAGGATCTTGGACGGCCTATAGTAAACTTTCGCAATATGACGTCCTTCAATCCGTTGGCCGTGACTGCTTCGAGGAAGGGGCAAATGAATGGTATAGATGGTGCACTGAGCTGGAAATTTCTTCTAGTGCAGTCGTCCTCGAGTGTGATTTTAGTCAAGTCTGAATGACCGACAATGAAGGTAGGCAGCCAGGAACCGACTTGCGCTTCGTTCATTGAGATTTCGAGCTCGCGAACAAGGGGAATGTGCAGTGACTGGAAAACCGTCTCAGAAAATATCCCATCTATTCTCAGCTTCCCAAGCTGCATACCGGAAAGCAGTCTGAGCTCAATTCCTCTGGCCTGGCTATGGTGTGCGAACGCTGTTTGAAAATGGAGAGCGCATAGAGCGGTCATGCTGGCGGGAAACCACTGCAGTCTCTGAAGGTTGGATGCATTCAACAAAGCTGCGTCGATTTGCATCATGTCCAAGTCAAGCCACTGAAGCGAGCTGAAAGAAGAGAAGACGAGCAATGATTGGGCATGCCTCTAGGTAGTGGGTTAATCCCTGTTAAATCCTGTTAAATGAAGGGTCAGAAAGCTCATACAATTAACAGCGCAGAATTGACCGTGTACAGCAGAGAACCGCCGGAATGTCGAGACATTGCTTGTCGAGCTTCTGTAACTCATCAGAGCCTCTACATTCCACGTATGCAAACAGAAATGGAGCACAAATCCGCCGGAATTGCTGGTTGACAAGAGAGAAGGCTGCGAGCTCTCGAGACAGGGAGTATAATGGCGTGGCTTGCTATAGCGTAAGTCTTTGGGCTTTTTTGGAACAAGGATGCGGAATTCAACGAGATATTCGATGACTGAAATCAGCAGCTCTTCGGGCAACATGCCATGGGACGGAGCCGGCGACCGCGTGACATCATGGCAATCCTCTCTTCAACACAAACCGCGACGTTTGAGCGGACGAACATCTGAAATCCACCTTTTTGATTTTGACCAATGGTTCAATCGCGCTTTCAGCCATCGTCTATATGGGTTTCCTTTCATGAATGGAATGCCTCGTGTCTAACAGGGTCCGATAAAGGGTGGGATAAAGGCCCGGCTGAACCCCGTGTCCTTTGATTCATGGTCCTTTCATCCCTCGACTCAGTATAAAGCGCCGCCGTATGCACTCAGAGGCATTAACGAGTCCCTCAAATGAATACACCGTACGTTTTCCTTCAATCTCCCATTCCTTGACTGACTTGTTGCTCTGTAGGCCTCAAACTCCAGCAAAGCGAGTCTATCGTTATGTTGATTCCGATTCCGACGATGAAATGCTGCCTATGGCCTCAACATCTGCGCAACCTATGGATGTTGATGACCCTCATCCAGTCCCTCGAGCTTTCAAGTCGGTCCATGTCGTTTCTTTCATGTTATTCCTTCTGATTATCTTTAGCCCTGTTAATTATGTACCGGTCGCGTCAACCAGCCAGGTGAATCCTTTGTTCCTCAATACTTTATGGTTCTAATCTGCAACCATCTAGCTGCCTTCGCCAGCCAACACTCCACAAAGAGGCAGACAATCCGGGCCTTTCACACCAGTAGATGGTCGGGTGATTCCAGTTCGAGCTCCTCGTCGTAGCAATCAGGTGTCTCGTATACTGCAACCCAAGCCTCTTTCGCCCAAGAAGGTCACCAAAAATGTCCTGACAATGCTGAGCAAAAATTCCAGTCTCAACGAGTTTAACCCTTCCACCGTACGATCCCGAGCTCGGTCGCATCGAAGGCGTGGAACGAATCATGAAGGCTTATCAAGTCTCAGGTCGAAATTGGATGATTTCTCGTGAAGGAGGTTTAGATGAAAATCGTGGGACGGCACGCGGTGGTCTCTTAGCTGATGAAATGGGACTGGGAAAAACGACACAGATAGCAGCGCTTTTGCACCACGACAAGAAAACCAGGCTTTTGTATGAAACTGGGGGTCGGACCTTGTGAGTTTCTTTGTTGAAACATTTGGTCCGTGCGGCTGACCATCTTTCCTAGGATCGTTACACTCAAAGGCCTTATTCTTCAATTAAAACTCGAGTTGAAAATGTATGGTCTGATTGTTTGCATCTACCATGGCCCAGGCAGACGCTTGCCGCAACCCTTACACCATTGCGATGTGATAATCACCACATACGGTACTCTTCGCGCTGAACGACGGAAGTCGAGATCTCAGGCGAGAGACGAGCGGCCACCGAGCGACAATGATCAGGACCCAATACTTCCCGACGATCAGGACGAATTACTTTCTGAATCCACCCGTCAGCTCAGACCTCGCAAACCATCTTCCAAACCGTCTCCCAGAAAATATACACGAGTCGAGCCAGATTCCGACGGGTCAGGAAGCGAATGGGAGCCCAGTGATTCTGAAAATTCTGATTCCGACTCGGATTATATGGAGTCAGAACCAGAAGTGGAAAAACCAAAGAAGAACCGGAAGCGGAAACGAAAGCCGTCGAGAGCTCGGGATGGAGGAAACATGATTCGGGATGTTGAATGGCATCGAATAGTCCTCGGTGAGCCTCCCAATGACCTATATTCTCGATTCGCCCTGAATTTTTGAACAGACGAAAGCCACGAGATGAGAAACAGAAACTCGGAGACCGCCAAGGCTTGCTTCGAGCTCAAAGCGACATTCCGGTGGTGCGTAACTGGGACTCCGCTGCACAACCATGTCTGGGATCTTTTCTCCATCTTTCACTTCCTCCGAATCAAACCGTGCAACAATAATGTCTGGTTTTATGCCAACATTGTGCAGCCTCTATCGTCTGGGTTGGTTGAGCGAAGGAAGCATGCCTACAACAGGCTTCATGTGAGTCGATCATCCCTAGTCTCGTATCCCTCATCTCATGTGTCGAAAATGCAGGTCGTACTCTCTGTCATTATGATTAGGCGTCACAGAGATCAAATTGTCGACGGTCATGCTCTTCTGACCTTACCTCCCATTTCAGAGGAGGTCAGACTTGTTGCGTTGACTGGTGAAGAGAAGGAATTCTACGACGACCCTAGTGCGAAGCTTCTATGATAAGTTGAGGGTCATCCCAGCAAACGACGGTAAAAGATTTTCCAAAGTAGGATACCTTGCTTTGACTCGTGCTCGCCAAGGTGAGTGAAGCCTTGTTCAATCGTAACTTGTCCTGACAATTGGAATTTAGCCTCTATTCACCCAAACCTGGATGCTCAAACCACATTTGAAAGTCAATCTCATTGACCTCGGTGACCTTGAGTCGGTGTCGCTGATTGATGAAGAGGAACAGGTATCCCTGCAGACCTTACTAGTCGAAGGCGAAGCTTGTCAAGTATGCAGTAGCAAGTGAGTTTTCATCTTTGTTCCACACTCCAGTTTTCACAAGTTGACCTTCATCCAGGTTGCGACAAAAGACAACAGTCCGCAATGTCCATTGCGATGTTTGTGAACAGATCGTCTTGAAATTCGGACCATTTGAACCTGGAGATTCTGCCAAGATGAAAGAACTTGTTTCAATTGTTGAGCTTGTTCTAGGCCTGGATAACAGCCTTAATGCGGTACCTTCCGCCAAGGGCAAGGAAAAGGCAGCGTTCCAGGGCTCTACCGACAAGATTGCCGTGTTTTCCCAGTTCACCGCGGTGTTGGACATCTTTGCTCAAGTACTAGAAGCGAAGAGACTGTCTTTTGTCCGTTGTAAGCCATTGTTTTCCCTTTACATTTACAGTGCTGAATCACAGTAGATGATGGCCGGATGTCCTTGGAAGCGCGCCGGCGAGCATTACAATCGATTGCCATGATCCCCGACAAGAAGATAATCCTGGTTTCCTTAATGGCAGGAGGTGTTGGTAAGGACATTCTGACCTGCCTGACACTTCGCACCTGAGCCTTCATAGGTCTCAATCTTGAATCCTGTAACCACATCGTCCTATTGGATCCATGGTGGAATCCCGCTATCGAGGTAACTTGACTCTTTGATATCTATTGTTCAGCTTCTGACGCTTTGTAGGAACAAGCCATTGGGCGTCTGCATCGTATTGGACAGACCAAGCCGGTCCATGTCTATCGAATAATCGCACAAGACACTGTGGAAGCAAGAGTCGTTGCAGTCAGTCCAAGTCTCTTTTGTCTCAAATCAAACTCATCTGTTTCATAGCGTCAGAATGCGAAGATGCAACTTGCCAAGGCAACATTCGATGATGATATCGGAATACAGATCGCCCATAAGTTTACCAGGCCGGAAATATTGAAGCTATTCGGTGGTGGTACTACTTGAAAAATTCCACTAAGGAAGGATAGCTTTCCTTCTTCGCTGGTTTCTCTTCCGCTTTACTCCGAAGCTTCTAGAATTATGCTTTGCTGGCCGTAGACCGGTCCATAGGCGAGGAGAAGAAGCATTTCACGGGTATCCAAGCGCTTATTAAACGCGATACAGTCTACAATACATTTCTACCATTACATGCAATGTCATATTCTAGTCTTGAGTCGTCATTTTTCGTTCATTTTGTGCATGATCTCGAGGAAATGTATCCACGACCACCGATCTTTTGAATATGCTGGAAGGAGCTTCAGGTTTTGAGAAGCAAGATGAGTGAGACAACTTACTGGTGACCGGCGAAGAATTTGTGATCCACGATCTCTCCGATAGAAATTCGTTTATTTGGCTCTTTTTCCAGCATCTGGTTGAGAATATTAGACTGGAAAGAGGAGAGCGGGATGTAAACAAACTTTCTCAATCAAGTTTTCGATGTTTACTGCTTCAGGACCAGTGCCATGGTGAGGGCTCTGCGGTAGCTTTCCCACATCCTCGACAACCTGGATGCCGCCGGGAAGACTAGTGTCCTTTCGAAATGTCCACTGCAGCGTCATAAGAGCAAATCTTGCACCAAATGTGGTTGAACATACCTCAGGATGCATGTACATAACCTTGAGCACCATTCCAAGTGCATAGATGTCCACCGGTGCTGCAGAGATGTGGACCCGTGAACGTCTTGGGTCTCTTGTCAATTCTGGGGCCATGTAACCAGGAGTCCCGAAGTGGCCCGCCACGATGAGACCTGAACCAATTTGGCTGAGACCATAGTCAATTATGTGGACGTCGACGATTTCACGGGCTTTGTGGAAGTCCAACATGGTATTCTCTATTTTCAAATCCAAGTGATAAATGCCATATGAGTGCAAGGACCTGATGCCTGAGACCTAGAGGAAAAATGAGAATATCTCTGTTGGGGTCGAGACGACAGACCAAGCGAGAGGCGATGAACCGAATGTCGTCCATTGGGACTTTGGTCTTGATGGCATCGATATGTCTCGAGAGACTTAGATCGTATTTGGGCTGCAAAAAAGGTCAAAAGGAGCCTCAGTCGAGTGACGAATCATTACTACGCACCATGATCATGAAGATATATTGCAAACTCTGGAAGGATTCGATTGCAAAACCCAGATACGGATTCCCAATTTCCTTTGCGAGCTTGAGACAGTTCGTTTCGTTTCGGAGGAGACCGACTGTCACCGAAGGTTTGGGGTTGTGAACAGCGGCCTGTTTGATGACCTTGACAGCAAACGCTTGGCCGTTAGCATAACTGGGCCATACTGCACCAAAGTTGCCCAAGCCGAGTATATTGTTCTCGATTAAATAGCGAGTGCTTTTTCCATCTTTGCCATCCAGTCCGATGGTAAAAGGCCCAGGCCATTCCACTGCAGGATCTGAAGTAGTTTTCGGTGACGGTGTTGGCGATACGAATCTCAGAGCAAGGCCATCAGAAATCCTGGGTTCTTCCTCGACTTCGGCCGAGGGTGAACGAGGCGACACCGGTGGACCAGTGGTGAAAGCAGCCAGAGGGGAATCAGGAAGGGTCGGTGAAGGATTATCGAAAGACTGTGGCGGCATGGAGGTGGCAACTGGAAGAGCCTTTGCTGGTGCAGTCGAGAGTGGAGAAAAAGAAGGAATAATGATTGGATCATAGGAAGAAACTATCGGTGCTTCTGCAATGGGCGAAGTAACTGAAGGGACCTTGACTGGGCTAGTCGAAACAGTGACTTCAGACGAATCATGAGGGGAAAATGTCAGTGAAGGGTTAGCGGAAAGAAGTATTGGTGCTTCCGGAATGGAGAGAGCATGCAACGGTCGTCGAGTCGCGGCAGCAGGTTGAGAAGGATCATTAGATGTCGGTAAAGGGCCACTGGAAGAAAGTATCGACACTTTGGGGATAGATGTGGCGAATGAACGAGCCTTTGGTTGTTCAGTTGAGACGGGCGACCTTTTCCAGAAAAATCTGAATCTGAGACGCAAAAAGCCGAGAAACTTGAGGTTCATCGTGTCGGTTGGGCGTAACTGCTTCGCAGTCTGGGACGTTGAGCCACTTGCGGAGAAAGATTGCTATTTATTGACGGAATACAATAAATGCGAAGGACAATGGCAGTGGCGAGGCAACGGGAGAACAACAGCCTGGGATAACAAGGTCAGGATCAGCGTAAAAGGAACAAAAGGATGCTGTTTGGAATTTCCGGAATGGACCTATAAGGTTGCATGAGGAGAACAAGAGAGAGTCACCGTGGTGAAAAAAATCTACCTGAATGCCCAGCGAAACCATTTTGCAGATGATTCAGAATCAGCTAGTCAGAAATTCCGCTACTGTCATTATTTGGGTCTCTTTGGAAGAGTCTTTGCCGCGGCCTCATTTTGAGTCCGCAGGAATGTCTGTGACGCAGCGTGACAACCCTTGCCCAGTCCCAAACCACCTACCAGGACTGGAGAAGGCGCGCCATGCTAGTTGATCTATCCCAGCGCCGGTTCTACCCGAGTCCCTTGGTCAAGTTCACGCCCGCCAAGAATCGACGAGTGCATCAGGATGCAGATGGAAAGCGGTCTGTCCTCATCGAGACACGGACGGATAGAACACCTTTTGTACCATGGACATAAATTTCATCTTGATTTCGTTCCCCGCTCTCTCTTGTCACATCCATCTCCTTTGCTACAACTTTGGGCGCCCAATCGCAATTCCTTCGAGCTGATACGACAAGATATTTCATCGAGGAATAATCGACTCCCTGGTGAAACTGTGAATTCAAATGAGACGAGGCGGGACAAAGGCCGGCGGAAGACGATGGAATTTTCAACTGTATTCATTTCCAGGGACCAGCCTTGTAGCACACAAATGGACGCGGAGTCTCATGATCTCATGCCTCAGGCTCAAGTCTCCCATTCGACACGGATTCCTCAGTATGGCCATATTGTTGACAGCAAAACGTCATCCATAACTTCTGCTTTCTGAGCCTTTCTCCAGCCGGTAGAAAATCGACGGCGGTTCTCAATTTTTTTTCAGACTGGTCTCGATATATGGTCAAGACGGTATATGCAAGCTCAGACCATTGATGTACAATTTCGCGAGCAAGCAAGAGCTCCAGGTGAGGGGCCAACGCCAACATTCCGGCAGCTTTTGTCAAGATTGGCCATTGTTCATGGTTCGACAGAGATGGTGTGACAGAGCTTGGAAAGACTCGGAGAGATGTGGCATGGAGAGACAAGGCGAGCTGGTTTTTGGTTTGGGTTCGCCAGAGTTCTTGCTGATGCTTCTTCACATAGACGCGGCCTCTTCAACCATGGTGTCCTCAGGCTGTACCGTCAATCAAGCTCGTATCTATGGTTTCCCGTCAAACTATCATCGCTGGAGTCGAGGAGATAGCTTTTTGAAAGAAGAGCCTATTAAACTGTGGCTCTCTTGACTTGCCGTTGCATCAAGAGTCTGAAGATGCTGCTTCTTGAGGAAGAGATGGGGCGTCTCGAGGAGATGTGAGTTGACTTGTCAACGGACACTTTTATCGACCTGAAGATGCTCGTGCCAGCTGGACAGCATGCAAGCGATTCGCTCAGGATTGTTGTCTTCAGCTGATTGCAACCGGAACTGATCGCACTTCGCAGTTTGGGGCCACCAAATTTGACCTCATGACGCACTGTCCACTTCTATTCTTTGCTTTCATGCCAATATTTTGCTGACAGGCAACTCCAACGCTCTTCCGTCTCCGAGTCGACGAATACTATAAAAGTAGGCGAACGGAGATATATTTGGTTCGAAGAAATGAAGACCTTCTCTTCATTCGTCTTCCTTGCAGCGACGTCCTTCGCCAGGGCTCGCCTCTGGAACAGGAATCGTCGTTTTTGAGGAAGCTTGGTCAATTCCAGAATTGGTGGCCTCTGGGCCGATTGGGTATGTCATCCATTTTTGAGGTTGGTCCTCTAACGAATGCTTATTATCTGTTATTTGCTCTTGGTCCAGGCGATGATGATAACTCTGACGATGAGAACAGGTCGAACCAGTCCCCAGTTTTTTCCAGATCTTCTCGATATCCACAATCAACGTCTTGATCGTATGAATGCTAATAATTTGATTTTGTAAGAGATTCTACATGTCCTTGTAGATCTATGCTGACTCCATTCACAGATGGTCCTCTCGTGTGCTACTCCCTGCATCCAGGGTATCTCGGATCCAGATGCAGCCACCGCAATGGCAATCAACGTGAACAATAAGCTCGCAGATTCCATCTCGAACAATACCTTTCGCTTCGGTGCTTTCGCAGCTCTCGTGATGCAATGCTACGGTAGCCGCTTGAGAGCTCAATCGGACCGTCAATGAGCTGGGCTTCCTGGGTGCTCTATCGAATGATTATCAGCAATCTGGTCCTGACAATGGTAAGCCTAGATTTTTCGAATTCAGGCTGGACGCTCACCTCAGTGATAGAAACCTTGTTGTACTACGACCAACCCGAATATGACGTTTTCTGGGAGATGGTAACAGCTTGGATGTCCCGATTTACTTCCATCCCAGATCGAATATTGTCCAACTTTTCAACCTGGAGTATCAGCATGCCCCTTGGCTGATAGGTCCTGCACAAGAAAATTCAGCTACTTTGTCGACCCATATCCTGGGACTCTGCACGAATGGGATCTTCGAGTAAATCCCTTCTTTTCTTCCTCCGTCCTGCTCTAATGTTACCAAGTCGTTTTCCCAACCTGAAAATCATCGTTGGTCACTTGGGAGAGCGAATTCCATCTGACCTTGATAGAATCGATCAACGTAAATATCTGGATATTTAGATTGTAACTCATGTTTCTTTCGAATCAAGTATTGGGCGAACAGAAAGCTTTTAAAGTAGGTCCCCAGGTCCATCAGTTTCTGAACAAGTGTCTATGAGTCGGGCATCTCGAATTCTTATTTCAAAGTTTTTTCCATCGCTCATTGTCACTGCAGAATATCGAGCCTTGAACTAGATAACGTTTATAGCGTAAATAACGGAACAGAAAAGAAAAAACTGTTATGCGATGGGGATCGAACCCCTGCCGTGTGATGGAGGTTATGCATTGCATTGCGTCGACAGCGCGCCTGCCGATCTACAATCTGGTATCGTGGGAAATGACATGTTTCTCCCAGGTACCAGGACCACACGGTCTTCAAGAAATCCTGCTCGGAGCCTTAGCCTGACACTTCTCACAACTAGCATTATTGCACAGCATTTTTTTCTTCCAGTCCACTGTCTTTCATTGCCTTTCGGTAGATTGCGGCTATTCAGAAGCTGTATCATTGCTGTTCAGCTTCTAATTTCTAGTCTGAAATCCAGCGCCGAGCGGCAGAGTGCGGCGATGAAAACCAGGACTTCATCCGCATGATGCTCATAGCCTTGACTATTCCCGCTTCATTTCTCTATTTCTCTATCCATGCCACGAATCCTCAACAAACGACCCAGAAAAATGTCTCTCAATGACAATGAACCTACGAATATCCAGTGGCTCGAGCATCTCCTTGAGGTGGTCACATTACTTCAAAGTGCGAGCAATTTGGCTCCTGTTCCTTATGTCAATGCTGGCCTCACCCTCATTGTGCATATCTTGAAAACTATCAAGGTCAGTTTCTATAAAATGCGCAGGTTAACTGACCGACCATAACACAGACCGCCAGGCAAAATCAGGACGACTTTCGTGAGCTTGTTACTAGCATCGTCGGGATTGTCACTTTGGTCCGGGATGAAATTGTCAATCCGAAGCTGCAGACGAATTCCTCAGCCTTCATGGCCCACTGCAAGGCATTTAATGAGTCCGTAGCGTCAAATCTCAGATTCTCTTGTCTTACTAGTTCTCTTCAGGTCCTTGCTCGACATAATCACTGAAATCAACAACAAATTACGCTCACTCAGCGGGGCAAAGAAATATCTGCTGTCTGGTGCCATAAAAGACGATCTACAGAAACACCAAGACCGTATTCGCGAAATCAGATATAATTTCATGGTAGACGCTTTCTTTTCTCGGAATAACTTGCATTAAACATCAGGCTAGCTTTGGATAATCATGCAGAACCGACTGGTGGTTCATGAAATGCGCGATACCATGCATAAGATGCGCAAAGATATAATCGAGCTTCCTCGCACGTTAGGAATCCCCGGCGAATCGATTTTGTTCATCGACATATTGGATTTAAATACGCAATTGCCGCTATCACTCTGTCAGAGTTGGGAGGTATGTGGTCATTCATTGTGACGTTGTTCTTGACCATCTAAATCCATTATTCAGTCATTTCTTGAGCTTGTCTTGCTCATACACAAGAATCTGAATCGCCCGGGTTTGCGATATATTACATCCGGAGATTTCGACTTGACCATAAACGACCAAGTGGTCTCCTCAACAATCTTCAGCTCTTTGGTTAAGCGGGGATCAACGGTCAAGATGAGTGTAATGCTGCATCGTTCGAAAGAGCAGTCGGATGCAGACAGTCGACGATGTCCCATTTGCTCCACACTTCACATCGAGCCGGTCGCTCTGGGGTCAGAAATTCAATGGTATATACATCATGTTGTCCCTGTCGCTTCTGATATTCTTGCAGCGTGAATTGTGGAGCAACCTTCAGGGTTTCTCGGGGAATCTTAGACTTGGAGGTTCTTCGACAACAGGATACATCTGACATTGCCGCGGTTTCGGCATCCTTATCCCCTTCATCTGGCCACAGAGAAACTCGATTTACTATGGACGACGAAGAGGTGCAATACCTCCGGAGATTCCACATTGTTCTACCTCCCAGGCAACTACGACCTCCAGGAGGCCCGTGAGTGTTTCCTCGACCATTAATACTGTTTGTAGCTCAACAGAAAATTGTTTACAGTAGTACATGCTCGAGGTGCAAGATTCTCAAGATGAAATGCCAGTCAGAGAGAGGAGGTTGCAGACGATGTCAGAGCGATGGACATCTATGCGCCATTCATCTGCGCAAGAGGCTGTCAGTTTTCCCTTTGTCTCTTTGTCCCTCATTCTCACCGGATTACCAGAGTTGGCTTTTATTCTGATCCAACATCCCAGGAGCAGCAAGTTTTCGATTTTGTGCCATCCTCTGGCTCGGAAGTCTCAGATCAGCATACTCTGAGCAACCTCTCTGCTTCTGAAAGTAGTGGATCTACCGCCGATTTTGTCAGCTGTGTTGGGAGCGAAGGATACGATTTCAGCGATTTAAATTCATCGTCGTCACGGAGGTCCCGTCGCTTCAGATATTGCTCCAGTGTCGGTGACACCTCAACCAGCGACTCGGTGGCTTCGTACAGAAGATCATATTCCATCTATGCACCTCGTCACAACCCTGTTTCTCCGTTAGCTTCTCGGGTGAATGAGCCCACTAGTCCAGCGGTCTCATTTGAGATTGACAAAAACACCTACGAGGATCATCAGTTACGAGTCCCAGCGGCAATTGGTGCTCCAGAGCTGTCTTCACGACTCAAAGGCACTACAGTTTACCGTCTCATTATTCATTCAGTCCCTACGACATTCTCTCCCTCCGACGACAATGATATCGAGACAATCATTGATCGGAACAAGGAAATCGACAAGTTCAACTTGCGTGAGATCCGCTGGATCAACCCGAAAGCGGCTAAGGAGAAGGACTATTCTTCGATAGTTATCGGAATCTCTGATCAGGCCGCTGCTCAGTCAATTATAGAGCAGGGTCTTCGCATCGAATATTCGATATGTCCAGCTGTTCCATTCGATGAGAATCCAGAGCTCTGCTATCGCTGTCATCGATCGGGGCACAAGTCATTCCAGTGTCAAAAAACATAAATCGAGCTCTCGATGCTGGTCATAACCTTGACGGTCACGCAGCCCAGCCAGCCAGCAGATGTCTCTGGACCAACCGTAGCAGTATTGGAATTCAATGTCCAAAACAGCGACGATGTTGCTGGACGAAAGCAGTCTCAGATGATGCTCTGTCCACAGCGTCGAGCCTTTACTCTTTAATAGGTCGACTTTGGTCCGAAGCCTGTGTTCCAAATGCGGCTTTCTGGAGGCAGAAATGTACTCTTCTCATGATATTCACGTTTTTAACCGCGGTATCTCATTCCACCTAGTTCTCTTGTAAGGCCAGAAGTTGAAACAATCTAGACACTAGGTCTGACTGAAATATGCACCTCCAATGGTTGATCGAAAAGAGAGAACTGTATACATGCTTTCGAGTTACGAAAAATATCATAGGGTACTGTATAGGTGGTGGAAGTATGAAGTGGAAGCTCATTGAATCAATGTTGGTGGATGGATCTACACAGATTTGTTTTTACTTTTGCTGTATAGTTGAGAGTACATCATATTTACAGACTGGCCTTGAACCAAGATTTCTGCGATTCGCTCTGCGCTTAGCAGTCATGGAACTGAGATTTGCCTTGGTGGTGAGTAGAAATGATTTGGCTTCGTCAAGAGTCTCGGGATGAGTGAATTGCGCGTCTATGATTGCGCATTGCTGGCGACGAGTTCTTCCCATCGCCGAGCTTATGGGGGAAACTTGGCCCCTATCGATGGCCCTTCTGTCGCATTCCCGAAGGTCCTGGATTTCCATTGAGGAGATGATATCCTTCACAGTTCGGAATTGGATGTGAATCATTGATTTTGTGGATACCGAGGTAAGAGCATTCGTGGAATTGGTACCGGATGTGAACTCGACCATAGTTGTGAGGATATGTGAGAGTTGGGTTGATTTCAAGATGAAGTTGAGTTGATGAAGTGGAGATGAAAGTCAAAAGACGGATGAGTGGTGTTGGAGGTAGAGATTGCTCTGGCTTTATACCTGACCAAAAGGGTGTCAAGGGGTGTCTGAGGAGAGGTTCTATCAAGGAGGCGTTCCAGACCCTTCCAAATAACTTCCAGAGCCCCCCTCTTTTGGATCGATTGATCTCGATTGGAAAGGTCCAGGTGAACCGAGAAGGATGACAGCGTACTGGATTTTTGGATTGTAAATTAATGTAATTTATATTTCTTTCGAATCAAGTATTAGACAAACAGAAAACTTTTATGTCAAGTAGGCCTCCAGATCCAAACCAAACAAGTATCCATGAGTCGGGCATTTCAAATCGAATTCTGACTTCAAAGTTTTTGCCATCAGCCATTATCACTACAGAATAAGCCTTGAGCTAGATAACGTTTATAGCACAAATATTGAAATGAGAAAAAAACTGTTGGTCGGTGGGGGATCGAACGCTGCCGTGTGGCGGAGGTTATGCCATAACGTGGTCACGTGGCTAGCTCGTCGACAGCGCGCCTTGCCAATCCACAATCAGGTCACTTCTCCACTACTGCCAGCAAATTGCACTGCCTTTTCCAAGCCTTTTGCGAAGCCCTTACTGCTTTCCGATGTCTTCAGATTGCGTCGATTCAACGTCAATGTTCAACGTCAACAGCCATCACTGCCTTCAGGGCGCTGCAATATAAAACCAGATCCTGCTTAGCGCCTTGACCATTCTCTCTTACTCTGTCTCTTCATGCCGCCAGTCCTCGACAAACCCAGAAAGCCGTCCGACGGCCACAATGCACCTGCAAATTCCCAATGGCTGGAGGATCTCATTGAAGGCCTTACCTTACTCCAAAATGCAAGCAATTTGACGCCTGTTCCCTGCATTAACGCTGGCCTCACCTCCGCTGTGAATATCTTGAAACTATCAAGGTCTGTGATTCTGGACAAGGCGCAGGTTAGCTGACTGATCATAAAACAGACTGCCCGGTAAAATCAGGACGACTTTCGTGAGCTTGCTACAAACATCGTCCAGACGGTTGCTTTGGTCCGCGATGAAATCATCAATCGGAAGCTTCAGATGGACTCGCCAGCCTTCATAGCGCATTGCAATGCTTTTAACGAGTGCGTAGTGTCAAATACCGGATTCCATTGTCTTACTAGTCCTTCTCTCAGCTCCTTGGTCGACATTGCGAATAAGATCGACAACAAGATACGCTCACTCCGTGGTCCGACGAAATGTCTGCGGTCTGGTGCCATCTACTTGTTGATCGTTGGGTCTGGCTAGGAGAGACTAGGTGCCATCAAGGATGATTTAAAGAAAAAGGAAGACCGTATTCGCGAAATCCGGGAAAGATTCATGGTAGGCGCTTCCTTTTCTCGGAATAACTCATATTGAACATCAGTTCAGCTGTGGGTGACGACGTAGAACGAACTGGGGGTTCAAAAGAGCGGGCGGGTCATGCATCAAATGCGCGATAGCATCATTGGGATCCACGATAGCATACATCAGATGCGCAATGATATCAATCGGCTTCTTCTCACTTCAGGATTTCCTGCTGAATCAATATTGTCTCCTCCACGAATGCCGTGAGTGCTTCATTACCGTGAATATGTGGATAGCTCAATGACAAAAACATTTACAGTGGCGCATGTACAAGGTGTAGAGTTTTCTTGCAGAAATGTCAGTTCAAGTCAGCGAGAGGAAGCTGCCAAAAGTGTCTGGACGTCAGACATCCATGCGCGGTCCCTCCGCACCCGCGACTGTAAGTATTCCTTTTTTCCTTGTTCCTTAACCTCATCTATTTGAACAGAGAGCACTTTAATTCGGATTCCACTACATCTCTGGAGCCTCAAGCTGTCGATTTATTGACATTCTCTGGCGACTCGGACACCTCCAATGCTGCCTTGCTTGACCTTGATACTCCGAGTCCAGATCTAGTGGACTGGAAGGTCATAGGTGTCTCCGTCATATCCAGTGCTTCCGAAAGCATTGGATGCACCACCGATTTCGTCAGCTGTCTTGGTAGTGGAGAATACGATTTCAGCGACCGATATGGCACTGGTGCTGGGTCAGGTCGTACGCCGTCCAGCTCAGCGAGCGAGGGGAATCTATCTGCTGCTTCATACCGCAGATCTTATTCCATCTATGCACCTCATTTCAGCTCTTATTCCCTGGTTAGTTTCGCGAATCACCGAGGAGATCGACACCTGCATCTACAAGGATCCACCAATCATTAACCACCTTGATGTCGTTTCGGTCACTTCGTCTAATCCACCTCACAGTCTAAGACTGGGTCACTAAACCGGTCGACTCCTCGAACGTCCACCAGTGTGTGTAGTACTGGCGACGAAGAAGATGAGGAAGAGATCGATTTGCAGCAAAGAGAAGAAGAAGAAAAGGGAAGGCTGAATTACTTGACGACTTCATCACGCTTGGATCAGAGAGAGATGAGAAGCTCTGCACTTTTTCTCTCAAGGCGGACGAGTTTTCTCGTTACACGAACCATTTCAATTACTGAGAGCCGTCAGGAGAATGTGTTTGAGAGGATCTTCAGCAGACCAAATCGACCGCCGTACCTACTTAGTCGAATCAGAAATGTGTGACTGTCACACAGAAAACTAACGAAGACTTATTCGCGCTGTAAATTCTTCGCCCTACTCTCACTGTTATATCATGTCGAGACGCGAGACAACAACGACACATGAATTCATCGATGCCCACATGAATCAGATGAGTGCGCCCGAAGTGCCGCCTGGACGACACCATGTCCGTGAACCCAAAAGCTGGACCTGGCACCTCGGACTTGCCCTCCTCCTCGCCCTCACCGTGTTTTCCTACCCCCAGACCTGCTTGGAAAGGATGACATTGTAAGACAGCTCTGTCTTCCCTTCACGCTCTGTCCGTCCAAGTCCACGGCCTTGATGGACGGTGGCACCGAATCTAATTACACCATAGTTTGTACTTACGAAGATATTTCTGCGCTCACTTCTCTCTCCCATTTTACTCGAGGTCCAGCTATTTCAACGAAATATCGATACATTTCCATCGTTATGCTCAAAAGCACGATCCAGAACCCTGCTTGCCACCAGCAGCTAGTCCCAGGCAGTCCGAGGCTGGCTCTCAAGCCCCACTCAAGTCGCTCTGGCCCGCTCGGATTATGGCTTAATCCAGCACAAAATCCGTAAACAAAATACGAAGCAGCACCATGATCTTTATCTGCCAAAAGCTTAGAATGCGTCCCGAACCTCCCGATAGGAAGCACCAAGGAAGGACTGTCTTTCAAACGTTCGAAACCTGTTCCATCGGAACTAGCGAATAATGGCAAGTCCACCTTGATGCCTAGCGCATTCGCTGCTCCTTTTTCGAATAGACGACCAACGTGCGCGGCTTGCGGACCGTCTTTAATTCGACAAATTTCTCTTCGGTTTGGATGAACTTTCTCCATGTCTATGCCAGGCTCTTTCCCTAGGCGGCGCTCCGTCTCGCAAACCATCGAGGAGCCCTTGCCAAATCTCAGAATGTCCAAGGGCAGGCTATATCAGCGTCGAAGAGCTCGACCTGATGGTCACCTACGGATCGTCATCATATGTGGTACGTTCTCCCGTGAAATCACCTAGTCTAACTGCTTAACCTCGATTCAGAGAATGTGATGCCCAAGGTCGATGGAGTGACACGGACCCTGTGTCGCTTGCTCGAACATCTCCACAGCAATGGTCACGAATGTCTCGTGTTATGCCCAGAGACGGCTTTGAAGCAGTACAATACGATTCCTCTCATCGGGACAGCTGGGATTCCCTTGGTGCGTCTATTCATCCCTCCTTAGAACATGAGTCTTATTTCGCATTCCAGATAGCCTATCCCGGTCTTAAACTCAATTTTATCAGCCCTGTTTTTATGTCTATGATAATAGACTATGTCAGTACTACCTTTTCCTTGCCAGTTGCTGCTAAATGCTTCGAACAGGACCCTGATCTTATTCACATTGTTGGTAAGTTGATCTAATTTGTTCGACTTGATCCTGACTTTGATCTGCAGATCCTATATGGCTCGGAGCACAAATGTTATGGGCTCTGGAACTCGGCTGGGGTGGTCCACAGCGTCCTATAGTCGCTAGTTATCACACCAACATTCCTACATATCTCGAGTTATTCGGCTTGGGATTCCTGACAGCGACGGCCTGGGGTTTATTGAAATCGCTGCATGACAGGTTCGTCTGTCATTCCAGTTCACGTTTCATGACACTGAGCTTGACATTTAAGATGTTTAATTACTGCTTGTCCTTCGCAGTCTACCGCTGACATGTTGGTTTCTCGCGGGATCGGGAGACGAGTTAGAATTTGGCCGAGAGGAGTGGATCCGACGAGCTTTCATCCCCTTCGGAGACGAGAAGACATTCGTAGAGCCTGGGGTGTATCGACTCTTAGTAGTCCAGAGCAGTGCCACGAATGTGCTGGATTACCGACTCCTCCACCATCTCCGGGAATGAGCCCCGTCGATTCGGATCCCCAAGGCACTGCCATTCTTTATGTCGGTCGAATGTTCGTCTCTCTTCTTCACAAATGTCCACTTGCTCAATGGTCAAACAGATCATACGAGAAGAATCTTTTATTCTTATTGTACGCCTTCTCTTATCTGCGACATCAACTTCGGGATTGGACATCACCTCCTCGACTAATCTTCATCGGCGATGGACCAGCATTCCTTCAAATCAAACAAACCGTCGTCCAACTTGGTTTAGAAGATGCTGTGGTCTTCGAGGGACATATCAATGACCATTCGAAACTGGCAGAATACTACGCCAGTGCTGATCTCTTTGCGTCAGTCCAGTTTATCTTGTATCTTGACATTCACTGAACCTCATAATAGCTTCCCGTCTTACACTGAGACCTTTGGCCAAGTAGTTGCAGAAGCTTTAGCATCTGGATTACCGGTCGTTGGATTAGACGCCCCAGGGACTCGCGACTTGGTCGATGACGAGCGAACCGGCTGCATCCTGCGAAAGCCTTCGACAGCAGCATCGGACTGGTGCGCTCTTCTTCGTGATCCATCGTCTCCGATATTTCAAGCTCTCGCCGAGCAATATGCGGCTCTGATGGAAACTTTGGTGCTTGATCCAAGTAAACGGAAGCTGATGGGACATTTGGCGAGTTCAGAGGGCAATGGACGCTCCTGGAATGATGCTATGGAATGTATGGTTGGATGTTATAGGGAAGCAGTATCTATGCCAGCTCAAATGGCGCCTCCGAGAGGCTCATGGCGTATAGCTGGAACTCAGGCGGTTTTGGGCATAAGCATGGGCATGTATTTTGTTTGTCGCTTTATTTCATCTGTAATAATCTTTCTCATGTTGTAGAAAACTGCTGTTATTTTAGATTATATGTCGTCTATGCTGGCTACATGTAAACAGTAATTCCACTTCATTCATTGTCGTTCAGGTTCGGCCACCGCTATCCACAGCGATCCAGAATCCTTCGCTCCTCCAGGTGTTCACCTCTCTGCGTCAATCCTAACATAATCATCAAAGTCCATCGTGCTGACCCCAACAGGCTTATACGGCAGAGGGGAGTGATTCTTCAAAATCCAATTGGCGCAATTGATGAAGTGTTGCTCGGGGTCGACATCCTGGAGCACAACCACTTTACTGGGATCTTGCTTGTGTACAAGAATGGACGGAGTATGCCCTGCAAGTATCCAGTCAGTAAGGCGTCGAAGAAGCAGGAGAATGCAATACATGGTGGGCTGTAACTGGCGGGGATAAAAATATCCTGTCGATGTTTGAAGGCAGAGAATGTATCCTGCCTGGTATACAGGGAGACCTTGTCGACGACGGGAAGATAATAGGAATGTCGCGAAGCTGGTTCCTGCCTCTGCTGTGCACCGCCCCATTCCGCCGAATAGACGAACATGTTCGCAGGGCAAGCGACGACCTCATAGTCCTCCTTGCCCGAGTTTGTGAATTCAAGGACAAAAAAGCCCATTGAAGTGGCATGAGATATTTTCGAGACCCTGGCAAACAGTCCATCCTCGACAGGGACAAAGAATGCGCCCGGACAACCTCTGGAGTCCTAGAATGTATGCATCAGCGTGAGCTAAGGTTCATAGACAAGAACAACATAAGGGTCAGTCGGGCTCACCGTAAGTCATCGCCATGGTTGACTTCAAGGAGAAAACAAAAAACAGATGTCATTGCAGCATTGTCACAAAGGTGACCGAGATCATAACAAAGGCGAAGTCGAACAATAAATTTATTTTATCTACTCCATTCATTGTCGTTCAGGTTGGGGCGATCTGACCAGCTCGATACCACCGCCATCGACCAGAAGCTTAGGTCGAGGAAGGTACCACCCTTGAAGGAGCCAGTCGCGAAGGTCTCCTTTGTTTCGTCCAGTTTCCTCTACATAGATCCCTTCGAGCAATGGAATTGCGATCCGAAGCACATACCATCGTATGGCCGCTTCCGAAGTAGGAACTCGCTGTAGGCTCTGGGGGGCTGCGAGTTTTTCGTCCGAATGTCGAAAGCTATGGGGCTTCACCCCTAAAATCAATGTATCTGAGGAATCCCAGGATCCCGAGGGTCCTGAGGCACCGAAGCGAGCTGATTATGGAAATGAACCTAAAGAAGTCGTCAGCGAAATCAGTGAAAAGTGCTGGAAGAACTGACAATGTGAAACAGCCCCATACGGAGTCCCACGTCGAGGGTGAAATCGGTCAAGCGAGGAAACAACACTGATAAGAGGCAGAATATCGGGCATTGACTGATCCACTAGCAGAGCTAAACGGGTAACATGCCATCCTTTGAGCTCTGGACCAGACTGTAACGGAAAAGAATTCTCGCGCATGATGGTGACCTTCTTCACACAAACATCTTCCAGCCCACAAATTTTGGCTGCTTCGAAGAGGGGTTCTATGAATGGCACGGATGCTGCACTACTTCGCAAGTAATCTCCAGTGTTATCGTCGTCTTGAAATGCGATTTTGGTCAAGCCCGGATGTCTGTCGACGAAGCTCGGGACCCAGGACCCCACGGTTCAATAGATCACCGAGAGTTGAAGCTTTTGAAGGAGAGGAATGACTAGGTCGCCGAGACTAGTCTCTAGCAAATCCCTGGTTACCGTCAAACTGTGCAGCTGCATACTGCGATGTAGCCTTGACTCGAATGCTGGCAGTTCCCCTTGACTGTAGAAGCTGCGGGAACACATGAGGATTTTGGACAGCGAAGATGAACTTGAAACTATCGGTTCGCGTAAAACTGCTACAGTTGTGAGGGTTGGGTGATCCTGTATGACATTGAGCAAATCCTGATTGACTTTCAGGAGATGCACATCCAGCCACTGAACCGAGCTGAAGGCAGGAAGAAGACGTCATATGGTTTCGCAAGCGTCCGGGTGACCGTCTATGCGTGTAAGATGAAGGGTGCTGAAAAGAAATGGCTGCGTCAGCACGCCGAATTCAGGGCCAACGCAAAAATAACGAACCGAATGGATTTAACAACAGTTGGAATGTCCAAGCATTGCCGGTCTAACTTCTTCAGCTTTTCAGTGCCTCTGAGTTTCACGCAACCAAAAAGAAATGGAAAACAAATCCGGCGGATTTGCTTGTTGGCAAGGGAGAAAGCTGCGAGCTCTCGAGACGGTGGTGTATATTGAAATTGCTTGAGATGATACGCAGAGTTGCGCTGTTGTGGAAGGATTGGGGGGACTACCATGGCGAGATACTCGATCACCATAACCAGCAGCTCTTCGGGTAACATGGTGGTCATCTGTGGAAATGCACAGAACGAAGACAAATGATGATCGAAGAGGTGAACAGGTCCATTGACGATCCTACAAGTCTCCGAGTCTGAAATTTGAGTCAGTGAGGGACGCGTCGTTGAGCCAGAGGTGGATGAAGAAGAAACATTTTCAACCTCCGACATGTCCTCCCTGCCGCCAACATTCACGAGCTTGTATCGTCTCCTTCCTCGAACAGATAAATCTCTGTCTTCTGTACCGTCCCGCATCTCAAGATGCAATACAAGTAATTCATCGACTGGAGCAAAATCCCGGTGATCCAGTCCTCGAGAACTGGCTCAAACTCTGGAACAAACGAAGTCGTCAGTCACACACTCTCTCTATTCGTAAACCTATTAAATGTCAGAGATAGTGGACAATACCCTTTCCCTGCTTTATACCTCCAGCCAATCTTGCGGTCTGCCCCCATAAACTGACACGTAACCTCAGCCTTCTCTTCTGGGGGGAAATCGACTTGGTACGGACCGCTTCCTCGATGGAACAGCCAGCGTGTTACTCATGCCTACGAGATTCTCCTTATCCCAAACACCGAAGACTCTACAGCAAAAGCACAGGAATAAGAACGCTGGGAAGCTCTCAACAAACGACAATGGAAAGCCTTTGCGGACATTGTGCGAATGACGGATGGGCAGAGTGGTCTTGTTCTCGGTACAGCGAGAATAAAGGAAAAATCAGGGTGCCTAGTTTACAAAATTGAACGCTGATAGCTCGTCGACTGCCAAATTTCAGCCTTCCTTCCTCACTGCAAGGACCGATTCATTATAGCGGCATTGCTCGACGTGGAACCTCGGTGAAAGCCTCAGATATTCATGTTGGAACTCGGGTGTGCAATTTCGTTTCTCTTTGGCTTCGTCTACTTATAATCTGTCTGATATAGAGCACTGCAGGAAGCAACCTCCATGGACCATAGTCAAATTGAAATGGCGTCGTAATTGAAATCTGTCACCAAATTTCTTGTCTCAAACCATCATGCGTGCTAGCTCCTCTGCTCCTCAACCTCTACCTCTACCACCAGTCGCACCAGAGCCGAAGAGTATCGCTGAAACTTTGGCCTTGGCCAGTACCTGGCTCGCAGTACTTTCCCAGGATTCACATCGTTGGGTTTCCAGTGCCTTGAGCTGAGCGTCGCGAGCACGACCAGTTCCTAATTACTCTGGGGCTCACGGGAGCAACATTTTGCACAATCCCATTTTCCGCTGAATCTGGACGAGGATGGAATTATTGGAATGCACAGTATGGTCGATCCGGCTTTGGCTATTTTGTGGCACCCAAACCAAACTGGATTTCCGGGGTGATCCCATCATTGAAAAGTCTCCCAAGTCGGTGTCTCATCTGAAATATGGGTACAAAGCTGATTTGTCTTCATAGACTGCAGGATATCTTCCACATGGCATGATTGCAGGCATAGTCCAAACAATAACTTGTTTGATCGTTGGGTCTGGCTGGGAGAGACCAAGCACCATTAAGTAATATCAATTCTTTGTACATCGAAACTGTAGGCGTCGTTTTGGCTGCAAAGTATATAGTAAATACAACATTGTATATCCAAAACCCCAACCGACAAGATGTACACCAAAGTTGATGCTACATCGCTGAACCTTGAACCTTCATTCTGCTAGAAGAAACATCGGCTTCCATCACATTGGCCACTCCAATTCAACTGGCTTGGAAGGCCAGTAACATTTGTTGATCTCTAGGCGGACCGCGGCTTGAAGGTTGGTAAGAGATAGCTAGTGAGAGACCTGAAGTTACGAGGTCTTCAAGCTGAGATATCACCTGGATGTCAACCTGATGATCAAAACATTGAAAATCTGCATGGACGAACCTTCAAGTGTGCAATTCCGTCGCTATCGACAAGTCCAGCACGTTGCCGGACCAGCGGCACAACGAAGTCTTCGGAAACGGAGAGGCTCCTTAACTCCAGGACTTCGAGAGAAGGACATAGAACATCACTGGGATTGTCAAAAGTCATTAGCTGTCTCAAGCTATCCATTGCAGTTGGGAGCTCATCTGGGAAACACCAGGCGTTGATCCGCAGCCATTTTATCGAAGTGCCACTGGTACGAAGATAATCCAGGGTGGATTCATCTCGAAGTTCTCGAAGCGACAAGGTGAGGTTTTCGATAAGGCCAGTGCGAGCAAGGTGTATCCAGGAAAACAAGGAATATAATCCCAGATTTTGGTCGAAGGAAGTGAGGTGTGGTAGGTTGAGGTCGGAAAAGAATGTTTCGAAGGGGATAGCATCGATGGCTGGTTGACTGGGATAATAATTAATTGTGAGTGAGGAAAGATGAAGTAGGGTCAACGGCTCGGAACCCGACGCACTGTCAATGCCAGGATCTCGAGGGTTGGAAATCGACATGCAACATGTCACAAGATTCGGACAGCGTCTGAGGATATCTGCATAAACGACCAGTTCAGCATGCAAGTCGAGTCGAGTGAGTTGTCCAAAATTGATTTTTGAGCTGGAAGCTGCAATATCGTATGGTGGACTAGAGAGACCCAGATCACGCAGCCGTTCACCTCCCAAAATGTCCAGAGATTGCGAAAGGTTCTCTCCAGCTAGATGGTCTGGCCCATTTATTGCCGAGTGACGGAATTTCTCTAACCTCGGGACATCAGTTTCGGACAATGACCTCAGCGAGAACAGCGATTCAGAAGGAGCTATGATTTCGATACTGCGCCAGCGGGTTGAAATGGTGGTCAAGAATTTGATGAAATCGATCGTAAGGTCTCGGAGGTCATCGGTATGTACCTGGTGTAGAACCTGTATTGTCAAAGGACATGTCCCAGACCTCACTAGCCAGCTTTGCGCTTCCTGGCAGAGCCGCTGGACACGGCGCAAGCCAAGGAAATATGAAAACTCGACGTGAATCGAGGCCCACAATGCCGGTGTCGATAGTGCAAGTTCCCTCCAAGAGCGGCAAATGCGCCCAAGAAGCAGCGGTGCGTCGGTTATCACGGTAGCTGCTGCCCTGTTGACTGGAAGACAGTGAACGAAAATGTCGCGCAAGATATCGTCATTCAAAAGCCGGATAGGCGCCAGAATGGCTTTGTACGAGGCTACATTGCGTTGCAGCGCTTCGCGTTCGAGGACCAGCTTATCGATGACTGCAGTCAGGCGAGATATTTCGTTATTTGAGGTATCTATAAGCTGGTTTATGTGGGCTCTTTCAGCCTCAGTGGGAAGTGAGGATGAAGCAAGCATTTCTAGGATTTCGAGATGCTTCATGGCAGCCTGTGATGAGAGTGACACTTCGGCTGGTCCGGGCCGAAACGTGCGGACCAGACCAATCTGGAATCTAACGACCGTTCGTCATTCTGGAACGATGGAATCTTTTGCCTTTCAACTCGATATCACGATCGAGTCCATCCTATGAGTAATCATAGTAGCTTGAAAAATGTTGTATGTCCAAACCATCAAGTGGGGCATATGAATTAACTCAGAGTTCGTCGAATACTGGAAATAGTAGACTTTTTCGTTGATCAAAGACTTGATATCATAGGTACATAACCCAAAGGCAAGTTTTGTGAAGTTTGAGCCATGACATAACGATTGCGTGAATTGGAATGCATCTTCGAATTCAATGCATCCTGGCAAAGCCCAGTGACCTATTGTGATGTCAGTATATTCAACGGTTCGTTTCAACTTCGAAACGCGGGCGGCCGGTGGGATAAAATCCCGGTGGAACGTACTGCATCTGGACCGCTTGTGTACTATCATATTGTCTTAGTTTAGCTCAGTTTCTTCCTTCCTTCCTTTCGTGTTTGAGTCTTTACTGTTTTCAGGCCGCTGGTAATGTCATCGGATGTTGCAGGGCAGAGTACGAATCAACCAAATGGGTGGTAAATGCCGTTCAATCCTCAGATTTACTGTATGCAGACTGTTCTTATTTACATAAAGAGAATGGTACACTACATCCCGCAGCACGTACCTCATCCATCCTTCTTTGATATCTGAAACTCGGATGCTGCAATCTGGTGAGGCTAACACATCCAATGCTGGAATTACTGACAGGCCCCGCCTCTGAACCCACTACACAGGCCGGAAACTAGTTCCCGCCCTTACTCTGGACGATATGACATCTCACAACCGCGCATACTTGCTTAAAAGCCAGAGAAACAGCAGTTCAATTTCATTCAGCTCCCCATATCTGAAGCCTTTTTCTCTTCGCTTCCAAGAAAATGCAAATCACTTGGACCAAACTCGCTGTCTTGGCTATGATGGCTCTCACCGTCAAGGGTGCTCCGTCAATTGTGAGTCAAACTACCCATAGAATGAACTTATCATGGATAACGCGAGCCCAGAGTCCCAGAGAATTCTTCGCTTGCAGTGGTCCCGACTTTACTGGAGAATGTGAGACATTCTTCAATGTCGGTGAGTGCATCAACTTGGACGCACAGGCCGCCAGCGCTTCAACCAACTTGGTTACCTGTCAGATATTTACATGAGATTCATTGTTACCATTATCTTCAAACATATCGTTTACATTTCGTTGACAGGGTCGTCGACTGTGGCGGTTTGGAGCATGCGATTGATGCTCACAGCACAGTCGGAGATCTGGACCCTCCTTTCATCTCGTTTCAATGTGGTGCGGCTTGAATGTTACTTACTCAGAATCATGTACCATATTGTGGAACCAGCATACACTTCATCCGCGAGAGTGCTTGGCCTTTCCTGGTTTCCAGGATGCTTCTTTTATCGCTGCCAAGCTCAACTTGAAGGGCTGTCAGATGCAGGAGATCGATGCTTGGAAGGGCACATACGAGACAGCTAAAGAGTAAATTGAAGACCAGGACGGTTTGAAAGTCAAAGATCTGTTGAGGACTGCCACCGAGCTCGGATATTTTTCAACTGCCAGTGGATCAGTGAATAAGAACTCTTATCCTTCGTGTGACATCATTCAAGCCAGCGAACGATTTACTCCTCTGTGGCTTTTGTTGGGATTGAAGGTCTGCCCTGTCTTGAGTGTAATTGGGAAAGATTGAGATAAGTGAGTACCTGGCCGACTTCGAGCCCTGTGGAGACATTTCGACGCGAGAACCGTCTACATTCGTCGTGAACGCCGGCGAGTTTGTACTATATGTACCGGTACTCCATGCACTTCCTTGAGCAACTCGGTAAATGATGTAGTTGGAAATCATCTAAACTTGACAGTACTATGATTCGGAAATCAGAGCTGCAAGAATCACCTGAATTGCGGGAGAGTCTAAGCCATGGATGTCCGATAGCAAAGGCGACGAGGACCAAGATGGCCGCGATCGAGTATAGCGCCGCAGATTCTACGAACATTGTGACGATGAACTAGTCTGGTCTGAGAACATGTTTGCGGAATTGCATGAGCTCGAGCAAAGCGGGAGGGAAGCCAGCAAAAATGAGAAATGGTCCGACCATTTCTCATTTCGACTGTATTGGCGAGAAGATGACAGAGGAAGGGCGTACAATAGACGTGGTCATATCCAAGCTGGTGGACAGGACACAGATTGTCGTGGACGAAATTGAAGAAGCTGAGTAAAAATGATACGACGGTCTCCAGCTTGTGCCTGACTTCATCGCCGCACTCGAGTCATAATCTTCCGGTCGAGTGCGATGAAACGGTATTCTCAGCTACCCCTGGATGAGATTCACTTCTGAGAAGCCTGAAGACGTGATTTGAAAATGCGACCGCAGTAGATACCAGACAGAACGTGGATTCAGGCAAAAAATGATAAAGACAACGAACGTATAGTAATGACTTCAATGAGGATTGGGGGATGTTTCGGGTCGTGCATGCAATCATGCCATAGAGGATATATCCTCTAGTCTATAAAGGGAGCTCAGCTTTGCGCCTAATTACTAATTGAATACTGACTTGTAAGACTTGAACAACGGTTGACCCCTGGGATCCAATTTGGTCCGAGTACCACAAAATAGCCAAAGCTGGATCGACCATACTGTGCATTCCAATAATTCCATCCAATCTCTTTGCGTATGACGCTGCCAGCGGCGATGGATCCAGTTCACGGACAGACCAGCGACTGTAAACAGGACTGCGAGTATGAAAAGCATCAGGGATATCTGCAGGTTGTGATCCAGAGGTGCCAATTCGTCCTCGATAGCCATCCAAAATTCATCTGAATAAGAGTCAGATACAATAAGAATGGCAGGAACAGTAACTTGAAGGCGGGCCTCGACCATATAAGCGTCAACATCATCGCATGGATAACCTGATTCGAAGCTCGTCCAGATTTAGCCGAAAACCGGATTGTACAAAGTGCTGCCACCGTCAGCCCAAAGGTGATCAGAGAACTGACTATAGTCGACATGCTCAGCTCCAGGCACTGGATAATCAACGATGCCCATCCTGGGGAGATTACAGCCAACAAGGTACCGGCTAAAGTCAAAGTCTCAATCATAATCTCTGGTGGTGGTCGAGGTCGTTTGAAAGCAGAGGAGCGAGCAGACATGATGAGCCAAAAGACCAAAAGACAAATCGTGACATTACGGTGTGACGTCAACCTCGTCACTGTCAATTTTCAGAAATGTTGCCGGTCTGTGACTGAACTTGAGACGTCACAGAGCAAGGCCTGCGAGAGACAGGAGTCGCGACTGTCGCGGCAACTGCTCGTTGTCCGCGACCGATCTGGTCCTGAAGCCTGAGTCCGAGCCAGCATTGTTATCCAGCTGTCTCTACAGGCCTCAAGCGGAAAAAATCAGGTTCGAAGTCTTGCTCCTCTCATTGCAGAGCTCGCAGTTTGGCCCAGGAAACCTAACGGTTTTCGCCCATACTGCTGGATAGACGAAGCGACGTAAGGAACTCAGGCAAAGGCTTATGCGGAGCACCTCATTGACGACCGAAATCCTGCTGTACAGAAGCTCGTTGTCCAGTGCTTGACCTCAATCTATCCGCTCCTTTTTTGCACATGCGCGTGTTATCTGACTCTATTCACGCCAGTTGCTCATATATATTCCAGTTGCAAAGTGACCAGCAATCCTTCGGCTTGGGAAATGCTTTCTGCCTGCAAATCTCGTATCCTCGAGTTTGTATGGTTCGTAAAGCCCATGGGCACACGACTGGCGGCGCTAAAATTCCTGCAGAGGGTAATTCTCGTGCAAACGCGTGGTATATCGGATCCAAGGTATGTATTTCTCCTCCAATGCTCCTTGCGCGAGTGCTCATCTCTCTTGTTCCATAGCTGTAGAACCGGAATGGCCCTAATATTTTGTTCTTTTCCCAGTTCATGGAGAGGTCTATCTGACTTCGAGCCCGTGAGGATCTTTGGACGTGAGAGCTGTCTATATTCGTCGTGAACGCCGGGGAGTTTGTACTATATGTACCGGTACTCCATGCACTTCCTTGAACAACTCGGTAAATGATAAGATAGTTGGAAATCATCTAAACCTGTCAATATTATTGTTCAGAAATCAGAACTGCGAGAATCACCTGGATTTCCGATAGCAAATGTGACGAGGACCAAGATGGCCACGATCGAGTATAGCACCGCAGATTCTATGAACATTGTGACGATGAACTGGTAAGGCTGGACGTGAGACTGGTCTGGGCCAAGTACAGCGCTTATTTGACGCTTGTGGAACCAGATTCTGTTAAATGAGGTCGAGTAAAAGGAGGTCTCAGATGGGTGCCGCTAATGGCAAAGGTCTCAGATGGGGGCCGCTACGGCAGGACACAGATGGGAGGCGAAAAGCAAAAGATCTATTCAACATGACTACAGGAATGATGGCAGTAACTATTTGTACAAGTTAGGAATATGCCAAATGCGGAGTCCGACGTCACCAATTCTAACACTCCCGCCTGAAGGATGGACTCCCGCCTAATGAAAGCAGTCATCATATTCGAAAAACTGTCTGACCTGAATCCTGATAATCTTCGATGAAGATTGTAGGCTGGGGATAATTGTCATCAGAATCATTATCCTGGTAGAATGACACAGGAAGGGATGCGATATGAGCAGCTTCGAGAGCAGCAGCAGAACGAGCGCTGTGTGAAGAAGGTCCGACATGATTTGCATATTGCTGAGCAAACATTTCGGGGGTATAACCGGCAGCAAGAGCAGCAGCAAAGGCATTGGATGGTGAAGAAGAATTGGCATTCTTCTGGATCCAGTCCTTGACGAACTGAGGCATGGAATGCATGCATTTGAGCGCGATATGACCAGGACGACCACAGCGGTGACAATCAGTGTTGGTCGGATCACACCAACGATGATTTTGGGCATCGACTGGAAATCCATGAGGGCCGATGGAGCCAGACTGGTTCGCAGAGGATGTATTCATGCGACGAGCAGCAAAACTGAGTTGAGATGTCATAGGCTCAACTTTGACAGAGGGATCTGAAGCAGCGGTGGTTGTGAGCAAATCTTGGACAGCTTTGAGATCTGGCTCAGCAACAGCAGTAAGAATGACACCACGGGCAGTATGGAAAGATGGGTGAAGGTTCATGAGAATGATATCCTTTTGTTCCTGCTCAGGAACAGTGATACCAAGAGCCTTGAGACGGGCAACAGCAGTCTTGATCTCATAGAGATAGACGGCGATATCGCGGGATGAGTCATGCTCGATGCGATAAAGCTCTTGGCGAGCAGTAATTCGATTTGACATACTGGTCTTTTCGAATTGAGCCTTCAAGTCCTTCCAAACTTGAACAGCAGAGGTTCCATCCTCTACAAGGTACTGGTACTCTTCAGAAACCTTTCCATATATATACGGGAGCAGCTGTTTGTCAAGAGACAGCTTGTCGGTCTCGTTTGCAGTGGGGGCTGTGCCAGCGGTGATGAACTCGGCACCAACACCAAGGAAGAAGAGGTTCATTCCTTTGGACCACTTGGACCAATTGGTGGAATCCAGGTCTGGGATTTTCTGCAGGACAGCAGACAAAGCATTTGGAATGGAGATTGCCATGATGAATGCGCAAGAGTAGATGTTGAAATGATAAAATGCAGTGGAATAGATTTAGAGCTCGGGGCCCATAACCTGTTAAATGAGGTCGAGTAAAAGGAGGTCTCAGATGGGTGCCGCTAATGGCAAAGGTCTCAGATGGGGGCCGCTACGGCAGGACACAGATGGGAGGCGAAAAGCAAAAGATCTATTCAACATGACTACAGGAATGATGGCAGTAACTATTTGTACAAGTTAGGAATATGCCAAATGCGGAGTCCGACGTCACCAATTCTAACAGATTCGTCCAACGATGAGACCGGTTAACAGAAGGCAGAAGATCGAAAGTTATGGAGATCACACTGGGAATGAAGGTAAGTTATCAAGCCAAATCAAGTGCGATACGAACAAGAAAGGAGCCCAAAGGACGCTGTCGTCGATGCGAATAATCCCAAGTTTGAATCAGTTGTCTCGATCTCAACCCATGGCTAGGGAGCTATCAGTAGGGATTTCGGGAAAGGATGCATACATACTGATAGAGTCCGAGAGAAAGAGAACAGGGAACACAACGACATATGTGGCAGGTTTGGGACCACTCAGGACCACTTGCCGCAGCCCAAATGACTTGGCATCGCCAGAGCTGCAACATCAGAGGAGAATAAACAACTAGAGATAAAAAAAACTCACCAGTAAAGCATCGGCTAGAAGATTCCCGAGCGTGAAAACAACCTGGCCGATGATGTTGAACGGCAGAGAGAATTCGATACCCAGGAATGCGACGGGACCAGAAGGACTATCTGGGTCTCCAGATGGATAGTTCAGATTGTCAATGTAGGTGGCTTGTAGACCAAAAGCTGATACGCCAGTCCACATTGTATCTAGGGCGCAAAGGACCGAGATGTAGCACATCAAAAAGTAGGACTGTTTGCTGTTCCAAGATTTGGCGGTCGCCCATAGAATCCGCATACAGGCAATATGGAGAATCAGCTGTGCGCCTGAGCAGACTCTATGAGACGATATCTGGCGCTAGATGGATTAGACGTACCATAGCCTACTCCAGTCAGATATCCAGCGGCAAGGAGTGTTATATTTCCTCGAGTGTTTCGTTGAGAGGCCCATAGCCGATCAAGTTGGACATGACTGGAATCAGGCCAGAGCGCTGAGCTGCTTGCATTCTCGGAGTCGAAGGGCCATCCTTCTTTGCATGTTGTGGGTCCATGAGAAATGCATTCGGTCGTGGGAAGAGCGCCTTGATCTCTTTCCCGACCAAGACTTTGGCCTGACAGTGACTCTGGTCCTTCTGTCAACTTTATCATGGCCGTGCGACTCTATTGTTCCTCTTCTCATGTCCCTCAGCTCTATCGAAAAGGTCTCCCTTAAAAAAAGTACAACTATGTCGTCGTCGGTGGCGGCACCGCCGGCTGTGTTCTCGCTTCAAGGCTCAGTGAAGACCCTCAGGTCTCTGTCTTGCTCGTCGAGCGCGGTCCTCTAGTTGAAGGCTGGACGTCTCGGGTTCCAGTCATATCCTGCGACATCATTGACCAGAAAGCGCCGGTATACCGACGGCAGTCTGCTCCGCTGACTCAGGCAGTTGACGGCAAGACTATTACCATGCTCGGTGGGAAGGCTCTTGGAGGAAATTCAAAAGTCAACGCCATGTTATACACGCGCTCAGTGCCCGGAGAATTCAATGCCTGGGAAGCCGCTGGAAGGAAAGACTGGGGCTGGAAAGATGTCGAGCCTTTCTTCACCAAAAGTGAGACTAGTTTGAGCAACCCAAATGCTGAATATCGTGGAAAATCAGGTTCGTCTGCTTGCAGTTCCACCATTTCTCCCTTTTGACGACGGAGATCCTGCAGGTCCATGGCAGACACAAAATGTAGAGAAAATTCACTTCTTCGAGTCAATGTCACGGCATGTACAACACTATTTTCCTTGTCGTTTTTGGTGACCTTTGAGAAGGAGTGTCCAAGCAGCTTCAAGTCTAGGAATTCCTGTTATCCACGGAGCCAACAATCCCACATCTTCTCTCGCCTCTTGTACATTTCTTGATGCAACAATTGACAGCAACGGGATGCGCAATGCCACCTCTGATGCATTTCTCCCCAAGAAGCTTGTCCAATCTCGCAAGAATCTTGACATAGTTGCAGAAACTCTGGTTTCAGGCTTAGAAATCCGAGAAAAGAAAGTGGTCGATGTTTATCTCGAAGCGGACCAGAGTACCTTGGGTCAGCGCTCTCGTGTTGCCGTTGATCGCGAAATAATCATGTGCGCTGGGGCCATTGTGACGCCGCAAATACTCTTATTGAGGTATGTACATTCTCTCTGTGATTCCATTTTCCACAACTGATTCAGAATTACAATGGAATCGGTCCAGCAGAACATCTAAAACAGCACGACATTTCGGTTGTGAAGGATCTTCCTGGAGTAGGCAGCCATTTGGTAAGTAAAGACTGATTTCGCGGTGCTACCAGCTCATTTCCTTTGCCAGCAAGATCATATCAGTGTTCCCATAATCTACAAGATCCCTCTAAAAGACAGTCTCGCAGTCTTGATGGGAAAACCCTTGACAGCATTATGAGAGCTCCTACGATATGCATTTGGTAGCAGGAGCATATTCTCCACACAAGTTCAACAAGCCGGTATCATGCTTCCTTCAACTCTTCTCGACAAGTCCCATATCATTGAACAAGATCTCGACCCTCATGACCCTGAAAACATTCCTGACCTCGAAGTTATGCTCCCGATTAATCCCACTGATCGCTCCTTCAACATCAGCAAATCCACTGGAACATTTTCGACCTTGTGTGCAGTTGTTTGTCCGAAATCCACTGGAACTGTTCGCCTAGGTTCGGAGCAAGCCCGCGCGCTCCGGGGCCGGTGGAACCGGCGCCCTTCGCTTGCGGAGGGGCTTGGGACAAACTCAAGTAAATAAGCATCATGTTGAAGCTCAATTTACACCACTTTACTTAGCTGTGATCCCTTTGCTCAACAGACAAATATTCATACCAATATGCCAATAAATCCATTTTGAAGGTTAAAACAACAATATTCCCCTTGTCCACTCTTTAACCTCGGAAACAATGGGGTATGATAGGGTTTGGACTCAGCATTGATTTTAGGACCATCCAAGTGACCCAGGAATTAATGGCTGGGGCAGAGTAATGTTCAATATCATGGCAGGATTTGGGCCATTTAAACTTAGTGCAAAGGTGCAAGAGAGGATGATAATCAAGCTATCGAGTGTCGCTGGACATAGCACGTGACCTTGATGCCTGCGCCTGCCGCCAGTACTTCACACATACTTGAGGATATAGTCATTCAGATAGCTTGATATTGATTTTATAGGTCTTGCATAATTCAATAGTGCACAAAAAGCCCCAAAATCAATGGGGAATAAGGAATTTCATTTGGCTCTCCCGCCAGTCAACCCGCGGTCATAGCTTGAGGCCGAGTCCGGTTCTTTATGACAGCCAAGAGGCCCTCAAATGGTGAATTGAGATCTAAAAATGTTCCAGAAACTGCTTTCCAACTGCAAGTTACTGGAACAAACGAGAATTCAGTTTACGCAGGTAGCTTTCAGTAAGATCATGTTTCTGGTACCTGCTGATAGTTGGTGGAATTTGAAAGGAATAAAGCCAGATATCCACAATTTAAATATACAGAATTTTGATCTAGTATATGAAGACCAAATCTCCCTCTGGGTCATATATGGGAAACACAATATTCAAGGCTTCACCTCGGTTTGAACGTCCTGCCGTTTTTCGTGACTGTGACCCAAGCCTCTTCTACGAAGGCGGCTGACTTTGAATTTATTTCCCAAAACGGAAGTATTTTTAAACCCCGCCGACAGTAGAAGAGGCTTGATCCGAACCTACTGTTCGCCTTGTCTCTCGCGATGCTCACGAACAACCGCTCTGTGACCTTGGAATGCTCACCAATCTAGACGATCGTATTCCATTGCGAAAGCCCTGAAGCTAGGACTCGCGCTTTCCAGGAAGCTGCGTGAAGGTGAATATCCGCTCGAGGATCTTCTTGTTCCAACTAGCGAAAGTGACCATGATTTGGACCAGTTTTCGAATGAGAGCGTGATGATGAACTATCATTACTCTTCAACATGTCGGATGGATAACGAGAACCAAATAGGTATCGTAGACGATGAACTGAGGGTACACGGGATCAAGGGACTCAGGATTGCTGATGCCAGTGTATTTCCGCGAATACCAGCTTGTCATTTACAGGCGCCAGTGATGATGCTAGCTGAACGATGTGCTGCATTTCTGCTGGCGTACGTAGAAGTTTCCTGTCTTCCATTTTGACTGGTGGTTATATACCAGTAATATTCAATATCTAAACTTCAATTTTGAACAAAAACATTAGATTCAATCTGGATTCAATATCTCAAGGAGTATTGTCCAGCCCGAGGACCTCGTTAAAGAAAGCCAGCTCTCTTTCAAGAGCGGTCTGAACCGTCGAGGCCTTGCGCCACCCATGACCTTCGCCTTCGAAAAGCACAAGCTCGACCTTTGTTCCTTTCGACTTGAGAACATCGACCATATTGATCATTTGTTCAGCAGGGATAACAGTATCCGCCAGGCCCTGCAAAATCTATATCATGGTCAGTATATGTCAGATTCAAAGTCGAATGACCACTGACCAAAAGTGGCATCTCGATCTTGTCGACATGGTATATCGGACTGCGCTCTCTCCAAACCTCTTCACATTCTTCCCAGGTACCACCCATCAACCGATCGCAGAGATAATACTCGAATTGAATCTCGTCGAGCTTTCGCATATCGCTGATACCATAATGAGGCGATCCAGCAGCGAAAGCATCAGGAAGATCGGTGGCGATTTGGAGAACAGCATATCCACCAGCAGAACTTCCATGGACAACTGCTCTTTTGGGGTCGACCAAGCCAAGTTTTCCGAGCTCCAGAACACTCTGATAAGCATCGTTAATGTCCAGAACTCCCCATTTGCCGTGTAAAGTTTCTCGAAAAGCGCGAACAAAGCCAGTGCTGCCACCATAGTTGACATCGATGCTAAGCAAGATTGGTCAGTCATTATCTCTAGTATTCGACGACGAACTTACTGGGCCCAGCCGCGAGTCATGAAAAATTGCTTCGTCCAGTCCAGAGCTGCTGTTTCCATGTACCAGGGGCCACCATGAATGAAAACCACGACAGGAGGTTTTTCGCCTGCAAGACCACCATCGTACTGGGGGTTTTTTGGAGGGTAAAAAGTGACATGACAAGTGTGATTGTCGGGAGCAAGAGAAAGACGGTAATATTCTCTGACTGAGACATGGGACAGCGGTAAATTGTCGCTGGGTTCGGGAGGAGGTGAAAGAGACCTCATCTGAGGTTTTCCGGCAGCATCAAGGGTAAGTTCAACGAGAACTTCGCCTGAATCGGCTGGTTTCCCGAGGAAAACCACTTTGCCTTTTGCGTCACCGTGAAGATAGTGAATATGGGCATATGGAGTAGGAATATGTACCAGTGAACCGTCGAGAAGGTCACACAGATACAATCTGGATCTTCCTTGAACAAACGAGAAGATGACGATGGCGTGATCGTTTAGCGCTCCGGAGGCATGACAGCTGAGCCACCATTGTGGTACAGCAAACTCTTCTGCAATAGGCTCGGGAAGAACCGCAGATGCTTTTCCACTGGCGAGATCATCGACAGTGAACTTCCAAGGATTGTGGAAGCCGCTGATGTCCGAAACAAAAAAGAGAGTATCATCGCAAGCCCAGTTCGGTTCCTGAGCGGATACAGCCTCAGTCTTTCCGGCGACATGAGTTATGTCGTGCAATGTCAACCCCAGGTTGTCTGTTGAGCTCGACGTTTGCGACCGCGATTTCCGAGCTTTGGAAAGGCATTTCAGGGAAGAACCTGCTTTTCATCAGCGATTAATATATGAATGAATGACGCCACATTACCATTGTTGCCATGCAAGACATTTTCCATTCGGGCTGAACCTGGGGCAAGCATAGAAATCGGCTCCTTCTGCAACAACGGATACTGTTGCAGTGCCGGCATTGATTACGACCAATCTAGTGACAACCTTCGCTGGATGAGGGTCTGTATGGTCTTCATTGATGCAGACAACAAGGTGAGGTTGATTAGGATGGACAGCAAAGTCGGCAAATCGTTGACTCGGATTGACTTGACATAACGTTGAGCGTGATTCTGGACGAACAATAAATCGCTCACTAGATGTAATCGCGACAGGCTTTTCGTCGTTTCTGATCATGTAGACGCGATGGTCAAGAAATGTGCGAAAAGTAGCAGATATCCGCGAAAACAGTGGTCGAAGCGCCGCCGTACTCGTGGACTTGAGTGCGAGCATCCCAGGAAGCATCGAAAATATCTTGGTGGTCGGATGCACGAACTATTGCAGACCTGCCATCTTCACCAATATTAACGAAAGTTGGCCTTGACGGAAGAAAAGGCTTACTTTCTTCTGTGCGCTTTTGCGCATAGTAAACCTTGGAGGTGACGGAGTCCAGAATCAGGTCTTCAATTCCCGCCGCGAAGCTCTACCAGGTCGTCAATCAAGAAGGGGCACTTTATAAGAAGAACTGACCTGCGCAGCGCATGCTTCAGCGGTGACTGGAGATTTCCAGTTTCCGTATCGTTCACGGCGTTGGTGAGACATACTGGAGGCTTCGAGTGGGTCCATCCTGGGAAAATAAGCCCTCCGAAGCTTCCCGTTCAGACCATGTCATTATGAATCATGATCTTGCTTGAGCACTGAACTATCGGCTTTCCATACTGAACACCGTGGAATCCGGTCGACAATTGTTTTTTGACCTAGCGAAAGGACCAACTGAACCAGACCATGTTTATGGATGGAAAATTGAGCTGTAGTCATGATTGCAGGCTCTTAGATGCTGAAGCGCTGAAGAGCCGTCTATTGTCGTCCAATGCGGTGAATGTGAAAGCTTGCGGAGACCAAGTTCCCACGGGCGCTCCATATCAACTGGCCCTTCGTGGATTTTTGGTGTTTCTTTTGCGTTTCTCCTTCCGTCATTGATCCTTTTCAGCTCTGGACTCAGTTATATCACCCTGCATTGATCCAGAAACCGGTATCGATCCTCAACGGGCTTCCGAACGAATTGCTCACGGAAATCATTCGTCTATGCGACAACAGGAGCCAGGCTGCGTTATGTCGCGTTTCCAAGCTCTTCAACCAGCTACCTCATCGATAAATGTATCGAATCGGGAGACGAGTTAGAATTTGGCCGAGAGCAGTGGATTCGACGAGCTTTCATCCCATTCGGAGACGAGAAGACATTCGTAGAGCCTGGGTGTATCGGCTCTTGAAATTCCAGAGCAGTGCCGTGAATGCACTGGATTACCGACTCCTCCACCATCTCCGGGAATGAGCCCCGTCGATTCGGATTCCCAAGGCACTGCGATTCTTTATGTTGGTCGAATGTTCGTATCTCTTCTTCGTAAATGTTTGCTTGCTCAATGTTTGAACAGATCATACGAGAAGAGTCTCTTATCTCAACATCATCTCGACTAAGTATTCGGTATCGAGCCGACGTAAAACTGAATTTACGAATGTATACCACGAGACCGTTCGTCGAGACACTGTCAAACGACCCCTACAAGTGAAAGAGAGTTATCATGCGGATGTTCACGGTGAAATACATAAATGAAGGGACAAATAAAATATTCACGCGTACAAATGTCTCGAACTGGATGACCCGGCTGCTTGAGCTCGCTGTTTTTTCTTCTTTTTCAGCAGGGGTGTCTGAAATGAGATGAAAAACTCACCTTCTCATTTGGCAGGATAGCATTCATGCCACCACCCAACGACTTGAAAATGTCTTCAAACGTCTGAACTCATGTTATCGACTTTGACGTGGCAACTGGAATGGATAAGACATACTTGCGGGTCGAGGTTGGAAGCATCGTCATGAAGAGTGAGATCAGTTGGCGCACCGAGCGACTCCCAGAGCTGTTCAAAAAGCTGGCAGAACCATCCTGTTACCTGACAATGACGGCTGGAGTAAAGCGCACCTCGGTTGCCGGGTCTGGTCCCCGTTCGAAAGCTGCTTCAATTTGCGGATCGAGGTTGATCTGATACTTTGGTACAGTTGACGGTGGTGGCGGGGATGGGGAAAAAAGTACCAGGTTGCTAAGAGCGTCAGAATTATCATCCACCGCTGGGTCGTCGACGGTGGTTGAAATAGTTTCCTGGAGCTAAATATTCATGTTGGAGATGGAAAAGGGTGCTCGAGTGGAGAAAACCGAACCTGAATGAAGGCCATTGCGATAGCCTCCTCCCGCTCTCGTACGATTACATCTCCTATGTAAATGGCAATGATCCAAGTAGGAGCTTCAGCTAACGAGAGTCAGCAAATGAATGATTTAGCAAAGAGACTTGACGTACATGGCATTCCATCATCAAAACCCGCATTAAGAATGTCGTTGGCATAGACTGCCGCTTCCAAAAGACTGTCAAGACCCAGATTTGGAGCCTCTTCTCCAAAAACCATTTCGCTAATCTGCTCAAAAATACCTCAGCGATTGGTAGCGATCATTCAGAGATGGAGGAATTTCTGGGGTTGGAGGCAACGGAACCATTGTTGTCGCTGTTGGCATTGTGATTGTCGTCGAGGCCATAGTGGAAGCTTCTTATTGGTGAATATTATGCATGACATCACCAGTTGAACGACTGACACGTGAATTTTCTTTAATCATAATGGCCGCCTTGCCAGGCATAATTCCTCTGCTGATTCCATGCCTTGGTAGCATTCCACAGGACCCTGGACAATAGCTCAGAGGCCTGATCCGGTTCAAAATTTCTGTCAGATTCTTGTCCGGACGCCAAATCGGCCTTTTTCAACTTTTTGTCCGGATTTGGATCAGGCCTTTGGCAAAAATCAAGAATTTGTCCGGACCCGGATCAGGCATTTTGGTGGTCGAAATCCCAAAATTGCCGTTTTTAGCCCGAAAATGCCGTTTTGTGCCTTGATGGCTGCCTCCAGACAAAAATTTTGCCGCGTCGGGCACAGAATTTGTCCGGATCTGGATCTGGCCTGCTTTTTTCAAAGGCCAAATTTTGTCCGGATTGGACCAGGCCTACATCGCCAAAATCTCAAATTTTGTCCGGATTGCGGATCAGGCCTCTGGGCTATTGTCCAGGGTCCTCATTCCACCCGCACCAGGAAATCCACCGGTAATCCCAGATCTAATCCGTGCTCATTCCTACGAGCACGAGGTTTACGAGCACCTTCGCCGTAAGTATTCTTCGCTTCACGGCTCAAGTACACTTTGAACACAATAATTCCAGTCCGAGAACCGGCGGTGACCACACTCATGGCGTTCAGTGCCACCCAAAATATCTCGAAATATAAAGTCACTTTTGATGCCAGGTTTGTCAATCAATCATGCCTCATAATAGATCTGATGGCATCAGTATGGCATCGCGCAGGTCCCCGGTTGGGCTCGGGTCATCATCGCGCATAACAGGGTCATTCGAAACCAACAGGTCTCGAATGTTGATTGTCCCCGCGAGAGATCTAAAGGGTTCGGCGTCCCTCTCAGCGATGATCTGTTCCACCACATAAAGTCTGACCGATTTCAAGAAAAGAATTTGGGATAAAGTGTCCCGAAATCAGCGCGCCTGAATTGCCTCAGCAAACTTGGCCATATGAATGGTCGGAGTTTTCACATCTAGGTATTCTAGCTTTGGGAGCAAGACTCGAGAAAGCGCAGATCGAAAATGCGCTTCAGGTACTTAGATCATGAGCTTGTAGCTATTCGAAGAATCGATCGGAGATGAGCGGATCTCCGGATTTCGTCTCCAGATTGGAAACCGTCAAAGATTGCAGAGAAGGTATGAGAGCCAGTCGGGCCAGCTGATCGGATGAGACTGGTCAGATTGCAAGCTGAACCAGAAATGAAGACTTGAGGTTGCCAATGGAACATATGGTCGATGCTACTGGACATTGTAACGATAAGGTCGCAAGTAGTGGCAGAGTGATATGATTGAGAAAATCGAGGTCACGGAAGTTACTGTCGCAAATGATCTCTAGTGTAGTGAGTTTGGATGAAATGAGCGCTCCTTCGTTTGATGCAGCCTCGTGGTGGAGTCACGGATGTCGAACAGAGAGAGCGGTTATATAAAGGCTTGATTGCCTTGTGACCTTCTCTTACGCGTGCACCAATGAACAAGACCAAGTATATTGGGGTTCACAGTGCTGATGGTAAGTAGTAAAGAAGATAAAGTAACAAAGTAGATGCATCGAGCCTTATATAGGCGAATCGATGCTTAAGTAAAGCTGTGCACAGCTGGAGAAGTAACTATCCGTTACACCCTCCCCCACTAGACCAAGTCCACAGGTGAAGGTCTCACAGATAAATAGAGAAGTATAATAAAGGAGAGAAAATTCAAGAGAAAAAAAATTGTAATTATTCATGAATGGAATGAAGACTCACGGTTTCATCATACACATCGTCTTCATCGGGATATCCGGCAGATTCTGAAATTGAACCGCAGCTCTCTTTCTCATCATGTTCAGATTCATCATCCGTCGAGTTGAAGCCTGTCTTGCTCGTGTCCTGGCTGAAACATTCCTCCATTTTCAAGGCCAGTTCAGCACGTCGTGCAGCATGATAAAGTTGTTGTACACTGGAGTGGTCTGCACTGCAGTCCCGCTCAAACACACCATTACGGATATCCGCAGGCAATCCCGAAAGAAATCGGATCCTGAAAGTATATGGGTCTGGCTTCTGGACAAGGGGTGTCCGTCGGGCAGCTCGGCGAAGGTATGCCGAGGGGGGAGGGGGGGTCCCCGAGACCTTACCGCCGAAATGTTAGGCAGTTTTGCCAAGATAATTTTGGCTCTCTGGATCTGTTCTGAACTATTATTTTGATGTTTATGGTGATTTTATGATCTGTAGAAGGTCCCGGATGACCACTGCAGCCATATTGGGAGAAACATTTGGAGATTTGTGACCAGAGACTGTTGAGCACGAGGCGGTAGTCTATAAAAGGTCACAGAAATACAATCTGATGCTACTATATCAACTAAATACACTCAGCACACCAATGCAGAGATTGGGGAACAATGAGAGACGGCAGTGGTGGGCAACAGTCAGCAGCCCGGACACACATGACACACCGACAAGGTGTCATCCATTTCCTCTTAAGGTGATTTGTCATCGTTTCGTGGGAATATAGTACTGTATAAGGCAGGAGGGTAAGAGGGAGGGGAGGTCTGAGCGAAGTTATTGTCGAAAACCGGCATACCTTTTGACATTTGAATTCCGGACACCCCTTGCTTCTGGATCATTCTTCTGGCTGAAGCTTCCAAGTCACGATAAAACATGTCAACCGTGTCAGAGAACTCAATTGAGTTGAATTGCTCTGTAGCCTCATGGATTACTGTCGCATGGATGAAAGCAAGGTAAAGGCCCATGATGACATCGAACAAAGTCCATTCTTGATCAGGAATGCCATCAACATTGTCGACGTACCACTTCGCAGCTTTGTCTGCGAGTGCAGAGCCAATATGGGCAACACGTTCTTCTTCCCGGTCAGGACCACACAATCGATTGATTTTCATCCAGCGAAGGCAAGCTCCCAACCAGACATAGAACTTCTGAAGATCACGATGTCCATTGTAACTAGGAGGATCGGGTACCCGTACGACATTAAATCGTTTCCCGCTCGCGGATATGGGCAAGGGCATAGATACTCTCAATGCAATCATTTTGGATATCTGCCCCGCAACAGTTTCCAACTGCTCATTCCAGACGTCACCGCGATCATCAATATGATTGACCACACGAACGCGATAGCTCTCTGTTGACTCTCCATAAAAGGGAGACTTCCAGCGAGCAGAATCAAACCGATCAAACCGATTCTGCTCATGAATCACATTGATATTCCCAGATGAAACAGGGTTTCCATTGACAACCGAATTATCACGTATTTCCGGCGGCCGACTGCGATTCAAATCAACGACAGGGACTCGATTTGATTTTCGAATACCACCCCGAGTATCACCCGGTACATTCGGACGCTTATTTGCATGCCCTGAAAATTGTTTTGGATTAATGCGACGCTGTTCTGGAGCTGTAGGTTGAACCTCAATGTCACAATTGCCAAGGAAATTATCCAGAGTATCCTCTGGTTTCACCTTGACCGGTACATTCGGACGCCTAGTTGCATATCCTGTAAATTGTTTTGGATTAATCTGACGCTGTTCTGGAACCGCAGATTGAACCTGACTACTGTCACGATTGCCAAGAAAATCATCCAGAGTATCCTCTGGTTTCACCTCGACTGACTCGATTATATCTGTACCAGGGTACAAGTGACCAGCATGTCTATCGGCAACCATGGGATCATTTCCTGAGCTGGGTTGCGTTAAAATGCTAGGTCGACCATTGGAGTCAATAATATCAGGAAATCCCTGATCGTGGCTTTCAATTCGGGCAGGATGTGTAAAACTTGGAGTCTCAGCCTGAGCCAATTGAAATTCTCGTGATATCGCGACCTTTCCAAGATGACTGTTCACTTGCCGACGAGCTATATGCAAATCAAATTCACAAATTGCATGTCTGTATCGTGCTCGTATACTGCTCCGAAACTCAGGATGACTTGAATTCTCAGATGCATGAACCTCATCAAGTACACTCTGATGCAAGTCCTTCAGAAACTCGCCTCGATCTGAGTATCTCCGTGGATTTAAGGGAGAGCCATTTGCTACAAAACCGACTTCAATCGCTGTCGGACTGTACAAAAGACCATGTGTTCCAGTGACAATAGGAAATGGCGGAGAAGCCTTTCTCGGCGGACTATAAGCCTGAGTGTTCAATGGACCAGTCCCCTGGATATGCAATGGCCGTTGTCCGAACGACGGCGAAGAAGCATCAAAGTTGGAATCAACCCGATCACGATCAGATGTGCCAAGACGACCGGATAATCCACGAGCCGAGATTGGAATTGGGACAGGTAGGAGGCCCCATTCTTTTCCCGTCGACAAATTCCCCCATGAACCAGACCTAGGAAGGCCAGGATCAGACCGTGCCACTGTAGGCGGCATAAACCCGTTAGTGCGACTCAAGGAGTATCCTTGAGAGCTGCCTCGACTGCGAGGCCTTTGACTCGACATCGAAGCCGAGTCTTTGCAGCGATTACGCTGCGCAAATAGTGCTGTTGAGCACCGTGTCCTCCAATTGTGAAGGGTTGTTCAAAAAAGTATAAAGGCTTGATTGCCTTGTGACCTTCTCTTACGCGTGCACCAATGAACAAGACCAAGTATATTGGGGTTCACAGTGCTGATGGTAAGTAGTAAAGAAGATAAAGTAACAAAGTAGATGCATCGAGCCTTATATAGGCGAATCGATGCTTAAGTAAAGCTGTGCACAGCTGGAGAAGTAACTATCCGTTACAGGTTAACTGGGAAAAAAGAGAAATGAATGTCAGAGGATCCTTGGGGAAAGAAATATCCGCTGTGTGAAGCCTTGTTGGAGGTATATTGGATATCAAGGCTTCACAGTTGGTTTGAGGTTACCCAATGCCACCGAAGAAAGCTTCGGCTGCCTCGGAACACAGTTAAAGGAATGCTGGTCTCCCAGCGACCAACCAAATCATGTAGGTCAAGCGACTCAAGTAGTGGCAGTTGATGTCGGAGAAGGTTTAGCACTGTGGTTAGGGATGCCAGGACACTGAGCTGAGCTGAATCGCTCATCGTTAACTGGAAGGATTGCCAACGAACTGAATCGCGGGCAAGACGATCGACTGCATGAAGGATATCGCTGCCATCGGTGTCTTCAGGCCCACAACTAACCACTATCTCTAAAGAATGTGGGCGTGAACGGTCCAGGAGGACTTCAAGGGATGTTTGCCAGTGGCTGTCACGATTCGTGTCTGGATCGCCCAAGGCTTGGATAGAAATTTTCGACCACATCTCTGGGTTCAAGAGCGCTATCCCGGGGAAATTGAAGTCCCCGGCGGTTGCGACATAATTGCAGCTGCAAACCAGATTGAAAATATGGGCCAAAATGTCAGGCGGAATGTGAATGGGAAATGGAGGATAGGAACGTGAGAGTAGGATTATCCAAATATCTGTATATGTGAAGGTTTCGAGTCGAGTCGAACAGGAGCTGAGTGAGCAAATAGGGACCCGAAACCCAACCGGGTTTCTCGACCGAACTGACTCTAATAATATTCATTATTCACAATTTTCCGGTAGAAAGGTTCGAGGTTGGGCGAAACGTACTGTCTGAGTAACTGCCGGTGGTACAGTAATAGACGAAAGAAGTAGAAAGAAAGAATAAGAAGTTCCCTTTAGGCAGGTTTAGGCGGTCTGATGGCGGTAATGATCCCGAACGACCGCCGTTTTGGGTCGGGAGCCTCTCGATGAAAAGGATAAAGTGTGCAGGACAAGATCAAATTCTGTACAAACCAAGGTTGACAGCACAACAGACCGATAACAGGTCTGTCACTTGGTCGAACAAGTGAGAAAGGTGACGACAAGGTGAGGCATGCCTTACCCTCGACGAAAACGCGATCCTCGGAGCCAGGTCTTGGGTCAGAAATGGGCTCTGTTCGGTATGATAAGCGCATGTCGCACCGAAAACAATATTGATAAGAAAAGTAGTTCACCTCTACAAGACTCTACGATGAAGACAGCTTGAGTCGGCGCAGCGGTAATTGAACCGAGGTAGCTCATTCGGCCATTAGATCGTTGAGAATTCGTACGACCTGGCCAAGGGCATTTTTGACCTTTTCCCGATCTCCCTGCTTCACGCGTCCCATCAATCTACCCTCGAATTTGTCCGGATGAAAACGTAAAAACGTCTCTCTGAGTTTGTCTTTCCTCGACTTCGTATCGCCAAATAAGAAGGAGGAGATGGCTTCTGTCGTAAGATCTTCCAGGGAGATTACAGGAGTTCTAGTTGAGTCGCGTTTTTGCTTGTGGGCCGATAAGATGGGCCAAGGGATATCACTGAAAGCGAGAAAGGATGTATCGCCAGAGTCTCGGAGATTTTGCCATCGGATCTCATATTCTTCGCGAGCATAGTCCTGCTTTCTTTGATCCTTCTCCTTCTTTCTCTTTCGTCTCTCCTCTTCAGCTGCTTTCTCCAGTCGACGGGTCTCAGCTCGGACAGCTTTCTCTTTGAGCCGACGGGCCTTTCGCTCTTCCTCCTTTCGCTGCTGCTCCGCATATTCTTGAGCATGACTCTTCCTGAGCGCCAGGTTAGTTGGCTCTTGATGACCAGTAGTACAAGGGACTCACTTGTACATGCCTTTCCGTATCCATTCCGCATATTCCTCGTCGTCAAGAAATTGAGGATCTGTTCCAAGAAACTGATCTTCAGATATATCACCGCCCCAGTGTCGCGGTATATGAGCATACTCATTGAATCGGCACTCTATTCCATCCAACCGCTCGTCGTCCTGGAAAGCGGCAGACATCTTCTCTCGAAATCGTCTTTCTTCTGCTTCCTCCTGTATGCGAGATTCCCAGTCTGAAGGACCAACAGAAGGCTGGGGATCATATGCGAGCGGTTCCTCGTCACTGGAAGCCCATTTCAGACCAGAAGTTGGCTGTGATTGATGTTGGCGCTTCTTGTCGCTGCGCTTGGCCTTTTTGCGCAGGTTTTCTTCCGCAATCTCGTCAGCGGTTCGTTTTAGATGAAGCTTTGGCATCGTTGTGAGCAAGCGCCGGTGGTCCTCGTGACCTTGATGAAGCTAGCTCCTTTGCTCACGTCAAGATCCTCCTGGAGTCCTTCTCGTCTCGACCCGGTCTATTTCGCTGGACATACAGCATTCCGAACTCTTTCCGACATGAAACGCCATAAACCTCGAGGCTGGAAGCTTAAATGAGCGAAACATAAAGAACTATCATCTCTCACTCAGATTATACTTGGCGACTCTGTGGCAATTCTGTGGCTGAAGATCTACCCAAGAAAGGTCTAATTGCGCGCTTGTATCATCTATCGACCAATGCTGGACCTGGATATTGCTGCATGACCTGGGAAAGTATCTTTAGCTCAGATCCTCGTGGAATCCGCACCTTCTCAGCGTCTAACCTGCAGCTGCTGGTATCAGACGGCTATAAAGGCTGGCCCCGCTGTTCACACAAGCAGGATGCTTTTCTGTTGACCCCCCTACTTGCATTCTGAAGCCATGAATACCGTCCCTCACTACTATCAGCCTCATGGCTGGGGAACCACGCCAAATGTGAGCCCAAGTTGTTCGCTGTTCACCTCTTTTTGCTTGACATTTTCTTCTAGTACAGCTCACAGAATCTCAGTATGGCCCCTTCAATGGCCCCATATCTGAATCAGCCACAGGGCTGTATGTGATAACTTTTCATCTCGAGACTATCAATTGACTCTCGTTCCAGACCAATATTCCCAGAATGCCTATGGACGAGGTTACGGATACGACTCGGACTCGGAATATGACAATTACAACGATGTTCCGACCGCCTATCCAGCGCGCCAGTTTGCTCCGACCGTCTATCCAACGTCCCAGTATTATTCGCAGTATCCTGTTCAGCAAGCGGCCTATTCGACAGGATATCTCCCTGCAAATTCTTACAGCTACTATGGAACTACCCCATACTGGGGTGGAGTTCAATACCCTTACCAGGCTCAGGCCACTACTCCACAGGTATTAAACAAGTCTTTTGTTCTCTCTCAGTGCTGACAAGTCGACAAAGGTCATTATTATTCCCGGTCGGCGCAAGCATCGTCACCACCACCACCACCACCGCCGTCACTGAAGAGACTGACCTTTGGCGTCTCTTTTAGCAGTGGATTCAGTCTTTGTAGCTCTTTTCCAGTCGTGTATTCCTGACTTGGCTCTTGATTCGCAGTCTCGCTCTCTGGATTCGCAGTTTCGTTGATCCGTTGCGCCGTTTCCTGTATGCAGCCCACTGTACGACCGGCCTCTGTAAAGTAGTAGTACGCCCGTTACTTATGGATGGAGTTCTCGAAATGAAAATGCAAAATATTTCAAAGAATTGGGTTAAAAATGTGCTGTCGCGCTGCTTCAGCCTAAAATATTTTGAATTCAAGCCAGTCTATTCAGAATCCATGCAGTATTTAATGCGCAGCATTCTCCTTGGCGATTTGTGGAGCATACGGATTCTTGGGATCCGTAGCATATTCAGGCGCTGAAGAGAAATCATCAGTCTACGAAGGTCAAGCATGAGGGTAGCAGACGCACATCGGACCATTTTGTCCTGAATGTTAGAGATTCCCCACGTCACAAACGCTCCAGAGATCATGAAAGGCCACAACGGTCGGAGAATCTGCAGTGCTGGTCAGCAAAGTCGTCGGTTGAAATCGGGAGGAGACATGCGGGTGTAGGCCATTTGCGCAAGCCGAAAAATGCCATTATTTCTGTATAGCAGCGTCAGCTCAAGGTATTCCAGAGCATTGCAGCCAGGAGAACTTACAATTTCTGCTTGGTGGATTGAATGACAATGAAGAAGGGTTAAACGTTTGCACGTGGCTGCGTTTTTGAATATGTGATGACCTCTAGCGCAACTACAGCGAACGGTATACCGCCAGCGGTCAGCTTTCATTCATCTTGGTCTATTCCAATAAACTCATTCTATTATAGTGGCGCCAGTTTTCCTTTTTCGATGTTGTGCCCGTCAAAGACGTCCATGACCTTGGCAGCACTCCGGATATATTCAAAGCAACATCTGAAATATCCACAATAGCCTTGTCTTCAGTTGGTCTCGTCGTCGCTGATATTCATGGCAGTCTTCATCTGCTCAACAAGGACTTTGAGTCCATTCAGAGCTGGATTGGACATGTCGGCGGACGCGTCACTCATATCGTCGAGCACCAGGGAATTCTGGTGACCCTGGGCGTGAGTTGCCTTCATCAGGCTCTTTATTGACCATGTCTGAATATACTTAGGAAGAGGACGCTGTCAGAGCACCTCTCATCAAGATATGGGACCTCAAAGTCAAGGACAAGAAAACTGGTGGTCCACATCTCTTACGGTCCAGCAAAATATCAGTCGCCAACCGGCCTCATCCTGTTTCGACATTGGCGCTTTCAGCTACGTTGTCTCATCTTGCCATTGGGTTCACAGACGGCAGCGTCATTCTCTACCGGCACCTCGACCAGTCACTTGCTTCCTCGGGCTCATTGTCGACCATTCCCAAGCCACGTACAATTCACGAGAATCCTACGGAACCTATCACAGGTCTGGGGTTCAAAGAAGCGACCGAGGAGCACCCGAACTTGGTGCTTTTCATTGCTACAACAAATCGTGTGCTGTTATATCAAGTTACTGGGAAAGGAAGTGGAGGGGTTCCATCTGTTCTGGACGACATTGGCTCTGCTCTCCGCTGTGCGACGATGGACAGTAATTCAGATATGATATTAGCCAGAGATGAGGCCATATATGTCTTCGGTGTCGAAGGCAGAGGGACATGCTACGCATACGAGGGTGCGCCATTCCCTACTTTTTCTCGCTCTTTTCTCATAGAAAACAGGGAGCAAATTATCAATTCATACTCACAAGAGCTATCTGGTCTTCGTATCACCGCCCGTTGTACCGACTGCGGCTTCGATATCTGCCACCATTCGACACGCTTTTGCTCGAACTCCCACCGCTGCCGAAGTCACCAAAGTCACTGTTTTCGACCCAGAGAACAAGTTTGTCGCGTATAATGGCACATTCCCTGAAGGAGTGCGCGAAATCATCTCTGCCTGGGGAAATGTTTACGTCTTGTCAAATAATGGAGAAGTCAGTTTACCACCCTTGGTTCATCCAGTGCACTGACATGTTTTAGCTGAAATATCTGCAAGAAAAGCCAACTTCGACGAAACTAGAGATGTTGTACAGCAAGTCGCAATACGTGCTAGCGTTGAATCTTGCCAAGACCCAAGGCCTTGACGAATCTAGTGTTGCCGATATACACCGTCAGTTTGGCGACAGTCAGTACTCCAAAGGCGATTACGACGGTGCAATGCACCAGTTTGTACAAACAATTGGATTCGTACAGCCAAGCTATGTGATACGGAAGGTTGATTGCTTTCTCAGCATATTCTACAGTCGCTTACGATTTTGTTCAGTTTCTTGACGCTCAGCGTATCCACAGCCTTGTCACCTATCTACAAGAACTTCACGCCCTTGGTTTAGCCAATGCAGACCACACGACACTTTTGTTGAACATGTACACCAAGCTAAAAGATGTTTCACGACTGGACAGCTTCATTCGTACAGAATCTCGACGTGGAGATGACAGTGGGGAATTACCATTTGACCTGGAAACAGCGATAAGGGTTTGCAGGCAGGCGGGATATTTCGAACATGCGGCGTATCTGGCAAGAAAATATGAGCGTCATGAAGAATATCTGCGAATTCAGATCGAGGATGCTGGAAACTATGCGGATGCACTTGTCTATCTACGGAAGCTGGGTCCAGAAGTTGTACGTTTCTTCTTGTCATTATCTATTCTCAGCGCTCAATCATTCAACAGGCAGAAAGCAACCTGGCCAGATACGGACGTGCAATGCTGGTCAATCTTCCTGAAGAAACGACTCAGCTTCTCATTGATCTTTGTACGACGGCCGGCGCGCTTTCGTTCGATGTCGAGGAGACACCGATACCACCGACACCACAAACTGCCAGAAATGGCACTGGTCCCTCATATCTAGCTTACCTCGCTCTGAATCGACATTCTGTTGTGGGACAGACCGACAGTGTTGCAACTCCATCAATCCGGACAGCTCGTCCTGGTGATCTGGCGTCAGAACGTAACTCTGTTCATGAAGATTCCGGGTCACCGTCGCCTCCATTAACAGCAACTGTAACCAATCTCGCCCCAATTCCACCAGTCAAGCCTCTTTCACCGCGCTTGTATTTCGCACATTTCGTCGATCATATGCAGCATTTTGTTGTTTTCCTGGAAACAGTAGCCTCGAGACGTTGGGGTCAAGGTGTCGATTTCGATAATGTTCCTCCACGGGTCAACGGCGCTGAAGATGAGCGAGATCAGATCGCTGTTTGGAATACGCTTTTGGAGCTGTATTTGACGCTCGAGTCTCGCGACAAGGCTCTTCGGTTGCTCCAAAGCCCTCATTTACCGTATGATCCGACTCATGCGCTGATACTTTGCTCCAGCTTTGAGTATACCCCAGGGCTGGTGCTGCTTTGGGAGAAGATGGGAATGTACGAAGATGTCCTTCGATTTTGGATGGACAAAGACAAGGAGGGAAACACTCCCAATGCGTCGGGAGAAGTGGTCAAGCATCTCAAGATATATGGGGCGCAACATCCAGCGCTGTATATTCTTGTTCTGAGGTTTCTGACATCGACACCAGAGCTTCTGACCAAGCATCGCAACGATGTCGTTCAAGTCTTGGATCATGTCGAGAAGGAAGGAATCATTTCACCGCTTGAGGTAATTCAGGTGCTGAGTCGGAATGGTGTCGCCAGTGTCGGTTTGGTCAAGGCTTGGCTAATGGCAAGGATCAAAGATGCAAGGACTGAAATACAAACTGTGAGATTACCTCTTATTGCTGCGGTCGCCTTCACTGATTCTTTCTAGGACCAGGAATGGATCAGCTCTTATAGGATGGAGACCGAGGCGAAGCTAAAACTCGTCGACGAATTGTCTGATCCTGACCATCCTCGAGTTTTCCATGTAACTCGGTGTTCAACATGCAAAGCCCAATTGGACTTGCCTAGCGTCCATTTTATGTGCAATCACAGTTACCATCAGCGGTACGTTTCTTACAACATTCTTGTTTCAGATGTTCATTCGGTTCCAGATGTCTGCCAGACCAGGACACAGAATGTCCCAACTGCGCACGCGAATACAGTGTCATTCGGGAAATTAGAAGAAACAATCAGCGACTGGCTGATCAGCACGATGTCTTTCTCGCAGAGGTCCAAGAAAGTGGCTTCAAGGGTGTGGCTGAAGCATTTGGACGAGGCTTTTTGAACTTTTCGCGCCTTGACGACGTAGCCGTCTAGGGAGATTATTATACTAAATCACTACATATTGCTTTACGGAAGTCAACATCGGCTCCTGTCGCGCCCGCGATGCCGTCCTTGTTCCAGAAAGACGCGCTCACGTTTGCATCACGTGATCGGGTGTCCGTTGAAATTTTGTTCGCTGTGACCGGTTCAACTTCTTCCATCAACGTCTCGACCAGGGTGACCGGTCGCCTTTTATTTTTGTTTCGGGCCCTAGACCTCTTCAACAATGTGGTCGAAAATCAGCACGGCTCTCCACAAACAAAAGGCAGACCCAGAGCCCTCGTCTTCGTCATCGGGCGAGGTCATGTCCAAGGTTCTCGAACAACATCCGAATATGTCTGTTTTTCATGGGAGCGCTGAGCACTCCAGTCCACCCAGTTCGCCATCGAAGAAGAAATCTAGGTTTAAACGACTTTCAAAGGCGACTCCAGCACACATTGATCATGACGAGCCCCTCAGAGCGCCCTCGCCAATGTTCAGCCTTCCGAGAAAGGTGAAATCTACTCTCAATTTCAATTCTACAACGAATAGTGAGCTGGTTTTTGCTTGTTGCGATTCAATGGTTCATCATTTCTTTCAGATTCTCAAGTATCATTAGCGTCTCATGCATCAACAATAATTCGCAGAACATCCCAGGATCTGCTTCGTCCGTCCCAAGACGGCTCCTATGCGTCCATTCGCTCAGAGCGACATGGTCCGGCGCTGGAGATGCTGCGCACCAAGGATTTACCGATTCATCCTGGACAAGAAAATGCCCCTGGCACTCCAGCAGGCGACAAATTCGGTTCAGTTCGTTCAATTTTGCGCGATCCCAATACGCCGGGGACCGGTCAGAATGTCAGATTCTTTTCCAGAGATGCGTACAATGTTATCAGCCCGAATCAATCCGTCGACACCGAACAGCCTCCAGCACTGTCAAGTTTAGCGCCGGCTGCTACAACGATGGACGCGTCGTTTCCCAACAGCCCTCAGACGAGCCATTCTGTGTCTGTGGTACCTCGTTCAGCATCCTTCGCTAAATCGTCGAGACCATCGGTCGCAGATGTTTTCTCACCGCTCAGAGACAACAATTCTATCGTGTCCAGTTCAGCACCGGTCCTCCCTGACCCCGTCTCAGCGGACTTGTCCTTTGAACTTCCTTCATTCCCTCCTCCTGGTCTCGAAATGGACCTCAATTTACCTCACTTGGACAATTCGTTCATGACCGAGCAGAGTGGTGCCCAAAAGGGTCCGATGTCTTCTACGCCTTATAGGGATATCAAAGGAAAGGGGAAAGCGGTCGCGGAGAACAAAGAGAATTCATTTCACATCGACGAAACTATTTTCCATTCTCAAGAAGTATCACCACCACCACGCCTTCCAAATACTCTCCATGACCGCAGTAATTCGTTTAGCTTCGGCCAAACGATCTTTTTCTCTATGGAAAACAACTCGAATTCGGGTCATGATAGTTCGGCACGGTCAAGTCTTGTTCCCTCGGAAGTTAAAGGCTCTCCTGCCTCATATACTTCCTCGCGACGGACCTCCGATTCTCCCGTTTCTCTGTCTTCAATCAAGAGTCGAAGCAGAGCGCTCAGCGACAGTGTTTTCCAGAACATGATTCGCTCAGGCCGAACCAATCAGAGTCCAGAGGTGGATATCAACGACGAGTCTTCTACCGACCTAGTCGTTTATTCTCAGTCTCAAACCGAACCAGATCCTTTCCGAGCCGATGCCAACACGTATTATACGCCTCAGACGATGATTCCGTCGACTCCGCCGCGAACAAATTCAGTTTCGTCACATGTGCGAAATACTTCGAAGGAGGAGAATCTGATTTACTCGCTTCAGGCGCAGTTGACGCTTCAGACGGAACTTTGTGGTCAGTACGAGACGGATTTGCGAGCTCGGGACGAGCTTTGCGAACTTCTTAGCAACAAGCTTTCGGGGCTTGAGCAAGAGGACATCAAGCGCAGAGGGGCTTTAAGGGCTTGGAAGAAGAAGGTCCAAGAGCTCGAGAGGACATGTCGATATCTCGAGGAAGAGGTCGAAGGCTCGAGACATGAGAGCATGGAGCGAAGCGTCATGGACGAAGCCAGCAGTGAAGCGCTCCGAATGCTTCATCGACAGATTGCTGCGCTGGAAAGAGAGAAGGCTGACTGGAAGAGGAAGGAGAATAGCTTGCGAGATGAAGTCGGGACTTTGGAGGACCTCGTCAAACAGCGCAGCGACGATCTTATGACCTTGCAACAAAAGCTTTGGAGTTTCGACGAAGCTGAGCGAGAATTGAAGTCTGGGATTCAGCATGCGAGCGACGAGATGGAGCAGATGGGAAATGTCAGTGTGGCCCAGGTCGACGAGGAAGAGATCAAGAGGCTTGGTGCCGAGAGACAATTGGAGAAGGCCGAGGATATGGAACGATACCGCCTCGCCAAGCTCGAATGGGAGCAGCAGCGCGATGAATTGCTTCTATCCGTGGAAAAGGTCAAATCTGAAAAGGCAGCACTCGAAGACGACCTTCATAATCTGCATCAGCAACTCAAAGAGCGCGACGACGAGCTGACGATGCTCAAGGCTGAGCTTGACGCTCAGTGGCATCATACCGAAACTGCTACCGAACGCACCGAGGCTTTAGAGAATGAGCGTCGCGAGCTCGAACTCGAACGCGAAACCCTCAAGACTGTGGTCGACGAATTGCAAGAGAAGATTACCAGTTTGAATGCCGGATGGGACGAAATCGAGAACGACAAGATCGAGCTAGAGAATGAGCTGCAGGAGATGTTGCATGATAATGAAGCATTGGTAAAGGAGCGAGACGAGGTATGTTGCCTATTTCGAGCTAATTTATTATGCTGACTTTCTTTTTAGATGGACGAACAGATACGAAGCGAACAGCGAGCTGTCGATACTTTAAATATGGCTATACAAGAACGCGACGACCAGGTCGAAGAGCTTTCCAAGGAGCGCGATTATGCTTTGGAGAATATCGAGCGTCTCGAGGCCAACCTTCGACGCCGGGACGAAGAGGCTAGAGAATACGCTCAACGAATCAAAGAAAGCGAGACAGAGGCAGAAGAGTTGAGAGAGCAGATGAACAGCATGAAGCGCGAGCATTCGCGAATTGTGGACGAACAATCAAGAGCTTTACAAGACGCTGCTTTCCATGGTGGTGAAGATAAGATGCATACGGAGATGGCATTGAAGGAGAAAGCCGAAGCTGATCTTGCAGTTCGGATGTCCAAGGACCGCATCGACAATTTGTCTGAAGAGCTCGAACGTCTGCGACGACAGGTCCACGAGTTGCAGCAGGAGAGTGCCGACAAGGATCTCAAACTTGTTCAAGCTCGCAAGCAGACCGAGACTGCCCAAGAGGATAACAATGGGTTGAATATTGCTTTGGATTCGAAACAACAAGAGTTGGAATTGGTGAGCTCATTTATTTCACTTTCTATTTTCTTTTCTTGATAGTTTTATAGTTGAAACGAAAACTCGGCGTTCGTGGAACTGCAGGTAGCACTCCAGCTCAACCTTCCAAAGTTGCTGCGAATCGACGTCGGGATTCGGCTGTCTTTACAGCGACACCTGCTTCTCGACCTTCGTCTGTTCTCTCAGATTCAGGGAAGGATGCTCTCAAATCTTCTACTTCCTCTCGTACAGAAACACCTACCAGCGCTCGAGCAGCTCTAGCCAAGAGCACTCGGGTCAATGCTGCTGCGACTGGAGCAGCCGCGAGCATGAAAGCTCGCTTGGAAGGTTCGATGGGTCCCCCTCCAGATCGACCTCGAGCTTCCATTTCTGGTACTCCAACTCCAGTTGCGCGAATGTCTTCCTTGTCGAAATCAGTTGCTCCCAGAGCTTCCATATCCAGCACTCCTGTTCGACGCACAGCCTCAATCTCGGTCGACCCAACTCCTCCAACGAAAACAAAACTGGTCAGACCGGTAATGAGCCCAAGCCCAGAAGACAAGGAAAACTTGGAACAGAAGCTCAAGAGACGCAGCATGATCCCGACCCCAGCTTAAATGGTTTCCATTACCTGTGGACAATTTCCCGAAATCGGTTGTAATGTACGATATTATTTTTCTTGTGAATTATCACCTTACTTTCCTTTCCGTTGTCTTTATGTTTTCTTGCTGTCCAAATGTACGCGCAAAATACCAGTCCCTACCTGTAATCTTTATGCTATAACAAGATATCTAGCTGCTGGCCAGGGTATGCGATTATATTGTTATATGGATTGAATGAAGGAGAGACAGAGTCGGTGTTGTGATACAGAATGCCAAGTTATATCTTCTTCTGGAGGTTTCGGTGCAGCTCTGGTTTGACCTGGACGACTCGTTCCAGCAGTTTCTTGACCACAGCGTCCTTGTTCCCGGTGTAGCTCTTCGAAATCGAGGACAATTTCGTCTCTGTCTCCCTGTCTATAGAGACCTGAGCGCTCGAGGTCGTCCCAGCATGCTGCGGATAATGAGAAATTTGGCGGCCGAACAGGAGGTCAGGACGCACCGAGGTTTCAAAGGCCTTGAATTCTCCTTCCTTTGCCTTTTTGTATTCCTCAATCTCCTTTGTAGCCTCTGTCCGAGCGTCTCTGAGCTTCTTCACGCGATCTGTAGGGATATATCAGTGGGGAGATAAAGGTTCGATTCGGTGACCTGACATTCGCGAGCCTGCTGCACGATTTTTGCAGCCTCTTTCTCGGCTTCAAGGAGTGTTTGTATGCCTTGGGACTGTTGAGCTGCCTGGAATCGAGGAATGAGCAACGAACAGATATGAGCAGTCGAATACGTGCCATGGACGTGTGCAAGAGGTTTAAACTCCGCTGGCATGCGGTCATCTCTCAATCAAGATCGAATCCTCGATTATGGTACTCTCTGGCTTATTCCTCGAACGTAGATGCCTATAGGAAATAGTTGTATATTCACCTCAGGTAATTTAAGACGACATGGACAAGATACAAAAAAGTTGATGCTAATACGCCAAACTACAGTACAAGAAATATTCGGTTCATATCGGCCACTCCAAATCAACTGGCTTGGAAGGCCAGTAGCGTATGTTGGATTTTGGCGGGCTGTGGGTTGAAGTTTGGTATGAGATGGTGAGCGAGAGACCTGAGGCTATCAGGTCTTCAAGCTGTGATATCACCTGGACATCCACATCGTCCTGAAAACGAAAGAAGTCCGCGTGAACGACCTTCAAGTGCGCGATCCCGTCGGCATCGACAAGTGCTGCGCGGTTTCGGACAAGTTCCACGAAGAAATCATCGGAAAATGAGAAATTTTGCAACTCCAGTACTCCAAGAGATGGACAGAGCATACTACCGGCAGTGTTGGTGGCCATTAGCCGTCTCAAGGTATCTATTCCAGTGAGCTGCTCGTCTGCTCCATGTGAACACCAGGCGTTGATTCGTAGCCATTTTAGAGAAGTGCTGGTACGAAGATGATTCAGGATAGATTCATCTCGCAGATCTGCAAGCGACAAGGTGAGATTTTCGATAGTGCTAGTGCGACCAAGATGTAACCAGGAAAACAAAGAATATGATCCCAGTGTTTGGCTGAAGGAAGTGAGGTGTGGTAGGTTGAGGTTGGAAAAGAATGTTTCGAAGAGAATAGCATCGACAGCCGGGTGACTGGGATAATAAACAATTGTGAGTGAGGAAAGATGAAGCAAGGTCAATGGTTCGAAACCCGACGCATTGTCAATGCCAGGATCTCGAGAATTGGCGATCGACATGCGACACGTCACAAGATTCGGACAGCGTCTGAGGATGTCTGCATAAATGACCAGTTCAGCATACAAGTCAAGTCGAGTGAGCTGCCCAAAGTTGACTTTTGAGGTTAAAGTCAGAATGTTTTGCGACGGTGAACAGTGGAGACCCAGATCGCGCAATTGTTCGCCTCCCAAAATGTCCAGAGATTGCCAAAGGTTCTCTTCAGCTGGATCTGGCCTATACATCGCCATGAGACGGAATTTCTCCAATCTTGGGGCGTCAGTTTCGGACAGTGAAGCCAGCGAGAACAGCCACTCAAAAGGAGCTGTTATTTCGATACTGCGCCAACGAGTTGAATTGGTGGTTAATAATTTGATGAAATCCATGGCAAGGTCTTGGGAGCCATCCCTAAACATTGACCATTCAACGCGAATTGTCAAAGGACAAGTCCCGGACCTTGCTAACCAGATTTGCGCTTCCTGGCAGAGCTGTTGGGCACGGGGAAAATCAAGGAAATGTGAGAAGTCGACGCGAATCGAAGCCCACAATGCTGGTGTCGATAGCGCAAGTTCTCTCCAGGAGCGGCAGATGCGCCCAAGAAGTAGCGGTGCATCAGTGATCACTGCTGCCTTGTTGACTGAAAGACAGTGAATGAAAATCTCGCGCAAGATATCGTCATTCAAAAGCCGGATAGGCGCTAGAATGGCCTTGTACGAGGCTACATTGCGTTGCAGCGCTTCTCGTTCGAGGACTAGCTTATCGATGACTGCGGTCAAGCGAGATATCTCGTCATTTGAGGTATCCAGAAACTGCTTTATATGGGCTCTTTCAGCCTCAGTGGGAAGTGAGGATGAAGCAAGCATTTCTGGGATTTCGAGATGTTTCATGGCAGCGACTGTGACAGAAGTCACGTCGATAAGTGACAATGTCGGCTGGGACGTGCCGGCAGCACAAACATCAGTGGCCTCACCTAAATTTAAAACTCCGTAGTCTCATTGGCAAAACGTTGCAGTTCTTCCGCCCTACGGACCTTGGAATATCAATCAATTCGTCGTCGGCTTTCACTTCCTACCAGAGATAAATTTGCACGCGGATTCAACGTTTACAATAAAAATCATCAGTGTTCCGCTTGAGTCTATCAGTTCAGACTCAGCTCAGCTCAACAAGTCCTGCTTCATTCTAGATCCCGCCCCCGAATTTCTGAGGCAGATTCAGAATCCATATTGACAGTCAGCAAGTTACCACCGACCAGAGGGCAGCCGCCAAAGCGATTGGGAGCAACAAAAATGATTAAAAAAACTGTTTTTTGAATAATATAATACAGCTCTGTGACTACGAAGGCTCGGCCTGCCTGGAGAACCAAGTTTCATACGTGATCCCGTCCATTCTGACGAAGAATTAGCCTTGGAAATAACATGCAACAATGTGGACAAACGCAAGCTCGACGTTGTCCTCCAGGACTTTGAACAATCTTGGGACAGAGATTATCTAGTTGGGCGCTTTCTAGGGAGAAGCGAAGATACTCACATGTATCTTCGCTTCTGAGGTATGCCTAGTGTCTTCTCGAAAAATTCACAAAGTGATTTAGCGAACACGTCGCGCTTTTCGGTGCTTGACTGTCCTCTCATATCTAGCTAGGTGAGATTCAATGTCAATTGGCATAGATTGGAAGGGACCAGCGCGCACTATCTTGAATTTGAGAAGGAAAGATGGATCATGGGTGCCATCAAAGCTCAAAGACTCATTGTACACAACCATCGAAGACGTGTTGGAACCATCTTTATCTTCCAAGCCCCAGGCTTCTGAGCAAGCCTTGACATATATATCAGTGAATTGACGCTCAGGGAATATCTGACACTTGCCTTGGAAAGAGAGATCGAGAAGCCCGTATTGTCGTCAATCTAACAGTGGGGTAAGCCTCGGGAGATGACTCTTAGACTCAAAAGCTTTTCAGTACACTGAGGGAGTGGAGGAAAAAGACATTGTGTGACCGCAGGTCCGTGGGATCGCAGCGTCTAAATCACATTGCGGATGCCATCGTTTCTCAGATTGGTACAACACCATGAAAACAGACGTTGACTCTCATGTATCACCCTTTTCAAAACTGAATATATCACAGAAGCTCCTTGAAGGAGATTCCTGGGCGCCACAGATCAGATAGTTGATTCTCGAGAGCAAATGATCGTGCATATATCTGCATCAACAAGGATTTACAAGTAGAGCACATCTGGTACTACTCAAAGATCCCCAAGCCTTACTTCAGACGCTCTCTGTCTCACAAGATCTGCTTTGGCCGCAGAGCGTGGCGTGATGGAACACTTGAAGCGCTCAGGTGAACTAGACGAGTTAAATAATACCTGATATGCTTGGGATCAAACTTGGGAACCAAGGTTTCACCGGCAGGCGAGATGTCAAACACAGCGAGGATACCAGTGACCATCGCGTAAAGTAAGTTCTCGGCTAGATGAATTATTCTGTCACAGGCTCTTCAGACTCGTGAAATATCAAAATTGAGACGTCTCAGTACGTACCTGCAGCCTGTCCTGAAGACATAGTTAACTGGATCTGTAGGAGCATCCGCTGCCAGAAATTTATCTGGATTGAAAGCTTCGGGGTCAGTGGTATCCTGAGAAATTACCCTGATAATAGGTAGGACTCAAAGATTGAGATATATGTAATGTACTGACCATATGTTGGGAAAGACAATGGTATCTTTCGGAACGAAGAATCCGTTGTAGATGTCATCCTCGGCGGTTTGTCTTGGTATGGCTAGTAGAGAGAATTTTACATCGAAGATAGTGTTAGAGGTCAATAATCCACTTGCAGAAAGGTACGGTCGGATGACAGCGCAGAGTCTCTTTGATCAAGGCTTGCGTGAAAGGCAGATGCTCCACGTCCGAGACGCTGGCCAAGCGGTCCGCCCCCACGACTCTATCGATCTCCTCCTTCGCTCTCTCTTGAACCTCTGGATTCATGGCCATAGCCATAATAAAAGTCAAGACAGTTCCAGATGTCTGTACTGAATTTGTGGCATCGCGAAATTACACTTGATACCGTTTCAGTTCCAGCTATAATGAACGTTTTAGTGCACCATCCGTTTAAAATATGGAACCTACCTCCATATATCGCACCAGTGGCCCATATCGCACTATGCTGAAACTTGGGATCCTTGTTTCCAGATGCTATGAGGTCTCTGGTGAGGGAGGGGGCCGTGGGGCAGTTACTTTTTCAATCATGAAATCCTGGTCTCTTGATCCAAGAGGTGGTGAACAAGGTATGGAAAATGTCAACCAGCGAAACAGCGAGGAGTATGTTGTTCGACTTGTATAACGAATACAAAATGCGCCGAAAAACATCATGACCTGACCAAAGAATAAGTAACGGTGAGGCGCACCAAGATAATTTGCCCAATGGCCGAAAATGCCAGCGGGACCCCAGTCGGCAATCAGCGAGCACGGGAAGAGAGCCATTCTACATATGGCGAGAAAAGGATAGTGAACGGTCGTGGGGTTAAGGTGTGAGCAAGAGCAAAAAGTAAGGTTGCTGGACGAGCTCCAGGTCAAAAGCGGAAGAATGGCTTGTAAGGAAATGAGCAGAGCCAGCTCAGCGAAGTTTATTTCGAGATTTTTTCACATGTTTGTCCCGCGCACGTTTCGGCCCGGACCAGCCCAAATTGTCACTTATCGTGGAACAGGCCTATGACTCTTCTTCGGCTGAGGTTCCGACCCGACTGACAGGGAAGTCGAAGCGCGGAAAGCCTCAATATTACGTCCCATCATTTGGCCGGCCTGCTACTGACCTGCGCCAGGCAAGCGCTGCTCCAAGTGCACGCTGAGTCCTGAGGCTTGAGAGACAGCATCTTACAATCTGCTTCTCAATGGTAATTCCAGCTTTTACAGCCTCATCAGTTCCAAGTCATGGATCAGATAACAAGCAGGCGGCAACTAATGTGAGTATCCGTGAAGACTTCCCAGTCACAGTGCTTCAATACTGATTGAATCACTGATTTCTCACTCTGACCGATCTTTTGATTCATACAGAATACTTAAGGAGAAGACTCTTGGGCACTGGCTACTGTGCTTTGAATCCCGATGACGGATGTGGCCTCTTATTCAAGCCTTTTTGGTTCGGACTTTTTACCTGTAATCATCTGTTTGTGTTGTCTTTCCTGTGTTCTCCTCCATAGAGAAAATTTCAGTGTCCGATTGACTTACATGAGTAAAAGCCTTATAAAACCATGTAAAGTCTTAGGTCACCAAGGTGCGAAATATGAACCGCCAGAAAGTATCGGAAAAAGGAAGCATACAACTACTTGAAGGAATCAGCAGAAACAAACACATACTTGTATTGCACCCAAAAGTGCTCACAGACAAGGGTTTCATGGCAGACTGTCTTGATTGAGTACTGTCCCGAGAAGGTACTGCCAGATGTATCTTGAGGGAATGCGAGCAAATTCCTCCAGCATGGATAATAATGAAACACCTGCAGGTGTACATGATGAGTGTCCCGACAACTGAAACATGATATAATGTGATATAACACGTTTGAAACCAAAAGAAAACTTGTCATGCGCTGGGAAACCCACGAAACTTCAAGATAATACGGCCGGCTTGTCTTCGCACCGGTCTTGACTTGCCTACCCGACATGCCCGATGGTTACAGCCTTCTCTTCGCTGTCAACCGGGTCGGATGTCATCTCCGAATAAGAGTCATCGTCCCCCGCCCCTCACTTGTCGACGTGTCACAATCGCTGCCATGAAACATCTCGAAACTCTAGAATTGCTTGCTTCATCCTCACTTCCCACTGAGGCTGAAAGAGACCATATAAACCAGCTTATAGATACCTCGAATCACGAGATATCTCGCTTGACCGCAATCATCGATAAGCTGGTCCTCGAACGCGAAGCGCTGCAACGCAATGTAGCCTCGTACAAAGCCATTCTAGCACCTATCCGGCTTTTGAATGACGATATCTTGCGCGAGATCTTCATTCACTGTCTTCCAGTCAACAGGACAGCAGCTACCGTGATAACTGAGGCACCGCTGCTTCTTGGGCGCATTTGCCGCTCCTGGAGGGAACTTGCGCTATCGACACCGGCATTGTGGGCTTCGATTCGCGTCGACTTCTCGCATTTCCTTGACTTGCCCCGTGCCCAGCAGCTCTACCAGGGAGCGCAAAGCTGGCTAGCAAGGTCTGGGATGTGTCCTCTGACAATTCAGGTTCTACTCCAGGTGCTTGACAGTGACCTCCGAGACCCTACAATCGATTTCATCAAATTCTTGACCACCATTTCAACCCGCTGGTGCAGTATCGAAATCATAGCTCCCTCTGAATGGTTGTTCTCGCTGAGGTCATTGTCCGAAACTGATGTCCCGAGGCTGGAAAAATTCAGTTACTCGGCAAGCTACAGTCAATATCATTCTTCTTATCATTCTTCTAGAGAGAAACTTTCGCTATCTCTGGACTTTTTGGGGGGCGAACAGTTGCGCGATCTGGGTTTCCCTAATCGATCGTACGACTTTGCAGCTTCCAGCTCAAAAATCAACTTTGGGCAACTTACTCGACTCGACTTGCAAGCAGACCTGGTTATTTATGCAGACATCCTCAGACGCTGTCCGAATCTTGTGACATGTCGCATGTCGATTTCATGTCTCTTTCCCGATTCTACTATTGCCAATGCGTTGGGGTTCGAGCCATTGACCCTACTTCATCTTTCCTCACTCACAATCTTTTATCATGGCGGTGAACCAGCCATCGATGCTGTTAAAGACTCCTTCGAAAAATTCTTTTCCAATCTCAACCTACCACACCTCATTTCCTTCGACCAAAATCTGGGAATGTACTCCTTGTTCTCCTGGGTACATCATCTTGACCGTACTAGGTCTATTGAAAACCTTGCCCTGAACCTGGCAGACTTTGGAGATGTATCCATCTTGGATTATCTTCGTACCAACACTTCCATAAAATGGCTGCGAATCCGCGGTTGGTGTCAACCAGATCAGCTATCAACTGCAATGGATGGCCTAAGATATCTGGCTCCCGAGAATCAGAATCCCGGTGATGTTCTGTGTCCATCTCTCGAAGTACTGGAGTTGCAAAGTCTCATCATTTCCGAAGACGTCGTCGTGCCGCTGATCCGGCAACGTGCTGGACTTGTCGATAGCGACGGAATTGCACACTTGAAGGCCGTCCACGCAGACTTTAACTATGTCGACCATGAGGTTGATATCCAGGTGATATCCCAGCTTGAAGACCTCATAACTTCAGGTCTCTCACTGGCCATCTCCTACCAATCTTTACCGGCTTTACCCTTCGCCATGCCGGCGAGCAACAAATGTTACTGGCCTTCCAGGCAAGTTGAATTGGAGTGGCCGATGTAGATGGACACAATGTTTCTTGAAGCAGGTTTAGTGATCTAGACTTTCATCCAAACGTTGTAGATATTTCCAGAATGTATAAGTAGTTTGCATTCAAGAAATCGAACCAAACAATCGGATATTAACATTACAGCGAAGACATCCTGCCCATTTATTCGGGCGGGTCAGAATTCTCCCTGTCTTCGCAGGCACTGAGGCGCGCATCCACTTTCGGTTCGCAGCGTCAAAGTCGGCCCACATCTGGGGAAATTTTAGCGTCAGATTTTGAAGATAGAACGATAAGCAAACCTGTTCAGCTTCGACCTCCAGCGCCTTGAAAATTGTATCAGCCTTGTTCACTAGGTCCTGGGTTTCATCTTCAGTATCCATATCTTCTTCCTCGTCAGCAGCAGGGTCGCCATTTGTCATCTGTTTCCTGAGAAGCCGTGCGTCGTCTTCATCCAAAGCTTCACTGTCGTCCTCTTGAGCATCGTTTTCTTCGTCCTTCTGGGTACCGCCTTGGTTGTCCAGAAGAGATTGTTCCGGATGTTGCCCAATTCGTGAAACAGATAGTAGCGATAATGATAGGCCTGGTGACTGCCACCGTCAGAATGCTGATGAGCAATCAAGTGGACTGACTCACTAGAGCAGGTCTTGCTCTATCTCTGTCACAAAGATATCCGCCAGGAAGCTTCTCCCAAAGAGCAGCGTTGCGGTTGGTGACCTTCTCCGATACTGCTTGTGCAATGTCAGTCGGAACATTATTAGTCGACGCTATCGATATCGCAGCTCTCTCGATGGTCGAGTCCAGCCTTCGCCATTCGAGCACTCGGGTTCCACAACGACCTCTGCTTCACCAACGTCAAGCTTGGGAGCAGAATAAGTTTCAACCTGTCGAAGGACCAGTATGCTCATCATCCTTGATTTCGTCACAAGGAACATTCCACAATGGAAACTGCGAGGAAACGGTGATTTGAGGGATGTCTGGAACCAGTTCGACTTCGCCGATGAAAAGCGCTGCGGCGAGGAGGGTGATGAGGACTGAGGGATAATCAGAAGCGTTGGAGGAGAGTCGCTACGCGAAGGAGCGAAATGAGGGGCCGAGACCTATAAGATTCAACAGAACAAAGCCACAATATAAAACCTTTCGCCTAGTTAAGTACTATGCGGTGAGAGATTGGAGTGAAACAAACCTTGGACAGAGGTGAAGGAGACCTGGACAATATAAACAAAACACAACCGTAAATTCAATAGAGATGAAACCAGTAGAGAATGGCGTACCACAAGGCTCTCCAACTTCACCGATCCTCTCCAATTTCTACTCTGCAGAACTCCTCGAAATCTTCGAGAGTGCCATCGACATCCCAGAGGAGCTGCGCTCCGACGAACCCAGCCCGACGACACTGCTCATGTACGTCGATGATGGGAAAGTCTACGTTTCATCAAACTCCATCGAGACGAACATCACAATACTAGAAGTTGCCTACCAGAAGATCCATGGATGACTTTCAGGAGTCGGACTATCTGTAGACGTCGTTAAAAGGGAACTCCAACACTACTCTCGAAAGAGCAAAATACCTGCACTGACAATAAGATTTACAGATGACGATGGCGTAATTAGAACAGTCGCACCTGGAGACACCGTGAAATGGCTTGGAGTACACCTGGACAGGAAACTCCATTTTAACCACCATGTCAAACGTGTAGCTGCCAAGGCAACTAGAGCGGTCAGCGGCCTCCAGATGCTTGCCAACACAGTTCGTGAACTCTCCCATAACCATCTACGGCACTTGTACAAAGCCTGCGTGACCCCAGTCATGACATACGCGAGCCCGGTATGGTGGACTGGGAAAAGAGCTACACCTGAACTAGCTCGAGAAGATTCAACGCCGATCGAAGCTCTAGAAATAGAGGCCTCAATCCCTCCCCTACATCTGACATTTGAACAGATAAAACGAGCATCCGCAATTCGGTTCAACAAGCCAATTGTCACAAATCCAATCATCCAACGCCTTGACAATTCATGGCGTACAGACGACATTAGCGCATCTACGCCACCGAACTCCCGATCTAAAGTAAATCAGAACATAGCGACGCTCACCATATGGCCCCATGGAGGAAAACGAGAGAGGATTAACCGGCCAGCTTTCAGACCACAGGCCCACCTAAAGGGAAGAAAGAAGATCGTGAGAAGAGAAACAAAGAGGCAGCGAGCGCACACAGAGAAGATTTCTCCAAACGCTCAAGTCAGAAGGAAAGACACGGAGCGGCGCCGGCGTCACCGCTTACTATATATCGCAGCGAAGAGGTCAGAACCGGACATGGTTTTATTGGTGCAAGTACGAATGGGACCGAGATATCCTACGAGCTGTCTCGAAAGATATTGGATTGCCGACAATACTTGGGACAAGGAAGGGGATCATGGCACTGGCGGACTTGATTGAGAAGTCCGGTGCATTCACAAAGGAGAGAGTAATGCCAACATTGGGTTGACATTGGGTGACGAATTAGATCCAGTGGAAGGAAGAGGCCCTGGAGAAGATGAAGATGAGGGAGATGAACCGAGAGGGGAAGGATAACGGCGCACCTTTCAAAAGCCAACAACCTTGGACTACCACCGCATCAATAACTCACTTCACGAGATGCGAGCAAAACCCTTGTCCAGGACGAGCCCATCAGCTCCTCCGCCCACCGCCCAGAACCAGAACCTAAAATCCACCAGCCCATCCACGAATCTCTTCACCCATCCAACAGTCACTGAAAGCCAATGCAAAATCAGAAAAACGCTCTTGCCGGAGCGACCGTGCTCATGGTCGTCAAGGCGAACGACCGCGTCTTAGTACTACTGTTGTTACTTGTTGCGGAATAGAAAAAATTCAATAAGTAGTCTCCCCAGGCAGACAACAAACCTCGCAAGCTCGGATATAGATAAATTCAAAGAATATGAGATCTTGTGACCGTGAACCAACCTAGCTCAAACCTAGCTTCAGCATTTTAATCGTATGTCGCTATATTTCCATGGAGCCAGCTAATTTCCTGCAGTCCAATGTACTTTGAAGAGCACGAGGATATCGCCATCTTCGGCCTCATCCCAGACGTCAATATCATGCTGCGGAAATTTTTCGAGAGTGGCAAGGCCACCGAAGGCCACAAGGCGCTGTTGGGGAACGACGTCTCCAAACTACAGGAACTCCAGTCCAACATAGTCGCTGGGCTTCGCTCTCAGACTGGGATGCCAGATTTAGGCCAAACATTCGTGTGGATTGGGCAGGACAAACCTATATTCTTCATCCGACTTGTCCCTTATGAACCGCCCTCTGAAGCACGACGGCAACGCATCGAGAAGCTCAAATCTCTTACGGGTCTCATAGGCGATCCGAATTGGTATTATTCACATGAGCATCCTCTACCAGCTCGTTTCCGTGGTGTCAGCCCACCGCCAGCGCTATCTGCTCGCCGGTTGCAAACCAAAGTCATCGAAGAGCTCATTTCCCGCTTCCCCGTCGACCCAAATTATAAACCGGTCACTTTTGACGAGCTCCAGGTGGCTCGCTACCGCAAAGAAATCGCCCAGATCGACGAGAAGTTGAAGACAGCACCTGCTCGGCAGATAGACGCGCTAAAGAACTACCGCAAAAGTATGGAGAGTCTATTGAGGCGTCGCCTGAAGAGAATAGACGCAGAGAATTTGAAGTCGACAGAAGAGCTTATGGGGAAGGTTTCGATGGATCAATCCTAAATCAACGAGTTCGTATTGACTCTGATAATAATATTGAGCTTCATTCACAAACGTTACAGTCTCGTATCAGGCCATTGACAAGCTGGAACACCTCATTGACGACCGAAACCCTGCTGTCCAGAAGCTCGTTGTCCAGTGCTTGACATCTTGTCTGGTATATCCGAGTCTCATATGCATTAACAGCCTTTCTTTCAACGATGAATACAACCTTATTGTTATGTTCAAGCCCGGCCTTGTTCATGAAGCTATCATATTCGCTATGCACGATCTCATAAACGACACGTTGCGTCGACCAGGAGTTGACATTGGAACGTATTTGCACCGCAGTGGGGCAAAAGGTGCGTCGTCAACATTGCCTCTTGGTCCAGAATGCTGACCTTTGTCTAGCATTCGATATTAATCACCAAACAAAGCGATAAAAATGACCGACCATCCATGGCAGCTTCAAAGTTCCGACTTTCCTTGCGTGGTGCTCGAGGTTGGGGTGTCTGAAACGATAAGTCAGATTCGCTCAGACATGTCCTATTGGTCTGTGCGCCCCGAGGTAAGATTGGTCCGCAATATTGGTGTCAGATTTTGCTCATTAATATCAAATTTCAGGTCAAGCTCGTTATCCTCGTCGACATCAATACGCCAAGCCTTGGAGCTCGTCCTGTTATCAAACTGGAGGAATGGGTACTAGCCGGGAGCCCGCAAACGTTCATACCACTGAATTTGATGGAAGAGAAGTATCTTTTCCCCTTGACGCATTTTTTCCATCTGGCGGCATCCCAGCCATATACATAGGATTGTCATTCTGAACGACGACCTAGAAACAGCGCGGAACAACATCGCAAGGGCCTGGAAAGCACAGCAAGCAAAGCAGGGTTGACTCTCGTTTTCAAATGTTGCAGAGCGTTGTAGAACTTGAAGTCGATGTAATTTTTCTTGGTGAAAAATAGTTTCATATTGATACAATAATGCTGAAATTTGCGTGATCAAGCATTTCTGTCTTGAACTAGCTATGCTTAATACATGGCTTTGTCAATCGACCGAGGCAGGATCTACGATGAGGCTTGGAATGGAAAGGAGAAGCGTCGCAACATACCTGTCTCCGACGCTTGGTCGTCAAATGCACCTTGCTCTTCACGATGAGGTAGAAATCAGGTTCCTTCAAGACAATAGTGAACAGTGGGATCTCATTCTTAATACAACGAGCAGTCCATACCTTTTTCCCCGAATCAGACGATCTTCGCAGTCGAATTGATTTGGCCTATGGGTCACTGGAACGATGTTCTAGGTTGCAGCGTATTCGACCACAGGATATCGTCCAGCCAGGCCCTTGGGGTAACTGTCTCGGACCAAGTTTACTGCTCTTTCTTCGGACCCACTTTGCTCCTTCATTCTCCTTTCTTAAAATCTGTCTCTCATCTCTCCATATGCGCGCTTACACAATGATACGGATTTCTATACTGAGAGGTTTGACCGGTTTGACTCTCGTGTGTTTTTCTTCTACCCATTACTGTGGACAAATGTCAGAAAACCAGGAGTCCGACACAACACCACAGTAGCCATGGAGTCAGATATTCTCCTGTTGTCCAGAATCGTCTGCATCCGAAACATTGCTGTCGTCCTGAGCCCTCTCTTGTGCGTCCAGAAGATTGTTCCCTCAGAATGTAGGTTAACGAAACAACTGTCCCGTCCGTCCGTCCAGTTAACGGCGTCCGTAGATAAGCCTCTGAAATAGATTCTTCACTCCAGGTGGAGGGAAGTACTTGCCTTCTTCTCCAGGGTGTCTACAACGCTCGTTGACCGCTACATCGGTTGATGTGCAGATTCATCAGAGGCGGAAATGTCGTCTTTCAACGACAAGGATAATTTGCGTCCTGGCTCTGGGTCGCGCCTTTTAATTTCGATGATGACTGATATGTACGGTCGGAATCCCCGCAGCTTTAACACAGCGGCGAAATCGGTTACGAAATGACGAAAGGTAAAGCTTGTAGGTTCTGAGATTGGTGAAGTGATTGGTGAAGGGATTCGATATGGAAGGCGGAAGCTTCTTCCAAAGGGCGCGGCTTACGACTCTGTCCACTACTTGTGCAATGTGAGTCGGGACATTATCGACGCTATCGATATCGCCGCGCTCCCAATGGTCGAGTCTACTCTTCGCCGTTTGGGCGCTCGGGTCTCCGAGTTGGGTTCCACAACGATTTCTGCTTCACCGACACCAACCTAGGGAATATGGGGAATATAAGTTTCAGGGATGATGTTTAAATCATCACTGGAGAAGTGCTCCTGCTGTTGACCAGCCCTTCCGGATCTTTCGAAAGACCTCCCATATTCCTGGCATGTGTCAAAGGATCGGCACCGAGGTTTAGTTCATCGACCTCGACCTCGACCTCAGGAGCTTCTACGGTCTGGAGAGCATCAGTATGCTCATCATCCTTGTCTTCGTGGAAGGGAGCATTCCACAATGGAAACTGCGGGGAAACAGTGATTTGAGGAATGTCTTTGCCAAAACGGGGGACAATGACTGTCCACACAATATACCACAATATTCCCTCAACTTGTAATTGATTGTCGGATCCATGCACATGCTGATGAGGGTCTGTAACCGGGACTTTAAACGTTTTTTCGGCAAATCAGACCAGCGAAGCTTTGGACCCCGACTGGAACTACGGCTTCGAGATCTGGAACCAGTCGGACTTCTCCGACGAAAAGCGCTTCGGCGGCGAGGACTGCGGGTACCAGAGGATAATCTAGAAGTCGAGGCTGTTGGTAAGGACATGGTGAAGAAGCGCTGGAGGAGAGTCGCAAGGCCAAGGAGCGCAATGAGAGACCTATAAGATATAAACAAAACGAAGCGACAAGTCAAAGAATAGACCTTTGGACCGGTTTTGCGGCGAGAGATTGAAGCGAAAGAAAGCTTGGACAGAGGTGAAGAGGGAAAATGAGAGAAAGGAGACTGGGAAAATATGAACAAAACAAAACTGTAAATCAATGAATATGAGACCTTGGGACCGTGCGGGTCAACCAAGAGACGAAGCCCTCAGTATTCCAGTGCTGGAGGACAAGGTGCCACTTGCACATGTATATTTCGTTATATTCTCGTTTGAACCAAACCAGGATTCAGCATCACATAATCGTATGTCGCTATATTTCTATGGACTCATCTAATCTCCTACAGTCCAATGTACTTTGAAGAGCACGAGGATATTGCCATCTTCGGCCTCATCCCAGACGTCAATGTAATGCTGCGGAAATTTTTCGAGAGTGGCAAGGCCACCGAAGGCCACAAGGCGCTGTTGGGAAACGATGCCTCCAAACTACAGAAACTCCAGTCCAGCATAGTCGCTCGGCTTCGCTCTCAGACTGGGATGCCAGATTTAGGCCAAACATTCGTGTGGATTGGGCAGGACAGACCTGTATTCTTCCTCCGACTTGTCCCATCCGAACCGCCCTCTGAAGCACGACGGCAATGCATCGAGAAGCTCAAATCTCTTAGAGTCAGTTCGGTAGACAAACCCGGTTTGGTTTCGGGTTTCGGTTTGGGTTTTGGGTCACGTTCTCGCTCAATTAGGAAGGTAAGGTTACGGCCATCAAGTCAGTTCCCACGAGCAGATAACTCTCCTAGTGGTCTTTTATCACCTTTTAAAATATTCAAAATGATTCATTCATTTGGAGGCAGTTGTTATATAGATATCGGCTATTTTCCGAGGCTTCAAAGTGACCTGGAGCCTCAGAACGAGTTGCCCCTCGTCACGGGACCGCTTCACCGACAAGAGCCATTTTCAACCATTTTGCCTCTTGGACGCCTTTGGCTCGCTTTAAAGCAACTGGTCGCAGGTTTTGTGATTTCCTATCAGGTTTTGTTTTCCCATGTGTCCACGGCTTGAGGTATGAGATGATAATGGGCGAGAGCTGGAGATAGATTGTGATTTCAGTGCAACCTATCGGTTACCTGAGGCAAAGCTGCATCATTTCATGAGGCTGAATGAATGACCTCAGCCCCGAAATCAGGGTGACAGTATTCAACAGTCAGAAAACAGACAATTTGAATTTTGAAGCGACTGAAAGCCTAAAGGGTTCTACAGCTTGGCTACAGCATTAAAATCCTAGTTGACAGGCTATATACATGTCTCTGGTACACATACTAGATGATATTCCAACATTGTTTTTGACGGGGTTCGACGTTACAAGTGACGACTGAAGGAACCAGAACGAGAAACCTGCAAAACTTCACCTTCCTAATTGAGCGAGAACGTGACCCAAAACCCAAACCGAAACCCGAAACCAAACCGGGTTTGTCTACCGAACTGACTCTTACGGGTCTCGTAGGCGATCCGAATTGGTATTATTCACATGAGCATCCTCTACCAGCTCGTTTCCATGGTGTCAGCCCACCGCCAGCGCTATCTGCTCGCCGGTTGCAAACCGAAGTCATCGAAGAGCTCATTTCCCGCTTCCCCGTCGACCCAAATTATAAACCGGTCACTTTTGACGAGCTCCAGGTGGCTCGCTACCGCAAAGAAATCGCCCAGATCGACGAGAATTTGAAGACAGCACCTGCTCGGCAGATAGACGCGCTAATGAACTACCGCAAAAGTGTGGAGAGTCTATTGAGGCGTCGCCTGAAGAGAATAGACGCAGAGAATTTGAAGTCGACAGAAGAGCTTATGGGGAAGGTTTCGATGGATCAATTCTGAATCAACCCAGTTCAATTGTACCAAGTTGCCAAGTTAGTTATTTCTATTCCAGAATGTCAGTCCTACGGAATCACAATAAGCTACGTCGATAACAGTCCACAAATTCAATGCAGGGATGCTGACTTCATCCGAAGATTCGCTACTGTCGTCCTCTCGAGCACCAATTTGTGAAAGAGACGGCGATAATGAGAAGCCCGGTTAAACGTTAGACTGCTGGTCAGCAAGGAATTACATCGACTCACGTTCCGAGGTCCATTTCGTCCTTCACTAGCTTCACCTCAAATATTGTACCAGCCTTGTTCACCATGTCTCGGGACCCTGACAGTCTATTCGTTATCTTCACCATCTGAAGTGCAACCCATCTCGCACTTTCTTCGTCATCTTCATCTTCAGAATCCATATCTCTTCCTCGTCCGCAGCGGGGTCGCCATTTGTCAACTGTTTCCTGAGGAAGCCGTGCGTCGTCTTCATCCAAAGCTTCGCTGTCGTCCTCTTGAGCACCGTTTTCCTCGTCCTCCTGGGCACCGTCTTGTTCGTCCAGAAGAGATTGTTCCTTTAGAATGTTGCCCAATTCGTGAAACAGATGATAATGATATGCTTGGATGCTGATGAGCAATAAAGTGACTGACTCACCAGAGCAGGCCAAGGTTACTGCAACGCTCGCCCACCGCAATTTCAGTATTCGGGGGATAGGGGAGCTCTGGAAGGTCCGCACGGTCGACTTCTTCATAATCTGAAGCATAGCGATAGCCGTCACAGGGTTCTGTTTCCTCAATATCCTGGAAATAATGAGCAGTAGGATCCCGAGACAAGGATTAATCCGGACCTCAAATGTAGAAGGATTATAGGTGCCTTCGCCGAATTGCAACGTCCATGGCGCCACCACATAGATATCGACCTCGCTGGGAACAAGCTTCGCATTCAAATCCATCTAGGCTGGTCACTGTGGGCTCTGTGGGACGAAGTTCCAGGCTCGCTTTGTATGGATGTACGGTTTTACGACCGCAAGATTCCGCCTGTCCAGCCAGGAAGATGGTCATGGATCCAGTCAACGTCTGTGAATAATCCTCTGAAATGAATTACCATTCTTCAGTGCAGGCGGAAGGTGAAGTACTTACTTCCAGATTGTCCATAAACGCTAGTTTGATGTGCAGAGATACATGATAATGTGTGTAGACCTTGAATTCATCCTCTAGCTTCAATGGTGCGGGTATTCGAGTTGGCGCGACTTGCCAGCGCCTCAAGCTTCTGCTTTGGCGTCAGAGGAGCTGGAAACTTGGTCAGAGAAATCCAAGCACGAGGATGAATAACATACGAGGCGCTGGTAGCTCTTGAGAATTGCTGCGGCGGCATCATAGTCGTTGGGGGCTGCCTGGAGAAACCTTTGCGTCCGACGACAGACTGGGGAGCCTTGTCTTCCTGGTGGGTTCCGTTGTACTGGAGCTTCGTCGGTTTGGGTCATTGAAATTAGACGTAAGCTTGTCGAATGGCTACCGTAGCTGGCGGCTGTAAGAGGAAAGAGAACTGACGCTTGTCACAGTGACAGTGACGCTGGCCCTTGTCCATCGCGCTAGACGATGGCAAGCACCTCTCAGTCCGCTCCGCGAATCGATCCATTTCAACTTTACCAAGAGGCTCTGAAGGCCCAACCAAATTCGAAAGAGCAGTCCGACATTCTCTCCGCGTTACGCAGGTATCTCGAGACAAATTCAGCAATAATTCCGACGCTCGTGAATGCTATCCTATCCGTCGTCGTCTCCGAAACGGAAAGCCTTCAGCTCCTCAAAATATGGGTCATAGACCTGTTTCATTTCGCTGTTGGCCGCTCAGACATTCCTTTTGACGGAAAGGCTCAGAGTTCGTATCGACTCGGATAATAATATTGAGCCTCATTCACCCACGTTTACAGTGTCGTATCAGGCCCTCGACAAGCTGGAACACCTCATTGACGACCGAAACCCTGCTGTCCAGAAGCTCGTTGTCCAGTGCTTGACTTCAATCTATCCGCTCCTTTTTTTGCACATGTGCGTGTTATCCGACTCTATTCGCGCTAGTTGCTCATATACATTCCAGGTGCAAAGTGACCAGCAATCCTTCGGCTTGGGAAAAGCTTTCTGCCTGCAAATCTCGTATCCTCGAGTTTGTATGGTCCGTAAAGCCCATGGGCACACGACTGGCGGCGCTAAAATTCCTGCAGAGAGTGATTCTCGTGCAGACGCGTGGTATATCGGATCCAAGGGTACGTATTTCTCCTCTAGTGCTCCTTGCACGAGTGCTCATTTCTCTTGTTCTACAGCTGCAGAACCGGAATGACCCCAATATTTCCATTTGTCCCGGGGACCATCCATTCATAAACGTGGCCATGCTTGAGAATGATGGACAGAAGCTCTTTCAGGAAGCCAGAAAGCTCTTGTATTCCAGCCCGTGCGTAGCCGCCAACTTGTCTCACATTGCTCCCTGACAATGCCATTAGAAGCGTCGAGATCCTTTCAGGCCCTTTTGAACAGCTGGGGAACCCTCGCCAAGATGAGACCTGTGATAATGAACCTGGTCGTTGAAGATCTGCGGAAATGGACGCCAGCAGCTCTCGCCTCCCAGTCAACCTCGAATATCAAAAGCGTCGAAAAAGCTATGAAAATCTTGCTCCTCCATCTCTTGCGGTATACATTCCTTCCAATGGTTCGCCAAATCACACTGATTGCAATGACAGAGGTATTCAGCCCAATAATCCCAACCGAGAGCAGCTTCGTGAACAGATCAACAATGCTCTTGCAGCGCAAGCAGAGCGCCTGCGAGCTCTTGAAAACAAAAAACGGCCATTCAATGAAGACGATTCCATAGACAGCAAGCGGCAGAAACTCGAAGCAGGGGCTGCAGCCGCTCCCTCTTCCTCAATTCTCGCCTCTTTCGACTTTACCAGTCTTCCCAGCTCCCTCATCACCGATCTCATTGTCGCCAATCTCGAAGCTTTCTCCGAGCAAACGTTGGTTGGGCTCGTGCAGACATATCGACAGTCTCGAGGCTTGGCTTCTGCAGCTCCAGTCGCTTCATCTTCCACTTTAATACCCGAATCAGCAATTCCTTCAACATCTACCCCTCCTTTACCACCTCCAAAACCCGTCGTCAAACTCGAACCCGTGGATCCACTGAAAATGGATATTGATGAAGACGAGATTGAGTACGAGCCTGATAGACTAAACGAAGAGGTTCGTTTTTGGTTCCTTTCTTATTGTTAATTGCTCATCCTATTGTCCAGTTATCAGGTCCTGTAGCCCAATCGGATTTCCCTGCGGCTGTTGTTCCGATAGACCTTTCACTGGTTGATTTCCGGCCGCCACCGCCTCGAGATTTGACGTTAGCAGAGCGGACGACGGTGCTCTCAGACTCTGTAACACGAATATGGGACGGTGGAGAAGAGATGCGGTTGAATTCGTCAGATCCTGGTGCTGCTCGGTCTACAGATCCACCTGGGGGAGCTTTGGATCTTTGGATGGTACTATTGGTACGGATGATAACCAGAGTGGCTGAGCCGCCGGGAAATGAGGTTGAGAATGAAGATGAAGAGGCAAGGGCGACACGGACTGAGGCGTTCTATGAGACCCAGGATAAGCTACGGCAAACTCTATGCGAGTATGTCATGGCGGATTTCACTTCCAGGTATATTTAACCTTCCATTTGTCCCTTCTTCCTGACCTGTTCCAGGGTTCGACTTGCGACGACTTGGATGAACGAGGAATGGTATAATGATGAAATACGGAAAGAGAGTGACCGGAATTGGGTATGTTCTCGTTCTATATTGTATTCGCTCTTCTGATTCCGCTATTTAGCGTTCAAACTATGACTTTTGGCTGGGACAGATAGTAGCTTCCTACCAGACGCTCATGGAAGGCAAAGATCGTTCATTCTCCCGGTTTCTATTAGATCTTCCCTCAGTACCAGTAAGCGTATTGACTCTGATGCAAGACCTTTGCGTCGAGTCGGAAAAGTAAGTTTTCGTGTTTCCTGACTGCTTTTCTATTCAACATGGTTATATCTAGCCCGGACAGGATGGTAGTAGGATTCACCACTCTCCGAGGTTTTCGTCATTCAACGACCATTGCTTCGTGCAGACGCTCTCAATGCTCTCTTGGAGTTGACCACTCATCCAGACAGCAAAATCCGCGGTGCTGCGATCAACTCTGTGAAGCTATGGGTGCCAAATAGTCAGCCTATGGACACCATGATACGCCATTTTGCTTTACAGATGCTGAAGAAGCTGCAGTCGAAAGCAAAGCCAGCGGCGGTCATTGACGTTGATGCGAAATCTGGAGATGTAGCGATGACGAATGGGGAATCTAAAGAGGAAGAAGAGCCAAAGGTCGAGGCAGCGAGCTCTGGAGACGTGGAGATGTCGAATGGTGAAACCAAAGCGGCAGATCAGGAGCCAGCCTCGACCAATGGCGAGACCGAGGACCAAAAGCCACAGGTCGAGGCAACCGAAGCCCAAGGGGACGAGAACATGGAGGATGGTCAGCTACCGCCGGAAGAGCTCATCCAAACCCCGTATCTCCCCGAAAGGATCGAGCTACCAGCGCAAAAGAGCCATGTTCTGCAGCATGTAGAACTTTTGTTTGCATTAAGCGTTAAGGTTCCAGAATTTCTCGACGAGTGAGTACAATCTTTCTTCTTTGTTCAGATCTCACTGTTTGCAGGATCTTCGAGGCATATGGCCAGATGGACGTAACAGTCCAGGAAGCCATCCAGGACCTCATTACCGCCCTCATTCGGTCTTTAGGGTCGAGTCATGGAAAACTGTTGACTTTGATGCGGACTTGTCCCAAGGGTTCTGAATCTCTTGCGCTACGGGTCCTGACTATATTCACCGAGAATGGACGGCCGAGTACACAACTTGTCGCCCTGGTCAAAGCCTTGATCAGCGAAAGAGATCTCGATCCAAGATTTCTTATTCCCATTATCGCGGAGATGGACAAGGTACCGACCCACGTTTTTCATTATGATAATATTGCTGATCATTTTTTGTCTTATCTAGCCGGATATCCTGCGGTATTTACCTCGGATTGTCTCAATGCTCAACGGACAACCTGGGCCGAAAAGTCTGGTCAAGTCTGTGTTTGCTTCAGTGGTCGAAACACCTCCACAGACATTCGGAAGTGTTACGTCGAACATGCCGAGAGTGAGACAAAATGAGCTCTTGTCTCCTCCAGAGCTTATGGTTCTGCTCCATGAGACGGCGGAAGAGAGTGGCGTGAAAAGCACCATTGAGGGTAATGTTTCCGGCATCCCGTCGAGATTAATAACTGATGGAAATGAAATGTCTAGCTATCGGGATTTGCTTCTCCATGACAGACGTGTTCCGGCCTGACATACTGGCAATCGTCATGCAGCGGATTGTGGACGAACCAGTCGTCCCAATGTTGTTCCTTCGGACGGTGAGCGACATACAGAAAAGTCAAATTTGTTAGCTGAATGTCTCGACTAGGTCATCCAAGCTGTCAGAACATATACCACCCTAGTGGCGTATGTGTCGACCACACTCTTGTCTCGATTGATCACCAAGAAGATCTGGAACACCCCATCTTTATGGCAAGGTTTCATCATCTGTGCCATGCAAACCGCACCCCATAGTTTTGGTGCGATCCTTCAGCTCCCAAAGAACAACTTCGGCAATTAGTGGACGAACAACCGACCATCAAATCTGCCCTAAGGGAGCATGTAATGAAAAAAGGACAAAATAAAGCCCGTGTCGCTGGAATTTTGGACATTGTTGGGGAAGGAGAACCGCCAGAGGTTGCGGCAGGTTAACATATTTTTATCTGATCTCTAATTATCGACCATTGAATGTAGAGACTTCATAATTAATAGCAGTTGTATTCTGAAGGCAGTTCAAGTCAATGCTGTAAGAGTAAATCTATCTTTCGACATCGGCAAGAACAAGGGAGACCTTTCCCGATTAGGTAGCCGGCCTGTATCTCGACGGCGGAGATCTCTCGCTTCTACAGTTTGTGTTACTTTGTTTCTGACTCGACCTTTTGTTCTCAACCACCACAAGCTCTCCAGTGATTGGGCAATCTCTTTCGCGACGATTTCCCTCTTCCAGTAACACGAGGACTGTGGAAACTGAGACAAATCTCGGGCTCAGTAAATGCCTGAAAACAACCGTGGAGGAGCGAATCGGCCTATATCTAGAGGCTCTCCGCGTCGCGCTAGGCCGAAACCAGATGAATCGCCCTCACCTCAACCGTCCCCGGGCTCATGGAATGTCGACAGAGGAAGATCCAGGGTTAGGCGACCCTCAAATCCTTTGTCGGACGACAATTTGCGGAGAAAGTACGCTCATTCTCTCCTCCTTTTATCGGTGCTGAACATAACGAAAGAGGGTATCACACCTTATTGTCTTCCTTCGCCAATGGTCGGGTTTTTCACGTCGAGAAACGCTGGTCCCTGGTTAGAGAGATGGGCTCCGGGGCTTATGGATTCGTAATGTGCGTATCCCTCCTTCTCAAGGTGTCTCGGGAATTTCAACTCGAATCATAGTTCTGCGGTGGACCAGATATCTGGAGAAACTGTGGCTATCAAGCTCGTCACACGGGTCTTTGACAAGATTCAGCTGGCCAAACGGGCTCTTCGAGAGATAACCCTGCTCAGACATTTCTCCAGTCACGAGAATATCACTGGCCTCATTGATGTTGACGCCATTTCTCTGGATTCCAATGAACTGTACGTCTTATTGTTTGACTATGGCGTATTTTCGTCTCTAATTATCGTTTCTCCAGTTATATTTTCATGGAGGTAGGCACTGCACACCAATCCACCGCTTGCTCATTCAATTCAACATTGTACAGCCTATGGAAGGTACGAAACTTGCTGTGTTCATCATGGGTTGCACGTCTGACAATCCCTTATCCAGCGGATTTGCACCAGATTATCCGGTCAGGGCAAAAACTAAGCAACGAACATGTTCAGTACTTCCTTTACCAAATCCTCCGAGGTCTGTCCCATCAAATGTCCCCGGAATGATGTTTTAATGCATTGCCACAGGGATGAAATATGTCCATTCTGCTTCCGTCATTCACCGCGACCTGAAGCCAGGAAACCTGCTCGTAAATGCTGATTGCGAGCTCAAGATATGCGACTTCGGTCTCAGTCGCGGTTTTGATTCAAAACCAGACGAGAATGCCTCTCATCTCACGGAGTACGTGGCGACAAGATGGTACAGGGCCCCAGAAATCATGCTGGCGTTTCGGTATGTGTTAAAGCTATTGTTCTCTGGCTGTGCTGACGCGCGCTTCAGCCGATATACGACAGCCAGTAAGTTCTACAGCTTTCAAATTGAATCTTACTGATGGATGATCCTTTAGTTGACGTGTGGTCAATAGGGTGTATACTCGCAGAGCTCTTAATGGGGCAACCCTTGTTCAAAGGAAAAGAGTGAGTAACCAGCATCCCAACTTTGCTCACCCTAACCTATATTTAGTTATGGTCAGCCCTGTGTTCGTTAGCGCCTTCAAGTTGTTAACCGTTGGTTGTAGTGGACCAATTAAACAAGGTCCTTGATGTCCTAGGTATGGATTCTTACAGCCTGTCAATGAGATTTGAGACTAATCGACGCGTCAGGTACACCCGAAGACCGCATCATCCAAAAGATTGGCAGTGACAAGGTTCGAGGACCTGGCCTTGTACATTTACATCGTATTGACTCTATTCCAGGCCCAGGCATACGTCCGGTCATTACCCATAAAAAAGAAAGTCCCATTTAGCAAACTAATACCCCATGCTGATCCACAAGGTAAGAGAACATTCAACGATTGTTCAAAGCTCATATAGCGCAATTAGCACTTGACCTTCTTGAAAAAATGCTCGCGTTTGACCCTAGCGACAGAATAGATGTCCCTACAGCACTCGAGCATCCATGGCTGGCCACCTATCATGATCTTGCTGACGAACCCACCTGCCCAGAAATGTTCGAAAAGTGGCGAAAAATCGAAGAGCTCGAGACCATCGAAGATTTCCGAACAGCATTGTGGAATGAGATTGAGGAATATCGGAAGGAAGTTCGGGGTGTCAGTGACCTCGACGGAATGCCGATTCACCGGGAAGTCAGCGTCAGCGGTGGCTCAGCGGATGCTGCAAAACGAAGAGCGTCAAATGCCAGTGTTCAGGAGTCGGTACGAGAGCGAAATGAGCCAGAAATCATCATGGAAAGCCCAAGCGAGGTAGAGCCTGGTGATGATGTACCGACGGAAGAGGACAGGGTCGAAGACGCCAAATTCCCGCCTATGGTCGAATCAGACCCGGTGGTGATCTACGCTCGCCGGTCGAGTATAATATCGCGTCAAGGCTCGACATTCAATTCTCCACAACCAGCACATCAGCATCTAACACCTTTTCTCGAAGGAGCCATCTCAGCAGAACCTGGACATATGGGTCAGGGCAGTGTCGCTTTTCCAACTCAAGGCTATGTTGTTCCTGCTCGGTCTAGAACTGGTTCGACAGCAGGAGGCGAAGTTACTCGTCGCCTTCTTCGCACTTTATCAACTGTTTCTATACACGAAAGTGCTGAAGGTCTGGCTGGTGGGCTGGGACAGATTGCTCCGATAGGGAAATACATCGTCGAGAAACGTACGACTGGAGCTGATGCACCTGCTTCGGAGATGCCGAGGGATTTTGGGATTAACGAACTTTCAGAGCCAGAGGAAGACTCGGGGAGAGAAGACAACTCCTAGTTTTCTACAATTACAGCTGTACTATTTTACACGCGAGAGGATAATCGATACAGCTAATGATCTATGAATAATGCTCAAGCGTCACCCAGAACCTTTTTTAGTCCTAGGGAGCGTCAGTGAAGCAAAATCGTACGGACAAGGTAACTCACGGTCGATGATATCGAGGTAGGCTGTCGAAGCAGGGCTGTCCGGATATTCATCCAGGAAACTGACACCATAATCTGCACTCTTCCCTATCCTTGGATCCAGAGGAATAGCACCAAGCAACTCGATTCCGGTTTCCTCAGCCAGCCTCTTTGCACCACCGGTGCTTGGCTTGAAGATCTGAGACTGACCTTTACAAGAAGGGCAGACAAATCCAGACATGTTCTCCACCAAACCCTAGTATCCTGATCCCAACTTTGCGACAAAAGTCTATCTCCCGACGGACATCCTGCAGGGCGACTTCTTGGGGGGTCGTAATGAGCACAGCGCCATCGATACCGCTTTCCTTGAGGTACTGAGCAATACTGAGATGTTCGTCAGAGGTCCCAGGCGGCGTGTCGATAACCAAGTAATCCAAATCTCCCCAGTCCACATCCTTGAGAAACTGCGATATTAATCCATTCTTTTTCGGACCTCTCCACATCACAGCGTCCTTCGACGATGGAAGCATGAAACCGACGGACATGACAGCGAGATTGTCCTGAACATAGACTGGTGACCATCCAGAGGACGAAGAGTGGACTTGCTCTGACGCGATGCCCAGAATTGTCGGGATTGACGGTCCACAGATATCCACGTCCATAATGCCAGTCTATCCAGTGTCAGTTCCTGAATACCTGACATGAAAGGGCCACGTACCTGTACACTGTCGTCGGCCGCAAAGGCCCATCCAAGCTGAGCCGTAAAGGTCGATTTCCCAACACCACCTTTTCCCGAAAGAACAAGGATCTTTCTCTTCACGCTCTTCATTCTCTCCCTGATGAATGGCAACGATGGATCAGGACCCTTTGGCTGAGTCGAAGCACAGACTTCTTGGTTGGCACATCCAGCGCAAGCGTCAGCTTTGCCTGCGAATTCAGAGTCGGTTCCCTAGCGTTTCGTTAGAGAACGATTCCAGAGTCATCGAAACGAGCCTACAGGACAATGTTCTGGGGCATTTGAAGGCACAGACTGAGGGTCTGGGACCTCTGTCGCAACCGGAGTCATGGTCAAGAAAGAGTTGTGCGAGGTTAGTAAGACTGATTTCAAAGCCAAGTTTCAGTGAAAGTACAAGTGTTTGATTATTTTCTGTTGGCTACAAATTACAGCTACTCTTTACACCTGTGCGAGCACCCGAACCTTTACCAGGGTGCCCAAAGGTCAGTCAAACTCCGAACTTTCAGAGAATGCATATTTCTATGCAGGGTATAATAAGTCTGCGAGATATGTCGTCCATGCCAGATTTGACAGGTGAATAATGAAAGAGGATGATGGTAAACTACATATAATGGAAAATGGAGGTATGCAACAGCACTGGAAGGTGCCAGAATGAAAAGAAAACATCCAATGGAGCACATAGAGCGAGAATCATGTACGCTGTCGAACAGGATACCCGTTGGGATTCGGCGCAAAGGCAGACTGGTCAGTGCTGGGTCTAGACTGCACGACCGAACTCGGACGTGAAGAAGAGGAAGATCGTGACGGTGCTGGCCCTGGCCATTCATCTCGTGGTGCTGGTAAAGGCGAACCAGGTAGCGCGAAAGATTGTGGCGGCGACATCGAATTTCCACCAGAGTTCTGTCGGATAGTGCGTTCAGAAGGTGACGGACCTCCCATCGGTGGTCGGTCAATCAATGGTGAAGCAGGAAATCGTGGGGTGCTGCCATTTGGCAGGTTGAATGGTGATCCAGGTGGCGGTCGACCATTAGTCGCCTTTACTTTGTGATAAGTGTCGCACTTTTTCAGGAAATCTTTCGCTGGCAGTTCCATTGAATTTGCAAAGTATTCCTGGTCGTGAAGAATCGGGAGGAATTCTGCTGGTACTGCAAAAAACTCGTCCTGGTTTTCCAGCAGCGCTGTGATGACCCTGATACCGGCATTGAAGTTTTCCATGCCGTCGCGCGCCCGTGAGTACAAAATACTCGGGCAAATGACAGTCGCGAGGTTGGCCATATCCATCTTGCTCCCTGTCTCTTCGTCCAAATGTGCAAACGATGCAACCCATTTCAGGAAAACGAACAGCACTTCCATCGAATCCCGGTGGGCCTTCGGCATGATAATGGCCAGCATATGAAGCAAGCGTTTCCGGTCTTCTGGTTCGGGCACAACTATATAAAAAGATAATTGAGTCGAGTTGTAATTGTGACAGAATCAAGCTTACCTTGCGACTGCGATGCAAGGAGAAGACGATGAAGTTTGAATGTCATCAATGGATCAGGAAGATCTCGGAGGAACTTCTTGAGCAAAGCAGCAAGTTGAACAGCATTATCCTGTGTGAGGTCCACAGAAGCAGGGTCACGGTCGATTGAATCGGTGAGCTCCCGTAACCGTCTAATGTTGCCATTTTTGCGGAAAATACCCTCTACCGACATGTCTGCGATTGGGAGTGAGTTGACGCCTACAAAATTACAATGGCCTTGGACTCACCCATTTGCCGCATTGCAGAGATAACGTCGTCAATGAAACTCGGTACTCTGAGCGTTGCCGGTGATGCGCCGAGAACAGAGTCGGAACCTTCTCTTTCAACAAGAAGCTCCAAAGGGACCCCAAAGACGCCTAGAAGAGTTAATCAGTTATGCAAAGGGACAAAGCGTAGCGACAAACCCTTCTTCTTAATGTTCTTCTTATCCCCTTTGAATAATTTGTTCCAAAACCCGCTCTTCTTGACCTCTACCAACTCTAAAAGTTCATCAAAGTCCATTTGATCACGTAGCGGTGACCTCGTCAGGACTAGCAAAGCCGAATGCTTCACGATGGCAAGCTCCAGTGCACTCAATTCCGCAATATAAGGAATCGAGTTTTCTCTAGGCAAAGAGCGATGTTGTTCTCGGGCCTGAGCAGCTTCCATTATCTGGGGAATATCTGCCAGTGTTATGCTGCTATCGACGACTGTCATTGGTCGCTCAATGGCCGGAGAATTGGGTGCGCTTTCGTCGACAATCATGACCTCTGTATTGTTTCGAGCATAAGCAGGTCGCATTACTTGCTGAGGGTCAATGTCAGGAAGTTGACCCAGATGTGGTCGATTAGCGCTGCCAAAGGCTTGATGCTGCTGAGGTGGTGATCTGTTCACGACCTGCTGAGGTTGTGAATGACCGTCTTGGGATTTCTGTGAATGAAGGACATCGGAAGGAGCAACACTGCGCCCAGCTGGGCTTTCAACTATCGTTGAGCGCTTCGGGGTCCGTGCTGTAGCAGAGGGATTTCGGTAAAGATGCGCCGACTTCATTCGCATGATATCGGCAGAGTTCCGATATGGATCGCTATCTGGAGGTGCTACTTGTTGTGTTGGCGCTGTTTGGTTGAATCAGTAAATGATCACAACAATGAAGACGAACAATTTACCTGGCGACATTGGGACAACTCCCTGCTTTTTGAGTAAAAGATATAAACGCCGCAGGGCTACATTCAGTAAAAAGGCATATTGCTCCAGTCGTTGAACAGCCTGGAATCCGCTTCTACAAGCACCATGGGCGTGATCTGTGCAAAGAATCACTGTTGGAACATCGCCAAAAGAAGCAGTCTCATGCATCGTCTCGGGATCATAGACGAATAAACCAACATTGGCAGGAGGTCTCCGAGCAGTAGAAAGTTTCGGTGCAGGGGCTGAACCATCTTCGACGCTCCGGGGAGTTGGAGCTTCCTTCGGGACCGGAACTGCTGCAACCTTGCCGCATTGAGCGCACTGGATGCAGTGAGAATGCCATCTCTGGTAAGTCCCAAGCCGAACACAATCCTCTTCGACCGTAAGATTACATTTGACGCAGAGATCAGATGGAGGTTTGCTGGATGAAATCTTGGTCGAGGGTCCTGCGACAGCGTTGAAAGGAGATTCACCGGCATTCTCAGGCGCTAGACTTCGGAATCCATATGTCACTCCCTGTGTCCCAAAGTTGCCGCTTTGTGAAGGAGCTAGCATCTCGCCATTCTGACCCTTTATCTGTCTCCGAGCCGACGGATTTCCGCCTTGGACGGCTAAAAGGTGGAGTTTGTCGAGGAATGATGCCATGGCTTCCTGGTCGCTCTGCTCTCTCTCTAATTTCAGCGCTCCCGTCAACGCTATCCGAATCAGGATCTTCAGATAATGTGCTAGCCCAGTCACCAATGCCAAGAGCTCTTGAGTCATTCCCATCCTGCGAGATCCTGTCTCTTGAGTGTGCGAAAGAAGAGTGAACAGTTCGACTGTTTTACGGCAAAGCATCCGGGCCTCTCGAACATGGGACATTCCTGGAGAAATATTAGATAATGTTGACGTCCCGGGCATCCTCGGCGTACCCTTCATTTGGAGACGGTAAAAGTGGTATTCGAGGTCGTCAATGGTTGCGAAAAGGACTTCGACATGAAGGATGAATTTCTCGGCCATTCGGATGGCATCAAGGTACTGTCCATTGCTGACTTGCCGTAGCATGTCAGAGATACAGGCGGCACTTGATTCTTCGAAGGCAGAGAGCACACTAGACGTTGGATCAATTGGTGCTGAATGATAGCAAACGAGAAACACATACGTCCATATTCGATAGACCTGCTGCTCCATCCTGACCTGCTTGTCTTTCAACGTCGTCGGGGTCTCGATGCGCTCTTCTTCGACATAAGCAGGATCCTCGGCCTCTCCAGCCAATGATGCTGAACTTGTTGGTCTCCGAGATACAACTTTGACATTCCAGAACTGCAGAAATGAGGTCATATCATGAAGCAGAGCATAGAGACACGGACCTTGTTGATCATGTAACATTCTGGGTGCCAGCATTCGTCCCTCATATTCCTGTTAATCTCCACGAATTGCTTCAATATCGCACTGCTGCACCCAGCACACTTGGTTGCGAATCGGGTCGAATAGTGGAAATGACAATAGACGTCCCCATGGTGCTCATAATAAGAATCTTGAGGTCCGAAGAGAGTAGAGCAAAGAGAGCATGTGAAGTGTTCTACATGAAACTTCTTGTCTGGAGAAGGACTTCAGAAACTGGGGGCTACAAGTCCGAGGATAAGGAGAGCTCACTGCATGCCGTAATATAGCTGCCTCTCAATGCCAGTCCGCACTTGGCGCATATTAAATTTAACCGTCGGAAATAGTCCTTTTCGCAGAGAGGTTGCTGCTTGCCATCGACCCCTTCGATTGGAAAAAACTTTGAAGCGACGACATCTCCGCAATCCTAAGGTGGGAGCTGATCAACAACCAAGCTCTCGGAAGGCCAGCGGGCGACATACCATGCATTTGAAGCAATTCAAATGAAAGACAGTACCCAGAGCTCGTACGAATGGACCTTGCATCGCTTTTCCACAAGAGGAGCATGTTCTGAAAGATATGAATCAAGCTAAATTTGGCAAGAGAAAAATAAGGGCTTACGCTGCTGCTAGACTTGTTGATGTAGAGGTCGTAGTAGGAGCTCTTGCTCCATTCGAGGATGTGGATCCAGCTGAATGAACAGACGAGAAAGAAGAATTGCTGAGACGCCTATTAAGCTCTTGAGAATGCTTGCTGGAACCAGGCGGGGTAGATGGACGGCTACCGCCAGCAGGTTGAAGGAAAGCCGGAGAAGGCCTCGGAGAAGAAGAGAGGCCATGATTCAGATCTTCACTTCGAGCATGAGGAATGGCGTCGTTGAAGGAGTGATTACGATCGGGCTCTGATGTGCCAGTCGTTGAAGATCTGGTGGGCAATTGTGTTCGTTCAGGGAGACGAGCAGCGTTGGTTGCAGGAGCAGAAGAGGGTCCCTGGTTCGGGCTCCACGAATTAGAATTATTTCGTAGAAAGCGAGCTGCGTCAGACTCTATGGATAATGAACCTGAAGAGCCGGTTGGCGAATTATTTTGACCATTCGTCCATGGTGACGGTACTCGTCGAGCTTCCTGCTCTTTGCTCATGACCGCAATTCGGATAGAGCCAGTTGTATGATGAGATTGACTGGGCTGAATGCCCGACAGAAAGAGCAGAATGCGACCGCACGGTTGAGGAGAGAAATGACCAGTGTTTTGTCACGGCAGTTGTGACATCCCATCTGTAACGGCCATTTCTTTCATGCCAAGTCCTACAGCATCTTCGAATGTCGGCAACGAAATCCAGTGCTACTTTTGGCTGTGTTACTTGAAACGTTTAATTGTAGGTCGGATCCGGTTTCACTACTAGAGGCAGAGAAATAACTTGACCAGGAGCCTTAGCTTCAGCTTGGCTGCTCAGGAACCAAAAAATTCGAAATTCGAACATCCTATTGACGAACCACGAGATTGGTTAGACGCAAGATTCTTCCGAAGGTAAACTATGCGCGAACTACGTAGGCTAAGGACGAACCACCTGGCATTCACGTGTACCATTATGGGGCGCGACACCGACGCGTCTCCGGCGGTATTGCGTCTAGAAGGGAAGACTTGCAGTATCGTCTGGGCTCTCGAGACGCTGGATCATATTTCCTCAAGACGCCACAAATGAGTCTCGATGACGAAAATCAATTCTGGAGATGATCCGGCCTGTCTGGGCTAGTCGAGAAATTCGTAGAATTTTCCTGACCGAAGGAAGGTCTTGCCGACTTGTAGTGTCATCGCATGAGCCTGAAGCCGTATGGGTACATAGGCCTAGGTAAAAGGCGGGATGTGTAATCCGGGCCCGTATTTTATATATAATAATCTGACGTGGTCTGAGCCTTGAAGCGCTACCGTCCTTCCGCGGGAGAGCAACAAGCTGACTGAGGCGAGCGCGGGCGAGCGGTGTCGCGGTGTCAACCGCGAGCGTCATATTTATTGCTAAGCCTCGATTTGCCGATCGGCTTCGGTCAATTAATATTTGCAAGTACTTTTCGTCATCCGGCGGTCAGAAAGCCGACTTCATTCGTGCACTCAAACAATCATGATATAAAACCCCCAGGCATCCCATGGATTGACGTTTCTGTCCCAAAACCATGTTCCATCGCTACTGGTTCTATAGCCATAACTGGCTCTGGCACCAAGGCCAGTATCGTTACTCTAGGCCCTCTCGACTGCTCTGGTTCATCCTCGGTGCTGCGACAGTCAAGGCCTGGAATTACCACCAGGAAGCTCGTTTATATTACGCCAACAAACGATACTGGGGAAACTGCTTCAGAGCACCTATCCAAGTCCCCAATTATCTTCCACATTCTTCCCTACAATCCAGCCTAGAAGCCAAAAGGCCGACAGATACAGCCCCTCGATGGCGTCAACAGTCTTCACCTTGGGATGACTGTGAAGCACAATGGGAGAGGGACAAGGCGCGCTTACTTGAACTGGTGAAATATGCTCAGGATACGGTACGTCCTTGGACTCTTCTTCTTTGCAGCTATCTTATCTCGACCTCGACAAGGCTGCTGATTTATCAGAGTCGACTCTGGACTCTATTCTTACCACCGTGGAATCGCTCAAAGCCGTGAGTTCGAGTTCTCTTCTTCCGCGTATCGAAAACCGACTTCTTCATCCAGAAACTTGCTGAACACCGTGCTCAACGGGAAAAGCAGCTGCTTGAGCCAAGGAAGCATTCCCCGCAGACTCGTTGGACTTGATGGACTTTTCCATCCTGCTTAGCCCGGGACAAAGACTCTTTCATGCACGATATCAAAGCATCCACACTCATTCGCATTTACTTTTTTCTACCTAATCCGGTTAATGGGCTTGTATCATCCATCAATTCATCAGTACCCCTTGTATTATCAGTGTTAATCATATTCCAGCATATCAGTCTCTCAAACCGACGAGCTCGCTGGCTCCTCTGGACGAAGATACTTGGGAGCCTGAGGGTTCACTTCACCCTGCTCTTCCGCTAAACCAAAAGATTAGCTGGCGCCACGAAACGAAAGTTATACTAGACATACGCGTAGAGCTCCAGAAATACACAATCAAACCGACAAGCACAATCGCAAAAGCAATAAAATACAGCCAATAGGGCGAGTAGTGCTACGGAAATGAGCCAAGTAGGATAAGAGAAAAATAAGGAGCTCACGAAGAGGAACAGGCCGAAAAGGAGGCCATAGAAATCACTAGAAAGGAGACTGAGGTTGTAGTACGCAGATGAGGCCATGCGGTACAACAGCGGAGCAACAGTGTACAAGATGAACATCGCTGCAGTGTATGCAATCAGCAGTCCAATAGTTGCACCATCCTAGAAATGTCGGTCAGTTCGAGTTCATCCATGGAATACCGAGAGATTCTTACCCATGTCGCTGTTAACATTCCAGCATGCTCGAGCCCACCGGCTTGAGCACCACAGATGATGAATCCAAACATGCCCAGGCATCCAACGACCTTGCTGAATATCAATGATCGTCCAAAACGCAAAAGCATTATAGACTTACTTCGTAAAGGGGCCTTTTACGAACGAAAAACTCTTCGGTGGCGTTGGCTGAGATGTCAAGCTTCAGCGGAGGCGCACAAAAGCAGAATACTTCTACTCACTAAAGCCGTATAATGTTGCACCAGGCGACCATGAATGCATCACCCTTGCCTCGAGCAGTGGGCTGCCAGTTCTTCTGGGTAAGCATATCGGAGGCCACGAGCATGCCAAGTCCTCCGACACAGATAAGGACTCCCTGAAAACAGCATTGATTTAAGCGGTTTTTTAACATTGTTCACGACATACCAGTATTTGCGTCCAATGGTATTTAGTCCGCATGAATAACCAGGAAAAGAAGAGGCAGACAGGTATTGCCCAGCTGTGATACGAGTTGATAAGATTGAGGGAACTGAAGGGAGACAGACGTACGCATCCAGGAGCATACAGGACAATAGATCCGTATATTGGTATGCCTATAGGTAATAAATCAGCATAGAACAGTCGCAGAAGAGAGAGACAGCGCACCTTGACCACCATAAAGTTGCCTTCGACATCACAGGCAGCGAGAATGAGGTCTGGACATATTCCTCTTGAGTTTTACTCCTAGCAGTCGCGATGGACTACTTACAGCGCCATCCATCTCTGAGAATCATCTTGGCCCATCCAACAAATCCATCTGTAGGGCTAGTCAGCTTCCTAGATGCTCTCCAAAAACCTCGACTGACATTTATATATCGTGTATGGCGTGTACACTGCAAATAGCGAAAAGTATCTGGGTTCCGAGAGATTAGAATCTATCATGCGATGGAGAATCTACTCACAAGAATACAGATTGTGTCGTCGGTAAAGCCCAGTTCCGTAAAACAAGCTCAGGTCGTAGGTGACATTGGTACAGGTGATGCAGAGGGAAACGATTTGACCGGCAAGCAAAGACAATGCGAATCGTTTGGTCCAGATGCTCTTGAAGCGTCTTCCTGTGCTGCTGAAGAATGCAGAGACGGAATGATACTCGATGGGCGGCCGAGCAGAGATAACGGGTCCTTCAATACTGTTGCTGTCGGTCCTCGTGAGCTGGGCCTCGTTGAGGTAGTCGGCCTTGGAGTCGTCCATGACAGCGAACAAGGAAAATAAACAGCTATGAACAGCTAGATATATGCCTGGATGACAGGAGAAGGCACATGAGAAATTTTACTAGCCGAAGCGGTCGAACGCCTCGGCTATTTCTGTTTTTTGATCTCTTCCACATGGTGCCTTTGAACTTTTGCGAGCTAGCTTCGTCGAATAGGGACAAATTCAAGCCACAACTGAAGACCTATTCCTCTCGAGTCCGTGGTTTTCGTCGATGTCAAGGAAATCGGATCGACCAGCAAGGTCTGTATGGTCGAAATCATGCTACATCATTGCTCCATGCATGTAGCTTGGCACTGTTGGCAGCCTGGGTTTTGGAGTTTCCAAGCCGATTTCGGCTAGATCTCCAAAAAGTAATACTGCGTCAAAGGCTATATACCCGAAGACGGTTCAGACGAAGTAGCCAAGCAGCGAAATCCAAGTAGCTTGACCGACGAAAAATGAGTCGAGTTGGGTACTGCCAATACATAATTGCGGGAATGGCAAGTGAGTTGAAGTTTGGTCTGATCGAGTTTACAGTATAATTCAGAGGATAACGAACGCCACAAATCGATACCTCTCATTCGCCAGAGATCGTATAACCCTATTATGGCAAAGGAAAATGAGGCGATCTGCGGGTGACTCAGCTTCCTTGGGCATCAGTCAGCAATCGACCGGCGCAGGCTATATATGAACCAAGCTCGCCCTGAAAAGTCCCAAAATGAGTACAACCCAACTAAACTCGAAGGCTCTAGAATGGTTGCACAAGGTGAGTTTATACCGAAATCTACACCATCAAACAACTAACAGCATTCGAGTTCTTCGACGCCGGTGATGCCATGGATGTACAGCGATGGATCGACAATTTCTATGCTGAGGATGCTATTGTCCAGTTCGGCAATAATCCTGAGATTCATGGCGCAGAGGCCATCAAAGCGATGTTCGAAAGTGTTTTTCCTGCCTTGGAAAGCATGAAGCACTGAAATTCTTGAAATTGGTACGCTTATATTCCGAGCTTTTATCGACTCCGCCTCACCGTAAGCTCTTTCTAGATGTCGCAGGCAACAAGATCTACCAAAGGACCATCATTAGATATCAAATCAAAGGTGATCCCAAGAAGGAATCCATCGCTATACCTGGGTTTGCCGTCTTCCACTTCGCATTGAATGATCCTCGGAGAGCTGGAATTTCGGAAGATGAAGAGATTTGATGTTTACTTGGATTTTACACCTGTTGGCCAGAGAATCTCGGAGGTTCAGGCGCAGGTCAGTGGCGTCGCAGCTTCACCCTGAAGTGGCGCACTCGGGAGTCCGTTGGCACCAGAACACCAGAAATAGACGAGTATCTCCTAAGAATCGGACTGCTGCTGCGTCGAAAGTTGAATAGGATCCGCTGACGCTGTTGCGAGATACAAAGTCCCTCTGATCTGCGATAACTGATGTCAGCGTCGTAATGGAAGTATCTGACTTTGACTCAAAGTCCCAATATGTAGATTTCAGTTAGATCGGCTCGCAAAACATTCGTGAATCGTCAAGGATGGGATTTTGAGGATTTCGGAATCATGTAACTACCGGCACAAGCCGCCTTTAGATCCCGCCGACTCCGATGCAACCTCCGCCGCTTGACCCGATCACAGGCGCCCACAGTCCTGCCAAAGGGCCTCATTCATATAGCGCTCCCAGTCGGTCTTTTCTCACCGCCTGGCGGGATGAGTCCGACTGACTTGGAAACTTATCCAACTACCTTCCTTCCTTGCCTTTCCATCAGTTGTTATGGACGATTCAGACATGAGCCGTTCAACCTCGGGTGCCCACGCCCAAGCTAAGAGGACTACTGTTGCCGCCGTACCCGGGTCAAGCTCACGATATCAGATGTAACTTTTTGTCGCAGCGCACGGGAATTGACGACATATAAAACCTTGACATCTATGCGACAAAAGCCCATCTCCTGGTGAATTCGCTGTTGGCTGGTCCAATAGCTTGCAAATTATGCATGCTCTACAAATCTCCCTTCTCGGGATAGCTCTGCTTCCTGTGCTCACATGTGCTGCTCCGTTGCACAGCTGCAGCAGCCTTTTCCTCAAATAACAGTACCGACTTTGAACATCTCTGCGATAGGTCTGAATAGTATTTCTACTCTAGGGATTACAAGGTCCCCGCTTCGTCATTTATGGGGACAAACCCACGGGTTCGCCTGCTGGTCCGCCTGCTTCGGCGCTTTTGGGCTACAATGTTTATATCATGTCGTTTCTTCAAACCGACGGTGCGAAAGACCAGGCGCGTTTCTTCCTTGATCCTGCTCACTTGATCATTAACGAAGTTTTGCAGGCCCTGGCATGGACTCAGTTGTCTCCAGACCAAAGAATGGCCTTGAAGGCCGAATATAATGCAGCAGGAATCAAACTACTCGTTTCTCTGTTCGGTTCTGTCGATACTCCTACGACCAATGGCGTTGATGTTTCTGCATTTGGTCAAACAGTCGTTGATTGGGTCAAAACGTATGGCGTTGACGGTGTAGATATTGATTACGAGGCAAGTGAACTGAAGCCTGTTCGAAGCATTTCTTATACGAATGTCTCTACAGGACTTGGATGCTATGAACAAAGGCGACGGGGCAGCTGAAGCGTGGATCATTTCCTTGACTCAGATTCTGCGACAAGGTCTTCCTACGAGCATCATAACTCACGCGCGTAAGTTTTTTCCTTGTATCTCTCATCCATCTCTTTTAACAGCTTTTTGACTCAGCTCTCGCTCCTTGGTTCGCGCCAGCTCCACGCTGGTCAGGTGGAGGCTATCTCCGAGTCCATAACGAAGTTGGAAACATTATCGACTGGTATAACCTCCAGTTTTATAACCAAGGCTCGGATAGTTATACGACCTGCGATAACCTTCTCACTGCTGCGAGTCCACCTTGGGGAAACACTGCGGTCTTTGAGATAGCACAATCCGGGGTGCCTCTCGACAAACTGGTTATAGGAAAACCAGCAGGACCTACCGATGCTACAAACGGATTTATGAGTACACAAGATCTTTCGGTTTGTGTTCAACAAGCCAGTCAGAATGGCTGGACGCGGCGGAGTCATGGTCTGGCAATATCCAAATGCTGATTCTCTGTGGATCAGCGCTGTTCGAGCCCAGGCTTTCCCTGTATGACTTTTTGCATAAGTACAATGCTAGTCTATTTTCCAGGACACGTTAAGCTAGTGCCGCCTACTGTGTGAATTGACCGAAGGCCGCCTTCGCAAGGAAGGCCATAATCTAGCATCCTCACCAATGAAGGTTGAAGATACATGGAAAGGGAAAGGGCAATAGTCGTGGTATAACTACATAATGGTTATTCGGACTCCCATGGAGAGTATTGAGTACCTGATCCTTGAACTGCTTTACACCTATGATCCAGCGGAATTCATTATTCAAATAACTTTGGGCCTTGCAGTTGTCAATCCTTTTTCAACATTTTTTATTAGAGTGATAAATTGGTCGAAGAGAAGGATGTTTCACCCTTGAACCTCGACCTTGGACACCGACTTGTATGCGTTGTATGCAGCATTGCATCGACTGCCTTGGATATGACTGGTTTAGATGAGGATTGCCACTTTATGACGCCACATCAGGGTCGAAATACTGTCGAGATAAGATGTACAATATGATACAAGTATTCACCATCCTAGAGCGAATTCCTCCAGAACACAAAGTTGAACATGATGATTTACCGAACCAGCAAGCAAGCTAGCGGTTTAGAAGCACCTGGCAAACAGAAACTTGAGCTGTGAAACGAATCAGTAACAAGGAGAAGGAGAATAGAACAAGGAATACAATGGCGCTGAATAGGTTCCACGCTTGACAAGCCAAGTCGATGTGGATCCTCCGGAGAAATTGTACGCATCTTCGCCTGGATCCCAGTCTTCAGAACCTGGTTCAAAGGTCTGTTCTTCTCGAAGCGATGTCCCTGTGTCGTCAGATACCAATATTTGACGTTGAAGCCTCTTGACACCAGCCATGCGCATACAATCTGTACATCTGGTTAATCCGGTTCAAAAGGATTTGGTCTGGACTTACCGACTAGAGCCTACTAGAGCTGCATGGAGCTCAATGTCACCGGTCGAGACTTTTTCCAACTGGAGCTTGTCGCTCACGTAGGGGATGGCATATCCGAGTGGTTCCAACACGGCGCGAGAAAAGATAGAATATATCTGGGGCACAACCATTGGATTCAGCCATTGGATTCAAGGAAAATCGGGCCTCCTTGATACTATACCGTCGTGAAGTAAGTCACTGTCGGAATGGTTCAAAGAGCTCAAGGAGAGGGAGACCTCTTGAATTCTTTTAGGCACATCGGGAAGAGATCCTAGATGTGGGTAGTCCAAGGCTTCAAGCTTGGGATTGTCATTGTGCGGAGACACTGAAGCTGAAGCTTGAATTCTTGGAAAAAGGCAGAATTCGAACGATAGATTTGCAGAAGATTTAAAACCACGAATGCGATGTTCGGTCGAAATGTGCAGCAAAAATAAGGATTATTGAGAGCGCGCGGGCTGCGGAACACGATGGGAACAAAGTGCAAGTCGGCTGCAGTCGGACTTTGAAAACCACTTTTGGTCAACAACTACGACGTAGAAAAAATAATGGGCGACTATGGTAAGCTGGACATTTCCTTGTTTCGTTGTTCTTGACGTCTCCGACAGACGTGTCTGTATTCTTGTTATTTGTTATCATCTTCTCTTTTTAGCTGGACGACGCCGAGCGAGAATCGAATCCCACTCACTCTGTCCGGCTTTTCCTTCTTTTTACAGAACGTCACCGCGAAGACCGCTATCGCTCTTCAAGACACGACTCTGACCGAGATCATCATCGGGACAGGGAACACCGTAGCGACCGAGGTGGAGACCGCAGTGACCGCTATGGCGCCAGCGGCAGACGAGGCGACGACGACAGAAGAGACCGATATAATGGTGGAGGAAGAGACGAATTCCGGCGCTCATCCAGAAATGACGACGACAGGCGTCATCGTGGTGGCCATGAGGATGGCGGCTTTCGAGGCGAACGTCGAGGTCGAGGCGGTGGTGGAGGCGGTGATCGAGGAAGAAAACAGGACGGTATGGGGACGCCTGAACGAAGGTCACCAACTCCAGACGGTGCTATTCCTCTGTCTCAACGAAGGCGCAAAGCTTCTGGCTGGGATGTTCACGCACCTGGATATGAACAATATTCAGCTATGCAAGCCAAGCAGACTGGTTCGTATTATTTTGTTCTTCTCTTTTCATGGTTTAAAATATTCTCTAGGTCTGTTCAATCTTCCCGGAGCCAACAGAACCCAAATGCCTGCCATTCTCGGTATCGCTGGCCTCCCAACTCCTGTTCCCGTCCAGAGCTTTGGCATGGGTATCGGCGGAAACCCCAATCTTTCTCGTCAGTCAAGGAGGTTGTACATTGGCAGCATAACCCCCGAAGTCAACGAACAAAATCTCGCCGATTTCTTCAACTCCAAGATGATTGAGATGAACATTGGCACCGGCGGTCCAGGAAATCCTGTTTTGGCCGTGCAGTGCAATTACGAAAAGAACTATGCTTTCGTCGAGGTTTGTTTCTATTTCATTCAAACATTTTTTCTGTCTCATAATTTCCACAGTTCCGTAGCGCTGAAGACGCAACGTCAGCAATGGCCTTTGACGGCATCATCTTCATCAATGGTCCTCTCAAAATTCGTCGTCCAAAAGACTATGGCGGTCAGGAAATTCCAATGTCTTCTGAACCGGTCCCTGGCGTAGTTTCGACCAATGTGCCTGATTCCATCAACAAAGTCTTCGTCGGTGGTCTTCCACCATGGATGAATGAAGCCCAGGTCCAAGAGCTGCTGACAAGCTTTGGGCCTTTGCGTGCATTTAACCTCGTTAAGGAGAGCGGTGCCAACCAGTCCAAGGTAAGCTTTCTAATTCTTTCCTTGTCAAATACTAAACGATTTCTATAGGGCTTTGCCTTTTTCGAATACATGGATCCAAGCGTCACCGACGTTGCTATTCAAAGTCTCAACGGCATGGAATTGGCTGAAAAATTCTTGGTCGTGCAGCGAGCGTCTGTTGGCGCCAAGGGCGAAGGCATACCAGGAATGCCAGAAATGTACCAGCAATATCCGGAGATCCCTCGACCCATTATGCCTGCTGGCGAGAACAACACGGCTGAAGCTCGCATTCTTCTCATGTTAAACATGGTTACGCCAGAGGACCTTGTCGACGATCAGGAATTCGGAGATCTCTATGAAGATATCATGGAAGAGTGCTCTTCATTCGGCAAAGTCGAGGACTTGCGTATTCCCCGACCAGTGAAGAAGGATAAATCCAAGTGGGCACCTGGAGAAGGAATCATTGGCCAGGATGCTGTCAGGATGGACGAGGCTGCTGGAGTCGGAAGAGTTTATGTCAAATATGCTGAGGCAGATCGGGCACAAGTCGCCTTGAAGAGTTTGGCCGGTCGCTCGTTTGGAGGAAGGTCTATCATCGCCACACTTTTGAGCGAAGACAGTCAGACGACCCCGCCTCTTCATCTTATCTTTGCCCCCGAGCCAGATGCTCCCCCTCCTCTACCTACTTCATGATTGCTCTCCTAGGTTCTGTATTCGAATTAGCTGTTATTATTGTCTGCAAAATATTACAATTGCTATCTTTTCGCGAATCTTTCTCTAGCCTTTTGATTTCTCCTCGTATCTTCTGCTTTTAGCTTGACGTTCAATGCATCGGTAATCTGTTGGGCATAGGTTTCGCCATTCTGGGTTCAAGTCAGTCATGAAAACTGGACGGTCGAAGGAGACATTTACCTTTACAAGACTGCCCAACTGCTCGATCGTCAGCTCACCAGGTCCCAATGTTCTCATGGCCTGTACCATCGGACGAGGAGATGCTTTTGTCGACGGTGAAAATACCAGCAAAAGTCGCGTCGTGGTCGAGGCTTCTTCCTGAACTGTTGCATCGAGGTAATGAATCGGAGGCATCTGAAGCTCATGAATAAGATAATCAACCTGAAAAAAAGACCGAGTACTGACCACATTCAGAGTGACGCAGACGGGCCACCGCTCTCTTCCATCCAGAATTTCTCCCTCGTCCCAGTAGTCTGTCAATTCGAAATCAGCTGCACTGGTATTGTGCTGACGAGTATCGAAGCCGCTCTGGGTGTCCTGGTCGACATCCATGTCGGCCGACACTTTGACTTGCATAGGGTTTTTCGTGGCTTTATATTCGACACTGCGGGTTCGAGGAACTTTTGTGTCCCATAAAGCAGCTTTTGCGGCCATGAAGATGGCGTCGTAGACATTGCCCGCATCTGACATGACGAGAACATCGAGATTGAGCAGCCATGCTTTTTTCTGTGACAGGATTCCGAGATTCTTAGGATGAAGAGAGACATGGGACAGGGTTTGCGACAGGACTTGGGTCAAATCCTGCTGCAGATCGTCAATCACGGGCAACGTGAGATGTGGATATGCAGCGGGAGAGCTTCTTGAAATTTTCAAGTTGGATTGAACCTTTTTTCGGGGGAATCGAGACGTACCAGGTTACCGTACAGACGATTCTGCCGCCGTCTATACCTCCATCTTCGACATTTTCGACCTCTAGCTTCGACGCTGCCATGATTTCTGTTCCTCCACCGCCATCGTGCAGACTTTTCCCGAGGTTGAGACGCGCGCTTCCGTTCGCCAGTGGTGAAACACCAGTCTCCAAGGCTATTGAGCGAAATTCGTGGAGAACACGGCCATCTAGTCGTCGGGGCGGATCGGAGAGGAATCCGGACTGGGCATATGATTTTTCGGACTTTGATATCGAAGTCGAGGTCATGGTAAGAGGTCAAAACGAAACAACCTCGTGCAATTGGATATTTCCTGCTATGTAGTATGAATTCGGTTCATCTTCAACATCGATTCATCTTCAACAGAAAGAGCAACTATAATTCATGTGTCTATATCTTGTAAGTTTTCGCATATCGAGATGGCGGTCATAGAAAGATGTGGGCCAGGGAGGGAATTCCTGTAGCTCAATGCTCTAACGGTGCAAAGTTATTAGCAAGTGATTATTCTCCTTCGACTCGTCACTCGTACAACAGAGGTGAGGAATGCTGCATTTCAGTGGTAGACATCCAAGTCTATACACTGAAACAAGCCGGTGGCCCAATCCGGTGAATCTCGTTCCATGTTCTATCGGCTCAAGCATTAATATCGACAACAGTTCCGTCCCTGAGAAGCACACGAAATCGTGCTACAAGGAATAAATCAGACAGAAGCAAGACAGGAAGAAGCCAAGGACGCACAACTGTCATTTTGGGCGGTTCGAAGACTTGAATGTCTACAGAGCAGCGACTACTTAGTCTCGTAGACAATCTCTCTCTGGGATAGAAATCCGCGAGTTGGAACAGACAAAGAGAAAAGGAAAATGGCCAGGACTTGCGTCGGATTCACCCGTCGTACATCGCAACAGAGATGGACTTGGAGAGATGCGCCGAGCTATTACCTTTTGTCAGATGAACAAGGGCGTACCACCGTGCAGACGGCTCTTCCGCCGTCCATATGCTATCTTCGACTTTTTCTCGACCTCTGGCCTCGGGATTACCGTTTTCCGAGGACCAAGCGCGTTGGTGCCAGTCTTGAGGACGGTCGAGTGGAATTTGTCATCATGCAGAAATTCGAACTGGAGATATGGTTTTTCAGGGCATTGAGATGGAGGTCGAGGTCATGTGAAAAGACAGATTTGGTCATTGTTGACTTCCAAGTAGTGTACCTGATGGAATAAGGTACAGTAGCAATTATCAAGAAGGGATCTTCATCGAGGCATAGAGTAATCTCATCCAATACTGCATGGAAGCCGGCGGTATGATCAGGTCGGGACCAGCGGCGAGAGTGATCCAAGACAGCATCGCTTCGGGGAAAAGGCAGACGAAGGGAACGGTTAACGAGCCCACCATAGCCTCAGGGTCCAGAGCCATGGTATCACCCATTTGGCCACTCCTGCCCCACATTTCGAGTTCAGCTTTGCGGACAGCCCCATTGTACACCTTGACTATGATGACGATCTGCACACTCTAAGAATACTGTCAACGAAAAATCAATCATCGAAAATTTTCGAACATACTGAGCAGATGCGAAACCACACAGCGACCTTCCTCTTTGTATCTGCATATGATTGACAGTCAGAACATTCAATTATGACCGTGGGCAGCATGGTATCAATTGGAGCCAAGGAAGAGTCGCCTTCCAGCGACGTCCTGCTTAGTTCGTCATGATGAGCTGTAATCACTTGAATTGAGGCAGAAAGGTATGTATAAATTTGCTTACTGGTGCTACCTTGAGGTTGCCACCGAAACCATCCGGATCCATGTTGGAGAGCTCCTTGAGAAGTATCTGAGCGAGAACTACATGTCCGGACTCATGGACCAAGGAGGGCATGCATTTTACGAAGATTTGTGAGTCGAAGTATGAGATTCTAGAAACATATAAGCCAAAATTCATTTCCCGTTTGAAACGGCGCACCTCAGATTCCGCTGCAGCATGGCAAGGGAATCTTTCACCTCCAGAAAAGTGTTCCAAAGAGCCAACTCGATGAAATAACCATCTGGAGCACCACTGCGAAAAGGATTGAGAAATTCATAGGAGGCATGTTGCTGTGAAACGCTTACTGCTCGATGAATAGTTTGAATTCTTTAATGCTGTAAATAGAGATCAGTCGTGAGATAATTCTTTCCACTGTATCGACTCGCATATTTTCGGAGGATTTCACCTCGTGTGAATTGCTGGTTGTAGGAGTGGCTGTCGGCATGGGTCGCTTCTGTATTGGGTCCTGGAGTGACAAAGAGGTGCACATTCCTGCAAAGGCGACAGGGGGAGGACTGGGATTCGTCATTATACGGCAAAACAAGTCATGGATGAGAGGGAGAGGAGGTGGCTATGCAGATTCGACGGCAAAAATCCCTGCAGTTGGTTGTGATACAGACGACAGAGAAGAATTTTGTCGACGAAGACGCGATGTGAAAACCATGGTCTCCGTTCGGTGATAAAACTTGAGACGTGGGACAGAATTTGGAGCAGAACTGGCCTCAGAACCTGCTGCCTGAGGTCGTCCGTCGCAGCTGGGATCTGGGATGCAGTCGGCGAGCTCTTGATGTTTTACTTAGAATAAATTTTGAGTCTGGGGAATAAAGACGCACCAGGTCACCGTGTAGACGACTCTGCCGCCGTCTTTTGAATTTTCTCGACCTCTGGCTTCAGAATATCCGTTCATCGTGCAGAACTAGGCTTTTTCCAAGAATGAAACGCGCTCTTTCATTCGCCAATGGTGTCTGGACCACTCTTGAGAAATGTGGAGAGAATCTCGCGGAGAATCGGCCGTTAAACATCGGGAAGAGAAACAGACGTGATTTTTTGGATTGGAGATGAAGGTAGAAGTCAACCAGGTTGGAACACCGGACATGGTCATGGAATAATTTTTTATGCTATGTACACCTGAGACTCTTCCAGATATGGCTTGCTTGCTGCAGCCTCATTACAACACCATATCTCTGCTCACACTGGTAGCTGCTGGTTTATAAATACTCTCCGAGCATAATTAGCCACTATGCAGCGCTAAAATAATAAATTACTTACCATATTGTCAGCAAAATGGATTCTTGATGCATCTTGCAGACAAGGGTATCTTTCAGATTAAGTATGTAGATTCGCTAGACTTTTGAGCTTCAGACAACATTCAGACCCTCTCTGAACTCATGTCAATGAAAAACTTCACACCTCTGCTCGATTGTGATCCAGATGTCATATTATTTGACAAAAAGTTCCGCTTAATTATTTCGTGGGTAACGGACTTGTTTTGCGAAGCCAACGAACAGAATAAGCTCGGCAAGCTCAGCAACGAGGCAAGTCTGCTATCAGATGTCAGTTTGTTCTAGGAGAAATGAGTCGGAGAGACTGACCGGAACTTTAAATCCTGCAAAAGCATTTCAACTGGAAAAGCAAAGGCTTCAAGGCAGAAACACTAAATAGTAGGGAAATGCAAGTCAGGGAGAGTCTGACTCAGGCCTCAGGGATGATGCAGTGTGGGAAGTGATTCATGAGGGATTTAGCATGTATGAGAAATTTGAGAATGACCGTAATGATCTTTTTTGGGATGTCACACACAAAAGCGGATGATCATAGCTCTCTCAAGGACATTGTGAAAATACATCGGAATTTCACCCGTAAGAGGAACCAGACGTTATATTTGATACTTACTTGCTTGCAATGTCAGCAGATATAATTTTTCACCTGGGTAGCGAGGCTACCAAATTCTACACTTCAAGTTGCTTTCAACTTGGTGTTAGGTTAAACAATAGGTTTTCAGTAGAAGTTCAGTCATTGGTCCGTCAGTGGCCACAGTTCAATGCATCAATCAAACTTTTTTTTGCAAACATGACACAAAGAAGCCTTTGAATGCAGCCTGCAGGCATTGCCTCGAGGTCACCGATCGTCCCGCTTGTCATATCAGGACAACTGATACAGTACTTGAATCTAGCGCCACAATTGGCTCAATATTTTCCAGAAATCTACAAGTTCAAAGAGAAAGAGAGCCGGATTCTGGGAATAATAAAACCATGCCAACGTGTCTAAAAAAGTCGAGAACATCCGACGTTACCCTCAATTCGGAAAAAGGAGTTTGCCGCCATTTGTAAATTGGGGCCAAGTAGGTTCTGACGGATTTATCGTCAAATCTCGCTCAGGAAACCCGTGAACTGCCGTGAGAGACGATAGCGCGAACTTGAGATGATCCCAGGAAGAAAGCTGTGAAACTGAAAGGGACAGTCAACATCCAAATAATCATGCGCGCCACACCGAATTTTCTAAGCCGGCTTCCGCCGAAAGATTTTTCGGAGGTTAACGAGAGCTAGAGGCATCAAGAAGTCGAGTTTTCGTCCATTCTGGGAGCACGTACCATTTAAGGCAGTCTGGCATCTATAAGTAGTTGACATGCCGCGATTCTTGCTGCTCCCCATTCCTCGATCTCCGATGTCGACCTTGGTCTGCAAACTTGCTTTATCACTGCTTCAGGCATCGATAATTCATTACCTATCACCAAAAGCCACGGCAATCGCTGCCGGGGCCGCGTCGGGGCTGGCGGCGGCTTTGCACCTGTGGAATCGGTCCCCGACTCTGGAAGCAATGAATAAAAATCTACATGCCCTTGTAGAAAAAGGGAAGAAGGCTGGAAGAGCTAATTCAACCGCGTCCAAGGGCGCCATCAAGTCAGTTTCCTCACTCAATGGTCACGTCGCACTGACCTGACGCTTTGTGTCCTCAGACTTCTTGAAGAAATCAGGCGCGAATCTGCGGTCGAAGTCCGACGCCTACACAACAGCCTCGAATTCGAACCTTTCTATTTCAGACCCTTCTTCAGGTTACACGTCTGGCGAAAGATCCAAAGAGCGAGATCAACTGTGATGCATCTGGTTGAAGAAATTTTGGTATGTGGAACATACGGATTTCGAGACTGGCACTTACTAATGGCTTGTTAGAGAAGCGAAGAGGAGAGACAGATTGAGAAGTTGAACCGCCGTCTGGCAGACATGGTCTAGGATTGCAACGAGAGCAAAGTGGGCATACCACAAAAAGCTGTTTTGTATTTGGTTCATTATGAATTGTTCTTGATCAGAGCTCACCGTGGAAGAAACCATCAGAGACGACTGAAAGAGACGATCCTAAGAGCTTTTTGGTGTACGACGTGGTGGTCGTCGATGGATAAAAGCTCGACCGATATTTGACTAGGGCGGCGCCAGGATGGCCAGGGATCCATAAGGCGTCGGTGCGGGACTGATTCATCTTGTTCGAGCCTATTCCACACGACGCGAAAGAATATAGCGCGGATTTCGCAGCAATAAGCAAGAATAAGGTGCTTGAAGGCCAATGGAACGAAGCTTCACAGGGTCAGCAAACCGGGAAACAGACGTGGATTCAGCGCGATCCCAGTTCTTGTGTCATCGCGTGGCTCTGCCATATTTGCTGAATGGCGCAGAGCGACTTTCTTCTGGGCAAGTGGTCGTTGAGGAAGAAAATCGGACTTTGAATCGCCGGACCGATCCTTGTCATGTCTTTTCTTCCACGAAGCGCTCTGTCTCGCGCAGCCGCATTGCGAGCACCATGGTATTCGCGAACTCGCTTATTATCTACGCCTCCAAACCGCGAAGAACCTACAGTCACGACTTTTTCCGACACGTCCCGTCCCAGACCCTTCAAAAGAGATTTACCTAGAATCGAGGTACGCTCTGGTCCTTCTCGCTCGCTGGCAATTTCATTGATTTCTTCACAGTCCCGCTGGCCCCAAGTCGTCTCCTTTGTTGTACTGGGTGTTGCAGGATGGGCGCTTTTCTTGACCTTAATGACGAACCAGGAGAAAATGAGCAGGTGTGGTTCAGTCTTGTATGCTTTGACCAAAAGAACTAACGGATGATATCAGTTCGGTCGTGAAGCAAATCATGCGAACCCTTCGAACCGACGAGCAAGTTCATGAAGTCTTGGGCGAAGCAGTTAGAATGCAGGGTGAATGGTGGCTCAACGGCGACGCTAGGATTCACGGTCGCATTAGCACTATGCAAGGTAACATAGACGTCAGCTTCAAGGTCAAGGGCACAAAAGGCGCTGGAACTCTCTATTTCACGAGCATTAGACGGGAAAAGGGTGCGCCATTTGAGATTTGTACGTTTTTTCTTCCTCTTCTCCATCTTCAGTCTAATTCATTCCTTCTAGTGCGCTTTCGTATTATTTGCGACGACGGAACTGTTATCGATGTTAACCCAATATAACATGAAGAAAGAATTCACATTTGGGACCGACCAGTATTGTGACGCGAGCTAACGCGTGATAGTCCGAATTTGCCTGGAGCTGAAAAGCGATTCAAAGGGAATGCTAACCCTCAAGGCCATGAAACCGAAGTCTCGTGTTCTCTTCGCGATTCTGAGATGCGTTGCCGAATTCTTTCGGTCATCTCACATATACTTTTACCGGTCACCTCTACCCATGGAGATTCCAGAATCCTGGCTGTTGAAATGTCGCCGGAATCCCGCTTCACATCGTCGAGGTATGTTGTTTTCCGCGTTTAGAAACTACCAATGAACGACTTCAGTACGCGGCTTACTCAAATGTCCTATGTCAGCGATCGATCTTTTTTTCTCCGGCGCTTACTAACCAATCGCGCCCCTTGCTCCCGCACCACCATGTTTAGCCTGCCCCACCTACCACACGATGTAATCCTACTCATTCTCGCCCATACTCCACTGGATGCTATATCTATATCTCAGGTTCATCACTCTAGATTATTGCCTTGTTTCGCTAACAAATTACGTTTCGTCAGGTCTGCCGGGATCTTTACGCGCTAGGAGAGCTCGCGAGCTATTGGCTTACAGCTCTCAAAGCATCAAGAGCCGCAGATATTCCTCTGATATGCACGGCCAACCTCGATCTCAATGCCTTCTTGAAGGACCCCAAGGCCCTCAAACACATTGCCTTTCGCACTTTTATCCGAGAGCGGAATTGGACGTCTCCTAATCCCAAGCTGATCGGACTAGCCAGTCGCGTGCAAATGAGCGATGATTTCACTATTCTCTACATCATACCTGGGACACCGCTGGTTCTGATCAGGTTTTACGAGGGTCCATACCGAACCTTCCGTGGAAGAATGTGGTGCTATAATTCGAAGACAGGGAAGTCTCTGTGCCAGATCCAGCCAATTTCCGATGTATCCGTGAACCACCAACTCCTTGCCACACTGCCGGAACAAGGTCGTTGCCTTCTCGTAGTGGAAGACACTTTTGCTCCCTTGGAGCGTCCATTGATTGATGACCTTATGGTTGTCAATCTAACATACAGCCCAGACTACCAAACAGCCTCAATGACTGTTACTCATTCATTTCTGCTACGCAGATGTCCCAGTCATTCAGTGAGACAATTCTGCCTCAGTCCACAACTCTGCATATACAGCACCGAATCCAAAGCAGATAATTGGTTGAACATAGTCGCGTTGAACCTCCTCACTGGCGCTCAGAAGGTATTCCATACCGACATTCATGTTGTCCAGGTATGTTCAAATGCTCTGACGATATCTTACATTGCTGATGAATGTCCTCAGGACGACTATGACAACATCCTTCTCCAACGTGTTGCAGACGCTTTTTATATGCTGTTCAACCAGCCTGAAACTGGGTTGCAGTACGCGCTCCGGTACTCCGTCGACACCCTTCTCAATGCCGATTCCCTTCCTCCCGATACGCCGATCCCAGTTCGACGTGATGTCCCGGCTTCGGAATATGGCCAGACCATCTTTTACAAAAGTTATGGAGGCAGATCCTTGCGAAGATACTGTTTTCCTAGTGATCATCACAATGCAATTCTCGTCGATATCCAGAATTTCAAGCTTCACCCTTATGCACGAAGATGGTCTTCGGTGCCTTCGCAATCAGCACAATTCGTCGTCTCTTCCACCCAGGACAGCGCTGAGAATCCGATATTGACTCTTTTGCATTCACGCGACCATTTCGGCCTCAAAGGCTCTGGTGGTCAACTTATGCTCCCACCAGAACTCGATATCGTCAAAGTCATGTCCTTCATGCTGGATGAATGCAATGCTTCTTTGTTGGTTCGAGATGATCAGAATCAGCTATGGACTTTGTGCTACGCATAGCCACAACCTACTCTATGTTTTTACCCTCGAAAATCTTATCCAACCAATTTCCCAAATCACGCATTTCCTCGTCGTTCGTCGTGTGTGCCATTCCCTCGTAAGTCAGAAAAGTCACTGGAAATCCAACATTGGTCAAAAACGAGACTGCATCTTGTCCGTATTCGACTGGGATTCGATCGTCTGCACCTCCGTGGCACCATAACACCGGGACGGTAGAAGCTGCGGTCAACTTGGCGCAGCATTAGAGTCATTGAAGAGTCATTGAGTAAGCTTTCACCTTTCGAGCATGATTCGGAAGCCAACCACATAGACTGACAACCCCAGCAAGCCCATGGGATGTCGACAACATTGTCATCTGGCAGAGTGACGCGCCTTGGGAGAAGCCTACGAGAGCAATTGGACATCCTTGATTCTTTTCTTGAAGGATCAGACCATTAATAACCGCAATGGATTCCATGATAGCTTCCTTGTCATTCTCGTCGTCACCAGGAGGTAAAGTAGCAATATCGAACCAGGAAGGCCCGATATCGCCTTTGTCCAAGGTCACTGCACGGTCGATCCTGCAGACGGATTTAGAGGAGAAAGGGATGACATCGAACATGAACTCACGCCTGTGGAAATACCCATTTTATGTATGGACAGGTCTCAACCAATTTTTCCAGGACCAGATTGCGCCACGTCAAGTTACTGTGACCAAGGCCATGGACGAAAATGACTGTGGCCTTGTGGGCCGTACTGGGCTCGATGGTCATAGTTCCGGAAGACATTGAATCGATAAATGGATACAAATCTTGTTATTTATCCGAAAGACGCGTCTGTGCTGCGTGACTGCGTGAAAGATCGCTGTCAGTCGAGTCAGGATGATAAGATAACCATCTTGGTTTCAAAGGCTTGGCACGCGTCTAGGTCACTTTTGTTGATTTGACATACTGGATGATTCGCTTGAAATCGTCAGACTTTTGGCTTTAGAGATGCTTTCTCTTCCTATGGCGCGTTTTGTCTTGTTCGTTGCAGACCTTTGTCGGCGGTCGCTGACCTTTGACCCCAGGTTGCTAAGCACTTTTCTGATCTACCCGAGATTCTCTGGATAAAGCTCTTGCATGCTTTGCGAGCCACGTATGTCGACCAGCAGCAATGCCTTCTCGCAATTGGGTGCCTCAGACCCACACAACTTTGGTACTATTCGCTATTCGGCTAGCGACGGGCCGCCATCCGAATAGCTATACGCATGACTTGCCGACCTAATCAGCTCACCGCCGCGATACCACATTGGGACACGACGCGTATTTGGCCGACGCGCGCCGTAAGCTGCGCCAAGAAGGGCACTAGGGTCATGGTGGTAGCAGCAACCAAAAAAAGTGAAATATATATATTATTGATCTATATACAGTACATTTTTGCGACCCAACTGTATTTCCTTCTGCTAGTCTGAGTTGAGTTCCTTATACTCCTAGCTTTCTCTAATAGTTGCAACCACTGTAGAATTCAAGGGGTGGAGTCACGGCAGAAAATATCGCAGGAAAGGGTTCGGGATTGAATGGCGGGGAAATTGTAATGCATAGTTCGGGACAGACTAAATCAGCAGGAAAACTTGATGTAAAGAACTTGGAACATACCTGAATCCTTTTATTCAGCATCTCCTGCGCTTCTCCTGCTCGTTTAGCAGCTCTCTATCCAGGGATAGCTGTGAAAAAGCAATATAATTGTGGACGGTCTCACAAGCGTTGCAGGATGGTGCAGGAGCTGACCGCTGGAGTAATCTCGGAATGTCATTTAAGAAGGACGTGGAGAGCCGCAGTGTGGACGATGATGGACGACTGGTGGGCAAGCATAACGAACTGTGTGACAGGTACTGTGCACATGTTTCAATGCCCGGACCCGAGTCGACTCGGGCGCACAGAGTGACAGCATAGTATTCGTCTCAGGGCAGTATCCGAATAGCTAATAGACCAAGTGTATGTACCCTCGGACCCAGGCCACCGAGATCAAATCAGCTCATTGGAGGTCTTCCGACGTCCAACGGCTCGAATTGAACACTCTAGTTCTTCTATTCCTCAACTGAATCATTATAGCATACAAGAATGCCGACACCAGGACCTCCCTTGAGGGCGACTCTGTTTTGGTTCCGCGGAAGCCAAGTCCCAGGCTTCCAATGCTCGTCATCGAGTGTGGCGACAGCCAGTCTTACCCGAACTTGCTTCAAAAAGCCCAAGCTTGGTTCTCGATTTCAGTACGTTTGATCCAATTTCTTCATGATTCCCTGCTAACATCGGATCATTAGCCGGTTTGCACTGTGATTATCGTAAAAATTTGCCAGGAGCAAGCTCATAAAGTAGAGTTGGAAGTATGGCGAGCAAGTGGATAGAATGGAAATACCATCGAGTTCGACAATAACCAGCCTCTCGACCAAGTCCAACCTTTCTCCATCCACTTTAGTTTCTTATTCCCCACTGTGGTTCCTGCCTGGGCCACTACAGCAATCGCTACTGGTGGTCCAAATCTGGTGGTTTCAGCGGCTTCCGTACATAGCTGGATAGCTGATCTATACGATACCATTGAGAGATGATTCAAGTAGCTTTAATCGATGTACTGTTTCTGTGACCCAATCCCAATCAAGATGTCGCTTGGCTTCTCACCAATGCCATCATGTCCACCGTATTTTCACGGAAGTGGAAATACCAGCTCTGGGCCTAGACAGTCCACGTCGAAGAAAACTATGACATCTTTCGGACGGACAGATCGGTCGAGTCCGTGATATCTTATCGCGGCTTTGCGCATCTTGTGCGGCGATTTCTTTTCTCAGCGACCGTCATGTCGATCGAGAAGATTCATCTACCCACCGCTGGAACACCGACACAGGAGGCTGTGGCTGCCAAATCCTCACGAAGCAGACTGTTGAAGACCTTTGTTGTCGCGTCATGCGCCTTGTGGTTGTCTTTCAAGCTCATTCCAACAGCCGTGGAGCTAATTCAGCTCCATGTTGATGTTCCCTTTGCATATTCTGAACCTTACTGCCCTCAAGAAAGCAGCCTTCTTCCAGAAAAACATGCCGAGCTCTGGAAAGCCCTCAACGGCAAGATTGCGACTGATGAATTCAAGGATTCAGCCGATAACCTGGCTCTCTGGAGCGGTACAGGTCCCGTAAGTAAACGAATTACAATCTGGTTTCAATCCAGCTCAACCTATGCTTCTTCAGAACCGAGTCATACGACAGCATGGACCCAGTCGGTGTAGACCCGCGATGGGAAGCTTTCGTACCTTTCCATGAATATCTTCTTAATGCATTCCCTAAAGTGTAAGCTGAATTACGCTGGATTACGCTGCTTCACTTTGAGCTTACACGTCTTTTGCAGACACGAAACGCTCAAGCTTGCCAAAATCAACACGTATGGATTACTGTACGAGTGGACTGGCTCAGACGCGACCTTGAAGCCTATTCTCTTAGCTGCTCATCAAGGTGTCTGACCCGCTTGAATATGTATCTCTCGCTCTTTCTAACTTCCATCAATAGATGTTGTCCCGGTCGACCCACAGACCGTCGATGAATGGGCTCATCCTCCATATTCTGGCTACTTTGACGGCAGGTTTCTTGTGTTATGGTATTCATCGACTCATACGAGTCCATTAGGCGAAAGAATCTGGGGAAGAGGCTCGAACGACGATAAGAGCGGTTTGGTCGGCACTTTGTATGTCTATTTTACGAAGCGGATTACCAGATCTAACATCCTTGATAGAGCTGCCCTCGAAACATTGATCACTCAGGACTTCAAGCCAGTTCGTACGATTGTGGTCGCATTCGGTTTTGACGAAGAGGCTACCGGACTTCAGGTTCGGTGACATCGGGTGTGTTGGTATGACCCTGACAAAGAGACAGGGAGCTTCTGAACTTGGCAAGGCGATGATTGAAGTCTATGGTGAAGATTCCTTTGCTCTGATCATAGATGAAGGTCAATTACATCTTCCAAAACCGTGAAAACTTGCTCATACCGAGTTACAGGAGGTTTATTGTGCTCACTCGACGACGGCTACAGTCGCTGACGCTGTTGCAGGAGGATTCGCTGAGAAATACGGCACTGTATTTGCTGCTCCTGGTATTGCAGAGAAGGGTTATCTCGATGTGAGGCAAGCTAATCAGCTAGATTCAGTCGATCGGAAGTTGCTTATCCTTTCGATGTCAGGTTGGAAGTCGCCAGTGCCGGCGGTCATTCAAGTGTCCCACCCAGTCACACTGTGAGCAAGGCCTGATTACCTTGACCTGAAGCTCATTATCTTGACTACAGAGCATCGGTATCCTCGCGGCACTTCTGGTCCACTATGAGAAGAATCCATCACCGGTACATCTGGCAAGTTGGTTTCCTTATCGACCTGATTGTCAACTAACCAGGCATCTTCCAGTCGACTTCGGCACCCTTGTACGAAGCTTTACAATGTTATAGCGAGCATGGCAAGACCATTCCTCGCAAGTTCCGGAGAGCTATCAAGAGTTCCATCAAGTCCAAGGCAGCCTTGAAGGAGGTCGAGAAGACTGTACTTGATGACAAGCTGTACACCTGCACTTTTGGCGACCACTCAAGCTATCGATCTCGTCGGTGGAGGCGTAAAGACGAATGCTTTACCTGAAACTGCTTGGGCAGTCGTTAACCATCGACTTTCAACTTTGAGGTACATTCTGAATTGGTATCCAGGATTCATGAACTTACTGTTTTGTTCAGTTCTGTCAACGAAGCAAAGGAGCACGATACGAAGCTCCTCAAGCACTTGGCGAAACACTTCAATCTTTCGTACACCGCATTTGGGACCAGTATATCGGAAGGTGTGCCGGCTCTTGGTAGCTTGGCTATCAGTGATGCCTGGGACTCAGCATTGGAACCAGCACCGAAATCACCTACCAAGGGATCCGAGGCTGCACCTTTCAAGCTGTTGTCTGGAACTATCAAGGCGACCTATAATGCTCATCGCGGTCTCGATGGCGAGAATATTGTCGTCGCTTTGGGTGGACACTCGACCGGTAATACTGACACACAGTACTACTGGAAACTGAGTCGTCACATTTTCCGATACAACCATAAGAATTCGGGCGAAGGGAGCGATGCTGACTTGAAAGAAGGCGATGGCATCGGAAATGGTGTTCACACTGTGAATGAGTCGATGTCTGTCGATGCATTCCTGGAAGTAATCAGGTTTTTCACGACATTGATCCTCAATGCTGACGAGTCAACGTCGTTGTAACAAGAAACAACTATATACAGAGTGGACAGTTTCCAAGAAAGTAGCAGCGGTTCATTATTCAGACTCAGACCTCTCGTGAAAATTCGGACTCACCCTTTCGCTGCTTGTTGCTCGTAATAGCGTCTGGGAAGCAAACAGGGTGAAGAAACGGGATAATTGCTCACTCTAGTCATTGAATGCGGCGACGTTCAGTCTCATTCCGCTCTGCTACAAAAGGCCCCTGGCCGATGCCTGGTTTGCCAGATTTCCGGTGTGTTTGAGCCCATTTCTGCAAAGATTTCCAGTAACAACTGAATATAGACCATTCATGGGGTTATTGTGATTCATATTTCCAGGGAGGGTAAGAAATGGGGTTAGTTAGTCCAATGCTTCTTGCGAACAAGTGCCAAACAAGTGCAATGCTGCATTCAGACTTGGCACGTGGTGGGAATATTAGACTCGCATTTTAGCCTGCTACCTTATCTAGCACTTTCATATTCGTGCCTCATGCTACATGCACGCTCGCAAACGCGTGGTTACAACCAAGATGTCAACGGACGTGAGAGTCACTGATATTAGTGCGTTTTTGTCTGTTATTTGATACAGTCTAGTACAACTCACCCACAATACAGTCGCCCATAGTGTGGGCGGTTCTATCGGGAGCTATATTAACAGTACAAATGTTAACATCCACAGTATGTCCTGAGATGCCTTTCGATACCTCGACCTGACTAACTTTAATACCATAGTGGAAGATCCTATCCCTAGAGCGGTGTCCAACGAGCCAGTCGACATTGTTTTTTCTTGCATCATGGATGCCATCTCTCACCCGACCGCCTACAGCCTGGAAACTTTCCCGAGAGCCTCTGCTTACAGAGTTGTGCTCGAGGTAAGCCCACTGATACTTATTAACTAGCACTATGAACTGACTATTTCAAGCTTCCTGACTTTCCGGTCATAGAAGAGATCCAGGATTCCAAAAGGACCGTTCTCGCCCTTCGAGATTCGGATGCTGTCAATGACGCCTCTTGGAATACTCTGGCCAGGCTCTTCGGAAGACTTAGCTCCAAGTTCGCTGATATGGGCTGGCTTGCTCGTGCTCTACGAATGAGCTACTACGAACTTGTTATACAAACCGGCCTGTCCAACGACCAATGCGTGTCAACGTCGGCAGGACTCGCTCCGGGGACAGCAGTCCCCTCTGTGGATCTCTTGGAGACCACTGCAAGGGCCAGCCACCACTGCTCTCTTTATATGGCCAATAGCTATCGTTTCAATGACGCCAGGAGGGCCAGCAAGGAAGCTATTAGCGCCCAAGCCAAGCTTTGCGTGCACGTCCCGACGAATGCACAGTTCAAATTGGATCTCTCCAAGATGGAGAAACACTTGGCTACTTTCAAATCTCAGGATGCTGCATACAACGTCATTGTATGTCGGTCAGTTGGAAACAGGGTGGAATACCCTCCCGATGTAACGAAACTCGATATTTTCCGTGGAGCACTGCGGCAAGGAGTCGAGGTGGGCTCAACGATGTTTGCCATTATTGGTCTCATATCTTTCGGGTGGTTGCCTGCTGCGGCTATATTTGGCGCGGGAAAATGCATTGGGGCATCTCTTTCATCCATGAATCGACGGTCTTGACTCTAGGTTATACTTGTCACAGTGACACCAATCCCATTCATCTTCGTTTTTGATCTACTCATTCATCACTCAATTACAGTGGAAAACCTCATGCATATTATTATTGGTAGACTCGCTCCCTGAGTCACTCCCACTCGGAATATTCTGAAACAGCGGTTGAAATGGTCAAAGACTCAAATTTTCCGTCAAATTGGTGGTTCCATCACATCCCAAGCCACTCATGTTTCGCTCATATAGCCGCCTACAGGAACAAGTGCTGACTCCTCATGTTCCACATACCAAATGAGAGCTAGAGCTGAGCTGAAGGCAAACCGCGTATAACTTGGGCAATCTGAAAGATATTTCGTATCAAGGAAAGCCGCCTCTCTGTCCAGGCGTAGTTCATTGTGTCAAGATATGTTGGAGTGTTTCGATGCTGCCACGCGCACTGCAAACCCTACGGGTTTGAAAGTGAGGTATCTTACTCCAGTGGTGGCCGACTTTATAGCCGTCGTGGACTGACATCCACAGGAAGAATCATATGCTCCTGGTGATGTCCTTGTTCCTTTTCTTTCTTTCTTTAATTCGCCGTTTATTCTCCGCTGTGTTAAATACATATGCGAGAGAATAACCAAACTTTTGACCTTTCTGATGATATCTACCCGTCTATGTGGCTATCTGCGATAACGGAGGGCTGGCAAAGCGAGGCGCTGTGCAGAAAAATACCGCTAAGAGGATTCCCGGTGACGCTACCTTGTAGCGGTCCTCTACGGCCTTGGTTGGCTAAATCGGATTGATTATGTCTGCCTAGATCTCGACAGACGGAAGATGGAGCAACTGTCGCGGTGGTTCGTCCAAGGTACCGCAGGTAATTTGGCCCCGATACGTTTCTCTGTGAAGCTGGAGTCTGCAGTGCTGTTCAAACTGGAAGTACTAGTGCAACAATATAGGGCCTTGAACGCTGTATACCGTGTCCTGAAGAAGTCCGACGGCTCAGGTTGCTGAAAGAGAAAATCCTGCATGATGATTGCGTAGCACGAAAGGATTTCGCGACCGTTTCGATAATGGGTCATGTCCGGCGTTGACACTGACAGGATAGGCAATGGTGTTGATGAAGCATTTGAGAAACGACTTGGAGATCTGGCAGAGAAATGACAATGTCCTGACAGGAAGATCTCTATTTACGCGACGGGTCGGTTTCGGGCCGTTCCGTTCCAAAAAAAGGTACAATGAGAGATTCAAACTCCGCAATCTGTTGTTCTATTTTTGGCCATGCGGCACCGGGCAAAGAGAACAATGAACGTCGACAATAGGACAAGGGCTCTGTGTATAAAAGGCGCCATGGCAGTCCTAGATTCCTCACACGACGACGACAACGACCCTCGTTTCTTCCTTCATTTTCACTTGTTCCGTTTCAAGGCCAGGCGCCCACGACTTGCATTCATTCCAAGTTCCACTCCATAATCAGCATTCTTATACATCGACATGAACCCAAGCATGATTTCTCTGATCCTTTTCGCATTGGTTATGCCGACTCTGAGCGCTCCCACCATTCGTGCAGATTTTCAAAAGCAAAATGGTCTGGACGCGCAAAAGCTTAATGCTCAGTTTGCAAAGCTTTCTCTGACCGACTCGTGTACCGGTGCGCTCTATTTCTCTCTTTTCATTACAGTTTTCTGACAATAGTCCAGATGCTTCTACAGCCTGTATCGACGGGTCATTCGCACAGTGTGTTCAAGGCAAATGGGCCGCGACCCCGTGTGCTACTGGCACTGCGTGTACTGCTCTGCCGCTTGTCAACAAGGCTGGAACTGCTTTGTCTTGTGACACGCCTGCAGATGCTCTGGCGCGATTTGTGGCTGCTGGAGTCCAAGGTGGCCTCGATGGAGCCAATTCCACCGCTAGCTCGACGGCGGCAGGGTCAGATGATACCGGTTCAGACGCCGGCTCAGACGATACTGGGTCAGACGAGACTGACGATGGGGAAGACTGCGACGACGGGACAGATGACGGTTCGGACGATGGTTCAGATGATGATGGCGAGTGTGACGCTGGAGACGATGGAGCAGACGATGGTTCAGACGACGGCGAAGACTGTGATGACTCTGACGACGACACCACCTCTTCAGATACAGATTCTTCCGCAACCGACGCTGCGACCATTACCATCCCAGTGGCCAACCAAGCTGCCAAACCGACCGCGTCTTCGATAATTCAGCTCAATCGTCGTCAGATTGTCGATGGCACAATTTCATTCGTATCTGCTTCGACAGCATCTACTTCTCCCACCTCAGCGGCAGCTTCATCCACTGTTACAACCCTGAGCGACCCGAGTGGCGTAGTCATTGGCGAAGACGGTTTCAAAACCGTCACTGTGACTGTCTTTGTTGTTCCAGTCAGTACAGCAGGAGCTGACGGTTCTACCATCTCGGTGCAAGCGGCGTCGGCCGCTGTCACCTCTTCAGCAGTTTTGGCCACTAGCACTCCCATTATCGTCGCCTCGAACACCATTGCTGCAGTTTCTAACACCATTGCTGCAGCTTCATCCACCTTTGCCTCAGCGTCGAGCACTGCTGCATCGAGCACTGCATCTTCCATTATTGTCCTTTCGCCGACAATCGCTCCCAATAACAATGCCAACCCTGGCTCTGACACAGATTCCATCGACGTTGGTGCGGCTTTGACTGCTACCATCTAATGACCTGGACTCGTTATAACAGTTATCACTTTTGTACCCTCTTGTAGCTTTACTATTAATACTTGTAGCTCGAATATCAGCCATCCACTAGACGAGGACAGGGTCGACTCCGTCGGGAGTGGTGCCTACGCTTGCCACTTGGTCATCCAAGTCGTGTCATGACGGGAATGAACCGGACCGCTTTGAGAAGTATCCTTCCAAAGACTTCCTTGATGGATTGCAGCAAAGAGATTCAGCACAAGTCCCGCCTGGCCCCTTCGTACTGAGTCAAGTTGTGTAATTATGAACAAATCGGAAGCAAGATACAAATGAATATTGGACGTTGAACGTTGGAATTTGATCGTTGAACGTCGAAGGAAGTGCTCTTCCCTAAGATAATAATAAAATTCCGTCGGCCATAGAAATCCGAAATCCGATTCACCGAAAACTGCGGCAATTAAGACCCTGGAGAAGCCTAGCAAGCTAGGCAACTGAATTTACAGTCAAGGTTTGACGTTAAATAAACCATTGCTTCGATAAAACCCAGGTGAATCTGCATAGAACCAACTATGTATCCATCCTCCTTCCCATCTTACAAGTACATCGGCGTAAAAGAAACTCCGTTGACGAGCAACTTTGGCATAAATTGTGGCGTCCTGGTAAGCCTTATTTTCAAGCTAAGAACCCAAAAAAGAATGTTAACGTTGCGGGCGATGAAAATTCAAAGACTCTTTGGAAGAGCGCAGACGTCTGTTCTTTGTGACGTGTATTTCTGGCCAGTTTTTCGTCTAGCACCTATTGGGAAGTGAGTAGTGGATCGAAGCAACTTTGAAATGGACTCACTGAAGCCTGGAAAACTGTCAAAGTCACACATTACCAGCCTGGTACAGAGGAACTTGTACCAGAACCTGCCTCCCTCGGTGTAAGCCCAGATCCAAGTCCTCGGCTTGTGCCTCCAATGACACCAGAGACGCCATAGTAGGACTAACGAGAGGTGAAATCTCTTCAGAGGGTGCTATCATAGGAGACAAAGTGCCGGATGGAGAAGATCTGACGACTGGGTCAGAAGAAGAGCGTCTGGTACCGGCAATGTCGAAATATCCTCTTTGGTGATGAGAATATAATACAGGCGGAGTTCGGCTTGGATGAACTTTGGTCGGATAATACGAATCTCCATCCATATCCCTCGGAGAACCCAATGACAAAGTTTTGAGCTGAGCGATGGGGGGACTCAGCGAGTTGCTTTTGCGCTCTCGAGATGGATTTTGCTTCGGCTGGGACGTGGAGAAGGCCTGAAGCTGTTTGAACGACGACTTGAAGTCATATCGCTCAGCCAAGGACTCGTTTTTCCACGACGGTGCCGGCTCTGATAAAACTCTTCCTCTGTTTCGCTTGATAATCTCTCTGACAAACGTCCCCTGGTAGTTTTTCCCGCCATTGTTATCCCAAATCTCTTTGTTGTCCACCTCATACCGCAGCGCCAATGAAAATGTCTTTCCTTCGACATTCATGCTGGGTAACTTCAAGGTGAACTGGAAGAGGTCGAACACAGAGTCGATTGAGCGAACATAGAACCCGCTGACGAGGCTTCGTGTCTCCCATCCATCGAAAGAAAAACAAGCGACAAGACGCTTGTGAAAAGCGATATTTCGGAGTCGAGCTGTACCATGGACGCAAATGTCCTTTTGGTCGAGGCGAAGTTCGAGTAAGGCGATGTCGGCTTTGACATCAGGCTGAGCTGGAATGTTGGTCGTCAGACATATAGACGTCGACTCGGGGGCATCGCTGTCGCTGTCGCTGCCTGCCTCGGTGAGAAAAGGTCGACGCGAAGAGAATGAAGGGGCTCGTCGAGAGCGGTGCATTGAACCTGTGACTGTTCGAGGCTGAGTTTAACAAGCGAGCCGTAGAAGATGCTCGAATAAAAATGTCAGGCCGAGTCCGGTATGACGCCATGAGTGACGCTTTGGGCCAGCATGGACTGGGAGCGTCTCGCTGACCGGTTTTGCCTGGTTCATTGGACCCGAGCACCCAGCCTTTGTGGTTGATGAGACGAGCTAGGACGAGACAAGCTGAGATTGAGGCGAATGTGGAGTCAAAAATTCTTCTTCTCTATCGTGCCACCACTGCTGTCAAATCTTGTCACCTTGTGAAAGATAAGCAACGGTCATCACCTCCGTGTAAAATAAAATGGCATCAAGCCACAAAAAAGCCGATAAAAGGCATCATGACGCCTGAATTTGCTTGGGGGTAATGGTCGGTAATGGCTCCAAAAAAAGTGCGGGTAAAGTGGGAATATTGGCTCTATTGGCTCGATTGGAAGCAATCTCGGTTCATGGCTTGTGTTCAGCGTCTACTGTTGCCGAGCTCAATAAATGACAAAACACCGGAATCGGTATTGGTAGGGCCTGATGGTGGCGCATGTTCTAGACCTCTCATAGGCCAACGGAGCAGGAAATAGAGGACTCGAAAGGCAAGTTCGAGAAACTAGTTGAGCCTCGGAATCAGTCGGAATCGCGGTTGATTGAAGAGAACATCCAGCGGAGTTCGAAAGTAACCTGTTCCGAGCAGTGACGTTGAGCGGCCCTTTTTGCACCGACCCGACTTGACCTCCATAATAATGACCACAGAGCTCCCTTACGCTGCAGGACGCCGAGGTTTCTCTGTCTTACGATGAGCTAGAGGTATTTTACCCTTGATCTCGGCCAGAATAATCGCTCATACACGTTCCGCAGGTCCTTCGACAGCAATATCAGAAAGAGCTCGCCCAGAAGCATGTAACCGTCCAAACGAATTTTAACTATGCATGGGGTCTTGTAAAAAGCCCCATGCGAGAACACCAGGTCCAGGGCGTCGGATTATTACAAGGTAGCTCAATATCGCTTCTCGAATCCGGTCTTGCTTAATTTCCCTCAGATCTGTACCGCTCAGAACCAACACGGAGAAGAGAATGTTTATATTATCTGGCGCTTGGGATATTACAAGATGGGGAACTTTGAAGAAGCCAAAAAGTTCAATGGTGCGTCCAAGTCTTTTGCGCCGTCCTGGACTCGGAGGACTGACCCAGGTTCCGCAGCGCTCTTGATGGATAAAGAACCAACCAATATGCAAGCGCTAAGTCTTGCACAACTCATTGAAAAGGGCGTTGCGCGAGAAGGCTATATTGGGATGGCTATTGTCGGCGGAGCAGCTGCAGTTGGTGCTCTATTGTTTGCAGGTCTTATACGGCGAGCAACCCGTAAATGAATCCCTTCTGTTGCGCTGATTCTCTTGCCTTTTCAATGCTTTTCTCATCGAACTCCTGCTCCCATCTCCAGACCCGTATAAACGACTTGCGCAACCATAATGTATCACTATACATATCTCTTTCTCGGACCAATATAAGCATTTCAAAAGACAGTGGAATAATTTACGTGCTAGGGTTACAAGTGAATACATCTTGGCCTAGATATTGTCCATAAAGATGCGTGTGTGACGAAGAAGCATTCGAGTAGATTCAGGTCGGGAGAAATTGCGCTGCAATAGTTTGGTTAGTTCGGTTCCACAAGCAGCGGTCCACCTACCAGCCTCTGCTTGCATCTCCGCCGGGGTGCGCTAGGAAACACAGGTTATCAACTGTTTATAGCGCTAGCCGCTAGAGCCGCGGACCTTGAAGACCATGAGCCCTAAGAGTCGTCAAAGAAAGTCGCGATCATAGCTGTGAAAATACCTAGTACTGAAAATGCAACCAAGATTCCGAGTTGGAATACGATCCAAATTGTAGCCCATGCTGCAAAGACATTTCAGTTACAGTAGAGTGATGAGAGAACCAAGATTTACCGTGCGGAGGTATACGAGGATACAATATTGCAAACTGTGTTGCGTCAGAATCATTGGTTTTGTGGAAGAAACGGTCATCTGCCACGTCCCCTAGTGTTCAAAGTGAGCCAGGCAATGCAGGGTCCCTTGTAGAAGGCTTACAGATGACATACAAGACGCTGGAGATGTGTCAGAAACGAGAATAGAGGGAACAAGATCACGACGTACTTCATGACGCCAACGAACAGACAATACCACCTCAACGCCGACCCGTGGTCCACGAACCAGAAGCCAATCAGCATTCCTTCATAGAGCAGCGTTAGTATGATTGTGCTATTGGTCGGCTCAGTATGGAATCAGGATAGAGGTTATAAATGTACAGTTTGTCCCGAACAAGTTTCAAAGGGATGATCAGTCCGACGGCAAGGACAAAGCTCATGACCTTTGCGACCAACGTGTCCCATCCAGCCAGGATGAATAGACCTCCAAGCAATGCTGAGCCAATATAACCTGCGCTCAGAATAAAAGTCGGTCTTCCGCCTTCAACGATAGTAGCACCGCCAATATGAGGATCGATAGTTATGCGCAGAACCCTGCCACCAGACATGATTGCCTATAGCACCATGAACCAGTTTCCTCGTTCAACAGACGAAGAAGCTCACCGCGATGATATGACAGAGCTCATGCCATCCAATCGTGAACAGTTTCAAAGGATTGATTGCATTGCGTATGCCAGGGACGTTCCAGAATCCAAAGATGACCACGGCCATTGCGATAATCTGGCAAAGGAATCAATAATCGAGCCTTTCCCAGCTGAAAATAAGGGTCCGCATACCACGTACAGAACAACCACCTGTTTGACATGAGCTCAGCGGCACAAACCACAAATTGCTCTTTACCTGATCTCCCGTCGGTTGGATTGCATTTCCAGGACTTGCAGCCGAGGTTTGCGCAGGTGGTGCAATGGGAGGACGAGAAGACATTTCCGAGGTCGGACAAGCTAGCAGCCTCGTTTTCAACACGTTGGTCTAGAAAAAATGTGCGCAGCACAGAGTCACGTGATCGAATCTTTCCTTCCATCTTTCGAAGTCCGAACAAACAGCCAACTCTCGACTTCGATAAACGATCAACATGGTATTATTTTCAGCTCGATTCACGACACTTTTCATGATTTTTTCTGTCAGTCTGGAAAAGGAAAAGCTGCTGGGAAAGGTGGTAAAAAGCAAGTTTCTTTGACGCCGCTTAAGAGTCAGGGAGCGCTCATCGACTTTTCATAAGGTTCATCATCAAGATGGGAGACGAGGCTCGAAAGAGTCGATCAGTCAAAGCTGGTCTCGTTTTTCCTGTGGCTCGAGTTCATCGGATGCTGAAACGGGAAAACGGCAACAAGCGCATCGCTTCGGGAGCTCCAAGTGAGTCACCCAATATTGTGACGATTTCAAGATCTTATTTTTTTTCAAGTCTACCTCGCTGCTGTTCTCGAATACCTGGTCGCCGAGCTCGTTGAATTAGCTGGAAATGCCGCTCAAGATAACAATAAAAGACGTATCATTCCTCGTCATCTCCAGCTCGCCATTCGAAACGACGAAGAGTACGGCTTTCATTGTGATTCTTTCTTGTTGAGTCTCATGAATCCTTCCCAGGCTCACCAAGCTCTTGGATAAAGTTTGGATCAGCGAGGGAGGAGTCATCCCGTTTCTTCACCCCGACTTGCTTCCCCGTCGCTATTACGAGCAACAAGCAAGGCGAGAGCGAAAGAGGGAGTCCGAGGTTTCACAAGAAGCCTAAGTCTGAATAATGAACCGCTACTATTTTCTTGAAACTGTACATCCACCATGTATATAATTGTTCTCTTGTCATCAGCATTGCCGAGATCGATGTCGTGAAAAACCTGGCGATGATATGTCTGTTTGAAAGTTTCTTCCGCTGATGTCTGTTGTTGGTGCATTGCGTCTTTTATGATGCTTTTGCCATGGAGGCGAGCATGAAATGAATCGATTCGCCAATAGGTAGAAGTGTCTACACCGTGACGGTCGAAGACTAGGAAAGCGGAGATCAAGGTGACGCCAAACACCTGTGAGTCAAACGACATGGCGATGGAGCTTTTTACTGTTAAAAAGAGAGGGCGTAACGGCGTCGGAGCCAATGAAGAGAAAGGAGCTTGAACGTCAAAGAGTCGTTAAGAATTAAGGCCGGCGAGCGAACCAGACTTGGCGTGATCTTTGTGTGACATTACCGGCCGGGATCCGGTGAGTTGACTCCTAGGAACATGTGCAATCCTTGACAATCCAGAACTTGCACAAAACGATGAACTCGAACAGTCAACCAGAGATGCATGTCGTTAACTTGCGACAACAATTCCTCTAGTAAATATCTTCTCTTCTCCACTCCAACTCATCCGACATTCGTAGTATGCAACAAGGGCCGAGTCAGTGTAAATCTGGGTGTGACGATTGAGCTCAGAGTATGCGGGGATCAGGGAGTCATGTGGTCGGTATAATCGTCATGTCGATGTATATTCTGCGAATACTCTCTACGCCGTTCGCCTCATGTCAACGCCAAGTTCGCACAGCTGAGCGAACCGGTTCTGACGTATCAGTAGCGGGCGAAAAAGTCAGCGACGCGAGAATGAGAGATACGAATCCTTGAGGAAGTCCTTAACCCGGAGGATGAATTGTATGTCTTTTTGTCCTGGTTGGAAAACCCACAGCTGATGAAACAGAGCACACCTCCTCGAACACATCTCCTCGTTATGGGAAAAACACACCTCAAATATCCAAGTCAGTGGAATTGCTGAATTCCAAAGAATTCTTCGAGAAACGGGTCCTAGCTACGAACAATGGGCCTCTGGTATGGGATCGTCTGATGGAATTCGAGGGTGATGGCGTTCCAGCCATCCAGCACCCCTCTGACGAGCTGCTCGGCATTGCTGGAGCTTGTGCAGCTCTAGCCATCAATATTAATTCAATCCTGATCGTGATTTCGTGCGAACCACCTACGTGCGTGTTTTCTCTCAATAATATCGCTCTGCTGACCCCAATCACAGATCGAATGGACACGAAACTGGATGAGTCGAACTCAGCATTTTTCAGGGAACAAATCTCTGGCATATACCAGCATTATCATCCACATTCTGGCCAGTGTAATGATAGAAATTGAGAGCGATCCCCGGTCTGCAAAGAGGCATGCTCGACGAGACCATGAATGGTTGGAGGGTGATACTGCTCTGATGGCATGTATTACAGAGATCAAACGTCAGCTCATTCTTTCCTTCTCTGCAATTGCTCATTTTTATCAAGGACGTTCGACTATTTCACCGGAAGCACCATTGTCGGCAGTCACACCAGCGAAACCAGATTCCAATCATGTTGTTACTACTGTGCCAGAACCTACGTCCTTCATTCGACCTTCCTCTCCCATATCGGCCTACAACTGACTCAAGTCAGCAGTACAAACAGGGAGCCACAGGTGAGTCACTCAACATTGTGACGATTTCAAGATCTAATTTTTTTCCCCAAGTCTACCTCGCTGCTGTTCTCGAGTACCTGGTTGCTGAGCTCGTCCAATTAGCTGGGAGTGCCGCTCGAGACAACAAGACAAGTCTGACAAGGCGTATCATTCCTTGTCATCTTCAGCTCGCCATTCGAAACGAAGAGTATGGCTTTCATTGTTTTCTCTCGTCGAATAATCCAGAATAATGAACCGCTACTACTTTCTTGAAACTGTACATCCACTATGTATAGACTTTGTTTTCTTGTTACAACGACGTTGACTCGTCAGCATTGAGGATCAATGTCGTGAAAAACCTGATCACTTCCAGGAATGCATCGACAGACATCGACTCATTCACAGTGTGAACACCATTTCCGATGCCATTGTCCTCTTTCAAGTCAGCATCGCTCCCTTCGCCCGAATTCTTATGGTTGTATCGGAAAATGTGACGACTCAGTTTCCAGTAGTACCGTGTGTCAGTATTACCGGTCGAGTGTCCACCCAAACCGACGATAATATTCTCGCCATCGAGACCGCGATGAGCATTATAGGTCGCCTTGATAGTTCCAGACAACAGCTTGAAAGGTGCAGCCTCGGATCCCTTGGTAGGTGATTTCGGAGCCGGTTCCAATGCTGTGCCCCAAGCATCGCTGATAGTTAAGCTACCAAAAGCTGGCACGCCTTCTTCCGATATACTGGTCCCAAATGCAGTGTAAGACAGATTGAAGTTTTTCGCTAAGTGCTTGAGGAGCTTCGTATCGTGCTCCTTTGCTTCATCGACAGAACTGAACAAGACAGTTAGTTCACAAAGCCTGGATCTCATCTCAGAATGTACCTCAAAGTTGAAAGTCGATGGTTAACGACTGCCCAAGCAGTTTCAGGTAAAGCATTCGTCTTTACGCCTCCACCGACGAGATCGATGGCTTGGGTGGTCGCCAAAAGTGCAGTGTACAACCTGTCATCGCGTACAGTCTTCTCGACCTCCTTCAAGGCTGCCTTGGACTTGATGGAACTCTTGATAGCTCTTCGCAGCTTGCGAGGGATAGTCTTGCCATGCTCACTATAACATTGCAAAGCTTCGTACAAGGGTGCCGAAGTCGACTGGAAGATGCCTGGTTAGTTGACAATCAGGTCGATAAGGAAACCAACTTGCCAGATGTACCGGTGATGGATTCTTCTCATAGTGGACCAGAAGTGCCGCGAGGATACCGATGCTCTGTAGTCAAGATAATGAGCTTCAGGTCAAGGTAATCAGGCTTTGCTCACAGTGTGACTGGGCGGGACACTTGAATGACCGCCGGCACTAGCGACTTCCAACCTGACATCGAAAGGATAACAACTTCCGATCGACTGAATCTAGTGATTACTTGCCTCACATCGAGATAACCCTTCTCTGCAATACCAGGAGCAGCGAATACAGTGCCATATTTCTGAGTGAATCCTCCTGCAACAGCGTCAGCGACTGTAGCTGTCGTCGAGTGAGCACAATAAACCTCCTGTAACTCGGTATGAACAAGTTTTCACGGTTTAGGAAGATGTAATTGACCTTCATCTATGATCAGAGCAAAGGAATCTTCGCCATAGACTTCAATCATCGCCTTGCCAAGTTCAGAAGCTCCCTGTCTCTTTGTCAGGGTCATACCAACACGCTCGATGTGACTGAACCTGAAGTCCGCTGGTCTCTTCGTCAAAACCAAACGCAACCACAATTGAACGAGCTGGCTTGAAGTCCTGAATGATCAATGTTTCGAGGGCAGCTCTATCAAGGATATTAGATCTGGTAAACCGCTTCGTAAAATAGACATACAAAGTGCCGACCAAACCGCTCTTGTCGTCGTTCGAGCCTCTTCCCCAGATTCTTTCGCCTAATGGATTCGTATGAGTCGATGAATACCATAACACAAGAAATCCACCGTCAAAGTAGCCGGAATATGGAGGATGAGCCCATTCATCGACGGTCTGTGGGTCGACCGGGACAACATCTGTTGATGGAAGTTAGAAAGGGCGATAGATATTCAAGCGGGTCAGACACCTTGATGAGCAGCCTAAAAGAATAGGCTTCAAGCTCGCGTCTGAGCCAGTCCACTCGTACAGCAAACCATACGTGTTGAATTTTGGCAAGCTTGAGTGTTTCGTGTCTGCAAAAGGACGTGTAAGCTCAAAGTGAAGCAGCGTAATTAGTAATTCAGCGTAATTCAGCTCACACTTTAGGGAATGCATTGAGAAGATATTTATGGAACGGTGCGAAAGCTTCCCATCGTGGGTCTACACCGACTGGGTCCATGCTGTCGTATGACTCGGTTCTGAGAGAGCATACGTTGAGCTGAATTGCAACGACACTCATCGAATTGTTTACGTACGGGATCCTGTACAGCTCCAGAGAGCCAGTCAATCGCTGAATCCTTGAATTCATCAGTCGCAATCTTGTCGTTCGAGGGCTTTCCAGAGCTCGGCATGTTTGTCTGGAAGAAGGCTGCTTTCTTGAGGGCAGTAAGGTTCAGAATATGCAAAGGGAACATCAACATGGAGCTGAATTAGCTCCACGACTGTTGGAATGAGCTTGAAGGACAACCACAAGGTACATGATGCCACAACAAAGGTCTTGAAGAATCTGCTTCGTGAGGATTTGGCAGCCACAACCTGTGTCGGTGCTCCAGCGGTGGGTAGATAAATCTTCTCGGTCGACATGATGGTCGATGAGAAAAAGAATAATATCCTGTCATTATTCTGTCATTTCGGAGATGGTGGGAGCAAGTGAGATAAAATCGGAGCGAAAGGCCCGCAGCCGCGATAAGATAACGCGGACTTAGTCGTTTTGCGGAAAATACAATTGTTTCTTGCGTTCTGTGCTATTTACACGGTAGGCTTCGTAGTATATGCTCGTCCGAATGATGTATTAGTATATGTTATAGTTTATTCGACATGAATTGTCCAGGTCCCAGAGCTGTAGGAGATTTGAGCAAATTCACAGCGTAGAGATACAGGAAATCTGACCATCGAACGATTATAACGAAAAATCGAAGACCTTTTCCATTCGACGAGGCTCTGTAGTAGGTTGAGCGTGTCCGTCTACAACCTTGTACCGGCCGCTCGAATCCTGCCATTTTCCTAAAACCAAATCAATAAGAAAGTCAAGTGGAGCGGCGTTGACCCTGACTCAAGAAGAAGCATTCTTTCAAGGTGGGACATCTCTCCAACCAGGATTCCACTGTTGACTGAGAATGGGCCGGAACTGGCATGTCGCGGAGCCAAGGCATGACTACGCCAAAAGATTCCAGCTGGTCGAAGGCTACAAGTTCCTCGAGGAGCATACATTGGAATGCAGCAACCTGATGATAGTTAGTATCCAGCTCAAAATGCCACTTGAGCTTCACTGACCTGACCGAGCTCGTCGTCGCCGTAATATGAAAAATGGAGCATGCAGCATCTGATATTGGGGAAATCGCACTTGAGACGCTTGAGCATGCTTTGTATTTCCGGTATCGGTCTTTTGAAAAATCGTATGACCACGTTCTGACACAAGGGAAACCGAGCGAGATCGTCCACATGGTCAATGTTTAACCAGACGGCAAGCAGCTTGTCGGCATTTAGCAAGTTTCGTAGGCATGAAAGTGGGCCCTTCATATGCTGACAAGATTTGGGAGATCTACTGAGACTTTGATTTGCGGTGAATAATAAAAGCGGGCGGTCAGATGCAAAAGAGTTTGGTGACGATTAAGGAAAGGCTGGGTGATAGCAGGATGATCGCACTCGTATCCCTCCATTCTCAGAATGGTGAGGCGAGGGAATGTCATTCGTTCCATGTCTGGTAAGTATTTCACGTTTTGAATTACCAAGCGATAGAGTTCTGTCGTCTTTTGCAGGATACGACTTATATCTCCCAGGAGATTCCTGGCACTGCTGGTCCATGAGCCAAGTAGCTAGTTACGACCATGACCGACTCACCGGTACTCCAGGTTTATCCTCAAATCCTTGACCCAGATCGCATATTCTGGATTTGTAAGTCAGCACTAGGTCGAACAAAAGAATCGCCATGGTGTCGTCGAGATCCACGATTTCATACAGGCTCTTCTGAGCAAGCTGTTGGAAAACCTTGGAAACCCGACACAAGACAGCCTTGGTGCTCGTGTCGCATCGCGAAATGATTTCCTGGGTCAACTCGTTCGGCAGATCGTCCAGGATAACCAGCATTGGAAAAGGACCGTTGCCGCTGGGTTGACGAGGCTAGTGGAATTAAGCTGGAGATGAATTGAAGAAAAGAAAACGCACTTGTGAATTTGAGGACCTGCTTGGTCCCTCGGAATGTTGGTGTGAGGCAGAAATCGGATTTCAGCTGAATTCATTTGAACCCGAGCCAGTCGCACAGCCAGGACGCGCAGCAGGGCCGAAGACACAGCATGACAGTTGAGCAGAAGCGGGTGAGTTGGTTTCTATTTTTATAATGCAATGACGAGGAAAGCGACACAAGCAGGTTGAGCCAAGAGTCGGAATTTGAATTTAGTTGAATGAGGTAACCAGATTTATGTGGCATGCGAAAGTCTAAGAGGTCTAAGACTAAAGTACATGTACAGGTGTTATATCAAGGCGGTGTCTCCTAACGATTCAAGGGCGAAAAGGAAGGATGGTCTCCATCCGACAAAGCCCTGTCATAGGTCGAGGTATACCCTGAACCACGCGATATCTATCTTCCGTACTCTCGCCTGGTTCGAGTGTCCAACAGTCTACAAATAACTTAGCCAACCAAGTGACGTTGTACGAGATCGTCACTTACCCAGCAGGCATTCTTGAAGAGTAAGACACTGCTTCACCCAGGAATCAATCAAGAAATTGCGGTAGTCGTCACCGATAGTCGATTTACAATTGTAATGGACAACCCAAAAGATTCGAGTTGCTTGAAATCTGCAAGCTCTTTGAGAAGGATAGATTGGACGATAAAGAGCTGATGATACCCAATTCAATCATTTAATGGCTTTCTGCTCAAAGCTGATTTGACTGACCTCCGACTCCTTAGTGATCCATATGACGACCATACAACATCTGATAAGGCAAATGGTAATAGAGGCGCTTGATCATGCCTCGCACCTCTGGGATGATTACACCAAAATGTGGATGAAGACGTCCTGACACCTCGGAAAACGAACGAGGCCATCCACATCATGACCTCGTAGCTGGATGGAGCGCAGTTTGTCGGCATTCAGGATTCCGGGAGGAGTACGATACGACCCTTCGTACGTGAAGATTCGGTAGCTCAATCAAGCTGTCCATTTGCATGAAAGAAAGGGCGAGATGTGAAAGTGTTGGGTGACGATTGAGAAATTCTGCGACGACCGTTTGATTACAGCCTGGTACCTGGATCCTTAGAGAATGAAAATGAGGGAAGGACAAGCTCTCCAAGCTGGGAAGGTAGTCTGTGTATGCCTGGACCAACAAGAGCTGGTGCAGTTCTATCGTGCGCTGCAGAATGCGATTGATAGGCCTTAGATTGTTGGCTGTTATCCTACTGCTGTCAATGCGAAAGACAAGACTGAGTATAATGAGGCCCACCCAGTCGAGGCCATCTCTAGATTCCGCACCCAGGTCGCATAACGTGGGTTCGCAGTGAGAGCTGCTTCAAAAGAAATAACTTTGGCATCGTCTAGAAGAATCACGATTCGGTAGAGCTGTGGCTCGGCAAGCAGCTTAAACAGCTTGGAAACACGACACAAAGAGCATTTGGTGCTGGTTTTGCAGAGAGAGATGATTACAGTGAATAATTCGTTTGGAAGGACGTTGAGGATCGGATTCTGGCCAAAGCAGCGCGACGCATTGGGAAAGTCTCGGACGCGACTGGTAGCTGGAGATGAATTAAAGAAGGACCGGCAGCCTAGATCAATGACTCACTGTCCGAAAATTCTCGAATCCTTGAATAATGGCAAGGATGAAAACCACGATACGAGAAGGTGGTGGTCAGAACCAAAAGTCGGAATTTGAATTCTGTACAGTTTAACCGTGAACCAGCTATTTATTTTCCGACGTGGTTCAGTTGAAAATTTATGTAGCATGCGACAGTCTAAAGCACAGGTGGCACATATATCAAGCCGGTGGTCTCCTAACCATCCAAAGGGCGAAAAGGAAATATGGTCTCCATCCGACAATGCCCCTGTCATAGGTTCAGGTGTATCCTGAACCACTCGGTATCTATCTGCTGTACTTCCATCATCAAGAGACCAACAGACTATAAACGATCTAGACAACCAAACGACGTTGAACGAGATCGTGACCTTACCCTAGCAGGCATTCTTGAAGAGTAGGACATTTCTTCACCCAGGAATGGATGAAGGAATTGCGGTACTCGTCACTGAGAGTCTCTAGGGTGCACTCGTAATTAAAGAACAGCCCAAAAGATTCGAGTTGCTTGAAATCCTGCAAGTTCTTCGAGAAACATGGATTGGACGGCAAAGACCTCAGATGAATACCCATTTCAATGACTTTCTGCTGAAGCTGATTTGACTGACCTGCCACTCCTTGCTGATCCACATGTCGAATATGCAGTATCTGATACGAGGCAAATGGTGTTTGAGGCGCTTGACTATGCCTTGAATCCCTGGGATGATGATATCTTCGGAAATGTCGATGAAGACAGTCCTGACACCTAGGGAAACAAGTGAGGTCGTCTATATCCTGAGCTCGTAACCGGATGGAGCGCAGTTTGTTGGCATTCAGCATTCTGGGAGGTGTCCTGAAGCCTTCATAGGTGACAAGGTTTGGGAGATTGGCAACTGCCAAGGCGTCCATTCGCCTCTGTGGTTTAAAGAAAAGGGCGAGATGTAAAAGTGTTGGGTGACGATTGAGAAATTCTGCGATGACTGCTTGATCACAGTCTAATGTATGTATCTTTAGAGAATGGAGATGAGGGAAGGACAGGCGCTTCAAGGTCAATAGGTAGTCCGGAGCCAATCCCAACAAGAGCCAACGCAGTTCCGTCGTGCTCTGTAGAATGTAATTGATAGGCTTCATAGTATCGTCGACTGGGCTTATCACCCTACAAGGCTGCGGTCAATGCGAAAAGTGTAAGACTGTAACGAAACGCACCAAGGCGATACTATCCTCAAATTCCGTACCCAAGCCGCATATCGTGGATTCGCAGTGAGCGCTGCTTGAAACGAGATAATTCCTGCCTTGTCTGGAAGAGTCACGATTCGATACAGCTGTGGCTCGGCAAGCAGCTTGAACAGCTTGGAAACACGACATAAAGCGGATTTGGTGCTTGTTTCGCAGAGAGAAATGATTGCAGTTGATAATTCGTTTGGAATGACGTTGGAGATCGATTTCTGGGCCAACGCAGCGCGACGAGTGAGAACCGGCATTGGGAAGGGTGACGCGACCGGGTAGCTGGAGATGAATTAAAGAAAGACCAGTAGCCTGGATTGATGGCTGACTGGCTGAAACTCTCTTATCCTTGAATAATGGCAAGGATGAAGGCCGCAATGAGAAGGTGGTGGTCAGAGCGCTCCAAGAGTTAGTCTAGAGTTTAACGCGGGGTACTGGGCGAGCTGGAACCTTATTACGTAAGGTTACGTAATCTTCTAAGTTCCCATCTGCCATAGCAACATGTCATACCGTCCAGTCATCAGGTAGTTTTGGCCCACTCGCTCTCGAGTTTGTTCCATGTTGGTAAAACTCGGCTGAATTGAAGGTATCATGATTGAAATTCCTTGTGGGATCAACATTTCAACAGAGGATCCAAATTCCCACTCTCAATAGCAGATCATGCATTAGGGTACTGTCACACACCATTCCATTTGAAACTGCTCTGATAAGTCCAGAATTCAGACCATTCATTTCAGTGGAGTCAGTATTGTATCTCCAATTTTTTTGGAACCCAAAACTGTACAGAGCATTCAAAAACGCGTCTCAAGATATAATTTTGGGACATCACGTGCATCAAGATTTGTCATAAATTCTACCTCGCCTAGGCACCCGCGGTAACCAACAGACTCTATACATCACTTGTGATCGTAACGAGTCTGTCTGGGAGAGACTATCCAAGAGTCGGAATTTGAAATCTGACGATCAGAACTGATTCGAGGCTCAAAAATTGTTCAATCCAGACTGCTGAATGTATCATTAATATTGATATATTCGATGTCTACGTTCAGACTTTGTCAGACCGTGAAGACCAAATCTACGAGTGGACCAATGGATACAATATTCCTCTAGTGAAGGTCGGGTCACCATTTGAAACAGTCATCGAGCAAAAATACAAAGTAAAGAAGCAAGTGGAGTATGCCACAGTGAAACACGATTCAAAGGTGGCAAAAGGGAAAGATGATTTCCATTCGACAAAGCTGTGTCGTTGATTGAGCTTTACCCAGAACGACTTGAGATCTATACGTTGTACCCATGAAGAATGCACGTACCCAATCTAGAGATGGCTCAGACAACCGAGCGACGTTGAACGAGATCATGACAGACCAAGCAGACATGCTTGAAGAGTGGGATAGCTCTTCAGCCATGAATCAAGCGAGGAGTCTTTGCTGATAGTCAAGCTAGGATTGCAGTTAGCTCTGAGCCCAAAAGATTCGAGTTGCTTGAAATCTACGAGCCCTTCGAGAAGCATAGATCGGAGACCAAAGAGCTGATGCTAGTCATTCAATGGCCTTATGGAGGAAGCTCGAGGTTTGACTTACCTGCGACTCCTCATCTATATACATGCCTTCAAGTCTACAAGATCTGATATGGGGCAAATAGCGCCTGAGATGTGTGAGTATGTCTTGCATCTCCTGTATAGATTGAATTCCAATGACAACATCCTGGCACCTAGGGAAACGAGTGAGATCGTCTAAATCCACAGCTCGTAACCGGATGGGGAGCAGTTTGTCGGCATTCAGCATTCTGGGAGGCGTATAATCTGACCCCTCGTACGTGACAAGGTTCTCTTCGTCTTCTGAAAGAAAGAGCCAGATGTAGAAGCGTTGTATGACGGTTGAGAAATGCCCATGAGATCAGTCACATTGCGTGACGGCGGCCCGCACTGCGGCCCCGCAGAGGTCCTCGGATATCAGCCGACATCAAAGCGGGATGATCAAATATGATCAGCTCCGATTGAAGACGAGAGACATGTTTCTGTACATATTGAACGAGCAAAGTTGATGTACTTGTACAGTATGCCAGATCTTATGATAAGATAGCTTATATATATATATTCATGTCCTAGGGTTCTAAGTATATCCTTCATGTTTGCGAGGAAGTTCTGGTTAGGACTAGAGTCCAAATCGCTAAAACCATGACCATTATCCCAATGACACTAGAACGATAGGTCAGTCTCGATAGAAATGGCATCTGAAATACTCACAGAGGCTGGAAAACTTTGAATTCCCGACTTTTTGAGCCACCGCTCCTGTTATGAAGGGGAACAAGGCGCTCCCAGCTTGACCAAAGCCTGCAATCCATCCCATCGATGGAGCAATTAGCCAAGGCGGGATTATTCTCGCCGCAAAGTTCATGGCTATAGGGTACCAAGGTCCAATGATGAATCCGAGTAGCGCCGCCGCAATGGCGTTTCCTACGACGGAAGGTACGAACCATATCACAAGTTCCATGCTGTTTGACTCGTAAATAAGGCAATCGAGGGGACCACAAGCTTACCCCAATGCGATAAAGAAATATAGAAATAAAACTCTATGCTCGCCGACCTAATAGTTGATCAGTCCAGTCTCTGCAAAAATGTGTGTACATGTATGAACCTTTTCGTTGACTTTGAGAAGCAATACGCGCCCGAGCATTATTCCTAAATGAATGTGTATCACGGTCTCAGAATGAAACTCGCAAAATGTCGGAACTCACCACCAAAGAATCCAGTCGAAATATATCCAGATGAAGGTCCTGCATCTCTAACCTGAATGACATACGTGACAATCCAACTCCCGATCGTCGCTTCCAACCCCACGTAGATCAGGATATAGAACGACAACAAGTGCACAGACTGGAAACGAAGAATTTGACGAAAACTGCTGTTGGTGTTCGTACTCTTGACTGTCTCATCTTGTCCTATATCGGCGAGACAAGCTTCGAGAACAATGAGTCTTGTGAGATATAACCTCAATGAAACAGTCCGGACCATCAGCGCTCCTCAGCTTGAATACCAATATCAAGAGCAAGACATTTGAAAGAGCAAGGCCCAATGAAACAAGATAATGGAAGGACCATCTCTTGAGTTGCGCAAACTGGGTAGCAGGCGAGCGGGGCAAGCAAGGCTCCAGCGCCTGATGAGCGAGTCATTAATTGACGGAACAGAAATTATCAAGCTTCAGACCGTATGCAGCATGTAATATTCCCATCTTCTTTTCAGGATTACGCTTCATTAAAGAGACATAGCCGTTAGCTTGACCGTCCTGTTACTAGATGAGTGTAGATTACAGCGTAAGATTTGTAATGCAATTACCTGGATCGCCATTCCGATTCCATTGATGGCATACCCCAAGCAAAGTACCTCAAAAGGCGGAGCAGAAGCGTCGATTGCGTAGGCGATAGCTTGAAGAGATGCGCCCAGAACCATGAGCTTCAAGAATACTATGAGATATATTTGAAATTTGACGCAAAAACGCTCACTTGGCCGAATGTGAACCTATCCGATAGTGGAACATTCAGGAACGCTCCAGAAATGAATCCCTCCAGGAGCTCACTCAATCTTCTGTATACAGATGGAAGAGAGGATCTCTTACGATGGTCGCACAAACGAAGAGCAATGAGACAGTTGTATAGCCGACCTACGATCATCACAATGGAAATGCGCCACGATAAACCAGAGAAAGAAGCTCACATTATATACGAGCTGGAGTCTGGGCAAGAGAGGCCCTGTGGTACCGTCGTTCCAGCCAGTCACCAAGATACTCCAGTACAGAGTCATCGCATGTATCCGCTCGACCGTTATTTGTCTGTTGTTCTGAACCAGGGCGGAAGAAGAGGGCGTGGCCTGGGAAACAGCAACTGACGAGCTCAAGTCCTTCTCGTCATCCGAGGGCTGCTGAAAAGTCGCGCTAGACATGGTTCCAAGGGTGAAAAGCAATCTAGAATCAAGAGACTCTTAAGAGGCCGCCCGAGTAAGAGTCAGAGAGTCTCGAGTTCCGCATGGTACATTGGCGACGCGAACCGATCGCAGTGCCATCCATCTTGATGAAATGCCTGCCTTGTCCAAGGATCCGGACACCCTTTGATAGGAATAAGGATCGCATCCAAGGAAGCCAGTTCTTCTATCAACCTGCCAATTCCTTGAACGGACATCCAATAGAAGCACAGGAACCCAGCTTCTCTCGGCAACTATGGCATCTGACGATGTCAAACCACCTGAAAAGCTGAAAGAATGAAGAAGGGATGTATAGACCCATATCAACACAGCGGGGCGCCCGCTGCTCGAGCCAAAAGCTGATCATCAGTGCGCAGAGCTTGAATTTCAAAAGTTCTCTAGTTGTTTTGGTAAGGACAAGTTCGACTCGCCACCGTCCGTCACGCGTTGAAGTTGTCGAGGAGAGTCTAACTCGGGATATATCAAAATGAGTTCCAAAACAGGCAAGTATGAGTCGTCGGCGTTCAAATACCGCTGCGCTGGGAAAGTACTCGACTCGGAGTTGCCGTCGGCTTTGACATGATTCGGAATGCTCGGGGAAGAATACAGGCAGGATCAAAACGCACCTTCACTTCCTGCAGGAGGGATATTTTGTGAATTGAGCAGATCGGTGTTTCAAGGTGAACATGCCGAATATTCCCTTCCTGTCTGCCTTCCTTGGATTTTTCACGAGTTCCAGACACCAACGATCCTTCTAGGCCCACTAGCGTCAGGCTGACGTCGAGACTGCCAGGCAGTGCCTGAAGAAGTGCTGGGCCATCAGACAGTGCCTCAGAAGTCGAGGACATGATTCCCCTCTGCCAATCGAGGGCCTCGTTCCAAATGATGACACGTCGTGGCAAACTCCGGTGTTGATTGCATCGGCGTTCGGACGAATGCACGATTTGGCTGTGCAACATGCTGACATGGCGATCTCCGCGGACTAATTTCAAGTTATGAACCAAGCGATCCTCATCGAAGTTTGACTATCATCAATAGATAGGTACAAGAATCGACGATCGATTCTTTTCACAACAAAATATTGCCAACAGAGAGGTTTGAACTTGACGAAGAAAAATAAAAAATGATGGGGTCCCGCAATCAATCCCCATTTGGAAACGAGCAATACTGCCTAACGTCGCACAATGTGTACGCGAGCGCCGCACTTGTCGCGTAATGCTGGGAACTCCGGCTCATCTGTCAACGTTAACCTTTGTTTCCATGGACCATAACGGTGGCCAGTGCAGGAGTTGATCTTTCAAATCACATTTCTATCATCCGTCTGCTCTCCCACTTCCAAGCTACCCTGGTGAGCACATTGATAGCTGCCTTCTTGTCTGTCTGATGAGCCTTATTGGTCATTCTGGGCTACGGAGGAGATAAATCTCTTTAACAGACGCCTAGGACCCCTCATTTATTCCTTCGTCCCATAATCCAATATTTCCCATGAACCCATTATACCGCCCCAACGAGACCAACGCAGAGATATTCTCCGAGCACACATGGCTTCAGGGTCGGTGCATCAAATTTTTTCCTGGCAATACCTTGAATTTTTTTGTCAATAGGCGCCCTGCTAGCATGCGTGGCCTATGGTATGGAGGTCATTCTCTATGCCATGTCCCTCCATCTTCTCTGGCTGGCTCGCAGGGACAGCAACAAAGGAAGGAATATGGCATTGATGGCATACATCACAGTCATGTTTATTCTCGGTACCCTCTACATAGCTGGCCTCCTTGAATTCACGCAGGAATCGTTCATCGACGGCCGAAATATCCCAGGCGGACCTAACGCGTACGAAAATGAGATGTACAGGTACGTCGAGTCTTTCTCTTGAGATTCAGTCGGCAATTTCTTAACGTTGATTTTAGTATTCCCATTGATATGCTGGGCAATGTTACTATGGTCATGCTGACCTGGATGTGCGATATCATCAATGTAGCTCTTCCTGTTCGATCATTGGTTCCTCAATTCATCCTTCACAGGTCTGGAGATGCTCCGTCATATACAAGGGCTCGAGAGTTCCTCAATATGCAGTACTCGCACTTCCGATCCTGATGTACTTGGCTTCAATCGGTGGGCTTGATCAAGAGTTATATTGCACTGATACTGACCGCGCGGATAGTACTGGGTATACTTTGGCTCAAACAAGTGGGCACCGTCTCCTTGTCGCCATGGGACACGCCTGGCGTCAACTTCACGATTCCTTACTATACCATGTCGCTGGCTCTAAACATCCTTGTCACCATCCTGATTTGTGTGCGGTTGCTTTTATACAGAGCAAGGATCAATCGAGCTATGGGCAAGAATATGGGAAGCCAATATACATCCCTTGCCGCTATGATAGTTGAATCTGCGGCAATCTACTCGACATTCTCCCTACTTTTCCTTATCCCATTCGCTTTGAACCGTACCACATCTCTGGCATTATCCCAACTGTTCTTGCAAGCGCTGTCTCCTGTACAGGTGCGAGTCTTTCTTTAATATCAGGCCGGAAATGTCTTAACGTTTTCGTATGAAGGTCACTTCGACGTTGTTGATTATTTTCCGAGTCGCTCAGGGCAAAGGATGGCAGGAAAAAACCATCGCTACGATCAACGAGGCAGGCGGAGCGACACATACCATTGGTGGTACAAGGAGGACTGGAGTTGGCAGCAGTGGAATTCGTATCCAGACCAATACCACCACTTACACCGATTCTGGGAAAGAGTCGATCACACTACAGACGATGGACAGGGCACGGCGTTCGCTCGAATTCAATGAGCTAAAGACCCGGAGCGGTCCACACGAGGATGCATAACGAATAAACTCATTTATTGGACTCTGGATTATTGTAATGAATTCTTCATGTATAGTATTTAATCTTACCAACTATCGGCGTTCACTTCGGTGCTTTATAACACCCGACATGAGAAAGTGGCAGCACCACGTATTACACTTTGACTCGGCGCCCGATCTGATGTCACTAATATTGTTAAAGAGATCCCAGTAATTCGTGTGGTTGTCTTTGGCTTACCTGGGGATGCTGAGCCGGTCGGTTGAACCCGACGCCAACGTCACTCATTATCACCCCCAGCCGGAGCAAAGCGAAGGCGCGCCTTGTTGAAAGTGTAGAACCTGGAATTCATCGCTCCCGCTACCCCAGATTACAATGGAATTTCTAGGTTCAAGTACACTGAATACAAAGACCAAAACTACATACATCAATGTGCCGAACTACGGGTCTCCTTCTCATCCGCATCGCTCGAAGCTTGATGCAAGTGTGCGATAGTTTCCACTGGACCAGTGAACCAATTCTTGCCACCGTAGACTGGAAAGAAATAGTACCCCAAAGCCAAGATCAAAACCCCACCTAGCACGACGACAGTATAATTCATACTGTGAGATGTCGGCCCAGGAATCGCAGGGAACAGGAAGACCACAATCATAAAGATCATGTACGCCGATGCAACAAACGATACAGGCCCGCTCTAGAGAACTTCGTCAGGAACCGATTGTTCCAACAGAATCTGACTGACCATGAAACCAAGATTGAATGGCCCCGGTACGAACTTTTGGCCACCTACCCAGCGCGCGATGACTTGACATTGCCGTTAGAGCTGGAGAAATAACATGACAGGAAGACATACTAGGCGTCGCGAACCCGATATACTGGAATGCAGTTCAACATCTCATGAGATAGATAATTCATCAGGTTACATACCTGGGCCACGATTGACAACGTGAAGACGGCGCTAATCGCAAGAGGACCTATGTGACTTGGTCAGAATCGTAACAATTTCTGGGAAAAGTTCAACGAACCAGCAAAGGACAAAAGGCCCAGGAGCAGCGTGAGGATTGCCAGAAAAATGACAGCGTTGACGGGGGTCTTTGTCCTCGGATTTATTTTATACAACAGACCAGACAGAGGTAATGCTCGATCTCGCGAGAAGGCGAACAATTGTCGAGACCCTGCGATCAGCTGTGGAGCATCACAGTCAGAGATGAGGGTCCTCAAATAAAAAAAGCCGCACATAATCCATGCCAGTCATCCATAAAGTCAGAATCATGAAAGCCCAGATGGCCTTTTTGGTGTGGCGCAATAAGTTTTGGCATGTGGCGCGATCCAAAAGCTTACCAAGGTCCCTTTCTTCCCAATGCTATTCACAAATATCTGAAAAAGATCAGTTGCCAACTATTGAATAATAGAAACAACACGAACTGTGGCCATAGGCTGGCCGATACCCTGACCGACGATGATCGCATCCAAATCGTTACCCATATAAAACGCAAGAACAATGTTAACAACTTGATTCAATCAGCAAACGCCACCAGCGATCAGGCCTTCAAACTTACTCCAGCCAAGAATAGAACTCAAGATAGTCGCCGACATGATGGCAAATGGGACAGCGCGGGGAGCATTCCGAGCTTCTTCACTGATGTGAACACTGGTGTCGAATCCGGCTATAAGGCCCGATTCATCAGGCACGTCGATAAATATAGCAAGACTGGAAAAGACGCACCGACAGTCCATGCTGGAGCCAGGAAGCTCAAGATGAAAGCGTAGCCATTGGCCCATCCAGACGCTGGAATGATATGAGCCAAACCAAAAAGGAGCAACCGTACCACGAGCTTACTGTTTTCAAAATGGCCTAATGCGAAAGAAGCAGAGTTGTGTAACTCCTTGGGAGTAGCCACAGGAAGGGCAATGATTACCACAGCGAACAGCCTGAAACCCGTAAGTCATGAGATCAAGTGGATTCCCGAATGGAAACATACGCGATGTTGAGAAAGACATAGAAATGCTGCATTCGCGCGATGACTTTTGTGGCCATACTAGCCATGATTGCATGCATGACAAGAAGGGCGCAGTAAACGCCACTGTTTCGCCATCAACTTTTGAGCTAGTTGCAAATGGAATCAGATGACTTACTACACTTGAGCATTCGTTGCAACGAATTCTCCATCGCTTGCAATATTAGCTGCAGCCATTATCTGGGTCGCGACCCCCCAGTCCACACTGGCCATGCCCGCTATATATGCGGCTGTATTAACGTCTGAACCAGATGAATGAATGTGTAAATCCTCTAGAATTGAACTCGTACATCCAATGAGCCAAGATAATAGCTTGCGATATTTTGGTGCCGAGAAAGTAAACGTCCAGTAATATCTGATTACAGGATGAGCAAGGACTTGTGTTGGATGAGACTAGCACGTACAAACCACCAGCAGTCGGTGCAGCGGATCCAAGCTCTGCCATGGCGAGTGCCACAATAATGAGGAAACAACAGCATGTAAACCATCCCCAAACCTGTTTATAAAGCGGTCAGAAAGGGCCTAGAAGCATCTCAAGACCTACCATTCCGACAGGCCCACCATAAGGGATCGAGAATAGCAGGACAGCCCTGGAGAATGAATGAAGAAGAGCTTCTGAAGGAACATGATGAAACGCACGCTATTGATTGCACCACACCGACAATCGTAAAGGAAAGCCCGAAAAGCTCCATCCTCGAAAAGTCGCGCTTGAATTCTTGCTTGTATCCCAAGCGAGCAAGTAGCTCCTCGTCATTGAGAGCATTTCGCTCTTCGACAGCATTGGATTCCGATTTGCGTGACATGGTTCAGTGGAAGACAATGTCGATAATCCCGCGCCTTTTCACCAAACGGATTCAACTGATATTGATGGGTGTGAGAGATCTGCCAGGGCCACTAGAGGCGCTTCTTGGTCGACAACTTAATAATACTGATAGCCGTCACGCCGCTTCTGCTGTCGGCGGTCATAGCGCGGCTATGACAAGAAGTCAAGGCTGACTGAAGAGGTTGTCCATTGAAATTGGCAGGTACAAGGCGCTCATGTCTAACTTGCTCTATAATTCGACCTGAAACGCCTTCAATTTCAACCAAGCGCACTACGGCCATCGACGTCACTGAGGAGACACAGTGAGGCTGAAGATCTCAGGCTTTTGAATACCTTGGAAGCGCAAAGGTTAGTTGAAATTTTGGGAAGAATCGAATTGGTCGCACATAGTCGCGTACAAGGGGATACGGGCTCTTTTCGAATTGGCTGGTGGAATGAAAATTTCATCGTGCTGTTGAACTCTGGTAAGCAAACCAAAGCTTGCAAGGGAAAGATATGCTCACCAAGCCGGTGTATCCAACTGTCACTCTCAGACAAAGCTTCAAGCTTCAAGCTCAAGCGCACAATTTTTCAGATGGATCATCGAACTTTGAAGGGTGTTCCTGGTGATTGAGCTCGCAAAAAGGCAGGTGGTGGTGGCAAAAGCGACTTCACGCATCGTTCAACGTCAAGGAGCGTGTTACGGGTGACAGATAAGCAGAGAAAGGGGCGAAGAAAAGGTGGATAGCGACTGGTTTCATGCTATCTGTCGAAGGAGAGGAGTTGAGCTGGTCGAAGACGGCATTGGAACAATGACAGGACCTGGACAGCGAGAAAGTCCTAGACCAAGTCCGAATGGCCCGAATTGGCCATGGAATTAGCGACGTTGGCGTGCAAGACTCGGAACGTTCGGGTGAAAGAACAGGACATGTTACAGCAAAGCGAACAATTGGACAAGGTAAAACAGCAAGATTGGCGAAAATCACATGTCATGCTCCTCGACGACGCGTGTTTTTCTTCGATGAAGTGCCAAGAAACTATTATAGGAAGGGACAAAAAGGATGTAATGTACTTAGTCTCCCTAGTCCTCCTCTAGTATTTTTCGGAAGACAGTCGTTCCTCTCAATATAGAGTCTGATTTGAAACACGCCCATCAAACCGTAGCTCGCGCTTCTTTGTCACGTGTTTGCCTCCGATTCCCGACCGAAATGGTTCAAAAAGACTTCCTAGCATCGATCTGTGGAGAAAGTGGTTAAAATTCATTCTGGAGGCAACATTCCTACCTGACATTTCCAAGTGCAATCCTGGCCAGTGTCTCCAGTTTTCATTTTCCCTTTGGCTGGATTTTGGCGTTGCTGACATAACTTTATTTCCTTTTTTGACGAAGGTCGAGCTACGGTTTGATGGGCGTATTTCAAAACAGACTAGATATAATAGTCCAACTCAATAATAATGTATGCAAGATTTGCATTCATTCGAGGAACTGTTTTGCTTGGATGTTCCAAAGGCGAGCATATTCTCCTCCCGGTTTGCTAACGAGCTCGGCATGAGTCCCTTCTTCCAACACAGCAGACTTGTGAATATATCTTTGTAGAATCATAAGTAATCCGTCTACTTTCGGTTTTGAGAAGCTCACAAGATAAGATCTGCGTGCCGGGTGAGATTTCCGAACCGATGCGAAGAGAAAAACATCGTCTTGTTACCGCGCAACTGTCGCAGTCTCTCGAAGAGATCTAGATAATTTCAGACCAATCAAATTGAGAAACAGAGAATCCGGAATTACCATGCTCGGCAGCTGGATCCAGGCTCGCGGAAGGTTCGTCAAACAGCAACATTCCGACACGATCATCATTGGAAACAGTTCGCATAAAGGTCCGCGACCTGAAGATGATGAGAAGAGGTAAATCCAGTGACGGAAAAGGCTTTACAAAGCTATACGTTGCAGTTGGCCACCTGAAGCAGGGACAGATTCGACAGCTGGTCATCTTACCCGCAGCTTGAACATTCCTGTGTGCCTCGGACGCCCCCGTGAACTGTGCAGATGGTGAATATTCATCAGCAGCACTGAAAGGGCGGTAAAGATATGTGTCCAAACCGCCTGGCAGCGTGGAGACAAACTCTTCGGCACCACCCAGCTTGATCGCTCGACGAATGTTATCCTCATTGTCGGGGTTATGGAAGTTCGCCGGAATCTCCTAGTGGCTCTTGTTCAATATATGTAGCTGACCGAACTCCCTGTACAGACCTAGCGAAATATTATCTCGGATCTGTAGATAATGAGAAAAGTACAATTGACGAACAAGAGTTTACCGTCAAGGGGAAGATGGTGTAATCTTGAAACAAGACGCAAGTGGCTCGACGTAGGTCATCTAGCTTGAGAGTCTTGATATTGTGACCTACAAAAGGATTGAGATTATGCAGCTGCTTCAAAAGCTACCCAATACCATCCATGAAAATGTCGCCTTCAACGGGGTCATATAGGCGAGAGATCAACTTGAGTATAGTGGATTTTCCACTCCCATTTCCGCCTACGATGACCTGGAATTCATTTGAGACCATTGACGTGTCGAGAAGGTGAATCACTGACACAGAGCTCTCCCTTAGGCGATACTGAAGGAGACATTTCGCAAGGCATATGTCTCACTATCTGGATACTTGAACGATACGTTTCTGGATAAGCTGTCAGTCAATGTAACAGCAATGAGAAGCATTTGACCTGAATTCCACGGCAACTCCATCCTTAAGCGTTTGTTGTTTTCCGGAAAGGGGACAGTTCGCATCAGATACTTTATTGGGGATTTCTACGACCTCGTATAGACGTCGTAGAGCAATAAATCTTTGTACCACTGAAGTACCGCTGTACACCACAGTGTGCATGGTGAACATGAATTCTTGCGCAGCGTTCGTGACCAGATTGAGAGATACAAGACTTGTTGGAATCGTAGCAGGGTATTGTACAGCTCTCAATGAGAACACCATCTATTCATAGAGTGAATTAGTATATATAGCGCGAAAATTGCAGCTACGTACCTGAGGAAGTATTTCCACAAGATCTGACGCAAGGTGCTCGAGGTTGAAAGAATTGTATGTCATCTGCCTGTGACGAGACGCCGAGAAACTCCGTCCTTCTAGTCCAGTCGCTTGGGAACATTGTTTATACACTACAAGCAGAGTTAATACAACGTGGAGGAAAAAGAAACAACCTACAGTCAACTAGTGTCTCCCACATCCCCCCAGCAACGATTTCTTGACGATACTTGGCCTCATCGACCATCTCCCTGATGCCTTCCGTCTTGATATAATCAGAATTCTTCGTAGTTGCAGCCCAGACAACTGAATATAAAGTCAGCTTCAATCAAACCAGGACGTAATTTCCGACCTGGTTCTAGATAGTGGAATGGCGCAAATGGTGAGAATTGGACGGCAGCGCAAGCAATGGTTACCAGCGAGAGGATTGCGCCGTCATGCTGATCGCTCATGACCTGGCCGAGGACTGATAGCTGCGATACTAAGCCTGGATCACTGCGGTGACCAAACCTGTGGTTTGAGAGATGATTTCCCATACAATTTCAGAGTGAGACTGCTGGATTTGGCTCTTCACCGAGCTGTTGTTGAATGTCGGTACGTCCAACCGGGCCTTGGTTCGAAGCGTATGAATCGAATAGAACTGCTTGATTGTGAAGCGAAGGTGGTCATCGCAGCGAGCGCTGATCATCCACAAGACTCGTTTAGCCATGGAGCACCCGAATTGTCCAGCAGCAACCTTGGTTAGAACAGCTGGGTCGACGGTCCTCTCTTCAACTGCTTTTCGAACGACTGAGAGGAGTTGACCAGAGTACCTGTATAAAAAGTCAGTGATTGAGTTATTGTGAATCACAACACGAACCACATAGCGACAGCTGGAATCAAACTAGAAACGAATCTCGCCGCAAGATAGACGCAGAGAGGGAACCAACAGGAGCGAATAGCTAGGACATCCTTGACCATTCGCCTTTTTTGGGTCAACCTAGTCAGACCACGACTCAAGAAGCGACATACCACATGAATGGAAGTGCTTCACGAGCCTCGTGAAAGCGAGAGGCTAGACGCTCGTATCTTGAGGTTTTTGGGTCGATTTCTTCGTAGACATCCCAGATCCCAAGTTTGACGTGTTTGATATTGAGATTGGTCGTCTCTGCAGCCCCAGGGGCGTTTTTTTTTCCGTCAGGCATCAAGTATAGTGAAGGACCGAAGGTGAGAAGGCGGGATCAATTACTGTTCCCCGATGGCGACCACAGCGCCCATAGAGCGCTGAGAATATGATCAACATTCTCAACGAAGCGTGAATGAAGGCGCTAAAGAAGGAGAGAACAAACAGAAATCCAAAATTTGAAAGCGCCTGCTGTTTGTCGCACGTGATCCTCGCTTTGACCAACTTGAATATTGAATTTGCGCCATCTGGACATGGCCAGGTCGGTGGAGTTGTATCTCATCGACTCCAAGGCTCGGAATGAGGCTGAACAAGAGGGTGTGACAGTATGTTAAAGTGAAGAAGAACAGGGAGGCGGACGAAAAAAACAAGCTGGCAAAAATTACATGTGCCTCGTGAAGTTTTGAACGACGCGTATTTTCCTTCAAGTCTTCAAAAGAAGACAGTTGGAGTGCCAAGAAACTATTTTATACGGGGACAAAAAGGATACACAAGATATACGAGAAAGTTGGCTCGATTTATTCGAGAAACTGTTTTGCTTGGATGTTCCAAAGGCGAGCATATTCTCCTCCCGGTTTGCTAACGAGCTCAGCGTGAGTCCCTTCTTCCAACACAGCAGACTTGTGGATATATCTTGAAGAATCATGAGTAAATCGTCGAAATTGGGGTGTCGAGAAGCTCACAAGATTAAATCTGCATGCCTGGTCAAATTTCCAAACCGATGCGAGGAGAAAAACATCGTCTTGTTACCGCGTAACTGCCGCAGTCTCTCGAAGAGATCTAGATCATTTCAGAGCAAGTCAATGAAGAAACAGAGTCCGGAATTACCATGTTCGGCAGCTGGATCCAGACTGGCTGAAGGTTCGTCAAACAGTAACATTCCAACGCGACCATCGTTCGCAACAGTTCGCATAAAGGTCCGCGACCTGAAAAAGATGAGAAGGGGTAAACCCAGTGATAAAGAAGATTATACAAGGCTATACGTTGCAATTGGCCGCCTGAAGCGGGGACCGATTCGACAGGGGACATCTTACCCACCGCTTGAATATGCTTGTGGTGCCTAGAGACATCCTTGAACCGTGAAGGCGGTGAATAAACATCAGCAGCCAGGAAAGGCTGTTTGAGACATGTCTCTAAACCGTCGGGCAACTTCGAGATAAAGTCCTCGGCACCGCCCAATTTGACCGCCTGAAGAATATTATCGTCATTGTCAAAGTTGTCCGGATCCCCTGTCGGTCTTGTCAATGTCTGGAACTGACGAACACGGATTCATACAGACCTAGCGCAATGTTGTCCCTGATCTGGAAATGGATTCCGTGAGAAAAAGTACAATCGACGAACAAGAGCTTACTGTCAAAGGGAAGGTAGTGTAATCTTGAAACAAGACACAAGTGGCTCGACGTAAGTCATCTAGCTTGAGCGCCTTGATATTGTGACCTGGAAAGGAAATAAGATTTTTGCAACTTGGTCAAAAGTGATGCAGTACCATCCATGAAGATGTCGCCTTCGACGGGGTCATAGATGCGAGCGATGAGCTTGAGGATGGTCGATTTTCCGCTCCCATTTTCGCCCACGATGACCTGGAAATCACTTGTGAGACCGTTGACAATCGTGAAGGAGAAACACTGACGCAGAGCTCTCCCTTGCCTATATTGAAGGAGACATTGTGCAAGGCATATGTCTCACTGTCTGGATATTTGAACGATACGTTTCTGGTCAAGCTGTGAATCGGTGCAACAAGCGAACTAGAAGGGTTTGGTGGTCACCTGAATTCCACAGAAATCCCTTCTTTCAAAGTCTGCTGGTTTTCCGGGAAGGGGACAGTAGCATCGGAGACTTTATTGGGAATTTCTGTGCACTCGTAGAGCCGTCTCACAGTAATAAACCTGTTTGCTGCCATTGAACCACTGTTGACAACATTGGAGACGGTGAATATAAATTGTTCCGCAGCGGACGTGACCAGATTAAGAGACACAAGACTTGTTGGAATCGTGGCGGGGTATTGTGCAGCTCTCAATGAGAACACTATCTATTCGCAGATTGAGCTAGGACACCCGAGATGGAAGTACAACTACATACCTGCGGAAGTATTTCTAGAATACCCGACGAAAGCTCGTGGATTTGGAGGAAAGATTCGATTGTTGTATGCCGATGCTGAGACGCCGGAAAATTTCGCCCTTCTAGTCCAGCCGCCTGAGAGAATCGCTTGTACACTACAAGGAAGTATTAATACGATACTGAGGAGAAGGAATAACCTACAGGCTACAAGTGTCTGCCACATCCCTCCAGCAACAATTTCTTGCCGATACGTAGCGCCATTGACCATCTCTTGGATGCCTTCCATCTTCTTGTAATCAGAATTCTTCGTGGTCGCAGCCCAGACACCTGAATAAAAGTCAACTCCAATCTAACCAGGAGACAGGGATATTCACCCTCTCGGTCAAATGGCGAAGAAGCAAACGGGTTGAATCGCAAGGTAGCGCAAGCAATGGTCACCAAAGTGAGGATGGCGCCATCAGGCTCATTTCTCATGACCTGGGTGAGCACCGATATCTGTGATAAAGCCTGGAGCAATGCGCTAATGACAGATGTGGCCACGGAGATCACTTCCCATACGACGCTAGAGTGAGAATTTTGGATTTGGCTCTTCACCGAGCTGTCGCTGAAAGTCGGTACATCCAACCGAGCGCTGGCCCGAAGAGTATGAATCGAGTAGAACTGCTTGATTGTGAAGCGAAGATGGTCATCACAGCGAGAGATGATCATCCACAAGACTCGTTTGGCAATGGAGCACGCGAGCTGTCCAGCAGCAACCTTTATTAGAACAGCAGAATCTACCGATCTCTCTTCCACTGCTGTTCGAACAACTGCGACGAGTTGACTAGAATACCTGTAGAGAAACGTCAGTGACTGCTTCAATAAGGATCAAAACACAAACCACAGGGTGATCGCTGGTATCAGGCCAGTAACAAACTCCGTAACAACATAGATGCAGAGAGGGAGCCAACAAGAGCGAATACGTAGGACATCCTGGACCATTCGCCTGTTCCTAAGTCAAGCTGGCGAGACCACGAATCAAGAAACGACATACCACATAAATGGAAGTGCCTCATAAACCTCGCGAAAGCGAGAGCCTAGACGCTCAAATCTTGGTATTTCTGGGTTGATTTCTTGATAAAAGTCCCAAATGCCATATTTAACGTGACTGATGCTAGGCTTAGTCGTTTCTGAGGCCTCAGGGAGGTCCTTTTCTTTGCCACTGCCAGACATGATCGAACGACGAAGAGAAAAGGGTCAGGATGGTTCCATTGTTCCCCGATGGCCACTGAAAGGTGTGCGATAAGAGCGCTGGAAACATAATCAACAATTGCAACGAGGCGTGAACGTTTCTGAGAAGGCGCTTAAGAACAAGGGGAGAACAACAGAACGTTGACAGAACGGGGATCCAAATTTCACAAAAGCGCCTGCTAATTTTGCACGTGACCATCGATCAGGTAACCTCGGCAGCAACCACCAAGCCGATGCTGCCAGTGCCATGGTATACATCCATTCATGGCAGGAATACCAAGATGCAGCTGAAGCCCTTTACGACAAGTCTTCTCACAAGGTAAACCATCTTCCTCATGGTCGCTCAGTTCTCAAGGCTCAATTGTACATCAGGTGCGGTACTGCGTGAAATGGAAAGCGTCAGAAGGGAAGCTCGTCCTCAAAGTCACTGATGATTCAACCGTGCGTCTCCTAATATTCCATTTCGAAACACGAATTCCTCATGGTTCTCCAGTGTATAAAATTCAAGACATATTCATCCATGTTCCTCAATCGATTCGAGGCTCTAAATCTGTCTTTGATGCAGAAAATGCAGAATAGACACGTTGTAGAAGAGGCCAAGCCATCGGAACCTGCTGCAGAGCCAGCCCGCGAATCTACTCCAGCACCTTCGACTGTGACGCCCAGCGCGTCTGGACCCGTGGCAGGCGGCGTAGTGAAGAAAAAGAAGCCCAAGAAGAAAAAGTAGGGCAAGGTTGAGCTGTGAAGGCTTCTGTGAGTGCAAATCCTATCCTATCCTTCTCATTAAGCTCATGATTCATCTGCAGATAGCAATACAAAATGGTACATAGATCAATCCCGAAATTTGTATCCAAGGTCTCGATGGAGCTCATAGAAATTGGTTTGCCTGGAGCCTCCAAATTCGTGCATATTCGCCATCTTTCTCGAGCAGCTCAGCATGTGTTCCTTCCTCTATGACCACCGATTCACGAATGTATCTGTAAAGAGTCAGCCTTCATCAAAGACCTTGTGGTTCAGAACCTACAGGATAAGATCCGCATGTCTTGTGAGATTTCCAAACCGGTGAGAGGAAAATAGCATGGTCTTGTTTCCCCGAAGTGCGCGCAGTCTTTGGAAAAGATCTGCGAGACAAAGTGAGCATTTAGCTGGGAAGCAACCGACTTTGACTGACCATGTTCGGCAGTAGGGTCAAGACTGGCAGATGGTTCATCGAACAGCAGCATCCCGACGCCCGCCTCGCTTACAACAGATCGCATGAAGGTCCGTGATCTGAGAAAAGAGATGAAACGCGACGGAGCATTGAGAACAAGGGCTTACAAGGCAATGCGCTGCATTTGACCACCAGAAAGAGAGCTCGATTGGTTCGATTCTAGTTGGCCCGCTCTGCGAACCGACTTGTAGTTTACTGATCTGCCGAATAAAGTCGTTGTTCCCTCGGGCAGAGAAGAATAGTGATCTCTGACAGGCCGGTCGAGATATGTATCAAATCCTTCTGGTAGTTTTGAAATAAACTGCTCAGCACCTCCCAGTTTGGCCGCTTCTATAATCTTTTCCTCATTCTCAGCATTGTCCGGATCTCCGAGACCAATGTTAGTTTTAATCTAAGCAGGAATCAGAGCAGACTTGCTATCAGAAGTAATTGTCTTACCGTCAATGGGAAGTGCGTATAGTCTTGGAATAGAACTGATATTGCGCGGCGCAAGTCATCGAGCTTTAGAGTTTTTATATCGTGACCTGTGTAGAGCTGGATGAATTGGTAATTATCGAGTGCAAAGCGCATACCATCAATAAGAATTTCACCCTCGACCGCGTCATGGATGCGAGAAATCAGCTTCAGCACTGTAGATTTTCCGCTTCCATTTTCACCCACGATGACCTTCAATAATGATAAGATGGACACGATTGCAAAATAGAAGGACACCGACACATAGCTGTCCCTTTGCGATCCTGAACGAGACATTCCGCAAGGCATATGTCTCAGTATCCGGATATTTGAAAGAGACATTGCTGACAAGACGTAGGTCAGCTTAAAATGAGGCACTGATACTAGTGGTTACCGAAACTCGAGGGCAATTCCAAGTTTGAGAGCCTGCTGGTCCTCTGGAAAAGGGATATGCCCGTCGACAATGCGATTCGGGATTTCTACAACCTCGTAAAGCTTCTTCACGCCGACCAATTTCTCAGAGATGTTGCCTGTCGTGCTGAAGAAAGAAAAGAGGGTTCGTCCAAAGCGTTCAGACGAGCTGGTGATCAATTCCAAACTGGCGAGAGAAACGGGAATAGAAATTGGGTACTGAACCGCTCTCAATGTGAAAACAATCTGTCAGTTGCAGTCGATAAGTGTATTCAGCGGCACACAGGAAACATAGTTACCTGAGGGAGTTCCATGAAGAGGTCGTGCAGGAAACTACCGATTCTATAGAAGGATCTTTGTCGAAAAAGTCGAATGGTTTCATTATAAGGGCCTGCGTCAGGTCCTGCACGTTCAGAACTTTGCTGATACACTAACGAAAATCATTAACAACCAAGATGCAGCATAGAAAAAGTACCAACATGCCATGAGGTATGACCACATTCCCCCCGCTACGATTTCCTGACGGTGAGCTGGATTATTGATAGTTTGTTTAAGCCCTTCCATCTGAAGATAATCGTCATTTGTGGTAGTCGCAGCCCAAACTCCTGCGAGTAGACCGGTCAGCGATCATAAGTCATGGTCGAACCTGAGGAGAATCACCTTCTCCATTGATCGCGCCAGAGATGTACGGCGACCACTGGAAAACTGTACGAGCCAGGCACAGGAACAACAGCAGGTATCCGTCCGGCTGACCATGTAGCACCCTCGCAAGCACCGACATTTGCGAAACTAATTGTGTGAAAGCTCGCAGAAGATTCAAAGCCATCGTGACAGTATCCCAGGCAATCGACGAGGATGAGTTGGGAGACAAGGATTGCTCGAGCTGTCTCTGGACCAAGGAATCGGAAAAAGTTGGCACATCTAACCGCGCCATAGCATGAAATGTATGGGCCGAATAGAATTTCTTGATAGCTTTATTGAGAGGAACCACGACCTTGTGTTCTGCGAGGTTCAAGGCGCGAGTGGCCACAGAGCACCCAAATCGGCCAGCTGCAACCCTAAACAGCAGATTTTTGTCCACTGCCCTCGTTTCCACCGCAGTTCGGACAATTTCCAGCAGTTTACCGGAATACCTAGATGACGTTGGTGAAAATGTAACATTTAGGAGCATGGATGCAAACCATAGGGAAACCGCAGGCACCAGAGAGCTGATCAAGCCTACGGAAACATATATGGCAAGGTAGAACCAACAGGAGCGAATGCTGGCCACATCTTTGATCATTCGCCTATCCAGAGGACTGGTTAAAAATCTGCTCGACTGAAAATAATCAAGGACACGCACCACACAAATGGCATAGTATCATAAGCCGAAAGCAGGCTTTCCATCCTCGAAGACCCTGGAATCTTTGCAAGCTTGGGATCCACCTCTTCATAAAGATCCCAGACGCCGAGCTTGACGTGTTTGACATTGGTCGTATCTGAAGGGTCAAAGGTGCCCTTTCTACGAGTGGTGCGTGAAGACCGTCCACCGCGACGACCGTACATCTTGGTGAAAGGAAGAGAGACGGTTCAAACCAATTTCGGAAATGCGCAGCAATGACTCGAGAACCGGCCTCTTGAATGAAAAAAGTGTGGAGGCGGTAGCGGACCACCGGGACGCGAAGCTCCATGAAGCTGAATTCGGATGACTTTGCACGTGATGACAATCAACGAGCCGTTGACCTCACCTCTGCTGCACTTCTTTCCCTGATTGCAACCAGCATCTCCGCTCTGATTTACGACCAGCTGAATGTCGGGAGCATTGAACGCTTTCGGAGACACCTCAATGCAGTCTCCCGGACTGTCAAACCCCGATATTTCTCTCGGTTCATTGGCATCTGGATTCTCAACACCGGCCAGACCTTCTCTCAGAGTTCCTTCCGCATCTTCAGAGACCACTGCTCCGTCTTCAGCCCCCATTTCCACGCCGTCGCCACCTACATTCTCCCGACGAAATGGTAGCATCTCTATCAGTCGTCAGCTCAGCGGATTACAAGACGAGGAACAAGATGGAGATCTCCTGGATACACCTGCGGCAGAGAAGCCCAGATGGGGCGATGCTCCCGAGACCCCAGTTGCCTCTCGAATGAAGCGGAACTCGAGACCGACGACAACTGGAAACAAAGGAGTTACTTTAACGCTCCGGGATCAGGAAAAGGTATGATTGCTTCAACATCGCCACATAGTCTGATGAATTATCCTAGCATATAGACAACCTAAAGAAAGAGAACTTCAACATTAAACTACGGGTCCACTTTCTAGAGGAGCGTCTTGCACAACTGGCTCCGGATCAGATGGATGCTGCCCTCAAACAAAACATCAACCTGAAAATCGAGGTGCAGTCTCGCGGAATGGAAATCAAGCGTCTCAAAAAGCTACTGCTCGAGCTGGAGCGCGAACTTGAACGACTTCAACGTGGTGCTGGATCTCGGGGACGCGAGAGAGAACTCGAAGAGAAGCTGGAAGAAAGGGACAGAGAATTGAGGGAATTGAGAAGACGACGAGTAAGTCAAGGTAGCGACGACGGAGCTCTGATGCAAGCAGAGGCTCGGAATGCAGAATTAGAGGATGAGCTGGAGAATGCTCGAGGACTATTGGAGGACAACATGGAGGAAATCGAGCGATTAAAAGAGATGGTCGAGAAGAGAGGGGACGACTCTATGATGAGCGAAGCAGGTGGTGACAGTCGCAAGGACCGTCTGAAGCGGAAGGTTGCAGAGCTCGAGGCGGACAACGAAGACCTGAGGCTTCACAATCAAGAGCAGGCTGAACTCATCGCACAAAAGGAGGACGAGAAGGGTGATTTGGCCGATGAAGTCGAAGCTTTACGGTTAGAGATTGAGGATCTGCAACGAAGACGGGAATTGGACTCGTTGGAGCGCAGCGAGAGTCGAGCCCAAATGCTTGAAGAGCAGGAAGAGCGGGAAGCGGTCGAAGATGACTTGAGTGCCCTCAAGGACAAGCTAGCTGCTGCGATGATCGAGCTTCAGCAGCGAGAAGATGACATCGAACTTAAAAATCAGGAGCTTGAGCACATGGTTTCTGAACATCGGCGTATCGTCGATGTTGTCGAGGACGAATGGAGAGGAGAAGTCGAAGAGGCCCGAGGACAGGTTGAAGAGCTACGAGACGTACGTTCATGTTTCATTCAAATGAGCTTCATATTCTAACATTGTTGTAGGTTCTTGCCGAACGTGAATCCGAGTCCAAGGAGCTACGGCTGAACATATCCGAGCTCGAGACAAATACCAACAACCTTCACGAAAAGTTCGAGACAGCACTAGGTCATCTAGAGCAAGAATCCGAAGAGAAGGATGCCCAGATCGAGTCCCTCAACCAGGCCATTGAAAAGTTGGGAGAACAGATCTATGTGCTCGAGGATGACAATGACCGCCTCAAGGAAGAGAGCGATCGACTGCGAGAAGATGAAGCTGCTGAACGAGAGCGACTTGAAGCACTTTCAGCCGCTCTGAAAGACGTGTGTACTTCGGAACCTAGTCCATTCTACAAGCTAACTGTTTACAGAAACTCGCATCACTAAAGGCTCAACTGGAAGAAATGACAGACATGTACGAAACATGTACCCAGGAGATCCATGCCCACCGGGAGCGACAGGAGCAGCTTGCACAGCACGTCGAAGACCTTTGCGAAGAAGTTCAACGAGAGCGAGAGGCGCGCGAAAGAATCGAAGCTGACCTAGATTCTGCTGAGAATGAGCATGATGCAGAAATGCGACGAGAGAGACGAACGATGGAAGCGAAAGAGTCAGCATTGCAAAGTGCCCTCAACGATCTGGCGCGAACTCAGTCTTTGCTCACCCAACGAGAAGCGGATCTCCAAGCAGTACAGACAGCATTACAGGGTCTAGAGGCCGAGTCGAGGAAGGCTGGTGAAACACATTCTACCGCCAGGTTCTCGCTACAATTGGAAGTCGACAGGCTGAAGAGAGATCTGGAGAGGCTTGAGGACGAGCTATCGCGCGCCAGGAAGGAGTTGGATGACAGAGATCACAAGGGTCGTGATCGCGATGGGGCGCTCGACAAATTGCATGCCGAGAACAGAGACCTTGCCAGTCAGCTAGCCGCTCAAACTCAAGCCCGATTAAACATCTCGGAGAAGCTGGATACCGTACAAGGAAGCCTCAAGACGGCCGAGAATGAAGTCGCGAACTTCAAGACCCGTGTCAGCGAATTGGAAGCTCGTTTGTCCAAGGACCAGCGCTCTCTATTGTCGGCCGAGAGTCAGTATCGGGATCAACTGACAGAGCGAAACACCTTGCTCTTAACAATCTACCAATACATGGACAAGATTCTTGGAGTCGACAAGACGCCGGTGAGTATTCCATTACTTTTCGTCATGTCGCTGGTCTGATCCTTGCAATAGAAGAAAGGTGGACAGGCAGAGACCAAACCCTTCACCAATTTCAGCGTATTCCACGATAACCTCATCACCCGTCTGAAAGCTCTCAGCCAAATTCAGCTCGATTTCGACAAGAAATGCAAAGACATCGAAGGGCGATTCGTCGAAAAATTGACAGATATGCGGAAACAGCTGGACAATCGCTGGAAGCAAATCGACAAGTTTGAGACGAGCGTCAAGGGTTATGCCGAGACAAAGGCTGCTTGGAAACGCAAGTTTAGTGCGAAGGAGGGTGAACTGGATGCTATCAAAGTGGGTACATTGGCCAAGGATTAGTTTTACATTTCTAACTCTTACATTTATAGACGTCAAACGCAGAGATGGCTGCCCAGCTAGCTGGTCTCAAGCGTCCCTGGTCAATCAGATCCAATGGAACTTCGGTCTCTGTCGACAAGGGCGGTCAACGCTGAGCGGCGGTTGAACAATGCCCAAAACCAGCTGTTAGCGACTGAGGAGAAAATATCCTCTATGAGCCAGAAGACTGCAGCTGCTGATGCCAAATGGGAAGCCAGGGTCAAGGAGTATGAGACGAGGCTTCGAGCAGCAGAGGAGAGAGTCAAGAGAGAGCGACAGGGAGGCAAGGAGAGAGTAGCCGAACTGGAGAACAACCTTAAGTAGGTCTTTTATTCCTCCCTTTTTTCGATCTAACGTGTTTTTCCATTATAGAAGCCTACAGAGACAATTGGAGATGGCTCAACGGCGAAACTCGCAGCTTGCCGATGTTGTTGAAATCAGCAAACCAGCTGGCTCAAATTCACCAGGGAGCTGGCCGGTAGTAATATTGACATGGTTTTTTTCGCTACTCTTGCTTTCGGAACTCATGTACTTCTAGAGCATGTATCAATTTTCTCATATACCCTAATCACAACAGGGTCTAGCAGTACTTACAGTTAATGTATGAATCTAATGATTTCTTTGGCATTCATTTTGGAGGTTAAATGGAGTTTTATTTCCAGAGTGGTGGTGCCTATGGTTAGTCCCTAGACCATAATACATGCTACGACTTCGAGGCTTGTATCGGGTGGTGCAGCTAATGAAGTTTCATCCTTCTTGGGTGGCGGAGGCTTCCCCTGGATCTGGTCCAAAGCCTCCCAAAGATTACTGGGCACCTTGCGATGCCATTAGCTTTCGGTCTTCCTCCAACAGCTCTCCAGATGAGCCTTGTTCTTCTTAATGTACTCTTGCTCCTCCTTGTACTGCTGTTGTGCCTCCTGGCGCTTTTGCTCAAGGTACGTCAGAGGAATCGGCGGTCGAGACTAGAGCCGAGAATGAAAAACAAAACTACAGTTGAAAGGAGGAGACGTACAAGAGGAGTCTGAGACCCGGTGACCGTCGAGAACCAAGTGGACGTAGCCATTCCGCCCTTGTGTTTCTTCTCCCATTCTTCCACATACTTTCTCTTGCCCTCTGCTTCAGTCTTGGCGTATTCCAAGGCGATATCCTTGCCTTGATACGCAGGTCATAATAGGTCGAACGTCTGCCGGCTTGTATATCGCAATGGCTGGAGAAAATTGTTAGGTCAAAGGACCAAGATAGAAGCGATATTTACATTCAAGGAAGGGGATCAGAGAAATGAGACCAGCGTCTTTGGGGTCGCCCTTCCACTTTGGCACGACAATGGCATTTTCGGGGTGAGTGCGAACATGATCTGCGACGGTGTCGAGCACTACAACTTTTGATAAATCGCGGTTTAAATATGAAAGATCCTGGATTATTTTAGCCTGGACGACAAAGAAGCTGGGAGAATAGTACCTTGACGATTAACCCGTTTATTGAACGAGTGGATTCGCGGAATAGTCTGTGACTTATGAAGAAATTGTAACGGTCGAGCTGTTCGAGAATGGGAGCAGCAGTCTGTCGACTCGGTCAGAAGGTATCAAGCGTCAATGATGATGTCGACATACGTATGAGTGTTGGGTCGTAAATATCACGACTTCATAAAACTGTGAGATATAAGCAAGGAAATAGTCCACGCCAGGACGTTTGGCTGTTCTCCAGCCATGTTGACGCTGTAAAAAGGTTCAGCTGCAGCCCAAAGATACCGAAGGCCCTGATACATACGTCCCACGTTGACCCCACAAGTAAATCGTCCATTTCTATTAACAATGTGTACGGTTTGCCATGCGGTGGTGGATAAGGCGGTGGAAGCAGCTCCGACCACTTGTGGACCGCTAAAATACTGCGGGGTTTCAGCTAACAGAAAGAAGAGATTCTTCATGGACTCTCACCTCCGATATATCAGCATACCGCATCTTTGTCCGGGCCCAGCGACCAGATGGTGCATTTTCAAGGGTCTGTGCAGAACGCGTCAGTAAAGTTTCTGTGTGAAGAAAGCTTATAACGGACCAGCTTTTTCTGCTTCAGCTCTTCGGGTTCCCATTCCCTGCCCATATATGCAGTATGACCAATGAAACCAAGCGCGAATACCGCCATGAATATGCGACCCATATTTCGCCTTTGCTGGTCGGTGGAAGATAGGGGTGTCCTTGGAGGACCGAGCTCCAGTTCTCTGACCAAGTTCCTCGGGTTCCGGAGGAGAGAAATCCAGGCTTGGTACGTTGCTCATTCGTACAGGCTCTGGGACGGGTTCTGGTTCAACTGACGGCTCTGCGAAAGGCTCTGGCTTTGGCGGTTCTGGTGGCTGCTCTTCTTTGCGGGGAGGCCGGTTTCGTACCTTGGCCATGCCTCGGACGAGCATTTGGCGAGCCACTGGCCTCGTAAGGACCGCAAACATGCTGGGAGCGGTGGCCGAAAAAATTTCGGAAAGAAAGGTGAAGTTTGGTCTTGTTGTGACCTCGTTTCATCTTTCTTTCAAGTACCTTCATCTTTGTCTCCAATGGCTGTGGCTTGTTGTGGTGATTCTTCAGATCACTCAGACGCGCAAGCCTCTTTCCGACCTTCGAGCAATCTCGATTTCTACGCCCACGACCACTGCTGCCTTCCGTTATCGAGACTTCGCCCGTAGTCACTCACTCGAGTTGGACAGGGAAATCTACTCATGAATCCTCCTACAGTCTCAATGAATTGAAAATACACCTAAAAAGGTCAGTACTTCACCATAGACAGCTTCTATTGACAATCTTCTTCTAGTCCTAGCCAGTCCCCCCGAATCATTCAGCAAACAAATACCTTGTCTTCATTGAGTTGCAGGAAGCATTTAGATGCTTTACCTAGAGAGATGCGGTCTACGGTACGCCATTCCAAGACAGAAAAGCAGTTTGGTTCATCTGTTTCTAGTGTCTTTTACTTCGGAAAATCAATTTTTATCCAATGCATACCATTGCAGCCGCACGAGCATGCTCACGCAGAATTGGCCTTCCAAATCCGCTATATCTGCATGAATCAAGATCCCTCCAACAATATCGGCTGTGTAACGCTTCTTGCCAGTGCGCGTGAGCAAATTTTGCATGCCTTCATTCCTCAATTAAATAGTCGTGACAGGCTGCACCAATACTGCGAATGCAGTTGCATTAGAACCAGACAACACCCTGGCACATTACACTTACGGCGAAGAAACTCTACCCACCTTCATCGTCGAATGCGGGGGCTCGCAGTCGTATCCGAAATTACTGGAGAAGGCCGATAATTAGGTCGGTTTATCAAATTCATGTTCACGGTTTACTGTACTGTTAACACACAAGATTATAGACTGTCCAGGCTGTCCTGATCATCAAGATATACAAGGATACCAGGCGTGTTGTAATGGAGTTGTAGAGTCGAGCCAATAATGCTGAAGGGAGGTCTTTACATGGGGACAGCGTGGAATTCGACAAGACACGGAATTGGAGCCATTCTGCATTCCATGGACTTTCCTATTTAAGCCAGGGCGTGTGCCAAACTGGTTTGTCGGCCAACCTCATCATCCCTGCCAGTGCCGATCAAATGCAAATGTGGTCGGTAAAATTGTTTTCATACATGAGTTTTGAAACACTGCTTTGACATATTAAGCCATCTGAAGACTGTTAACTTCCCACCTTGATCGTCGTGCAGACTGAGAAAACGGGTCTTTCACTGTCATCTCAGGCCGTCATGGCAGTACAATTCCGGCGAAGCATACGGCAGACTGTATTGCGCCCTATTCTTGCGCAGCTCATGCTTCCACGGATGAATCTCTGCAAAAAATGCTTCAGCATACGGATAGTTGACAAAGGAGAGCGAGAAGATCAGACACCAAGGTGGAAGATTCTTCTCGGAACAAAAAGGTTGCCTCAGAGTGAGCCGCAACCGAGATCAAAGACAAAAGCGCAACTTCGAAGATGGTCGGGGAAGATTTCATTTGAAATGGTCCTCAGACAAAGAACCAACCCAGTGATCCATCCGATCCATCTAAAAATCGCGAATATGAAATTTGAAGGGGTGTCAGGGAAAAGAATGAATCAGCGAGGACAAAATAATAGCTCCGAACCCCGCTATATAGCCACATTGTATTGCTGAATTATTGAAAATCGTCGTTCGAGTTGGTTGGTGGTCGAGTTTGAAAGAGTCGAATGGTCGGTGAGCGCAAGCGCAAGCGGCTCGCGCGCATGAGCCAGCTGAAGAGTCACCAAACAAGCCACAGCCATTGTAGCCAAAGATGACGGAGAAGAGATCCCGATTCGGGCTGCAGTGTCCATCTAGAACTGCTGAGGTCCTTGGTAGGTAGGTAGAGTTGAATCCATGATGAATGAGCCACGACAATGGCGGGCACCAGGTTGCAAGAGAGTGAGAAGAATGGATGTATGTATTTCATGATTTCATCTACCGAGGATTTCCAGACGGAGTTTGTACGCATATCCGGATCATTCTATGTATCCTCTAAACCGGAGAAAACAGATTCCTTGGTGCTATTGAAAATCTGAATGTTAGATTAGGTGGAATGGCAAGATTAAACTGACGGGTAGGGTGGTGGCACGAGCAGAGCGAATTGCTCCTCATTGTGTTGTCGAGCGGCCTCAGCGGATTGCTCTGCCCTAGATATCTCACATAACTGGTGAAACTCTTGTCCCGTGGCATAGATTGTCTTTAGGATGACGACGGGTATGTTCCAGACGAACCAGAACTTGTCGCCGTCAGGAGTAATGTTAGGCGGGAATGTGAATCCGTACTTGACGGCTTTGGCACAGATCATGGCCATTGTTGGGGTGAGAATGGCTACCAACACTGATAGACAAAGAGAATAACTAGGCCAGAGACGTCGAGCTGGTGTAAAATAAATGGATGAGCCAGATGTGAATAATAATTGCAATCGATATTCCGACTAACCTTCAAGCACCAAGAATGCCAATGCGATTGCCGTGCTCTCGACAATGAGATCAATGTAGACAGAGTTTGCGAGCGTCAGCCCAGCCAGTAGCATTGTGACCATGACGGACATGGCAGAGACAAAATCAAACCATTTGTCGGTATTGTCCAAGAAAAGAAGAAGAAAATTTATAGTCGTAGGCATGAATAAAAGGAAAGAGTAAAAGTATTCCTTGACTGCCATGGTGTCAGGAGCAAAGTGGGACGGAGAGCACAGCCACGCTTGGTTATTTAAATCCAGATCAACTTCCCACCTTGATCGTCATGCAGACTGAGAAAACGTATCATTTCACTGTCAATGGGAGTAGACCGACGAAGTATACGGTTATTGCGCCTATTCACGACATCTGAATCAGACCGTGCTTCGCCATCGCGCTGCCACTCTGGCGCACCTCATGCTTTTATGTACCGCGACCAAGATGAATCTCTGCAAAAAATGCTTCAGCATACATTCATACGAAGAGTTGGTAAAGGAGAGTGAGAAGATCAGATACCGTTGTAAGATTCTTCTCAGAACTGGCATAAAAGACAGCTCTCAGAGTCTAATTAAAAGTGCATCATGGTAGAAAGCAAGAACACGAAAGAATGCAAGAAAGAAGGATGGATGAAAGGAATCTCTGTTACCTTGATGATCTGGATCTGCGCGCAAAACAAGCATTGAACGAGTTGGAGACTGGAGAGGCGAAGCTCAGTTTGATTCAAACACAAGAAAGTCGGAAACCAAAAAAAAAAAATCAGATACCGTTGTAAAACGACTTCATGACCAGACCATTGAATGGAAGGCTCAGAGTCTAATTAAAAATCCATCATATCGGGACAAGGGAAATGGAGGGGCGATAACCAAGTCGGGCAACTTACATTTACTGAAGGAATATGAGGACGACGACGACGACGCCAATTCTCGAATCCAAGAGGTCCTGTTCAACATCGGTTAGCCCAAATTCGAGAAACAAAAAAGCGCAGACGAAGAAAAGGAAATGAATCAGATACCGTTGTAAATTCGACTTCATATCGACAACTATTGAATAGCAGCGTTCAGAGTCTAATTAAAAATCCATCATGTCGTCTTTCTCCATTGTGGATTTGAGAATCCATGGTGTAGAGAGAAAAGCGAAAGAAAAAAGACAACGCCAATATGAGCGACTTACATGACCGCGTCAGAATGATGCATTGCAGCGACGGACGCTCGTAGAACGTGGAAGCTGCTGGTGGTATTTTTTAAACCTGCTGGTCGTCAGTTCAGGTGGAGAGAGAGAGAGAAAGATGCATACAGTAATCATACCAGACATCGACGTGCTTGTCTAGGGTTCAGCTATTCATTCCGTGAACCAATCTCGAAGGAAAGCGCCGTGAACAGCTGGACATGGTCGTCGACGAAAGGAATGGTGAGAGCGAAGAGCAAATTTTTATGCTTGTTTGTACATGCTTGGTTCTCCTGGCATTCAGCGTCAAAGTTCCTCAAAGTCTCTCCTAGGACGGCCGCCAGCTAAAAAGCGCCTGTCAACTGCCGAGGACCTCCAACGGCCTTCTATTCGAGGGTGAATATCAGAAAGAGGATCACAGGTTCAGATTTTCCGAATGAAACGGGACCCGCGGCCAGCTAACGAGTTCTTTTCCCGCCAAAAAGAGATAACGCATTCAAGTTGTTCCGTGTTCACCGATATCGGTGCGATTGTTATTAGTCTCTACTATGTAATACAAAAACAAAAAGACAAGGAATTCCGCAAATTGAATTGAATGAGTGCGAAAGCGCCAATAGAATGGAATCAAACGGAACTCGGCTGAGCGATCGCCCAAACCTCTGTCACTGAATCCAAAACCCACATCCTATGGGACAAGAAGACAATATGTGTCAACGACGGACACGCTCGACCCCAGTCTCCCGTGAGAGCTAATTCCTCCTCGGCAGTAGATTGCACAAAGCCAGCAATGGCAGTGGGCGAAAGGTCGAGATGGCTCAAATGGTGAAAAGAGCTCAGGACAGAGGAAAGCCCGGTCAAAAGTCTCTATTCCTTCCCAAAAAGATAGTCAGAAACTACCAACGACAGATCGAACGAGCAAGGTTCTTACCGTCCCAGCTAGCGCAAAATGCAGGGTGTGACGCAAAGCAAGCCTTATACGAAGCCTGAAAATCGTAGGAAGATACTCTGCGATATTTCGCAAAAGCACTGGTCGGATGGACATTCCTGATAAATCAAGGAAGCGAATGGGCAGGCTTGTGTTGGTGAACCGAGGGAGATTTTCCCGATTAATATCAGAATCCTGCCCAATGAGATGAAGAGTTTGAACCGGGCGCCCGGGAAGGAGGGAGGCTGCTGTTTCGCTTGAACCCCGGAAGATGGAGAGTTTCGGAAGCGCAGTTTCTGGGACGACCAGGGCTGACCTGTGGTCAACCAATCGAAGCTGTTGCAACTCTGGAAGAGTCACGAGAAAAGCGCGCAATATGTTCGTATATTGAGGCCCATTCTTGGACCATTCTGCGCCAAGGGCACAATATTGCAGCTGTGAAAGATGACAGCCGTAGATTATCCGTTCAATTGCATGCAAGGGACCCGACTCGGGGGTCGCTACAACATTGACCGGCCCAAGAAAAAGGTCGAGCGAGATGAGAAAGGACAGACTTCGAAGTGCGTCAGCCAATTTGGCAGTCGCAGGAGCAAGATGATAATGAGAAGGAGGCGACTCTGAGTCGGTTTGCCATCGAACATGGAGCTTTTTGATTGTTTCAACCAGATGAGGGCGTCGAAGGATAGATTGACAACAATGAAAAGTTCGCATTGGCATTGGTGAAGCTGAAGAAAGAACATCTTTGATGTTAATCGACGAGTAGAGGATTCGCTCTGCGACTGCATTATAATGAGTCGATACTCGTGCCACTGTGCTGAGAGCCGTTGAGTCGAGCTCATCGAATATCGATTCAAGGGTCTCGTTGGGTAACGACTTGCCAGAACTCTCGGACATGGCTGGATAAAGACGCGTCCCTGGGCCCGAAAATCGTATTTATATATCGGAGAATCTACGGATTGATGAGAACGTGGACAGAAGATAGAGAGCAGATAGTTGCCTGATCAGCATCGGAATGCGGACAAATGGACTGGATCAACTGACGCACAGAGGCCTGACATGAACAGATGGTGAAAACGTTTAGAAAAGGGGGGGTCAGGCGAAAGAGATGGCGGAGAAATTTCTGATAGTGATGTACAATACAATACAAGGCAGCGAGGAATAATAATAAAAAGGATCTCTATGCACCGAAACCATACAGCGTACGACCTGATCGCTTGAGAGCGTAGACGACGTCGAGGGCGGTGACAGTTTTGCGCTTGGCGTGTTCTGTGTATGTTACAGAATCGCGGATGACCTGGGAACAATGAGATTCAGAATGTGAAATCAGACAAAGGCGACTCACATTTTCGAGGAAAATCTTCAAGACACCACGGGTCTCCTCGTAAATGAGGCCAGAGATACGCTTAACACCACCACGACGTGCGAGACGACGAATAGCGGGCTTTGTGATACCTGAAACCAAATGAATATACAAGACTTGAAGAAAAGAACAAGTCTGCTCACCCTGAATGTTGTCACGAAGAATCTTACGGTGACGCTTGGCTCCACCCTTTCCGAGTCCCTGCAGAATGGTTTAGGATTGGGAACCTTAAGCTGAAGAGAAACAAACCTTGCCGCCTTTTCCGCGTCCAGACATTGTTGATGAATATAAAAGTGGGGGTGAGTGGTAGTTGGTGGGAGTTGGTGGGAGTTGAAGATGAAAGCTACCGTTCACGTCAGCCGCCTTTATAGTCGCCTATTTTGTGGCTGTGCACATTTCTTTGTTGACTGTCACGCGGTTAAACAAGCTTTGTTGACCATCACGTGGGCTTCGCGACGCGCTGCTATATATAGAGTTCGCTCGGTTGCATAACCTCACCTTCACCCACTACCACCACCACCACAACAACAAATCTTACAATGGCCCGTACCAAACAAACTGCTCGCAAGTCTACTGGAGGTTCGTTGGCTTCGTTCTCTTGTTCTTCATTTTTATTGACGACCTTTTTCAGGCAAAGCTCCTCGTAAACAGCTCGCTGCCAAGTCTTCAGCTCGTAAGACTGCTGTACGTTTCTCGTCTTCGTTATTCTTTCTCCTTTCTCATTTCTTTTCTATAGGCCGCTGCTGGTGGTGTCAAGAAGCCCCATCGTTTCAGGCCTGGAACTGTCGCTCTCCGAGAAATCAGACGTTACCAGAAATCCACTGAGCTCCTGATTCGCAAGCTCCCTTTCCAACGTCTTGTTCGTGAAATCGCTCAGGACTTCAAGGCTCGTCGACTTGCTCTTTCTTTCTCAAATGCCACTTATTCTTTTTTTCTTCAGACCGACTTGCGATTCCAGTCTTCCGCCGTTATGGCTCTTCAGGAAGCCGCTGAAGCATACCTTGTTTCGTTGTTCGAGGACACGAACTTGGCTGCCATTCACGCAAAGCGTGTCACCATTCAACCAAAAGACTTGGCTTTGGCCAGGAGACTTCGTGGAGAGCGCTCATAGATTCTCGTCTTCCTCTTTTTTATTCTCGCAATTGTACTGTAACTGTAACACATACTACCTTAGCACCATTTCCGTGAGTTTCGTCTATAGACACCCTGGAACTCAGATATATTTTGGTCACTCATCCTTGTGATAAGAAATTCAACTAAGCTTAAATTCAAATGGCTGGTATGACATCTGGCTCTTCGTATTCTGGTTTTGGTGGTAGCGCATTCCGCAGAGTGTTCCACATCTTCATTCCGCCATAGTAATAGGCTACTCCAAATGCTGCGCCACCCAGATGAGCCCAATGATCCAGCATCCTGAAAGTTCGTAAGCGGAGAAGCCGTAAAGAGGATAAAATACTCACTTCCAACCGCGTAAGATACCAATCATATCCATAAGGAGGAGACCACCGACACCCCACTGGATATCGATGGGATAAGAAGGCGGGATAATGAGCGCGATTTTCGACTCCGGGAAAGCCAACGCTGTCATTGTTACGCAGCCATAAATGGCGCCTGATGCACCTAGACTGGGTCGGATGGCTGTTGTGACTGCTGTAGCAGTCGTAGAAGTCGTAGCAGAAGCAGAAGCAGCGGCAACAGCAGCCGACCAAGTCTCTGGTTTAGCTGGCAGCGCACCGGCGGACGATAATTGTTTGACGACTTGTGGATATTTGAACTTGGCTGTTACAACTTGTGATACCAGCGAGGAGAAGGTACCAGCTGCAACGAATTCACAAGATGAATGTAGGGACTGGAAGGGACCGACCTGATAGGAAGAACGCCAAGAAATGCCAGCTATTCGTGGACTCAGCACGACCACCTGTATGCGTCTGTTCTCTCATCAAGTATGAACTGGCAGCGGAACCTGGTGAACATGTCAGGATATCTTCGGGGAATGTCAACGAATCGTACCAAAGCCTTCCAAAGCGAGACAATTGAGGAGAAGATGGAAGATTCCCTTGTGACTGGAAAAGATAAGTCGCGGTTCATCGAGCCCAATGCAACATACCTGAAAACTGATGTGACCATCGTGTAAGACAGTCCAGATAAAGGATGGTGCAAGAAATGGCGTCGCATGACTGGGTCAAGATTGTGAAATTTCCATGCGACCCATACGCCCATATTCAGAAAGACAATCTTCCAGCACAATCTCTTTCCATGTCCAGCGTCTGCGTAAGGTTGGAATGCTTGTACATAGGCATAAGCCAAATATGGACGGACGAGGCCGGGGATCCATTGAGCTTCTTTGGCGACATAGGCGTAACCTGCCCTCAGGTCCTAATGGAATTGTATGAACGCTAGTACGAGACATTGAATCGTGAGGGATGGATTCGGGAGAAGCGCTCACTTTGACCAAGTTGGCTTGCTCGAATCGACGCAGCTTTGCACTGGACGAGACTTCTGATTCGGACAGGTCTCCGGACGATATGGCCAGCTGTTTACAGCGTTCGGTGTCCAAATTCGTTCGAAAGGCTGCATAGCTGAACACTAGAGCCGAGCCAAATACGAAGAACTGAATCGTTATGAGACTTTGGAGAGAGATAGACTAGCTAGACGCGTACTAGAACATGATTCTTAACCGAAGGCTTGCCAATTTTTTCTGCAAACGCAGGTGCTGGTGGGTCAAGCTGAGCTGGCCGAAATGCTCGCAAGGATGAAGAGAAGGACCTAGAGCAACATGGGAAAGGTCGAATTACTAGAAACTGGCGTCTTGAGAGCGCAGTCCTTAACATGAAGGGTCCGGGAGAGAAAAATGCGTCACATAAGAAACGGTGATGACAGTTCTTTGCTTGCGCAATGTCGTCGACAGCCTTGTTGGTCAATCTGGGCGAAGATTCAGAACAAGTCGTCGATGCAGATGAAGAAGTCGGTTTCCATTTCGCTTTCGTGGCCACAGAAGCTAACACGACCTAGGTCTTTTTACTTTACACAGACCTTCAGGCGTCATCTTCCATCATCATCGAGTACAACAGAATTTCGTGGACTGGGGCATCTGGATTCGAAAAAAGACATTATCGAACTCTCTTTTGAAATAAAATCGCCGGTCAAAAAGAACAAGAAACAGCAGGATAAGAATATCGAGATCCAACTAGCCCAGGACAAGACTGGTTTGCGCTCTCGCAAAGGAGACACGGGAAGTGTTATCTGGAAAGCAAGGTGATCACCGCAAGCAAAAAATCAAGACGATGCGCTCATTTCAGAAGCATCGATTTTGCCCAACTCGTTTTACAGCAGGCCCATTTCCCAGCCCAAAACCAGCTGTTCGATTACTCCAATTTGGACAAGATTCACTTGTTGGAGCTTGGGTTAGTCTCGTTCATGTCCCAGAACAGAATTTCTAATGCTTCCACAGTGCCGGAACCGGCCTTTTGAGTATTGTTCTGTCTCCTTTTGTGGCTCGGTACACTGTAACGGATATTGCTGCATTGATGCCGCTCATTCGCAAAAATATCACCCTCAATGCATCGTCCAGTATCTCCAAGATACAGGCTGAAGAGCTCGATTGGCTGGTTTTTCAAGCGACGCCACAGAACATGCGTCCGCAAGCATTTAATTTCACATCGGCAGATATTCTTCTCGTGGTAGATTGCATTTATCATCCAGCGCTTCTTCCGGCCCTCGTCGAGACAATCGATTTCCTTACAGTCCCGGACAGGACGACTGTTCTGGTGGTGGTCGAATTACGCGCCGAGGATGTCATTCGGACATTTTTGGAGCTTTGGTTGAGCAAACCCGGATGGCAGATTTGGAGATTAGGGCGTCAAGGAGCGCTCCCCAGGCCTTATGTTATGTGGGCTGGGATAAAGAAGAGCGCAGATCTGGTGCCGTGAAACTGAATCTGGCTTATTGGGCTTGCCTTTTCGGTATTCGTGGAAATCAGCAAAATCGAAAAACCAATTCGACGAAGCCTATACTTTTTTTCTTCATCTTTACCATCATGGCTCGAACGAATCACACTGCCCGAAAGTCGACTGGAGGTCAGAACTGTTCTTTGCTTGTTGGAATCTATTTAACCTTTTTTCAGGCAAACACTTTGCACGCAAAACAACAGGTGGCAAGGGCATTAACGCCAGTAAGTTCAGTCATATTATCCGCCTTCATCATTCATTAATATGTATGTCTCTAGTCAAAACTCCCGCCACTCGAAGCGGTAGGTAGACAGCTCATCAGACCCGATTATTGACCAATGCCTTTCAGGCCCTCCAAGAGAGATGGCCATAATGTCGGGCCCCATGATCTACTACGTCGGTGGGCAGAGAAAGAAACGCTTCCGCCCTGGGACCGTCGCTCTTCGTGAAATCAGAAGATACCAACGCTCTGCCGAAAATTTGATCCAGAAACTCCCTTTTCAACGCTTGGTTCGAGAAATTGCCCAGGGATATATGGTACGTGGATACTTCTACTTTCTTTTTGCCAAATTTGATGATTGTCTTCAGCGAGACATCCGTTTTCAGTCGAGCGCTTTGCAGGCCCTTCAGACTGCAAGTGAAGATTACTTGGTTCACCTTTTCGAGGATACTCAGCTTTGCGCCTTGCATGGAAAAAGAGTCACGATCCAAATTAAGGACATGCAGCTAGCGAGAAGACTCAGAGGCGAGCCAGCTTATTAGGTGAGCTCTTTCTATCGTCACCCTTCTGCCTTGTCATGACCCCAAGCTTTCAGCTTCCGGCAGTCAGTATAATCATTGACAGTGTGTAGAAATAATCTGTCGTGTTGTAATCAAGTTTTAGTTCAAATCGAAAGATTTATTCGCTTGGACTTGGTCGATGAAGATAGTAGTGTGCACATGATTGAGATCATATCTCGCGTCTTGTCTCTCGCCATCATGGGTCATTTAATAACTCTGGCGACGTGAGTAGCTCTTCGCAAATGCAGGCGACTAGTTTAACCCTTATTCCAGATGGTTTGCGAAGCCGATCCTTGTCCACGATTCCTGCTGACAATCTACCAGTTCGCTGAATCAATGGGCGCTGGATTTCGAGGTTGGCAGCCCATCACTGTCGCAAAAGGCCCTCTTCACAGACACAAATAGGGAAACCTGGAAAGGATTATGGCTAGTATCACCATCGCGAAGAGCAGAGGAGCTACGCTGCGCGTTGGTCCAGAACTTGAAATCCCGCATGTCCCCTTTTTGGTTCCTCGATATCACCGTTAACAGTATTCCGATAGCGGTTATGGTTGTCTTGACCATTTCTTAGAAGGTCCAGCACATTGTTTCGGCTCCTTTGACTCCCATAATGACCTGTTCCAGGCGATACTGTTCTGCATTCATGGGAGGTTCTCGCCAAGATTTTAGAATCCGACGCGACGATGGGCATTGTCTGTGATATCGGAATGTAATTTCTTCTTCTTCTTCTTCTTCTTCTGCTCTCCAGAATCATTAACAGTTGTTCTTCCAGGCCCGTCGTGCACAAGAATGTCATCTACAATTGTCGCGTTATCGTCCATGACCGCAAGATATTGCTTATTCGCCCCAAGATGTGGATGGCCAACGATGGAAACTATCGGGAGCTTCGTTATTTCACGCCCTGGGCCAAGCATCGGCAATGGGAGGACCATTATCTTCCTCGAATGATCCAAGCAATAACTAAACAGGTGTGCTTTATCTCCAGTGACCAAAGGATGTCTGAACTCAACTTTTTGTAGACAAAGGTCACTTTTGGGGATGCGGTCGTCTCAACGACAGATACTTGTATCGGCGTAGAGCTTTGCGAAGAGCTTTTTACCCCTGCAAGGTCTGTTGTGTGTCTTTTCTTATCGCGTGGTCTCATTGACCTTTTCTATCAGCCCTCACATTCTTATGGGTCTCGATGGTGTCGAGATATTCACGAATTCCAGCGGTAGTCACCACGAGCTTCGCAAGCTATACACCCGTGTAGAACTCATCAAGGAGGCCACTTTGAAGGTCCGTCTGTCGAAAGTCCCACTGACCTTTCTTTACTGAGACTTTTATTTCAGCTCGGCGGTATTTACCTTTATGCGAACCAGCAAGGATGCGACGGGGATCGACTTTACTATGACGGTTGTGCAATGATCGTCGTAAATGGTCGTGTCGTCGCCCAAGGATCACAGTTCTCCTTGAACGACGTAGAGGTCGTCAGTGCCACTATAGACATAGAGGACGTTCGGGCCCATCGCGCCAAAAGCAGTAGAAGCATGCAGGCAGCAGCAGCAGAAAGATACCATCGGGTCGAGGTATCATTCCCTTTGTCCAGTGCAGAGTTCGACCCAGTGCGAGAAGAAGATTTGGCTGGGCTGCTATCATCTCGAACATTTGAGGTCAGATATCACAAACCAGAGGAAGAGATAGCGTGAGTTTCGCTCTTATTGCTTTGATATCTCGCTGACGCTCCGATAGTTTAGGCCCTGCTTGCTGGTTATGGGACTACCTCCGTCGATCTCGTACCCAAGGATACTTCCTCCCTCTGAGCGGTGGTATCGACAGTTGTGCTACCGCTGTTATCGTGCATTCCATGTGCAGGTTAGTCGCTGAAGCAGCTCAACGAGGCGGTAAGGTATGACATTCTGTTCCAACTCAGTCTGATACATGTTTTCCAGACCAGCTAGTCATCGCTGATGCCCGGCGAATTGCAGGATTTCCAGAAGATTCTGATTACATCCCTTCGGATCCCAGAGACTTTGCTAGCAAGATATTCCATACCTCTTTTATGGGGACCGTCAACTCCAGCACGGATACTCGTAGACGTGCTAAAGAGCTGTCAGAGGCTATCGGAAGGTACCTTTTCCTGATCGATACAATGTTCTAGGCTGACATTCGCTGCAGTTATCATGTCGATCTGAATATGGACACGGTCGTGACCTCTGTGATCAACCTTTTCGCTCTGGTCACCAAGAAACCTGCAGAGGAGCCACGACCGCCACGGTTCCGGGCTCATGGAGGTAGCAATGCTGAAAATCTGGCTTTACAGAACATACAGGTATTTTAGCGATAATACAGCACTGTTGAAACTAACACATGTTCAGGCTCGACTTAGAATGGTCCTAGCGTACATGTTTGCTCAGCTATTGCCTTGGGTTAGAGGCAGATATGGCGGCCTTCTTGTGTTGGGCAGTGCAAATGTCGACGAAAGGTTCGTTGATTTCTATGCAACACTCGAGGATGTAACCTGCCTTCTAGTCTTCGTGGTTACTTGACCAAGTATGACTGTTCTTCAGGTTCGTCCTCGTCGAAGCTCGCCTTGCTCGTTTGACTGAACGAACTATCAGCCGATATCAATCCTATCGGAGGGATCAGTAAAACAGGATCTGAAAAAGTTCATTGCTTTCGCTCAGGACAAATTCGACCTGCCTATACTTGCAAGGTATGCTCTTGGCGTTGTCTTTGATCCTGATTCTCAAATTTGGCAGTTTTTTGGACGCTGTACCGACCGCGGAACTTGAACCTATCACGGAGACGTATGTGCAGAGTGACGAGGTACATTACATTCCTCATATTAGAGACCATACTCATTCTCATCCAGGCTGATATGGGTATGACCTACGACGAGCTCTCGGTATTCGGGCGGATCCGCAAGATCGAGAAATGTGGACCGTACAGCATGTTCACCAAACTCGTACATGAATGGGGATCCTTCCTTTCTCCTCTTCAAGTATGTAGTTTGCATTTCTCCTTCCCGAACACTGCTGACAGTTGCCACTGCAGATCGCAGAGAAAGTGAAGCTCTTCTTCTTCGAACATGCAAGGAATAGACATAAGATGACCACTTTAACACCGTCATATCATGCTGTACGCTATATCTCGGTCGTTTCCTTCTTGTTACTGACAGTCATGACAGGAATCTTACAGTCCCGACGATAACCGTAGGTCAAAAGCAGTTACCATCTTCTCAGACTAATTTCTCTCAAGGATTCGACTTGAGGCCCTTCCTCTATCCCTCCAGGTTTCCCTGGCAGTTTAAGAAGATCGATACGGTGGCGGCCTCTTTGCCTGACAGGTCGGCTAGCAAATCGAAAGTAGACTGAAAGAAGGTGTAAGACAAGATGTACTCAATTGACAGATATCAATGCTCCAGCTTTGTCTCTATTTGATGGTCGGTAGGCACTCGCGGGAGCGGCAGCAATGGAAATCGTGGTAGGTGGGACCGAGGTGATAAGTGGAGACTTGAGGCAACATAGGCCAATTAGCAATCTGGAGTGCTAAGCTGTCATGTCTCGTGCCGTATTCCTCTGTTCCTTCTCTACCTGTTGCTCTGTGCTGGCACGGCCTCTGTTGCGGAATGCGCTCTAGTGAGCGCACCGGCTGGAAACCCCGGTTTCTCAAGTCTCGCCTGCTTCCAGGTCGTGTCTCTAGTGCCCAAAATCAACCCTTTCACTCGCTTGAATCGCCCCAGACTCGTCGGTAGGCCTTTGGATCATCGATGCAACCTCATCGTTGACAGACAGTTCAACAGATTCTCCCGCCTAGAGCGGCGCGACGGGACTGATCCTCAAACATCTATCAGTCTCTCTTCTTCCTGTACTGCAGATCTTTCCAGTAACGGTCTTGAAAATCCAACTTCAGGTCAGCTAGTTGTACAAGTCGACGCGAATGAGCTCATGATCATTCGGGGCAATCAGCTTCTTTGACCTCTTTGAATAACTTCATCAACTATTGCGCCAGTACATCTCTCCCGCTTTCCACCGGAGATCCTAACGCCAGACAAGCCGCATGCTCCCCGATTCCGATTGGTCTTCTGCCGTCTCCAGAAAACATCCCTTCTGCGAAGTTTTCTTTTCCGACCAATGGCGTAGTCATACCGGAGGGTACATTGTTCAATGTGACACTGAAACTGCGGAATTTCGCCATTGGTGATATCGCGACAGCAACATACATCTCGGTCCCTCAGCAGCTTAATGCTGAAGGGAAAATCATCGGCCATGCTCATGTTGTCATCGAGCTACTCCAGTCTCTCAACCAGACGAACGCCACTAATCCGAATCAGTTCGCGCTTTGGAGAACATTGTCTGCTCAGACCGGTCAATCAGATACAGTCTCTTTTGTTACAGGAGGTGTTGCCGGTGGGCTCCCAGAAGGCTTTTACAGATTGTCCGCTACCCTCAGTTCTACGAGTCGACAACCTATTGTCGTCTCGGTGTCACAACATGGAGCTATAAACGACGCTGTCTATGTAAGCCCTTGTGATCGAAGTCAGTCCTTTTGGTGACATCTTTCAGTTCACGGTGTCCTCCAACACCAGCGTCGTTTCTTCAGCAGCCGCGAGTGTGGCCAAGAATACAACGGAGCAAACCGATACTTCGGTACTTCCTGATCCTCTCGGCCTGCAAACGTCTAGCACACTAGACAGCGCTTTGATTGTGAACAACTCGGCTCCTGCTTCGACTGACGGGGAAATTAGGACGTCGAAGAACAACTTTATAAACTTTTGTGCTCAGTTTCCCTCTGTTCCTCTGTGGAGCGGGATCGATGGAACTTCGTCGAGCTACAATCCAGGTCAGTCCTTCGTGATTCTTTCTAGACTAGCATTGAACATTACCTCTAGTCCCTTTGGGCTTATTGTAGGACTAAACGTGGCACCATCCGTCAAATTCGCATTGCCAAAAATGGGGACGTTTTACAAGCTGGATCAACTTTTGACGTGCGATTGAATGTGAACAACATACAGACGGGTGTTTTCGTTGGTTCCGACAAATTCCTTGCTGCTCCACAGCAAATCAATGGCGACGGGCGTGTAATCGGATTAACCCACATAATTATCGACCAAGTTCCAGCTCTCGACGATGATACGCCGACAGATCCAACTAAATTTGTTTTGTTCAGATCCCTCACTCAGACCGATTCAAATGGGGTCTTGACTGACCAAATATTGAACGGATTGGACCCTGGAATCTATAGAATGTCATCGTTGACGACTTCTGCCAATGGAGCTCCAGTTGTCGTGTCTGGCCTTGAACGAGGTGCGATTGACGATGCTATATATGTGAGTACTCTGATCCATTACATCCTATTCGCTGACCATACATTCTCAGTTCACAGTCGTTGGCAATAAAACCTCGGCGAGCTTAGTACCCACTGGATTTACGACCTCTACAGGAAATGTGCGCTACTTCACGAGATTCAAGCTTTATCCTGTTAATATTGATACTACAGCCCATCGCGTCAAGTACTAGTAATCCTAGTATGGATAGGTATGTCTTGTCAGCCCGTTCAGAGCCATATTCATGTCCTGCTTCATCAGTGCGAATCACATACCGACTGGAACAATCGCGGGCATCACTGTGGGAGCTATTCTGGTGGTCATTATCCTGGTCGCATTATTATGGCTTCGGTGGTACAGACGATACCAGAGATCGCAGCTTACTGTCAACCCGCAGCTGGTGGTACCCTTCTGGAATCCGCCTCCAGCACCATCAAGATGGTTCTTCTTTGGGACAAAACGGGAGCCTCCGGTGTCTACTGCGGTTCAACGACATTCTGGTGTATCAATAGCTCCGTCTTATCATACTAATGCATGACCTGAAAAGCATAGATTGTGTTTTTTTAATCTCCAGTCCAACCTAGACGCCGCAGATCTCGTCGACATTCGTCCGTCTCCTTTTTCACCAACGCCCAATCTTCGATGATCTGAGCAAAAGGGGAATCTTTCTCAGAGGCATTTACCAGCTGCATTACTTGGGTATACTTCGCCAATTGACGGTCAAGCTCGAGTTCATCTGCCTCGAGAGCTGATTCATCTTGTTGGGCTTTGCGGTAAGCGGCCTCTAGTGCAGATGGCGTGGATCCATTGTATAGAGAAAGGTGGGCCCGAGCGCGAATGACTGAGAGCTTCACGAGAGATGCTTCTATTGCCGTGGAAATGAATGCTTGGAGCGACGCGTCTTCTCGTTGAATCTTGGGCTGCAAGTCTGTTAGCGCCTTTATCAGGTCTTGGTCAAGCGAAGGATGGATCTAGAAGTGTTAGCCCATGAGAATATGAGAGCTTAAGATATTAACCTCATGTATCTGAGACATAAGCATGCTGATTCGATGATATCTCTGGTTGAGAGATTCCTGGTCGTTTGATTGTTGTTCAAGCAAGGCACGTAATTTGTCAGGTAGCAAGTTTATATCCTCTACTAAGGGTTAAGCTAAAGGAGTGTGAAATGGTGTCTCGCTCACCGGAGCTACCATCAAGAAATTCCGATATCGAACCCATAATGGAGGCTATTCCCATGACGAGTCGCTTTTCCGAGGCAGGCTGAGACCGTTGAGAACATGCATACGCCACAGACAATCTGAATCACCGCCAAGGAACTTTCTACGAGGATTCCCGATAATGGATGCAAACCCCAATCTTCATCAGCCGACAGTCGCTGTGCCGATAGTTGTTCGGCCAGATCCTGGTTGATTTATCAGATCAAATCGCGCGAGATTGGGAGTCAACTTACGCGCTCGGTCAGCGAAACTGCGTCGAGAATGTCTGCAAGCACCCTTGAACGAACCTGGTTGTTCATGGACGCGTCTGAACTTTGTCGCACGCCGTGGTTGCTGCTCGGATGCCGAATGATGATTTGATCCGGACATAGCTTTTTTGTTTTGTATATAAGCTTGATGCAGCTTTTCGGGAGATGGCAACTGCCTGGTTGCATTTCCCTTGTCCGCGCTGGTAGGTCTTTCATTCGATCTTCATTGTGGTTCCATTCTGACGATGAAAACAGGTCGCTAATAGATATTATCAAACATGTTCTCCAACTTCAGCTTTGCTCGCATGCTCGTCCTCGTATTCTTGTCTGTTTTCCTGGTTCAAGCTGCCCCGGTTCCCATGCAAGCTGTTCTCGATCCAGAGGTCAACGCGGTCTCAAACACTGTCTCGGCTCCCAGTCCCACAGCAGCGCCGGTCGCTGACGCCAGTTCACATTCTGCATCAGCAGAGGTCTCTGCGGCAAGTGTTGCTCCAACATCAGCAGCCTCAGCTTCCGAGTCTGCACCTACATCTGCTGGCTCTGCGGAATCCACTTCAGCAGCCGTCTCAGCGACAGAAAGTGCTGCCCCATCTGCTTTTGCTGCGGCTTCAGCATCTGCAGAGAGCGCTTCCCCGACGGCCACATCTTCAGCTTCAGAAGCTAGCTCCTCAAGTTCCGCTGCTGTAGAATCTGGTGAACCCCATGCTACGTCCACGGCCCCATCTACCCCTTCAGCTTCGGCTGTAAGTCGAAATCTTGATTATTGAAGGTCCATTGCTGATCTTCTTTTGTTTCAGGGACTTGAGGCTCCGAACAAGTGGAGTAAAGTATGCGGTCAGCCTGGACGAGGTACCGTATCCCACGACGAAACCAAGGCCACCCATGTAGACCCCAAGGAAAAGGGTAAACTGTTCGCAGCTGCCAAGGATCGCTTCGACGTAGAAAAGACCATGGCAGACCGCAAAGTCGATCAGGATGGTGACTTTGGAAGTGAGCCTGTTTGCACTGGTCGATTTGATATCCAGAAACTGATATACCATCTCCAGGGGGTTTCTATATGACCGACACATTTGAATCGGCTGCTCAGAGGGCTTGTCATTTGACGTTCGGTCAGAAATGGGCTGTGGCTGTCTTCGGTATTTCAAGTCCTTTTATTACTCGACCTGTTCTTCTGCTGACTTTTTATCTCAGAATACGAATGGGACCCCCAGGATTCGCTGTAAGGTTCATTTGGCTATTCTCTTGAACCTTGCTGACAGCCTCTTCAGTACCTATGCATTCGGGAGCAAGAATGATGAATGGAAAGCGGTCAGCCTCGTCGATATACCTGCACGTTCAACGCTGATAATTCTGATACAGTTCGCCTTGAACAAGAAGGAGCAACAGATCCGGACGAACGACATGATTGCAGGACCTATCAATACTAGTAGTACGTCCAGTCCCTCTCTTATCATTATCCTCTGACCAGCGAATGAACAGACAAGAAGAACCTCTCGTCCAACACTTGGCAATATGTTATCACCAAACAGGACGTGGCCAAGCGGCTGAATCTGAAGAAGGTTACCCGTAAGATAATGTGCAAGGATGTTCCCAAGGGAGATCTCTGTTAGTGCGTGTAAAGTAATAGCTTAACAAAGATCCCTCATCTCTTTCCGTCGACTATGTTCTGTCTGATTCTTTGTCGCAGGGTATCATTTCAGTCTGGACATAAAAACTATAACCAATGTCGACTCCATCTTCACTTTGATGCATTCCTGATTTTCTTTTCGCAAGCTCGTAAGCTGCAGCGGTTGCTATTCCTTCTTTACCTTGGTGTTTGGTGAACTTCTTGTACTCTCTTCTTCTTCAGCTCTCTCTTCTACAACTTTTTCATAACTGCATAATGACCTTGAATCGGTCGAGCTGCGATTCTGCATCTTGCGAAGCTTCTGTGCGAACGAATCGCTGGTGTTTGTGTCCAGAGTCAAGATGGTGTGCTCACAAAGCCTCGCAGCCGAGTTGAGCACATCACAAGCTGCCTTGCGCTCAACAGTCGTCAAAAGATGTGGCCAGGTCCCAAAGATGACAATCTTAGCCCTATGGCGGTCGAGATTTGCTCGCGGTTCGAGGATTGTCCGCGGTGCGTTTACTGGATTTCTTTCCCTTGTTTTTGTGCTAATACAATTGGCAGGGGAGGTCATTATGTTCTGCGGCTCATCCTTGTATCAATAATTCACGCAGCTGTGATGTCAAACGCAAAACATATATTGCACAAATTTACTGGAGAATATGCAGTGTGATGCTACAAATTAGACACACTATAATGTATACTGCACATGTCCAAGAATGCAGAAGAAGTCCAGTAATTGTGCAGTAACAGGCCAAGAAAGCTATACAATAATCAGGCCGCTCTTGCCTGTATATTGAATGACCAATTGGGAACTTTGATACCCTGCTTTATAGAAGATTATCAAAGCCAACAGCACGATCATTTCTGCTGGTGCAAAGTCGTTATCCTTGAGCTGGAGCGTCGCCGCATGCTGACCATAGTAGTCTAAGGTTTTCGAGAGTGTATGATACAATCCATTTGCAGCTTGTCGAAGAAGCCTGGGTTCGATGAATCCAGCTGGGATGACCATGGGGATCGCTTGATTCAGCGCCTGTTGGAATGGGATGCCCATCGGTCTAAAGTTATTGCAGTGGCCACGGACAATCTGGTCGATGACTTGCTGTACGCCGACCGGGCCAACTTTGTATAGCGAAATAATGAGTTCTGGAATCTTGTCAGCTAACCGATTATAAGGAAAAAAGTCTTGCATACCGGTGGTCGAGCGTATGTTGACCCTCCGTGTTAGAAGCATCATTTTTTCCTTGCTTTCGGCGGCTGTGTCCTGCAAAAATATCGTATATTAGTACTGAACCAGAAATCTGGCAAGAGAATCACACTTGCGCCTGTATCAGCCTCCCTGAGATATCGATAAGACGATCTTTCGTAGAATTTAGCTCTCGTGATGCGGTGCTCAAAGTTCTGGATGTGGTGTCCAAAGCTCTTAATGTCATGTCAAAAATGTTCAAAAGTTTGGTCTTGTCGGTGCTGGTTGTAGTGACCTGTCGGTGAACCTGAATGAATGACATGAGGGTCTTCCACGTAGGAAACAAAGGCAAAGATGTCAAGACGCACTGAGGCCCTCCTCAACCCCCTCGCGAAAACTCCAAGGCGGCGGGGAGACATACTGGGGCGATCTGTACGATAGCAACCGTAACGCGTAACGCGGCCGTCAAAAGTTGCTAAAACTAGCAACTGTGACGCATAACAAGCCCATTTTTTGCTAGGCGGACTGATGACTCAGCCCGCACCTGCCTTAAATAGACGCCGCCTTACCCGATTTAGCCTCGGTTGCTATCTGGGTCACCAAACTTTTTCGTAACGGTGATCCTGGAGTTCCTACCGCACAGATCGCCCCAGTACTGTACCGCTATGTACAGTAGCAACCATAACGCATAACGCGGCCTTCCCAAGTTGCTAAAAATAGCAACTATAACGCCTAACGCAGGTTGGGTTGCTATCAAGGCCACAAGTTTACAAAGATCTCGCTTGGGACACCAATTCCTGCAAATTTTTTCTTCCATTGGGGATCATTGAAAAGAGACATGGCAGAGGGTAAAATAAGGGTCATTTCAGCGACAAACCAGCTTTCAAGTATTTAACGTACAAAATGCTCATTGTTGTTCATTTTCATTGCTGAGACCACCATTTCCTATTCAAGCCACAATGAGCAGCGTGCCAGACCCCGGTTACAGTCGGCGGATTGGTCGAGGTTGATTTTTGATTTTCTATTCTGGGTTTCCGGAACTCGGCGCCCGGCTTCGGCTCGCGCACTATTCAAAGTCGTGATTTCACTGCAGTTTCTGACAAACTTGAACCATCTCATCGACTAGATAAACCTCTGGAAACTGTGCAAAGATCAAAACACGCAAAATCAACGCAAAATCAACCATTAAGAGATCCGGAATTTGCCGGATTACATGTGAGCCATTATGTCAAATTAGAATTCTTTGTCGAAGTTGAGTTTTGCTGAACTTGGAGTCTCACTGCGGTAAGTAGATGAGGTCAAATCCTGGGCTGTATGTAACAGCCAATCTAAAATCCAGTTGAACATAGCCAATGACCACTAGAATGTGCCCACCCAGGCGGCCGAGACCGCGCCACAATGCATGGCAAGGTCTGTTGAACTTCTTCAATGACACACGGTTATTCTGCATAAATATTAACTAGTCCTTCAAGATAACAACAGCACCATGCACACTTATGGATTGCAACAGACTCGACTCAATATTTGCATCGGAAAGCGCTGATAAGACAAGCGAGCTTATCTTCGGCAACTTCCGATTAGCTCAAAATGGTTCATTTTGCTGGTATAGGGCGCTTGTGTGGCGAATGGTCATTATTTTTATAATGGATATTGTGTTTAAAGTGTCTCTGTATCAGTCAGAAGACATGCACTCAGGCCATTTGAATACCCCGAGAGCCGAAGCCGGGCGCCGAGTTCCGGAAACCCAGAATAGAAAATCGAAAATCAACCTCGACCAATCCGCCGACTGTACCCCGGTTGCTAAAACTAGCAACTCTAACGCATAACAGTGGACTGGTTGCTATCTGGGTCACAGTTTGATCGAATAACGCTCCATCTCCAGTTGCCTCTGTACATAGCGGTACAGTAGTATAAAAAAGTACAAGCGTGCGATTATTCCATTTGATGATCAATATGGATCACGGCAGCAGGCAACTGCAGTTATTCTTTTTCAAGTTCAACTTTCTATCAGGGCATGGTCTCTCTATATACAATGCTCCTCTGTGAAAGAATGGCCATTCGGCGAGGAAATGGGCGCCTATGGAACTTTGTTACAAAAATGTACGAAAAATTGAATTCTTTGGAGGCCTCCTTGAAAGAATGGAGAAGGGACATGGAGGTTCGCGTCTTCTGCTGACTTTTTATCTCAGAATACGAATGGGACCCCCAGGATTCGCTGTAAGGTTCATTTGGCTATTCTCTTGAACCTTGCTGACAGCCTCTTCAGTACCTATGCATTCGGGAGCAAGAATGATGAATGGAAAGCGGTCAGCCTCGTCGATATACCTGCACGTTCAACGCTGATAATTCTGATACAGTTCGCCTTGAACAAGAAGGAGCAACAGATCCGGACGAACGACATGATTGCAGGACCTATCAATACTAGTAGTACGTCCAGTCCCTCTCTTATCATTATCCTCTGACCAGCGAATGAACAGACAAGAAGAACCTCTCGTCCAACACTTGGCAATATGTTATCACCAAACAGGACGTGGCCAAGCGGCTGAATCTGAAGAAGGTTACCCGTAAGATAATGTGCAAGGATGTTCCCAAGGGAGATCTCTGTTAGTGCGTGTAAAGTAATAGCTTAACAAAGATCCCTCATCTCTTTCCGTCGACTATGTTCTGTCTGATTCTTTGTCGCAGGGTATCATTTCAGTCTGGACATAAAAACTACAACCAATGTTGAATCCATCTTCACTTTGACGCATCCCTGATCTTTCGCTTCACTGTGAAAGCTCCCATCGAGACGGTAAGCTGCAGCGCTTACCATTCCTTCTTCACCGTGGTGTTCGGCGAGCTTCTTGTGCTGTCTTCTTCTTCAACCACCTGCGCGAACGAATCGCTGGTGTTGGAGGGTAAGAAACCGGGGCCACAGGTGGTGAGGAATGGAGTGAGGAAGAAAGGTGCGTTGAATAATCATAAGGAATCGAAGATAATGAGAGGCGAACCTCTTGACCTTTCTCCATTCTTTCAAGGAAGCCTCCAAAGAATTCAATTTTTTGTACATTTTTGCAACGAAGTTCCATAGACGCCCATTCTCACCGAATGGCCATTGTTTCAGAGGAGCATTGTGTAGAGAGACCATGTCCTGGGCTGGGCCTGAATCATAGAAACGTGAAAGGATAAGCAGTTACCTGCTGACGTGGTTCATATTGATCATCAAATGGGATAATCGCACGCCTGTGCTTTTTATACCTGACATGTCTCACCGAGTGAGAGCCTTCGCGAGGGGGTTGAGGAGGACCCCGGCAGTGCGTCTTTTGCTGTTTCCTACGTCAAAGACCCTCATTTCTTTCATTCAGGTTCCTGTCTATCGACAGGTCGCTATAACCAGCACCGAGGCCAATAATACATCCAAGATTTTGGATATTTTTCACACAACTTTGGATACTTTTGACACAACATTACGAGAGCTAACTTCCACGAAAGATCGTTTCACCGATATCTCGGTGAGATTATTTGAGGCGCAAGTGCGATTCTCTGCCAGATTTCCGATTCAGTACTAATATACGATATTTTTGCAGAACACAGCCGCTGAAAGCAAGGAGAAAATTATGCTTTTGACTCGGAGGGTCAACATGCGATCCACTGTTGGTATGCAAGAGCTTTTCCTCATAATCGGTTGGCTGACAAGATTTCAGAACTCATTACTTCGCTATACAAAGCTGGCCCGGTCGGCGTACAGCAAGTCATCGACCAGATTGTCCGTGGCCACTGCAATAACTTTAGACCGATGGGCATCCCATTCCAACAGGCGCTGAATCAAGCGATCCAAATGGTCATCCCAGCCGGATCCATCGAACCCAGACTTCTTCGACAGGCTGCTGATGTATTGTATCATACACTCTCGAAAACCTACTATGGTCAGCATGCAGCGACAGTCCAGCTCAAAGATGATGACTTTGCACTGGCGGAAATTGTCATCTTGTTGGCTCTAACCTTGTTCTACAAGGCTGGGTATCCAACTTCACAGCTTGTTATTGAATACCACAGGGAAAATGGTACCCTGATTACTGTATGAGCAAAAATGATGAATGGAAGGCGGTCAGTCTCGTCAATATGCCTGCACGTTTGACGCTGATCTTTATGTTTCTGATACAGTTCGCCTTGAACAAGAAGGAGCAACAGATCCAGATGAACGACATGATTGCAGGATACTACTAGTAGTACGTCCAGTTCCTCTCTTTCTCAGTATCCTCTGACTGGTGATGAACAGACAAGAAGACCAAGACTGGCCAATATCTGAAGAAGGTTACCCGTAAGATAATGTGCAAGGATGTTCCCAAGAGAGATCTCTGTTAGGGGGTGTAGGTAATACTTTAACAAAGAACCCTCAATTCTTTCAACTTTGTTCTTCGTCACAGGCTGCTGCAACCATTGGAAGGACCTTTGAAGCATTGAATATTATTTCGATCTGGATATAGAAACTGCAACTAATGCGGAGTCCATCTTTACTTCAAAGCATTCCTGATCTTCCGCTTCACTCTGAAGGCTCCCATAGAGACAGTAAGCTGCAGCGCTTGCCATTCCATCTTCACCGTGGTGTTTGGTGCACTTTTTGTGCTCTCTTCTTCTTCTTTGGCCACCTCTTCTACAGCTTCTTGCTCTTGATAACTGCAGAATGACCTTGAATCAGCCGAGCTATGATTTTGCTTCTTGTGAAGCTTCTGTGCAAACGAATCGCTGCTGTTCCTGGTCATCCAACTCTCGCTTGAAGAGTAAGAAACCGGGGATGAAGGTGGCGAGGAATGGATTGGGGAAGCAGGACACATCGAATAAGGGAATCGACGATAATTTGACGCGTCATACGAGTCCTCCTCTTCCTCGTCCCAACTGGGAGTCGAGAAAGCGTCTGCCGGACGTTTCCCTCTTTGTCTATCTGAGACAGGGAATGTCGGAAACTGACGGAAGTCGGGATCGTGCATTTCGCCATTGTCGTCGACATAGATCATGGTTTGCGAAGAGTAGCTTCGAGACGAAGAAGACGCGTAAGAAGGATCTAGTAGTCTTGAGACATCAGAGCGTCTGGAACTGGAGGGAGAGCCTGATTGAAACTTCATGGTGGATGTAGGCAGGGAAGGAAGTAGAGAAAGAAGACGGATCTTTGTTCCATTATAAAGAGAAAATGAGAGCCAAAGCCAGACCAAAGCGACTCTTTGTCGTGATATCTCCATAATTTCCTTTCGGGGTTATTGCTTTGCCTCGTTGTAAAAATCTCTTTCAACGAAATCGCTCTGCGGGAAGCATATCAGCCTCGTTCCAACAATGGAATCATGTGATATACTGAATTGCCAGTGAATCCGAGTCGTTCCAGCAAGTTTTTCTGAAAATTGAGAAAGAGTATCGAGTCGCTTTGAGTCTTTGACCAAGGGCCATCGATGATCGCTGGCCATAGCGGAATTACCAAGAAGCCAAATGATGGCCGGAAGTAATTCCACGCTTGGTTGCGCTTTGGCCCTAGCTTTGACGCCACTCGTTATGACCTTGACCTTTGAGAAACTTGTCTGGCTTCAAGAGAGAAAAATGTACTGGGTAAATTACCTGTGAGGTTCGCGCGCAGTTATTATCTGTGCCATGTCCACGACTAAGCCAAGGGTTGGGGACCATACGTCTCTGTACAGTTACCACCGGCGTCGACGGATTTCCAGTGACCTGTTGGTTGGGCTCGATGCCGCTTCTACCGTGAGGTCACCTTGCAAGTATGATTATACATTGAAACATCTCTCTGCTTAAAGTAACGCTTTGAGATGGTTTCAATTGGATAGGAGGCAATCTTTTGTGACCCACGGAAAAGTATAACTGCGCCACATTGTGGACTGTGACCAGGCAGTGGAACTCGATACAACCGCGACCGGGTGGAAGCTCTCAGAGTCTCTGAACCCGACCTGCATCCAGGCTGATAAATTTCAATGACTGATTCGTGGAACAACGCGTCTTTTGCTGGCAACGATTCAGACTGTGCCTGGTTCGAGACTATTTCGTCCATGTGAAAGGGTGCTAATGATTTATGCTTCGAGAATGCAACCAGAAATTTGTCCCAGGCACAATTTTCGTCCATTTTAAGCCTAACTGCGCCACGCTATGAAATCGTACTGATCGTCACATATTCATCCCTTATGGACTGAATCCATCGGAATTACCTAACAGACCGCCTTTATCTCCTCTATACTCTCAAGCACCTCCCTTAGACAAGCGGCTTTTTGTTGAGTCATTGTCAAACTCGAGTCGTTCATTACATGTATCGCGTGCTAGAAACTAATCCTTCCCTTCCTCCCTCAGATCTAGTATACTGTATCGTAAAGGTAATTACAACGAAGTAATATATGTGCAGAGGACAGAGTCATTTGTTGAAGAAGGTATTCAAAAGAACACTACCTGGTGAAAGGTGCCCCACAAAGATGGTGAATTTTCCGAGAAAGATGTCGTTAGATTGTTGATGTTCATGCAGTCGATACAGAACTCTTCCAGACAAATCAGCATAACGGCTTAACGATTTTGGTCTTTAGGCCTGTATATCCCGCATGAAGAGTGATTTGCTGGGATACAGAACATTCTGTCTCGATGGCACGAAGCTTATCGGGTCATTCGTCATTATGCCTGTATCCTGCTGTTGGAGTTGCTGGTGATTTGCTGAGATACAGAACATTCCGTCTCGATAGCACGAAGCTTGTCAGGTCGTTCGTCATTATGCCTGTATCCCGCTTTGCCGAGATACAGAACATTCCGTCTTGATAGCACGAAGCTTATCGGGTCGTTCGTCATTATGCCTGTATCTCGCAATGTTGGCAGACTATATATGAAACATTTGCCTACTGAAAGCAGCACTTTGAGATGGTTCAATTGAACAGGAGGTAATCCTTTGTGACCCACGAAAGCATAACTGCGCCACGCTATGAGATCATACTGATATCGTCACATCATCCCTTATAGACTGGATCTATTAGACTCCTCTGTCTACTCTCAAGCACCTCCCTTAGGCGAGCTGGCTTTCGTTGGACTTGAAATTTGGCATGTAATGGCACGTGATTGATCCGGCATTGCCGCGGGCCGCGGCAGCCTTCCCAAAAAGTTGAAACAGTAAATTGGTCTAAATTCCATTAAAACCTCTTCTGTACCTTCTCCATTGTTTCAAAGCAGCGGCCGGAGAACCCGACTTTTTGGTGGAACAAGCATATGCATTTTTGCAGAGTCCCAACAAAGTTCAATCGGAGCTCATTTCCTCGCCTAATGGCTCAATCCATGCGTGTCCTTGGGGCCTTGAGGCAGACCTGCTCCTGCTTCTAACTATGGACGCGTCATCTGTCTTCAGTGACGACGGATTATCCGACTACGATGTGATATCCAACCCTGGACACAGGTCTATCGAGTCGAGCGTCGCTGACCTTGGTGCTCTAATGACCGCTTCACACATATATGAGCCAGCACCATCTCAAGCTGCTCGCGAGAGGTCGGTCGTCTCTGTCACCTAGAATGAATCCTCATTCGATTATCATTCAGGTTCTCGACTGTTAATATCACTGCAGAAGAGGCTTGTGCCTCTGTCCAACGGTTTCTCGGGCCCTCAGCGACCAAGTATGGCGCTGAGCACAAGCGAATGAGGATTTATGTCGACGGAATATTTGACCAAGGTGTCGATACTGGGTATGTCGCAGCCTAATTGTCATAAATTCCAATACTGACCGAAACCGCTCAGCGTGGCTCTTCAGCTGCGCCAGGCCAAGCTTTCCTTCCCTTCAGTCCACCTTATCGTCGGAGTATTCTCCGATGAGGACTGCGACTTCTATGGTTTTCCAGCAGTCTCACCGCATGTCGAACGATGCGAAGCTATTCGTCATTGCCGCTGGGTAGACGAGGTAGCAGCCGATGCACCATGGAGAGTCGACGACCTCTTGTTGAATCGACGGAAAATAGATTATGTCGCGATCGAAGAAGGTATAACCGTGCACCCAAAGTGCGACAGGTTCCGTTTGGAGGGATATGACGAAATGAAGAAGCTCGGTGCGCTTTCCAACTTTTCGGCTGAAATTGATATTGAATTGGCATTTTCAAAGGCAAAATCATCCCCTTGCGGAGGACCCTCGGACTTGCTGTTGCTCGACCGAGTTCAGCTTCGACGCCCCTACCTCCAGCATCACCGACCCCAGCAGAAACTCCCATTCCTGCATCTCCGGAGCATCGTCCACCAACTCCTTCATTCACTGCGGACATATATGGAATTGGATACTAGTTACTTTTTCATCTCAGTATGTGTTTTTCATCATGTTTTCTTAGACCATTAGAAGTATTATGCAGGATTTCATTCGCTTCTTCCTATGCTTGCTCAGCTAAAGAAATGTCTCTCGATTCGTTCGGATACATCGCCTACCCCTTTGGTAGGGAGTTCAAGGTCCGACGAAGTATCCTGGCTCTTCGGTCGGTAAAGCGAAGAGCCAGCAGTCTTTTTTCAGTCTTGCATTTCTGGAACCCCCCGGATACCGTGACATCGCCATCAATGCCCAACAGTCTATCTCCGTCCTTTGTTCTCTGGGCCTAGTTGGACAGCCACGCAGATCGGCCCGGTGCTAGACACAATCGACCGCCCTGATTCAGGTAATAATAGCCGTACCAGGAGCACTTTTCCTATAAAGGTCAGGGCTTTCGGGGTTCAAACGTTCACCCACACCGTCGTCATTCCGAAATCGACCTCGAAATGTCTACCTCTCCTAAAATCGTCGGTCTTCCTGCTGAGCTGATGGAGCTCATCATCACCGAAACATGGGCACTTTCCATGTCCTCGAAAGAGCGCGCCACTTTCATCACCTCGTCTCTCCTGGTGAATAAAACCTGGATGAGAGAGTTTATGAGAATATCCTCCAAGGATGTTCACATTCTTTCCCCGAAACATGTCGCCCAATTTTTTCGTCTCCTCGACAAGAGATCTGTCCTCTTCACCATCGACCCGACACTGAAGGACTACTCTCGTCGTCTTGTCCGGGGCTCGCTCAATATGCGGCTCGGTGAAGCGAATAACCCCAAAGCGAGGACAGAGGTCTATCCGATGAGAGCTGCCCTTGATAGAGTCGTTGGAAAGTTATCTCGACAATACTTTCCCTTTATCAGGGCTCTCAATATCTCTTTTCATGATCAACCTTTCAGCGACTTTCAAGCCATCGGGCGGCTTCCTCCCTGCTTCACGGTTTTAAACGTCTCTTACACGTTCAGCACGGAACTATCGAGGCTCCTTGAAGTCGTCAGTGTCGGGAGTCATCCTCCCCTTTTCCTCAAATTCTCCAATGTCGAGCGGCTTTCCGTTCTGGGTGCACCAAGAAAAACAGTCATGGACTACGTTTCGGCTTCACCCCAGCTTCAGCATCTCACCACAGACTGTAAACTGGAGTCGTGGGTAGCTGGTTGTCTTACTCGGAAAAAGGTGGTCATTGTGGAACTTGGAAGGGATGTTCTAGATGCTCTTTCATAATAATAAAAATACAATAATATTACACGGATTTCTTCTTTCGATGCACACTCATATGTCTAGTGAGTTGATCCGGTCTGGCGAAATGCTTGCCACAGTCTGGATGAGTGCAAGGATAAGGTTTGGCTCCCGTATGAGTCCGAAGCTGAAGACGTGTGAAAAAGGGGACCAACATTGGAACAATTTCTTACATGTTTGGACAAGTTGGACGATTCTGCAAATGCCCTGCGAAAGAAAAGTCGTCAGTAAGATAAAAAAGCCGAGACAACCGATCAACCTGTCGCAATAGGTGCACTTGAAGGGTTTATCTCCATTATGGACCCGCTTGTGAATCGTGAGCGCTCCGGTGATAGCGAATCGTTTTCCACATCCTGGATGGTCGCAAACATATGGCTCTAGAGACAACCGGATGAGCCCAAGTATTCCGAGAGAAACAAACACAGCTTACTTTCTTGTGTATGTCGTCTCATGTGCTGCTGAAGTGTCGCTGCTTCGGAAAAGTTTTGCTGGCAAACTTTACATTGGAATGGTCGATGGCCGGTATGCATCTAGATGTCAAAGTTGATAAGCATCGGGTAATGAAGGAGGATAAGACGGACCTGAAGGTGTCGACTGATCTTCTGCTTGCTGGAAAATCCATTATCGCCATGGCGAGTGCAATCTGCCCAATGGCAATCGTATTGCGCTTTTCCAGAACCAACATGGACGAGACTGAGGTGAGTGGTAAGGTCATCGCAGGAGCTGAATGATTCTCCGCATGATTCCCACAGGCAGGGATGAGAGCCAGAGCAAGTATGGTCTGTATGATCTGAAGGACTCGATGCTACTGAAGGCTCTTCGCTCGAGGTCTCGAGCGGAGGAATTGAAGCAGGCATCTGAGCATCCTGCTGTGGTGCGACAGGACTCGGTGGAACACCAAGATGATCCTGCATGAGGTGGTTGGCGAGAAGATCGATGCAAAGGTCGAATTGGCTGCCCGATGAAGGACCAGGAATCGACTCAGCTGTGAGGTTGCAGTTTCCCCAAAGACATGAAAGAGGATTGTCTGGAACAGGTGTTGTATCTGGAAGCCGTAGATGATGACCATTGACGTGTCCGACGAGCTCTTCCATCGTCGTAAACGAGGCCTGACAGTCTCCCCACATACACGCAATATTTGGCGTTGGATTGAACAGATATTGCTGCTCATTGCTCGGATAAGACGGTTGGGAGAAGTCGGGCAAGTAGCTGGGTGGTGCTGGCTCTATCTGGAAATTGTTTGAATTCTGTTGGGATCCATCTACGCCGCAAGAGCAGAAGAATGCTTCCAAGCTCGGATCCCACGAGATTGCAGTATTATCCGAGTGATGCTTTGGGTCCGAAGTAGGGTAACATTGAAGCTGCTGATTGAATGAGCTCTTTGAAAGGAGAAGAAAAAGCAGATTCGACGCACGAAATTGTCAAAACTGTGACAGTCGAAACAGTCCGTGGTATGATCACAGTCGAGGTCGCAGTGAGCTTGCTCATCGGGACAGCAGGCAATGACGCATTTGTCGGTGCATTGGGAGGTCAATTCTACGGTTGGAGAGCAGCCTGGGCCGCAATCTGGACAAGGCTCTTCGTTAACCGCGATAAGCATCTTGTGTGAGCGCAAGTTGGAAAAGGGAACAGAAGTAGCAGCCATCTTGCTGTGCTTTCGAACCTGGGCGACCGGGAAGGTACTCAACAGGTCGTTGCACGTGCCGTTCAGCATGCTGCATGGTGCGACGAAAAAAATAGAGGCCGGAGGACCATCACAGTCACCCGGCCAAGACATTGGCCAAGATGGTCACAAGAATACTTGCCAGAGAATAATAATGACTTTTGGATAGTGAGCACAGACATGATTGAAGTATGAGGCTGCAATGACGCATAGATCCACAAGTGTTGATTTAAATAAGATCAGCTATCTCTTTCAAGGTATCCTGGAAGTTATCATGCAATCCATCCCAATTACCAACAATGCCCCGGGGGACGATCTCTCCACCAAATCCAGAGTTCTAGAGGCTGGTGCTTCCATGCTACAGTCCTTCGAACCAACGACTCAAATCTGTGGTCACCTGAATGCTTTTCATGTTTATGCTGATGAACCTGGTCGATTCGTGGAGGCAAATCATTACTGCAGTCACCTGAATGAAGATGTCAGACAGTGCCTTTTATACGACTCACCAGACCGAGGTGCTCGCCTCATCGGCATCGAATACATGATTACGCCCAAATTGTTTGCGACCCTTCCCGAATCCGAGCGCAAGTATTGGCACACTCACGTCTACGAGGTCAAATCCGGCATGTTAATCATGCCAAAGCCGGCCAGCATCCCGGCGAATCTGTGGGAGATAGCCGAGAACAAGGAAATGGAGCAAGTTATCCAGCTGTACGGAAAGGTGTATCATCTATGGCAGGTCGATCGTGGTGATATGCTTCCGATGGGGGAGCCAAAGTTGATGATGAGCTTCACCCAGGACGGCCAAATGGATTTTGAGACTGTCGTGAAAGAGAGGGACAGGAGATTTGGCGAAGATTATGAGAGGAAGAAGCACATTAGGAAGGATATTTCAGAGCCGGTGTTGCAGCCTGGTGAGCCAATTTCTGTCGCTTTCCTTCAGGTTGCTGATAGTCAGTCTGTAGGTGCCGATTCCCTGTAGTCGGAGACTAAGGGTATTCATTAAGGAAGTCGGAGGAAAATATGTTATGAGGATGATGAAAAGATGCGATGCCTTGGTGGATGAGCACCACAGTTGTTTGAGAAAAGTGCTGTCGCCGACTTCAAATCAATGATGAAAATTCGAATGATTTGATTCACTCACTGGTATTATCTACCACTTCCAAAAGCCCTAGAATTTCCTCACAGATACTGAAGCTATAGGTCAACAAGTGTTACATGTATCAGGCTCTGAGACATACCGAAGAGGTAGATCAATCTCTTCATCTATTTCAGCCGGTCCAAGTCGAAATGAGAGCACAGTCGTTGTGGTCACTGAGGTAGCGGCGAGAATTGGATTCAACGGCCTGACATAGAGCTTGTAGGCTGATGGCTCTGTCTCTGGCGACCAGAGTGGTGAAGGGAAGGTCCAAGTACTGACCAGTCAGACCGAGGACGAGCTAGGCTCGATGTCGCACGACGAGACAGCTGGGAAAAGCTGGGTTCAGCCTGAGAATATCCGAGTCGAGATCTGTGTAGAAGCCAAGTAGAAGCTGAAGCGAAACCACGATTCACGATTCGCTTCAATTGATTTGGTTTGTTCGGCAGCAGGGAAGGAGCTCAAGATCGCTATGGAACCTGTCTAAAATGCGTGGAGATATGACCTGGTCTGCAATTGCGGCTACATGGGGTGAAGTCTGGTGAAGTAGGTGGTAGGTGGAAGAGAGCAGTCGGGGATAGGATCGGAGAGCTCGGCCGAAACACCAGAAGGACCTGCCTAGACCTGCCTTCTGTCAAGCCCATTCAAACTTCTCCGCTTCTTGATACAATCCCGCTCTCCATGTCCAACCTCCAGCGCTCCAGAGGATGCTCTCTTTCTGGTCAATCAATCAAAAATATCAATTGTTGATTCAAATTGTGGCTGCGCTGCGGCTTCTCTTCATCAACCATGTCGCTGATTAGCGATACAGAGCAAGTCTATATTCTTATTTCCATATCGTTCTAATCAACCCTTCTCTCAGCTTTTTAATTCACAGTCTGAGACTCTCATACCTGCGGGAGGTCGACGACCCATACAAGAGCAGAATCATATCTTTGGCTCCATCCTATGCCTCTAATCCTTACATCGTCTCCTGTAAGCTGCAGCCTCGAGCTATTTCCTCTGCTAATTACAATATTAGCTGGTCTCGCGGATCCTTCAAACTGGCCGGAGCTCGCAATGCCATCCAGTCCGCAGCTTAGCGACGAAGACGGCGAAGAGCCTGCAGCACTTCAAGGTGCTCGTCTGAAGCACACCCGGACAATTATGGGAGGCAGAACCGGTGGCCTTGGGCTCCGTGTCACCGGCAAACGAGCTTCTACCTCAAAACGGATGTCTGGTGTTTCACGATCTGCGGACCAAGTCGCCAATTTTGTCTCTAGTCAAGGAACTGGAGGTATACGCGGCTCGTCGTCTCTTTTGGAAGGTGGGGACGATAAAGGCTGGGTCAAGGCCTCGGATATCGTCCCAGAAGCAGAACAACTAGTAGAGCCAGCGATTGAAGAGGAGCCTCCTGTTCCAAGAGTTGTCCAGTACATCCCAAAGTTCAAAGGAGCCTCGGAAATGGCAGCAAGACGACAAGTAAGGATGGCTGCACGTCGTGGACCTGGGGCTCCCGTAGCTGGGCCACCACCAGTCCTGGAGAGTGATTCCTCATCCGACGATGAGATACCCATCATCGTGGAATCGAGTTCTGATACCGATAGTGACTTTGGAGTCGGGGCCATTGACAGCAGTGACGAGAGCCTAGATGGTGACGGTTTCGACCCGTTGGTCTGCGCCTTCATAATGTATTCGTTCGCTAACCTCTTGACAGAGAGCAAACGCATGGGCTTTCTTCCAGTCCATCTGATTTGGTTTCGGAACTTTCTGGTGGACAATCAATACCTTCAGGCGCTCATCGTGACAACGGCTCAAGGCACCCCAATGACGACGCTCCCCAAGTTTCTATGGACGCAGCTATTGCTCCATTCTTCGATATCGTTTCACATTTACCGACAAATAACAAGAGGGCTAAGTATTATCCACCCCGGCGAATCAGTGGTCCTGTAGCACCAAGATCCCATACATCAGCCCGACCGCCTCCCTTACCAGTCATTCCCTCATCTCCACTGCCAAATATGTTCGCCCGAAAACCAGTTCAGCCTCTCAGACACCAGCAGTCTTCTTTAACCAAACTGATGTTGGCCTCCTCCGGCTCTCTCAATCCTTTCGCAGAAATTTATGCTGCAGTTTCAGGACGAGCCGAATCTCAATCTACAGATATCATGGTTTATGTTCCTCATGCGACCAAGCCCCGAGGGAAACCTCTGCAGTTGAACATTCGCACCGAGGCGACGATTGAAGAAGTTGTTGGATTTACTCTATTCAAATATTGGGAAGAAGGCTGGTTACCCAGGCTCGACGAAGGTCTAGGAGGCGACGATGATCCAAAGCGGGAAATCAAGTTCTCTGCAGGTAGGCTGGGTCCTGATGATAGCAGAGGATGATGGCGAAGTTGATGACGATTTTCCTCGCAAGTCAACTTTTCCAGTCTTTTGCATGAACTGAATATTCAACAGCACCGGATCGTCTTCAGAAGGCAGTCAAAGTCAATGCAGATGCTTATGCTCTTCTCGAAGCAACACCCAGTCAGATAACACAGAACCAACTTGTGGCTTCGAAGATTCAACGAGCCCCGTCTCGTACTGTCAATCCGAAAAGACCAGAGAAGGCTGCCCCGGTCCCAACGACCCTTGCTGTTGCTCCAGTAGTACCCTCAAGCAGTGCCGAATTCGGCTCTGCTCTTGGTTCAGTACCTCTTTCCACTTCCCTGGGACCCACTTCTGGACATGGGCCTCATATCTTGCTTAAGATTAGGATAGCGGAAGCTGCCGACTCTGTACTTTACACGACGATCCCGGTGTATGTCTTCCTCTTTTTTTACTCTCGTTTTCTAACGACATCTTGACAGCACCGCGGGGATGTACTTGCAAGAAGTTCTGGAGATAGTCTGCCGAAAGCGGAACCTGGGGGATCCAAAAGATTATGCGCTGCTCTTGGCTGAAATATCTATTCTCATTCCTCTGGATCGAACTGTTGCGAGTCTTCAAGGGAAACGGGAACTAGTTCTGTTCAAGCGCAGCATGTTACCTCAGTATGGTGTCAAGAATACGGGTCGTACGACCGACCCGAATGCATCCATCTTCAAGGAAACGCCAGAAGAGAAGACCTCATCTCCTTTGGACTACACGGCAGCATACAAGGTTTGCCCTATTGTTTCTTCCTCTCGCTCTGGACCTTATGTTTCGACCAGAAATACACCATCTATCGCAAAATGCCGATGCGAGTTGCGCGCAAGGAGCGAACTCTTGCCATTGATGGAGTTTACATTCACGTATGTAGTGTCAATTTCACCTCTATCTCTCAGGCTGAAATAGTGCAGGTCATGCCCGGTCCTGGGAGCAAGAAACCTTATAACAAAACCTCGTCTTATCATGTCAAGGCCATTGAGGAATGCCAGAAGGCATCGAAAGGCTCTGCTACCATCAAATTTGTTTTGCTGAACCGTGATCGCGTTGCAAAACGATATGATATCGAGGCAGAGAGTCCGGCTTTGGCCAGTGAGTCCTTTTGCACGCTATGTTTTCTGTGACATTGACCTTGTCGCAGCTGAGATCGTGCAAACCATCAAGAGTCTCAAAGCGGCGCTGGAGCGCTCTGGGACCCTTAAACAACGTCACAGCAGGCCTGCGACATACATTTCTGCATAAATGTAAACCTGGATGTATCTCTATGTACTGCTATGTAGATTAATAATGTAGCGTGGATTATTCGCGGACTTGTCAAATTTCAGACTTATTTGGACATGTTAGATTTGAAAGCTCCTGCACCAAACTGCGCGCTCTTGCCTAATTCCATCACCCTCTCATTCGGTTTCCCGACTTCCTCATAGACCCTTGTAACGACGATCCAATAAATCATGATTTTGCTCGAAGTCGGTACAATTCCCATTGTCTTCGCTTGCTTTATTGACTTGATCTTTGCAGTCTCACAATGTCATCATTCAAACGACGTTGAATGAGAAGATTATCAAGTAATTCGCCTACAAAGTTTACTCCCATCTTACCAGTCTACAGACCATCGACGCTGGACGTCTCTTTTGTAGACTATGACGGCGTCCGCTTCCATCTGTCGACCCCAGAGCGAAAGACCCTCCTGCTGCTCTCCATGCATATCCGCTGTTGGGATGAGCTTGTGAAATATGGTGCCCTTAATATCCTCAAGCGCGAATATGGCGCCCTTCTTCAGTCGCAGACAGAAGCAGACTATAATGTCAGTCTGCAAATCGATCTAGAACAGCTTCCAGCTGGAGCTGGTGTGTCTCTTTTCTTTCTCTCCTTGATCTTTATCTGACGAGATTTCCTAGAGGACCGCGAAGCTTTCATCCTGTCGGTTGCCTTATTCAAACGCAACGCCCTGGCGGCACCTTTCGAACAGGCTTTCCAGTCGCAGAAGCAACTCGAGGCGTCAGGAGAAACCACGCCCGGAACTCTCATGGAAATTCATTATCGAGACGAGGAGGCCATATACATCCAGGCATCACAGGATCGTGTAACCGTCATATTCTCTACAGTCTTTACAGACGAGACCGATCGTATCTTTGGCAAAGTCTTCTTGCAGGTGCGATCAACCATTTTCTCCTTGTTTCTTTACTCAGTCTATCCCAGGAATTTGTCGATGCTCGAAGGCAGCCTTCAATCCAGAATGCACCTCAAGTCCTCTACTCGAATCGTGAGCCTCCCCTCGAAATCCGACACCTGAGCAACCTGCGCAACACTGAAGACACTGGATATGTCACCTTTGTCTTATTCCCCCGCCATTTCGCCAATCCGACAGTCGCAGCGGCTTCGATTTCCCATATTCAGCTCTTCCGCGATTACTTGCACTATCACATCAAATGTTCCAAAGCATACATGCACTCCCGAATGAGACATCGTGTGGCTGAATTCCAAAAGGTGTTGAACAGAGCCAAGACGGAAGTAGCTGTGACAGAGAAGAAGACCGTCAGGTAAGTGTTATAGTTTGTCGACACTGAGCATACTAACTGTCTTCCAGCGGGAGGACCATGATCAGTCGCTGATAATTGTACTACATTTGCTATAAAACTGGACCATTGTACATTTCCGAGGCGTGAAAATAGTGAATGCTATGCAGGTGGAGTAGATGTCCATTGTGTTACAAGGTATAGTTTGTCTTCATGCCCAATCTCTCTTCATCCGGCTGTAAACCTCCTTGAAAGTCTCCAGCGAACCTTTTTCCTGGACCATTAACAGAGAGAACATCCTGCGATCGCCAGGCTCTTTGCGAGGGCACCTCGTGAAATTCCACCCTGAACTTGACTGATTTGTGGATGCCGATGGAGCCAGTGGGATCCTTGATATCCTCCAGTCGACATTTCAGAACACCGAGCCCTTCAGAATCTTCCAACATTACCAATGCATTCATCTCCATCAGCAATCTGCGACATTCGCTCCTTGTCGTTGGGAGATCGTGTGTCGACAGTAATGAATAGGAAGCTGGGTTAAATTTGAAGACACTGGCGAGCCAAGTGACAGGTGAAGAAGGTAAAGGCGACGATGGCGAGAGAGTCGATGTGAAGGTCGGAGATGTTGGCGATACCGGACTGAGGGTTTTCCTTTTCCTAAGCTTGGACCGGGTTCGCTTCGGTGGTTCCACAATCTGAACCTTTTTACCAACCCTCTTCTCGCCCTGCTGCTTCAACGACGACTTTGGAATAACTTCTGCGTCTGCACTAATCATCTCAAAGCCATCCGAGATGTTCTCTTTGTCGCTAAAATCGTTGACAAAGGCGGCAGTCGATGGTCGGGCGCTCGACTGGCTTCCTGCGGACCGTCAAAGGTTTCGTACTGCCCGATATGCCGAGAGCAGCGAGACTGTCTGCTTGGTCGTTGACCCATGTCGGGTTAGGCGATTCCGGATCCAGAAACTGTCCGGGCGTGCAAAACGGCTAGATGATCAGCAATCTGGTTGAAGAAAGCTTGAACAGCATCGTCATGATGATCCGGAATCTCGAGCGGTGGTAAGCCTGGGATGCTGAGGGTTGGAGATTGGATAACTACTGGAAGAGAAAAGATTAGGGCTGTTCGAGGGAAGCATAGGTCCTTGAGTTGGTTGGTAGACAGACTCTTGGGAAGACGACGATGATAACCGGCCTCTGGCGCGTCGCGGTGTCGGAGGACCATCTCGAGGAGGAATCGAAGAAGGTGAAAACGGAATGTAGGAATCAGGACCTGGCAGACGTCGTTGTCTATCAGCTGCTCTGGTCTTTCTTCGGTGCAGTTTGGCGTCCTTGGGCTAGCGCCTCTTGTTCATCATAATCCTCCAAGCTCTTCTTTCGATACTCGTCCAATAGATAGTAAACTCCCTTCTGCCAATTACGCTCCTTGTTCATCAAGCTATCAATCAGCTCCTCATCGTCAGTGCCGTGCCATAATGTCTGGAGACTTTTGAACAGCTCTGGATCGATGTCCCTTCGTGAAGAAACAGGTCGAGCAATGTTGTCCAGTGATGGCATATCATGTTCGATGACTTTGGGTTTCTGGGATTTGAAGAAAGGATGCTGCTCGATGGCAGCCATCGTGATCCTCTTCTTCGCGTCCTTCGTAAGCATCCGGCTCAGCAGATCTTGAACGGGATTCGGAATGTCGGGAGGCATGTCGAACTTTCCGATGCAAACTTTTTGGAGCAGGTTGTTGGTGTCGTCGTCGTCGAAAGGGAGTTTTACCAGCTAGCATTGCATAGAGGATGACCCCGCAAGACCAAACATCTGCTGCTGCACCATCATAAGCTGCGCCACTGACGATCTCTGGAGCAGCATAATGAGGGCTACCGCATGATGTATGATTCATCGCACCGGACTGCCAGACTGCCATACCGAAATCTGCAATCTTGATGTTCATGTGGGAATCGAGAAGAATGTTTTCGGGCTTGAGATCTCGGTGAGCAATGTTAAAACGATGACAGTAGTGCACGCCTGCTATGATCTGTTGAAAGTAACCTAGAGCTTCTGAATAGGATAGTCGGCCTTTGGTGATCATGTACTCGAAAAGCTCGCCGCCTTGCACGTATTCCAGTATCAGGTAGAGCTCGTTGGAGGCGTCCCAGACGTCGTAAAGTCTGAGAACATGAGGATGGTCGATGAGCTTCATGATGACTATCTCTCGCTGTAGAGAAAGAGCTTGGTATTCCGCATCTTCTCCCCGCCATATTCAGCGATTCCCTGCGAGAAAAGAGGTCCGATTTTTGTATCATCTTGACGGCAGCCATCTTCCCAGTTCGCGAGTGCCTGGCGACCTTTACAACACCTGAACAGCGTCAATTTTCTTGGGGGAACCTGGAGTTGAGGAAAGCGGCCAGACCTGAGGTACCTCGTCCAAGGGTACGACCAATTTTCCAAGCTCCAATCATTTTCGGATCCTCTCTTGAATGTCGCAGCATTGGAGAAATTTCATAGTCGGCCATAGCGGGTTCCAGACCAACTGGGACTCGGCTCGAAGTGAAGGGCAAGCCACGGAGTCACGCTTGTGACTCCTGTCAGGTGATCAGTGCGATATTGCGTCACACCGTGACGCCGCTCGCGTTGACTCTGACGCCCTTATTCGAAAATGATGCAGCCAACTCCTGCCCCAAGCTCAGCACCAAATTCACCAAGACCAGAACCAGAGTCGGGCGAAGATCCATTCCCGCCAGCGCCCCAGAATACAGATGCCAAGATTCCATTCAGAATTCTCTCCCAACTCTTTATGCGACTACAGGGAGAACGTCGAATGGCGACGAAAAACATGATCATCAGAAAGTGGTTTGATGTATGTTCAATAATATCTTGCTTTCCTCGTCATTGACATTGTCTGCAGCATTGGAGAGAAGCGAAAGGAGCCGATTTGTACCCTGTTTTGCGTCTCATTCTGCCTCATGTGCGTCAATTTAAACCTTGTTATATCTTCAGCGACTGAATTGAAGTCGCAGAAAGACCGCGAACGTGCTGTGTACGGCCTGAAAGAAAAGACCTTGGCCAAATCATATATCGATATCATCCCCCTCGGAAAGAAAGACCCAGATGCCATTCGACTGGAAAATTGGAAGAAACCCACAGAACGAGAAGTCAGTTGTTATTGACTTTCTGCTGCATGTCTTCTCACTGTTCGGTCTAGAAAGCTTCTGGAGATTTTCCGACCGTCCTCTATGAGGTCGTTGGAAAGCGATCCTCGGTCCTCGAGGGAAGCCTTTCGATAGATGAGCTCAATGACGCTTTGGACGAACTCGCTAAGAATATGGGCAAGAAGTGTGTACCCGCAGACGCTATTTGGACTTCACTGACCGTAGAACCAGAGATATCCAGAACAAGACGCTCAAACACATATACATGAATACCACCCCAGAAGAGCAAAAATGGATTGCGCGTATAATTCTGAAAGGTGTGCGCATATCATCAGCCTGCATTCTGAGCCCTAACCGTCTTGCAGATATGATTATTTCTGTCAAGGAGACAACTGTATTCTCTGTTTTTCATAAAGACGCTCAAGACTTGTACAATACATGCTCGGACCTTAAACGCGTCGCATGGACTCTGAGCGATCCAGATTTCTCACTCAAAGCCGATGTATGCTAGTTTGGACGATCTTGTAGCAAACTTGACATATTCTTCTAGGATAAAGCTGTCAGGCTTTTTCACGCTTTCGCTCCCATGCTATGCAAGAGGCCGACCAAAACAATCGACTTGACCGTTAAGGCACTGAACACCCCAGAATTCATCATTGAGGAAAAGCTCGATGGTGAGCGGATCCAGCTCCATAAACGAGGCAATGAGTATTTCTATTGTTCAAGGTAATGCTTCTTGCATCATTGCATCCTTAATTGACCTAGGCAACAGGAAGGGCAAAGACTACACCTATCTTTATGGAAAGCACTGCTGGTACTGGCAGTCTCACCCCTTGGCTTGCCAAGGCATTCGACGAAAGAGTGACCGAGTAAGTTCCGACTTGACGCGATTTTGACATGACTCAATGATGTCTTCAGTATCATTCTTGATGGGGAGATGCTGGTGTGGGATCCAGTCTCGGAGCGTAATCTTCCTTTTGGGACCCTGAAATCTGCGGCATTGGGTCAGTTTACTGCTGTGTGCTGTCATTGACTGACCATTCCTTTTCCAGACCCGAAGAAAGGCGAACATAATCCTCGGCCATGCTGTTAGTTTATACCTTCATAAACATCGGTAAATGCTGATCAGTTTCACAGTCAAGATCTTTGATCTTCTTTATCTGAATGGGATGTCGCTGCTGGACAAGAGTGTGACCTTTCGGAAGCGGAATATGCGCGCATGTATCAAAGGAGATCACAGGGCGTGTGGAGTTTGTGACCGAATTCAAAGGCAGTACCGCCCAGGACATTAGTGACAAGATGGAGAAGGTAATGGAGAATCGTGGAGAAGGATTGGTGATCAAGCATCCACACGCGAAATATGTCCTTAATGGCAGAAACAGTGACTGGTACAAGGTAACTGGTTTCTTTAGTGGTTTCCGTTTGTCGATAATTGAACCCTCAATAGGTGAAACCAGAATACATGGCGAGTACAGTACCATCAACAATCGCTCTATAATGCTTAATCGTGACCTTCAGGACAATTGCGGGGAAACCGTCGACGTTTTGGTCATTGGTGCGCTTAGCAATACAGCTCTTGGTCAATTCTTGCTTATCTCGGACCAGCCGGTGAATATGGCTCGGGATCTCGCGGAGGCGGCGTTTCAGCTGTAATTTGTGCAGTCGTTGATGATAGAGGACACAATGATGACGACGAAGATATGTATGTGGACAATTCATCTCTGAAACTCCTACTTACTCTGCAATATAGTGCATACAGCACCTTTGTCCGTGTCGGCTCAGGACTTTCATACGCAGACCTTACATGGATCAGGAAACGAACGTGGCATAAATGGGACCCCAAGAAACTTCCATCGGACTTGAGGATAGCTCAGACCGGCCAAGAAGACAAGGGTGACGTTTATCTCGAACCTTCAGCAGTAAGCATCTTTTCAAGGTCGTGACATGATTCAATGATGACATGTCCCAGACGCTTCATTCTCAAAGTCAAAGCCGCTGAAATTGTCCCAACTGGTAAGATTCGCATACTTAGTTAGTGCAACCAAAGTCTGAATCATATTGGATAGTCAAGTATCACCTAGGCCACACCCTGCGTTTCCCAAGAGCGCTAGTTATCCGAGACGAGCTCGAAATTTCCGATTGCATGACTGCTAACGGTATGAATCCATTTCTGTTTCTGGTATTAACTCATCCATTCCGCAGATGTTATGGAGAGCTTGCGAGCAGAAAAAAAGCGCAAGTTGGAAACGGATGTTAGGTATTGACCCTTCCCTTCTGCAGCACGGTCAATAATGACCTTCTCCAGCGGACCGAAGAACAAGAAGAAACGCAAAGTAATCAAGGTTTGAAGCATGTTTCACTGTCCTTTGATTTATCTCATCTCGTCCCCTCTAGTACGAAATCCTCCCAGAGTACAAGGGTCCGAATTTGGAGAAAGTCCAAGTGAAGACTGATCTCTTTGCTGGAATCACGTTCTGTAAGTAGCGTTCTCTTTAATATGGAGCTTCAGCTGATGTCTACGCTTAGGTGTCAAGTCGAACACTCGAACCAAAACTTGGCAAGCTGACAGGGAGACCCTGATGATTCTGTGAGATGCCTGTCATTTGGCTCGAGTTATATTGACCTATCGGAAGCGTCAAGGAAAATGGCGGCAAAAACCTCGCGGAAATCCCGAAGACGCTAAATCCCAGTCTCTGTATTGTTTTACAGCGGCAAGCGTACACGTCTGTCCCTCGGTTGACTTTTTCATATAACTATTGACCATGATCCAGCTTCGGACTTGAAAACCAGGGTGATAGACCAGGACAACTATGACATTATACTGCCAGCTTGGATTCACGATTCTGTTTCACAAGGCAAGCGGGTCCCGTTGAGCAAAAGGTGAGGTTTGACGAGCTTCTTGATACTTCCTAACCGAATACCTAGATATCTATTCCATGCTACGAGCTTTCGCAAAGACCAACCCGACTATGACGAAGGAGAGGACGTGACCATGGCCGATCCCAACGATGACACGATGACAGAAGACGAGGACGAGGACGAGGAGGCGAAACCAGTCATTGTCAAGGAAGAGATTTCATTTGACCCTTCCATGGACAGAATGGTTCGCGCCTCAAGAGAAAGCTTCTGTCGCTGGACCAGACGACGGGGCGAAGTCAGACACTGACGACGATTCAGACAATGAGGACACGATCAACGATGATCAGGGTGGGCCTCCTGATTCGGTTTGTTGATTCTTCTCCAACTCTCATCAACTCTCATCTGTATTTCAAGGAAGACGAAGGCCCAATGGCCTATGACGAAGAATTGATATTCAAGCATCTGTACGTTTTGGTTGACGTGATGAATGGCCTTGGTCTTATATTTCTTCTTCTAGATCTTTCTATTTGGACTCGCCCAGCAATGCCCGGAAGCATGAAATGAAATTCAAGCCCAAAGTTGAAGAGGCCGTAGAAGCTAGGTACACCAGCCCAATTTCTGTTTTGCTGTCTCTGATTCAGAACGTGATAGCTTCGGTCTTTTGGCCAAGACAATCGAAGAAAATGGGGGCCGTATCGTTGACTTGGATGATCCCGAACTTACTCACATCATCATTGACAAGCGCGATGATGGCCGTCGTGTTGCCCTCATAAAGCGAACATTCCAGTGGGTTTTCTCTCCGCTTCACATTTCCTGGCAGCGTTTGATTAGCTCGGTTCCCAGGCCGAAATATCGGTGTCTCATTTTGTCCGAGTACATTGAAGCATGCTTGGAAGAGAAAACTTTGCTCGACGAGAACGGTATTTATTTTCATGGATCGTCTTTGGCAGATGCTAATATTTCATTCAGATTTTGCGCCTTGAAGAAAGCCAGAGAATAAATAAACAATTGTACAATAAAGTCACACGTAGTCACAATGACCGAGACCGGTTTCTGATCCGAGCCATCATTTGCTCTGAGCCCTTGTCTTCCTTCCTGCGCTGCCTGATCCCTGTTCTTCATTCCTGCTGCAGGTGTTGCTCTCACTTTTTCTCTACCTTTGTCTCTATCAAGGGCTGAACAGTTTTCACCCAAATCATCGACAACTGCTGCATTTTTCTCGTGGCAGAAAAAGAGTGGTCAAGCAGATATTCACAGCAGCCAACCAGCACCAAGTTGAAGCTCATGGCTGACCCCCAAGCTTCTCCCATATCTCAGCTCCTTGTATCGCTTGGTCTGACACGCGAAGACCTCAACAAGCGCAGCGACCAGATGCGACAATTTTTGACCGCCGAAGGCGCTGGGCCTTTACGCGTCTTTGGTCAAGAAAATACGACCAGACCAAGCTCACCCATCGATATTCGCTCCAGATCACTGTCTTCGGTACCGTTGCAGCCTTTGGCGCGTTCAACCCCTCTCGCTCGTTCGAGCTCTGTCGTCGACGCGTCGGTCCCCTCGACGCCGACCCCGAGCGGTACCCTCCAAAGAAGGCAAACGCTGGATACAATGGAATCGGTTATTGAGAGACAGAGTCAGACGAAAAAGGGGAGACATGGTGGAAAAGATACTCCGTCATCGTCCAGGGCGTCGATGGCACGTCAATCGCCAGCGCCAAGGAGCAGCGCGTCGACTCTTAATTCAGATCATATTTCCGCTGTCAAAGGCGACGATGAATCATTCTTCGAGCCCGCTGCATCTTCCGAGAAGGTGGGACCGGTCCCTAAATTTTGTCTCAGTTTTTTTACTTGTTTGTTTCAGGAGTCTGTCCCCGCTTCTTTAACCAACCAACAAAGTAAATACTATCGTGAACATACTGCAACCCAGGTTGACACTGTGAGTTTTTAATGTTTTGCTCGGTCCCGATAAGAGACTGAAGCTCTTGCTAGCCCGGAAAACCTGTTGAACCGGAAGCGGAACCTGATTCACCCGTTAAGCCACAGACTACAGCGACTCCCATGGCGGCTCCACAACCCCCAGTGCGATTATATGCGTACCCACAATACACGATTCCCTATTATCCAGTTCCGATTCCCAAAGCCAGCTCCTCTAATGTCCCTGTTACCCCTCAGCATAATCGGGTGGCCAAGCTGGTCACCGACGCTTCGCCTTTACCTCCATCTTCACCTCCAGCTGCTGCTTCTTCTCCCCAGTCTTCTCCTGTCGCAGTTAATCTCGTTTCATCACCAGGACCGATGGGTCCAGCACCGAAAATGGAGGATCATAACCGACTTCCGTATACTTTACCTCCTGGACCATATACTCCCACCAAACCAGAATGTTCATACGCTGCCATCTTGGGTCAAGCTATCTTGTCGTCGCCCCAACATCGATTGACTCTCCAGGAAATTTATGACTGGATCACGATCGTCTTTCCTTTCTTTAAACGTGGAGAAACTACCTGGATGAACAGTATTCGTCATGTTCTCAGCACAACCATCTGCTTCCGAAAAGTAACTCGAGATCGAGCCCAAGGGCGAACTCAATGGGCGATTTGGGACGAAGATCTCGAGTGCTTCAAAAACGGAGGTTTTAAGAAGCAGTATTGCCAGGACATGAACAAGGCTGCAAAGGCGAAACCAGGCAAGCGCGCGAGGAAAGACAGTGGTGACGAAGCTGTTGTAGATGTTCGGAAGACGAAAAAGGTCAAGAAGGGTGGTGAAGCTGCAGTTAAAATCACGCTGCCGCCGGCCAAACCACCACAGGCGTCTACTCCTGTTCTGGTCAATGAAGAATCGTCAGAGCCCCCGGTACCTTCCTCAGCGTCGTCTCCCTCATTATTGTCATCGCTGCCTGAACTCATACCCAACGAAAGCTCGTCTTCGAGTCCACCGCCATCTAGTGATATGGATTTGGACGCCCACAGTACCTTCTCAAATGAACCTTTCCAACTCGAGGCTGCTGTATCCATTACTGGGATTGATGATAATGACCAGGATTCCGGTGACGAGCAGACAATGTTTGGTTCCAAGTTGAACCCGGTACAATCTTGGGATGCGTCGCCTTCAAGCAAGCCGACAGGAGGATTGAAGAAGGGGATTCAGCTGAAATTCACTGCTTCAGAGCCTTCTGAGGACTCTGATGAGGATGTCGTTTCGAGCGATAGTTCTGATGAAGACTATCAGCCTTTGGCAAAGAAAGGGACAGTCAAAAAGCAGAAGACTACACGAGGTCGTTTCACGGTGAGTACTAAAAATAGTTCATCTTTCTTCGGAGGCTGAATTTTCGTTAGCAATCATTCACTCTCCCGCCATCGCCAACTCCCGTTCGTCGAGGTCCCAAGGTCATCAAAGGGAAAGACACCGGTCAGAAGAAGGGGAAAGCCAGACGTCTATCTTCTCCTCCGGCTTTCCTTCAGCAAGTCCCAGTGACACCGCCTAGAATGAATCGTGGTACCAAGGCTCTTCTTAATTCTCCAGTGTATACGCCAGCTGTCCCATCGGGGTTTACACATGAGTCCCAGTCCCAGTTTGGCTCACTACAAAAGCCATTTGGACCCACCACCTCCATTGCGCCAGGACGATGACGCCGACGAAATTGACCCGATGCGTACGCCGTCTCGCAAACGACCTTATTCGAATTCTCTTATGGGGACACCTCGCAAGTTGGTATTTCCTGGTTCTGCAGATTCTCCATTCAGAACACCAGGTGGAATTCTGTCGCCTTTCCGACTTGGAGGTTTGTACGATCCTCAGGAGAGCTCACTCTTGGATGACGAACTGCATCGAATGGGCGAACAGGGTGGCAGTCCTGCTGGATTATTTGGCGGCAGGGGGTCTTTATTATACGACAGTCCGAACAATTTTGGAGGTTCACCGAGCAGGCATAACAATCACTGGTGGTAGATTTTCTTGCTATGATCATCATTATTTTGTGTCGCGCTTATTTCGTTTACATTCCCTTCCATCTGTCCATGATTTCTCTCCCACTCAATTATTGATTGATACTCGATCCGGCTGGCTTGTTGCTCTCGATGTTGTACATATATATAGCTGAAATATGAATCCGCGAAAGCGATGTTTATTGCATGGAAGGAAGGAAGTAAATTCGGTATGATGCCACGTCCTGGAAGCACATCCGAGATAGTTACTAGTACAGCATGGAATTTGTGATTTATTATAGGAAGGGTACGACTCGAGACAAATGTTCTGAGGAATGGAAATCAGTCATGTTCGTGAAGAAGAGGTAGCAGAAGGAAATGATCAGATGGCTGTTCTTAGTTTTTTGGATTTGTTTATCCTCACGAACGAATTGGTTTCGGAAGATAGTTGTGTTCGCATCGTTGGAGATTGCAAGGAAATGAAGACTCACGTTGGAACAATGGATACGCACCTGAAAGAAACAGTCAGTTTGTGGTTCGACGAAGAAGAGACGAAGAATGGATTCAGAGGTGCATAATGTTTGGCTAATGCTCGGCCGATCGTCAACGCATAAATGCTACGACTGGGGCGGCAAGAAATCATCACAGAATGCAAAAAAGAAACAGTAGTACTCACTTGAAGTTGGTGGGCGCGGTGAGAGAAGCCGGTGAAAAAAAATCTTTTTATATACTCCGCCGAACAAACAAGCCACGACAGAAAGGCTGACCAATCCAAGTCGTCTCTCATGTCTTCACCTCCACCAACGAGTTTCCTGGAGTCCTTCACGGCTCCAAAGGGCGTCCTGCAAGAATTCGCCGACCTTGCGGAAGAAGAAAATGTTGATCCTTTCGCAGAAACGGCCTCGAAGCGACAAATTGCGGCTCGTCAGTCTGACTACCACAACCGAAGGTTCGACCGTGTCGCTGTCGACAGCGCAGATGCATTCAAACAGGGCGTTGAAGGTGAAGAGATAGAGGGTGGTTACAAGGATGCCATGAGACTGGCTAGGCTTGAGCAGGAAGAAGTTCGGGTCAAGCGAGCAATCGAGGAGAAAGAGAGACAAGACAGGGAGGAAGGCAAGATGAAGATGGACTTGGACAAGACTCCGCCTGCTTCAGAGCTTCAGGACGTCGCGATGGAACTTGCTGCAGCAAAAGAGCTCGCTACTAGTGCAAAGCGAAAGCGTCGCTGGGATGTTCCTGATACCGACGAGAATGCTGATCCGAACAAGGGAGACAAAGGAGAGTGGGGAAAGGAAGCTTTGGAGGCATCAGCTCCGAAAAAGCGTCGCTCTCGTTGGGACGCTACTCCAGCGGAAACTGGTCCAGGTGAAACCCCGAAACGATCCAGATGGGACCAAACGCCTGCAGCAGCGAATAACGATACCCCAATGATTCCTATCATCATGAATGCTCCCAGTTACATGCACGACGACAAGCACAATCGTTATCTCACCGACGAAGAGCTCGACGCTGCACTTCCTGCCACCGGTTACGCTATCGTCACGGCTCCACCAGGTTATGCTCCTTCAGTCAGGCCCAAGCATCTCTTGCCGCCTGTATCTACAGAGCTCGGTGGCTTTCAGATTCAGGAGAGCTCAGACGCCGCAGCGGTGGCGGCTGCAGCAGGTCTCGCGCCAGAACTGCCTACGGAGATCCCTGGTGTCGGCGCTCTTGCATTTTTCAAAGCCGAAGATGCAGAGTACTTTGCCAAAATTCTCAAGGAGGAGGATGAGACGGAGCTTTCGGTCGACGAGATGAAGGAAAGGAAAATCATGCGACTTCTTCTCAAAATCAAAAACGGTACCCCTCCGGTTCGTAAAACGGCTCTTCGACAGATTACCGACAAAGCCCGTGAATTCGGTGCTGGGCCTTTGTTCGACAAAATTCTTCCTCTGCTTATGGAGCGAACCTTGGAAGACCAGGAGCGACATCTTCTCGTCAAGGTCATCGACCGAGTGCTCTACAAACTCGATGATCTTGTTCGTCCCTACGTCCACAAAATTCTCGTCGTCATCGAACCACTCTTAATCGACGAGGATTACTACGCCCGTGTCGAAGGTCGTGAAATCATCTCCAACTTGTCGAAAGCCGCTGGTCTCGCCCACATGATCTCGACAATGCGTCCGGATATTGACCATGCTGATGAATATGTTCGTAACACGACAGCTCGAGCATTCTCTGTCGTAGCTTCAGCTCTCGGTATTCCTTCCCTCCTTCCTTTCCTGAAAGCCGTCTGTCGGTCTAAAAAATCCTGGCAGGCCAGACATACCGGTATCCGAATCGTGCAGCAAATCGCTATCATGATGGGCTGTGCCGTCTTGCCTCATCTTCGAAATCTCGTCGACTGTATCGCCCATGGCTTGTCCGACGAACAGCAAAAAGTCAGGACGATGACTGCGCTTGGACTTGCTGGACTTGCTGAAGCTGCTGCACCATACGGTATCGAATCGTTCGATAATGTCCTCAAGCCATTGTGGTTGGGCATTCGTCTGCACCGTGGCAAAGGTCTCGCTGCTTTTTTGAAGGCTATCGGGTTCATTATTCCTCTCATGGACCCCGAATATGCGTCCTACTACACCAAGGAAGTCACGGTGATTCTTATTCGAGAATTCCAGACGTCGGACGAGGAGATGAAGAAGATTGTACTCAAGGTCGTGAAGCAGTGTGCTGCGACTGAAGGTGTGACGCCGTCTTACATCAAGCATGATATTCTTCCCGACTTTTTCAAGTCCTTCTGGGTGCGGCGAATGGCTCTCGACCGAAGAAACTACAAGCAGGTGGTTGAAACGACAGTCGAATTGGCGCAAAAATCGGGCGTCTCAGAGATTGTTGGGAGGATCGTCAATGAGCTGAAAGACGAGGCAGAGCCGTATAGGAAGATGGTTATGGAGACTATCACAAAGGTCGTCGCGACTCTTGGAGCTGCCGATATTGACGAGAGATTGGAAACTCGACTGGTCGATGGATCATCTATTCCTTCCAGGAACAGACCACTGAAGACCAAGTCATGTTGGATGGGTTCGGCACTGTCGTGAATGCACTTGGAACTCGTGTCAAACCTTATCTCACCCAAATCGTCTCCACCATCCTCTGGCGCTTGAACAACAAGAGTGCCAAAGTTCGTCAACAGGCTGCTGATTTGACGACTCGCTTGGCTGTGGTCATCAAGCAGTGCGGCGAAGACCAGCTATTGAGCAAGCTGGGTCTGGTACTGTTTGAGCAGCTTGGAGAGGAATATCCTGATACCTTGGGAAGTATCATTGCCGCCGAGGGAGCCATTGCCAACGTCGTTGGAATGACACAGATGAACCCGCCAGTCAAAGATCTTTGTGAGTATCCATTTCTTCGTAATAAAGAGCCTTTTACTGATCTAGTTTTTAGTACCCCGTATGACGCCCATTCTTCGAAACAGACACGAAAAAGTCCAAGAGGCTTCGATCAACTTGATTGGACGTATCGCTGATCGAGGTGCCGAGTTTGTACCTGCTCGAGAGTGGATGCGAATTTGCTTCGAGCTTCTTGACCTTTTGAAGGCTCACAAGAAGGGTATCCGTCGAGCAGCCGTCAACTCCTTTGGTTACATCGCCAAGAGTTTGGGCCCCCAGGACGTCCTTTCTGTTCTCTTGACGAATCTCCGAGTACAAGAGCGTCAGAGTCGAGTCTGCAGTACAGTCGCAATCGCCATTGTCGCCGAAACCTGTGGACCCTTCACCTGTATCCCAGCGATTCTCAACGAGTATCGTACGGCCGAGCTCAACGTCCGGACCGGTTGTCTCAAAGCTCTCTCCTTCGTCTTCGAATATGTCGGACCCCAATCTGCCTATTATGCTGATTCGGTGGTGACAATGCTGGAGGATGCTTTGACGGATCGTGACTTGGTTCATCGACAGACAGCAAGTACAATTGTGAAGCATTTGGCTCTTGGAGTCGCTGGATTGGGATGCGAGGATTCGATGATGCACTTGATGAATCTTGTCTGGCCAAATTGCTTCGAGACCTCTCCTCACGTCATCACTGCAGTCATGGATGCTATCGAGGCGATGAGAGTAACCTTGGGTCCTGGTGTTTTGTTGAGCTATGTCTTGCAGGGATTGTTCCATCCAGCAAGAAAGGTTCGGGAAGTATATTGGCGCATTTATAATGCCTTGTATCTTGGGGCTTCGGACGCTCTTGTCCCTTTCTATCCCGACCTGACAGATTTGAACGAGGGGAAGAATGTGTATGACAGACATCCGCTTCAAGTATTCATTTAGTTTAGTGGCTGTACAATAGAAATTTATTCTCATATTATTTGACAAGTTATTCGAAGGAGCTATTGGCGACTCTCGTACGATGGAATCTGGACGACAAAGCATAAATCTCCGCAAAAGTAGGCTGCACTGGGTTCGTTTCCGTGTGCCACATAGTCCTTTTTGACGCGATTGAACGATGTGGGTGCGGTTACCCAGTCAACAGGAGAAATGTCTTCTCGTTCGTAATCGGAATAGGCCTCTGTGACGGTCCCGCCCAGGTCCACAAGTCTGTCCGCGATAGGGATCTCCATATCTTTGTCCGGAAGATCCGGGAGCAAGTCGAGCAAAACTTGAGTCGAATCCTCATCCTCACCAAGGTTGTAGAGCATGGTGACTGCAGCCGCGAGTCCTAAATCTTTGCAGACCCTGTAAAGACTTGCATCTTCACCTTCAAGGCATTGTCAGTCGAATTCAAGATATATCTCGAGTCACTGGAGTCCCTGAGGTAATCATAAGAGTACTGAAGGTCCCAGCCTAGTGTTCCACCTTCAGGAAGGAATGTAGTCTGAAATCAGCTCTTGTAGCATCGACTTCAGAGGATGATAAATTGACGTGATGGCCTTGTCCTCTGTTTCATTTTCATCTAGAGGACCGATAGCGGGCTCCATGTAGAGATTGTAGGTCAAGGAGATTCGATAGCCAGATGTGACTGGAGTGACTTCATGTTCGATGTCGCTGTAGAAAGCAATGTAGGCGATGGAAGGACTTGTGAGTGGCGTATCTTTATGAGCCTTGAAGAAGGATCCCTTTCCTAAAAAAACGCGTCAAGGGTCGGTATGACACTGGACCAGAAACGTTGAGCTTGTACAACTCGGTTCTAATCGCCTTGCCAGGCTCAACCAGCATCTGAGTAACGGTCTCTAGTACCCTAGACCTGGGAAGCTCAAAGGAAAGGCTGAGCCGCTGAATTGGGTCGCGTCGAGTCTGCCAGCCTTGCGATAAGACTCGTCCAGGACATCTTCGTTGCCTCGACCGAAAGATGCTGGTTGACAGGCTTGACTGAGGGCTTCTAGTTCAGTTGCCGAAGCATTGGAGAGATTTATGACTCTATAGCGCGTGGGTGAGCTTCATGCCGAAATATGGCTGGATTCTCAAGTATACCTTGCAGTTTTTTCTTCACTGTTTTCTCGGTAATAAAGAGTCAAGGATTCAGCAGGGACACGAATGTCAGAGGAAGCGAGGAGAGGAGAGAAGCTGAGTCGCCAGCTCCATGGATTAGCGGTTAGGTCATGGCTTCCTGGTGATGAGTCAAGCAGGTGAACTGTGTTGGCGAGGTCTCAAGTTCGACTCCCAATGGTGACAATTTCAACAATTACGAGCCAACGGGGTGCTAGTGGGTATTACGGTTAGCCGTCGAGTCCCACACTGGCCGCGGGGTCCGATTCCTCCGGCGTGCGTAAATGCATACACCTCCTGCGAGGGGCGGTTACATTCCGCCAGAGCCCAGAGGTGATCCGGCGGGTGGGTTGATCCGAGCCTCGACTTTTTCTGTCAACCCGAGGTAGCTCTGGTATAAGAGCTCGGGTCGGCTTTGAAGATGCTACATACTCTTGAGTTGCACAAGGAGGTCATCTTAACAGCTCAAATTTAAGAATTACAATCAATTGAACACAAGAAGCAATCGACTTGCTTCAAGAGCGGCCACGAATTGTCTGATGGACCATTAATTGAACACTTGTATCATTCCTCAGTAGTATCAGTCTAAGTATTGTTACATCCATTGAATCAGAATTTGATGTTGAGCCGCCTGTCTCTCTCCTTGGCTTCATTCTGATATGCAATTATGTAGTCATATAGTCGGGCCGCGGCTTCCTACCCAACGCCATGTCAACATCGCCGACTGAAAATAGCAAAATGGTTTGGGAGGCTCGACAAGGAGGTCGCGGATGGACTCACAATCATAGTCCCACTTAGGTGGCACCCAATCGATGAATTCGTCCTTGATCTGAAAGATGACCCGTTCGCAGAGCTGGACGATAAAAAGATTGCTGGCCAGAACGGTGTGAAACATCGTGGAGGTGGAGCGACCAACTGTAGAAATGACTTTGACACCGGATGGAGGGGGGACCCGCTTGTATGAACCATCTGGGTTAGGCTCGACGAATTCAACAACAAAGTGGCCAGACTGGTTACACAGCGCCCTGTTCGACATTCGGATAGTGAAATTGGGAGAGATGTGGTGGATTTCTATATCAGACTGAAGTCCAAACAGTTAAAATCGAGGAGAAATACAGGAAGAGCAGTCACTGTCTCACCGGATACCCCAACTTGAAGGACGACGGGATACTGTCATCCGTAATGAAATCTAGCCAAGGTGATGCTGGTGATGGCTGCAGCAATGTTAAACTGAAGTTGAAAAGTGATAATTCCACCGACCTGAGAAGTTGTGTGGTTCATAGTTGTGGTAGAGTCACAGGAGGTTAAGATCACGCGTGGCGGCTTCGTCAATTTGAATTTCAAATTGGAGACAAAGAAAAGTAGCCTCCAAGGTAAGTACTTGAGCTTTGAGTCTCAATTCAGGTTTTAATCTGATTTCCGGTCAAATATGTGACGTCTGAATTATTCAGTGTGGCGCGACGGAATAAAGCATTGCCTCCTATCCAATTGAAACCATCTTAAAATGTTACTTTCAGTGAGAAAATGGTTCAATATATAACCGTAGTACTCGTAAGGTGATCTGACGGTATAAGCGGCATCGAGTTCAACCAACAGGTCACTGGAAATCCGTCGACGACGGTGGTAACTGTAGAGAGGCGTATGGTCCCCCAACTCTTGGCTTAGTCGCGGACATGGAACAGATAATAACTGCGCGCGAACCTCACAGGTAATTTACCGAGTACATTTTTCCTTTTTGAAACCAGACTAGTTTCTAAAAGGTCAAAGCGGTAACTTGGTCGCATCAAAAGCCAGGGCCAAAGCGTAACCAAGGACTACATCCGGTCATCATTTGGCTTCTAGTCAATCTTATTCAGCCATGCCGATAAGTGTTTTGCTTAGATCAAATAATCTCGAATGAGCCGTGGACAAAAGCTTTGTCATGGGTCTGTAAAATTAATTTCGTGACGGGTTGCGGAGTTCAATCATGAATGACTGCGGTTCCTCCAAAAAGGGGGGGAGGGATACTCCCGGCACCTAAAGCTGTGTCATATCAGCATACACTATAAGTACTTGGAGCTACGCAGTGTTACTCAAAACTATCATATTGCCATGTCTTCAGACTCGGAAACGTCAGTTATGCTCGTTGGCATTACGGGCTACAATGCCCAAGTCATCGCCAAATCTCTGCTGAGTTCTGGGAAATTTGTGAGGTATATTTCAGTGTTTGAACTGACCGTTCTGATTGATATTATAGCGAGTCTCAGCCATCGTCCATCCAGACTCGATGAAGAAGCCTGTCGCCAAAGAGATGGGCAACTTGGGTATCAAGCTCATGTCTGGAGACATTTCGACCGATGGAGTTGAAAAACTCAAGACACTCCTTGCGGGAGTTGATGTTTTGATCATCACAGTACTAGCTTTCGTCGACCAGCGTCATGCATTACTTGCGGCCAAAGAAACAGGTGTGAAGAGAGTGATTCCCAGCGAATTTGGACCAGTGATCCCGCGCGGAGTCTCAGATATGGTTGACCTGGTGTGTTTTTGTTTTGATAGCAAATTGAAGATCGAGATCTTGATTTTTCGCAGAAGTACGCCATTCGCGATTCCATTGTCGATCTGGGATTGCCATACGCTTTCATTCAAGTCGGATGCTGGTTAGAGTTCTTGACTCCAGTACCTCACAGCATGAACATGCCTACCGATTTTATCGGCAAAGGCGACAAGAAGGTCGCCTATACTGCTTACAAGAATATCGGCGAGCTTGTTTTGCGAATCATTCAGGATTCATGCACCTTGAACCAAGTGGTCATGGCATGTGATGGAGAAGCGACGCAGCAAGAAATCTGGAATGTCTGTGAGCGAGTCAGTGGTGAAGATTTCTATGACTATCCAAGGGTCAGATAGAATTTCGTTTCATTCCTCAGAGTGTCTAAGCTTAGTTAAACTTGAGTTAAACTCTAGACTACTAAAGTATGATCAGCATTGGAATGACGGACCAAGTCGGTTTATGAGCTTGATTCAAGTAGCAGTAGTCTCAGCATTACAACAGAAAACCTCCCAGTTCGGTTTTCGCATTGTTATTCAGAATACGGTCTGTCTGTACTACTGTACTTCGCCAAAGCCATATGTGTGACATGTGACAGTCACCCTTAAAATTCAACAACCAATGTCTCAGATACTGAAACCAAGGACTTTGCGACCGCCATGCCTAAAATACAGACAGCAGCGGATGCAGCTCAATCCAATCTCAACGCTCCAGTCCGACTTCCAGTGGAAACACTATATGATCATGTGATCTGTCCACGCCCGTTTCATCCACAGTTACGCGCAAGTCCTTGCCCAAGCTTCCAGTGGCAGCGCTCCGACAAAGACAGGAAAAAAATTCCATTCACCTCCTTCAGGATCAGCAGAACCTGACCACCAATCGCTCCTCCCTCTTCTCGACACTGCAGAAGCTCTAGATTCCGCAGTAGTCCTGCAATTATACCCATACGAACCCTGCAGATTCCTACCGGAATTCTAGGTCGACTAGAAGATCATCTGAACATTCGCTCCGGAACCTCTTTCATTTGCTCCTTGCGGCGCAAGGGTTTCATGGAACTCACCGACGTCATCCCAACGTTATGCTCGATAATCCCAAAACCACAGAGATCCCAGAAGCTCTTGTTCTGGGCTTCAGACTAGCATCTGCAGCTGCAAGATCCCTTGTGCGAAATGGCGATCCAGGTGATATCTTCGCCGCAGCGATAGTCCACACTGTCGATAACTTCGTTTTGGAGGCGCTCACTCCTGACCAATTCCCGTTGGTCTATTCCAAGAATTCGACCAACTATCGTGCAGCTCGCCAACGCTCCGAAGATCTCGATAAGCTCCTGGTTCATGAGGACCTTGTCCTATCTATACGCGAAATTCGATGGCTACAAAAGTCGTCTTCTCGAGAACACCCTGCCATAGTCTCAGCGACTCAGCCGTTGCCCAAGCGTTCTGTGGCGGTCGACCCAGGAATCGCGGACTGTCGTGAGAACCAACCTAGGTTTTTGCCAACAATTGACCGCATCGAAGGTCAAAAACCCAATGAGCCGTCTCTCAAATGGGCTACGTACGTTTTTCATCTAAATATACTGGTTCCTCTTTCCTGAGACACTCTTGCCGTAGATGTTCTCCCCAGCGACATATTAGTCACTTTTTATACTATCTCAATCGAATCATCAATAGCTCTGATTCGGCGCAAAGAGCCTTGACGACTGCATCGCTGAAACGATACAGTCTTTTTTCGAGTTATGCTGTTCTCCGAACCCGCTTCGAGTCGTCCCCGGATTGTCTCCGCGTGATGCTACTGATGCCAGTCGAAAATGATGCGGTACGAATACCTATTTCCACTGCTCATATACCCTTCAATTCCTGACGATGATTTTCAAGATGACCGCTTTTTTTTTTTGAGGCAGCTCTATCCAGAGCCGCCTCCAGCTCGAAAAGCTGATGAGCCATTTATCGCCCTCCTTAATGCCTTCTTAGCATATGGGCATGGGTCCTATTGGGTCCAGAAATGGGGCGACACAATGCATCACATGCAGCGCGACAAAGACCCTCGGCTCGTTGCATTCTGGAATCAGCGATATATCTACTGGCAAGAGTCCGCCTCATCAACGACTTACGGAGACAACAATTACGTTGCATTCCCCTCTGTTTTCTATCTCCTGCTCCTCCGAGCATCTGATTCAGATGTGAACGCCCCCTTCCGAGATTCGCCAGAGGTCGCCGCTTGTCTCGACTGGCTAGTCGTATGGCTATTTCGGACCTATCTCACCGGCGTAGCTCTTACACCAATCCTTCTGGCCTTCTACCAGCCCGGTGCCCAAGGACAGACAGCCAAAAAGAACGAATATCTCGAAGCAAACCTCAACATCACTCTTCAGGCGGGTTCTTTGCTCAGCCTCTTCCGCAGGACTTCTTTCGCGACGGACTGGATGAACCGCTGGGCTTTCTACTTCGATATACAGCTCAGGGAAGCACGGTTACCGGCGAGACCGACTCCAGAACTCGCAGAGGAGACGCAGGAGGCTAGGATAGAAAGAGAGGAAATAGAATGCCAAGCGGCGAACGACAGAGTGCTGTTGATTCTGGCAGAATCAGAAGTTCTTCCTGAAGGGACGCCTTTCCCAGCCGCTATCAACACTATGCGAGGCTACCTGCGTTCTATTGATGGATTCGCCGATTTAGAACTCATCATCCATCGTGTTTCGGAGAGGAAGAAACACCTTCCCGTTGGTTTCGACACCTTGAAGCTAGTTGGATACTTTGTCGATGCAGTATTCAAAGGCAAACAATACTCGTTGCAGGCATACCCTCGTCACTTACTTTCTAAGGAGGAGCAAACGAACTATTCCTCTGTCATCACAAAAGTAATTCCACGTTTTGTACCCAGCCACTCAGGACAGCCTCAGCAAAAGGATCTCGTCGAATGCGACAATTTGATGCATGCAGAGTGGCTGCTATGCGATGACGACGAGAAGAAAGGAATTTTCAAGGATCTTGACGGTGTTTCGATTTCGGCATCGCTACTCTGCTGTCCGACCTGTGGCGTCCCTTTGGCTAAGCATGGGACCCGTGTCATCGGAATCCATCCCTTGATGTACGGCGTCACGCCGCCCATGCATCGATAGACTTGTCAAGTTCACACTTGCGAAGTCCACTGCTCATCTTGGTGACTTCCCACAACAGGAGCATACGAAGATGACGCAGTCGCCGCTGGGATCTGAAACCAGCAGTATAATCCAAAGCCAGACACACGACCTGAATCGCATAGGGGTCTCTAGTCCAACGGAGTCTGTATCTTAATGCCTCTGCCTCCGGCTTCAAGAATCCTATATAATTATCTAATTATTCAATTCCACCTGTCCAAGCTATTGAACACAATGCCAATGAGCTCGATATAGCATGATGCCTCAGTGCGCCATTAGCGCTTCCAACGCTCGTGCTCCCCAAATAAAGTCGGCCGGCTCCAGAATGTCCATTCGAAGTCTGAAGAACCTAGGCATCTATAGTCACAAATGTCGTCAGGGAAGGCGTCTCTATCCCATCAGACATGAATACCAGGGCAAACACTGGCACAGGCACCGGTATTTGACACGTATTGGCATTTTGGTCACAGTTTATCGAAACGACGTTGAGATTGTCTTTCAACCGTCCGTCTGTGAATTTTGTGCCAAATGTCTGAACAAAAAGGTCAGCATTGATGAGACTTGAAATAAACAAGTGTTCTGTACCTGACTGGCTTACTTGATATTGTCTTTCGTTGAGCCTGAGGTAAAGTATTTCACAGAAACCTTCGGGGATCCAGCAGTTGCGCTGTCCCGGTTTTACCGAGAGTCTCGGCGACAATCATTGTTGAATAGTAGATGGCGCCAATCGTCCATTCATTAAGCCGCTCTGGTTGGTAGGAGGCGCGGTAAATGGCTGAGAAATAGACAGATTAGAACTTCGTCTAAGCTATGAGGCGATCGACTTACGTTGTAAAACACGTTCTAACCATCCGTGCGAAGTTACTGTATCCCATTTGGAGTCCATAATCCAATGCCCAGAGAGCCGCACCGAACCCTAGGAGACATCAGTTATGAGTTCTACTTGTAAACTCGTTATTTGTTACCACTGGAGGATCGGATGGGACCGGATCCAGCCAGCAAAGCGATATATCAGTTCCAGAACAGCTTCTACGTGGGTACAATATCTTTGAAAATGCCGTCAAATGGGGTGCACTGGATGGCAGGGTACTCTATCCTGAGTATAAAGCACCGACTCTCGAGGAGCTTGCCAAAGGATTCTATGAAGAACCTCTAGTTTATAATGTCTCTAAATAGATTAAATTCGCCAAAGGTCTGGTCTGAGACGATGCTTGCACTTAATTATTGCGATTTCGATTTAACTTTAATTCGCATTGTGTTCCTTCCTTCCTTCCAAAGATTCGGCGGCAAGTTCGGCATGAACCAATATTGAATCTCCGCTTTGGACTGAGGCATACTCTTCCCCTTCCTCGAATTTTTGGCGTCAAAATGGACGGAATTACACCTGGGATAAATTTCTGGTGGCATTCTCGAAGCAGAAATTATCAACACCCTTTGTCATGGACGAAAGAAACAGTCTTGAACCTGGCACAGTTTGAATCGTTGCCAGCAAAAGACGCGTTGTTTCACCAAACAGTCTTTGAAATTCATCTGTCCTGGATGCAGGTTCAGTTCAAAGGATCTCTAAGAGCTTCCACCTGGTTGCGGTTGTATCGGGTTCGACTGCTTGGTCACAATCCGCAGTGTGGCGCAGTTCTACTTTTTCGTGGGTCACAAAGGGTTGCTTCCTATCCGATCGAAGCTATCTCAAAGTGTTCCTTTGAGCAGAGAAATGTTTCAATATATAATCATACTCGTAAGGTGACCTGACGGTAGAAGCGGCATCGAGTCCAACCAACAGGTCACTGGAAATCTGTCGAAGACGGCGATAACTGTAGAGAGGCGAACGGTCCTCCAACTCGTGGCTTATTCGTGGACATGGAACAGATAATAACTGCGTGCGAACCTCACAGGTAATTTATCGAGTACATTTTTCTCTCTTGAAACCAGACGAGTTTCTAAAAGGTCAAGGCGGTAACTTGGGTTGCGTCAAAGCCATCGTCAAAGCGTAACCAGACGTGAAACTACATCCGGCTATCATTTGACTTCTCGGCAATTCCGCTATGACCCTGCGATCATCCATGGCCCCTGGTCAAGGACTCAAAGCGACTCGATACTCTTTCTCAATTTTCGGAGAAACTCGCTGGAACAACTCGGAATCACTGGAAATTCAACACATCATAGGATTCCATTGTTGAAACGAGGCTAGTAAGCTTCCCACAGAGCGATTTCGTTGAAAGAGATTTTTACAACGAGGCAAAGCGATAACCCCGAAAGGAAATTCTGGAGATATCACGACAAAGAGTCGCTTTGGTTTGGCTTTGGCTCTCATTTCTCTTTATAATGAAAGAAAGATCCGTCTTCCTTCTCTACTTACTTCCCTGCCTACATCCACCATGAAGTTTCAATCAAGCTCTCCCTCCAGCTCCAAACGCTCTGATGTCTCGAGACTGCTAGATCCTTCTTATGCGTCTTCTTCGTCTCGAAGCTACTCGTCGCATAGCATGATCTATGTCGACGACAATGGCGAAATGCACGATCCCGATTTCCGTCAGTTTCCGACATTCCCTGTCTCTGATAGACAAAGAGGCAAACGTCCGGTAGACGCTTTCTCGACTCTTGATTGGGACGGGGAAGAGGAAGACTCGTATGACGCGTCAAAATATTGTCGATTCCCTTATTCGACGCGTCCTGCTTCCCCAATCCATTGCTCGCCACCTTCATCCCCGGTTTCTTACTCTTCAAGCGAGAGTTGGGTGACCACAAACACCAGCGATTCGTTCGCGCAGAAGCTTCGCAAGAAGCAGAATCGCAGCTCGAGCGATTCAAGGTCATTGCGCAGTTATGAAGAAGTTGTGGAAGAGGTAGCTGAAGAAGAGATTACAAGAAGCTCACCAAACACCACGGTAAAGAAGGAATGGCAAGCGCTGCAACTTACCGTCTCGATGGGAGCATTCAGAGTGAAGCGGAAGATTAAAAATGCATTGAAGTGAAGATGTACTCGGCATTAATTATAATTTTTATATCCAGACAAATGATACCCTATACCTCAGAAGTCTTTTTTTCCAGTCCCCTCGTCAGATGGAAATTCGTCATCTAATGGCGTCGGAGGATGCAAAAAAAGCACAGAATGACGCCTCGGACTTTGAATACTGTTATCCAACGGGGTAGCAGGGAGCGAGAATTGCCCAGAATCACGTCTCGGGCTCTGCATATTCCTGCTGGATGGCTGAAACTGCGGTTGCAGATCATCCAGGTAGAATGGCGAGACAGTCTTGATCAATAAGAAATCGGTTTCTTCATCTGGTTCGATCCTTGGAGGATAAGGAAGATGTGATTGTGGATGTCCAAGTGGTGGAAAGAATCGCCGATATGAAATATAAGCGATGGAGAGCCCAACCAAGTACGCCACAACAACATCGTCCCAGTGATTCCGATGGTCGATGATACGCGTGGCAGAAAACACGAGGGATAGAGCGAGAGGGATAGAAACTAGTCCAAAGTTCACCTAAAAGTATGATCAGCATTGGAATGACGGTCCAAAATGCCCTTACTGTGGTGCAGCTGGGCCTTCGGCTGAACACCCGTAGCTTCCCTGCCCAGTAGAGACTGAGAAATCCAAGGCCACCTGCTGAAAGGATTGCATGTTCGCTGATGAAGCTGGACATGCCATCCCGGACAAGAGTGAATTCGCTCTGACAGACGGCAATGGTGGCCAAGCCTGAAACCTCGGCGTTTGTGGCATTGGAGACAGGATTACATCGAGCCAGGAAATCTGAAACTGAGATGAGATTCAAGCTAATGCGAGCCCAAAAACAACCTGGACGGGGTCTACCGACTGCAAGGTGAGTTAAGCTCGCAAGGAGCTGTGCAGCAGCATAGGTCATGGATACTGAATCGAGGAAGCAAGTCGTCAGTATGGACTCGTAGAAGAACCTAGAAGGCTCACGAGCAAGAAAAGCAACATGAACGTCCCAAACTGCCCCTTTTCCCAAGTAAAGAAGATTCCCAGCGACTATTAATGGGTACGCCACGAAACATATAATGATCAGAAGAATGGACTGTGACATATCAGCTGATTAAGTAGATGCTTCAGACGTCAGAAATCTGCGTACTGGCACATATTCTGACCCCATCAGTGGAAGTTGAATACTGGTGTCGTTCAAGTCGAAGTCTGATATATTTTGCAAGCGACCCAACACAAACTTGGAAAACAGGCTGGTTGAATCGTGATGAGATGGTAGCTTTATTAAGATAGATGTTTCCAGCTTACAATATGACAATAGCTATGGTCCTGTTGGCTCGAAATCAGCCGTGAATAGACCACAGGGATGTAGTTGAACACACCAGTCGAGAGCATAGGAAAGTAGAAGACGCCTTCTATAGTCGAGATTCATTGGTACTATGGTGGTCGTGTGGGAGGGTCCACCATCCATGGGCGCATGCTACTTTAGTACTTAATGCGTCAAGGCGATTCTTCGGCTGATGGCCGCGAGAGATTCCGCTTGCAGAAGTTGGCAATCGTCAGGTCCCATTTCAGCAAGCGGTCAAGGAGACCTTGAAGTTTGAAGCCTGGCGTTGCCAGAGCAAAGAATTCGAGTGAAGAGTATGTGTTGTACGGAGCCGGTCCGGGGTGACATGAAGTTACGGCGTTACACTTCAGACCTTGCAACCTGAAGTAATCCTCGGATTCAACTATCCTCAATCGCCAGCTTTATAGACAAGATTTCGAAACAATACTGATTATTACAAAAATTGGGTGAGTAACTGTTACATTCTGACAGCCTGAACCTCATAGTATTCTCAGACCCATCGTGTTGGAGGCGGAAGTTTTCTTTGCTCCTGCTCTGCCTGCTCGCGTTGAGCACGAGATTCGGCCAGCCTCTATAAAGACAATTCAACAAGACATCACTGGGATTCCAAATATCCTTACCGTTTTCAACGCGGTCGCTGTGGCCATGAGGGTGTCTAGCGCAACCTCCGACATCTCAGTCAGCTAGGGATAACATTGAGCACCCGGTGTAAATAGTATTCAATGTAAGAACCCACATTGTCAGTCGCTGCCCGGCTCAAACCCATCATCTTTGCAGTTTCCTCTTCCCATTCGCTTTGGGCTTTCTCCCTGGGCCAACGATAATGCCATGCCCAAGACTGGCATTCATTCAATGTAGCGGTGGGCTGGTTGGCTTTCGAATCATCACGTCGTCCACCTGCGATAGCTTTGGCCTTTGCTTCACGCTCGGCATGAATCTTGGGATGTTTGATCCACCAGGCCGCTGTGAGGCCACCGAGAGCGAACCAGAATACTCGGAAAGTCATGTTTGAAGAGAGAGTGGAAAGGATCCAGGAGAGCTTTTAAAGAGCTTCAAGGTCACGAATGACGAACACCTTCGGCAGATCCGCTCGGAGTCAATATTGCGTGGCAGGGCCGCAACTGGGCCGCATGATCAATTCCGCTTACGACACTCTCTTCCGCCGACCACATTCGTGTCCTTGCCAAAAAGCATAAAGCGCTGCTTTGCCTTCGTCATCCTTCCCCTCATTTCATTCTCCATCATGAAGAATTCCAAAGAGCTCCTCCGCGAAGCTGATACGCCTCTCGTCTGGTTCGGAGCTGGTGCTCTGACTGTATCGTGGTGGCTGAAGCATCCGTCTTCCCGGCTCTTCTGGTTCGCTGCTGGGGTCAGTGCAGCGACCTGGTGGATCAACACTCCTTTCTCACAATACAGAGCCGCATTCCGTGCAAATAAGCACCGACATTGCCATGGACCAAAGCCAGCCGAGGCACCTATCCCGATCGATATTGCACCGCCGATTCCAGAGCCAGAGACCCCGATCGTAGAGACAGAGACAGTGGAAACAGAGACTAGCAGGCTTGATGCCCTTGAGCAGAAAGCTTCGGTCTGTGATACCTTCGTCCTGCTCTTTCACATGCTCATCGATTCTCCAGGAAACCACTGCAGCCTTGGACAAACTTGCTGTCATAATTGAGGCGTTGAGATATGTACGAAATCGTCCTTAGTCTTTCTCTACTATTGCTTATTGTTTCTATAGGACCTTGCTGAACGAAAGGCCGAACAATCAGAGCATGCCAGTAGCGACGGCTATGTATTCCACTAAGCTCGTTGTCCTATCGACGTAGCCAATTTATGTGTACAATAATCGACAATATCACCTCTCTTCTCCCCATTCTTTTCAAGTTCTAGCAAGTTCTCGGGTGACGTATCACAATTCTTGGTAGGGCTTTACAACAAGCTTTTTCTTTCCTTCCCTCTACTTTGAGATGGAATCTCATTTGCGAAAGCGGAGAGCGATCATTATTTTCAACTTCCAGCCATCTCCCGGTGCAAACTTTCGTCTCTTCCGACGACCTATACTGGTCAAACCTCATTGTCTACCAGGACGGACCTGGGGAATTTACGCGTTGGAGATGAAGTGCCTCCTTCTCTCGGTATTCTGCGCTTCAAACTGACCATTCTCTGAAGCCGGATTTACCAATCTTGTTCACGGGTTTCATACACGCGCCGACAAACGAACCATCACCTTGCTCTCTCGGCTGCTCGAACTGCAGCGAGGATGTACGTCTCTCTGTCTCTAAAGCTTGTCCTTGGTGCTCACTGTTATCAGGATTCCCAGTATCTGATATTGGAGATGCTCGAGACATCTGTTTTATACAGAATAAGAGACACTGCTCCTGAAAGCTATTGGTGGCTCGGTCTGCGATGGATGATGTCGACAGCCTACACCTTTCTCCATGTTCCGCAATTTTAGCGGCTCTAAAGACCTGCAGCATATTACTTTCTGAAAGGCGTATGGATTTCTCGTTCATGAAAGCATGGTGTGTTTTGCAGATTCACCGCGGAACTTAAATGCTCTAACATCCTCAGAAGGACCCACAATACAGTATTGTCGCACTCGCTATCTAATTCAACCGCCATTCCCTGGTTTCATCTTCTCATTCGTCGTTGAACAGACGATAAAGCCAGCTTCATTCGTGAGGATTACATCAAAGCTCCCTGGAGTCACCGTACGGATTTGACATTGGTCATCTCCGGAACTGTTGCTTATTGATTCTCTAGGATCTAAACGAACGATCAGAGTGGCGTGCTAGTACTGAGCGCTATGTTTTTCACTGCCATCCATAGGGATCCGAAAATCAAGGGAGGCTGGCTGAAGCTGGCTGATCTAATTCTCTGGGACCGTTTCAGCCACGCAAGGCTAGGCCCGGCAGTAGGATTTATCACTTGATTCGGTGAGTGTTTCCAGGTCCTAACCGGTGCTTATTAGCCTTCCAGTCTTCCTCGTGCACCAAGGGGTCTGAGGCTGTCTGAGCTTGGAGATCGTATTCCCTCACATTCCTGGACAAGAGACGTGCCCTCACAAGAGCTGATTTTTTTCATTATATTTTTCATTTTGACATTATGTCAGCCAGGGCACAAGTGTTTCACGGAAATCAAACTTGATGCTTGGCTGCCGATCAAGAGCGCGGCCGCCTTTTGATTCCTTGGAGTCTGGGTGAGTCTCTCATACATAGCGGGCCCGCCCATGACTTCTATAAACCGCTTTCATGACTGAAAAACAGCACTGGCGCGGTCTCCAGCGTGATACTGCTTCTTCCTCAATTTCAAAATCCCTGAAATTGAGGACAACTCGCCAATCATATCGTAATTTCATTTGGTCCATATATCCCCATCGCGTAGTGTGGCATGGAGCAACATGGCCAGAATGAGATATAATCTGAGGTGGAGCGAACAATTTTCTTCGAGTCGTTTTTCTTCTTCTCAATCTACCCTCGTTCTGTATCCCTCTCTCCCTTCTTAACCCTTCCTTCACGATGCGTGTCACTTTGACCTTTTTTGTCACGGTTGTTGTCGCTGGAATTGCTGCTGCTGTTCCTCAACAGAGAGCTCTGGCCCAGGTCATCACGTCCTGCGCCAAGCCGAACACTGCTGCCCTTACATTTGTACGTCGTCCTTCCAGCGTCCATTATCATTATTCCCACTCTCGAACAGGACGATGGTCCATGGGTTTATCTGTAGGATCAAGTTACCAAAATACTTGACCATTTTTCTCAATCTCCACGACAGCTACGATGTCAGCAAAGCTCTGAAGGCTGCTAACGCTACCGGCACTTTCTTCTTGAGTGAGTATAACGACCATGCCTTGAGATTTTACTGATTTCTTTTACAGACGGGCATAACTGTCAGTATTTATCTCTTGCTCGTTGACAGCATGGACTGAAACGAGTTTGATACTCAGACGAATGTATCTATTCCGCAGACAACATCAAGCGACTCAAGTATGCTTATGACAAGGGACACCAGATCGCTTCGCACACATGGTCAGTCAAAAAAATCTTTCTTTTTACAGAGATTGATTCCAAGAACAGGTCTCACCCACATATGACAACTTTGTCGTGGGATCAACGTGTGTACTGTTTCTATCATGTTGTTCAATTCTGACCTTCATATTGTAGTCCACGACGAGATGTGGAGAATGGAACGTCAGCTCGACATTCAATAATTTCTTATCATTTCAATCTGATGTTTCCTTTCAGAGGCTTTGTCGCGTATTCTTGGTGTTGTTCCGGCCATGATCCGACCTCGTGAGTCTTTTGTTGACTCAGTATCTGCCTTGCTGACATTTCCCGCTAGCTTACGGAGAGTACAACGATCTCGTCAGGCAGGTCGCTGCTATCCGTGGCCAGGCCATCGCTGTTTGGGACTTTGAGTATGTCGCTCTTTTGGGGTCTTCATCTCTTGCTGACCTGGTATTCTAGCTCTCTCGATTCTGATGGCGCCTCCGTCGCAGAAAGCAAGAGCCTCTACGACCAGCTCGTTGCCGACAAACCGAAGACGATTGTCGCTCTCAACCACGAGACGGAAGGTATGTCCTTTGCGGCTCTTCCTTTACCTTTTGCTAATCAAACATTTCTCCAGAAACAACTGTGTACGTTCATGTCCATGATCTATTGACCCTTTTTTCACCGCTTTTCTTTCGATAGTCACCAAGTCTTGCCATATGCTATCGCAAAACTCCAAGCCGCCGGATACGAGCTCGTCACGCTCGCTGAATGTACTGGATTGCCCGCTTACCAGAGCGTCGGTACTCCTGGCACTCCAGATGTGAGATATATCTATTTTCGTGTCTTCGCTCACTCTAATACATTGCCTAGGCAACCTGGACCTGTTAAACAACCGCCTGGACACGTTCAACACTCACCTCGACTGCTTGAACAACATAGGGATTAGAAAATCAAATTAATTTCAACCTCGGACTATATTCTCGATTATACACACCCTCCTTCATTTATACACACTCGCTTGTCGGTATATACATACATACACACAAACCACTAGTTGATAATAATACATGCTCTTTTTCAACTCTTTGCGCAATTATTGGGCGCCCTCTCTTCGAGGAAATAAAGTTCCGGTAGTGATATTTATCAACGAGACACGCAGGAAACACATTCGAGCACGTATGAAGCTGCTCAAGCCTCAATCAACTGCTTATCGAGTTTCGACTCACAATTGGTCTGCAAGAAATTACCACGTGATTGTTTCGTTTCTGTCAACCACAACCACAAACGCTCGCGCCGAGTCGCATGGATGCGACCTCGAGGTTTCATATTTTCTGCCATGAAATCTGCCGTAGCAAGGACTGGGAGACAAGTTAACGCGACTTCAATTTCCGGCAAGCGTTCACTTGGTTCTATTTGCGAACAGCGCTTAACATTGAATACAATGCAGCAGCTCCACGTTTTATGGCCACGAATTCGCCAGAAAAAGAAAACAAGGTTCCGAGGACAGTAGAATCTCAAAAGCTCTATAAACCCGATAAAACACCATGTGCCGCCACTGTCCCTTCAGCGGGTCAAATCAATTCTGCTCAACGAATGTCCGATGGAAATCTCCTCAAACGCAGTAGAGAGTGCGATTCATCTTCTATGTCATGGCTGAATGCTCATCCTTCGTAGGGCAACTCTGCTCGACATCCCGCAAAGTTTGCCACCTGGAGAGGCCAAGAGAATGAAGCTCGTCCCAGCTGCTTCTTTTGCGGACGTTTTGGTCCACATGAAAGCCAAAGGTACATTTGTGCCCATTTCTGCGGCGTTCTATGTCACTATGTCATAATCTCATGACTCTCGCACTAAATAGGTGATGTATCCCGGCCTGTGTTCAATACAGCTAGAACACCAGGTAATCGACTATACAAGCAAGTCTGTACATGATCTCACTCATTTCAGCGATCCAATTCCAACAGGTCGATATCCTTGAATACGTCGGAGCTGATGGGAATTCGTCGATTCTAGCTTTCGGTGTCACCGAGGCAAGCCACCAATCATATCCTTTCGTAAAAGCATTCTGAAGCTTTTTACAGCAAGGACATCCAATATGTGCTCATCTTACTGGCTTTAAGCCATACTTTTATCACGCTCTTGAAGAGCGCGAGGTGCCCATTGATCTGCCTGCCCTTGTGGCGCATCTCAATGTTGGTCACAAACATTCTTCTTCTTCTTTTCACTGATCAAGATTCGCAGGCACATATCCCCGAACAACCCATTTTCGACATCGAGGTTGCTGAAAGGCGGCTGGAAGGGGACGAAGGCCCCAAGGAATTCCTCAAGATTTCTGTATATAATAGTGTCGGCCTAAGCGCCACTATAAATGAGTTTATTCAGTTTTGTTGTTTTCCCGAAACTGACCTGAAATACATTTCATCAAACAGGGCAAGCTGCCCAGTACTAAGGGTGTTGTGTTCAAGAATCACAGCCTTTTCGAGAGTAATCTGGACTACGTTTTTCGTTTCATGTCTGATTTCAAGGTAATGGTTCATGTTGTACTTGTCCTGAGTATCCGTTGAACAGCATGTAGCTCGCTGGAATGAGCTGGATGGAAATACCCGCGAATCGATATGTGGTGAAACCACAATCGGAACAAATTACCTCTTGCGTTCTTGAGGTTGAAATCAAGTATGCTTCAACGAGTCGTATTGTCCATTTTAACCTCAGTTTCTCTAGATACGATGATAGCTTGACTCTATTCAAATCGTCACAATCCTACAAAGTAGCGCCTCTGCGTATTCTGAGCTTTGATATCGAGATTCTCAAACAGTCTCCAAAACCTAGAGATTACAACCAGCTTACTGACCAGGTCATCCAGATTGGCTGTTTCTTGACTCGTCATGGTAGGTCGCTCGATTCTCCATGTGTATCCCGTCAAGCTGACAGTCGAACAGGCGAGAAGGAACCATTCGTTCGTTCGATTTTCCTCGTTGGGACCTGCAGTCCCATCGCCAACGTGGAAATACACTCTTATACGACAGAAGCCGAGATGCTTCTGGCTTGGACGAAATTCGTTCGTGAGACGGACCCAGACGTGTTGATTGGATTCAACCAAACTCGATATGATATCCCGTATATCAGTCGGAGGGCCAAGCTCCTCAAAATTCCTTGTGTTTTGGGTCGGATCAAAGGTGAGCTCTTTCTAGTTGACTGCGAATCTCCACTGAAGGCGTTTAGATCTCACCACTACGGACATGGATATCACTTCGACTACCACCAGACCTTACATCACACGTCCACCGATTTCTGGTCGAATGCAGCTAGATCTGTTGCAGCATGTTGAGCAGGCCGAAGGAAAGCGCAAGAAACTGGCTGTTGTAGCGGAACAGTGGCTCGGCGACACCAAACTCGATATTGACTATGAAGAGATACCAAGGCTTCAAAAAGGTAATGCAGACGACCGTCGGTCCCTCGCCCTGTATTGCTTGAAGGTTCGTCTCTTTGTCTCACCCGCAAGTCATATATTCTTATTGTTTTCAGGACTCGTATCTACCGCAGCGACTCCTGGACAAGCGCCAAGTGCTGGAATCGTGGATATTCAAGGCTCTCCACGAGCCAACTCCGTTTAATGTTTCCAGTAATCCCAAGTTTCCGCAGCTTCATGTGGAAATACCTCGCAGCGTACGGAATGCGAGAGCTCAGAATTATCTGTGTGGGTCTGCGTAGCGCACGAATGTATGCTTGTATAATTTCAATGTACTTTAATCCTTGATTGAGGAGGATATGGCGGCTTTCTAAATAGAGCTTCTTCAGAGATTACTTCTTGCTTCGAACATGGATCTTTGAAAGGAGGGAAGAAAAGAGTTACGCGTCTTCAACTATGACAGTTTTAAAACTTGATGAACTGTAGAATATGTACCCTGAAGCGGCAGATGGGTTTGTTGGTACAAGCGTGCGTTCGACGACTTGCTCAACGCTCCGGAGGCATTGCAGAACAGGCCCCACATGTTCGGCACATGCATTCCGTACGTGAGATAGTTTTGTTCATGGCCAGGCTCGATGGAGGAAGGGCCTTGAACACCGTGAACTTCTCTTCTGACATTCTCCCCCAATGCAGTTGTTCGATGTATGAACTTGAAACCTTGATCTTGTAGAAAGTCAGGGAAAGCTGTGATGATAGAGTCATTCCAATGAAAACTTGAGGGTCTGGCCATTTGACGCCAGTCAGAGATGAACGCAAGTCGTTCTGGCGATACAAGGCCAAAGCTGCAAGTACCAGTTCGCCCTCCAAGTCTCGGCCAGGGTCCTGGCAGGATTCAATTAAGTATTTGGTTTAACTGATACGCTGAGACCTACGTCGCCGAGCTGTGCAACTTGCATAAGATTGACAGCACCCAGTCGGTCCTCAGCGATGAGACAACGATGAGATCGACTCTCTGTTGCACCAGTTCTTGGTTATAGGAGAGACTGATGTTGGGCTTTTGGAAGAACAAGGTAAATTCATCCGCGCCAGCCAATTCGAGCAGAACTCGAGAGAATTCCATCTGGTAGCTTCCAGTCGTATCGAGACGACAGTTGCCTACCGCTCGCCTGAATTTGCTGGTGAGAGGTGACTGGCTAACACCAAGATTGAGAGAGAGAGCTGGCCCGGAGGAGGTGGGAATAAGGCTCCTCCAGCTCAGGGAGGTGTCCCCCAAAGAAGTTTTTTGGATCCTCGAACAATTTCGAGGAGTGCAGGAGCAAATCAGCACGTGTTAGATAGCTAAGGATTGGCTAAGGAACACCGCTTCTTCACTTGGCTCAAATACTACTCAAATTGACGAGAACTACATGGGGGCCGAAACCCCCTAATGGAGAAGAGCAGCACGTTTCGGCAAAACTGAGATGCGTTCAACGTTGCCGCTTCTTGTTATTTCAAAATTTTCTTTCTAGCCACCATGGCATATCCTCTGCCCGAGGCTCCTACCGAGACGGTCGTCGTTTCTAGCCCAACCAACATACAAAATTTTACAACATGGTCCCGTCGGTACCATCCGTACAACAGACACGGATTCGAGAGAGACCCTCTGCAAGCGCCTGGAGATATTATCTCTATTCATCTTCCGCATGACCTCCTCGACCATGGCAGCGCAAGTGGTACCACCACCTGCTCCTTGACTGGGACAGGCAAAGGCCAACGAAACCCACATGTTATGGCAATTACCAGTGTTAGATATACGGACGATTCCTTCGACACCTTCAGAGTCAGATACTACATTATACGCGGTTATTAAAAGAAGGAAAATGGTCCAACGCCAGAGGAATATGTCGCCGGACTTTCATCTTTCCTTCGGAATCTTCATCTCCCTCTTCCGACAAGCCATCTGCCAACTCCCTCGACGCCAAGCGCCTTTGGGCGTCCTCTCAAAGTCGATAACTTCTTCAGAGCCACTCCCACTTGGCTGATTGCCAGAATTTCTGATGTTCAAAAGTTCAATCCCCGGACTTATGTGAGCCATATTCTGCAACAAAGATTCCTCCTCATCTCATTCCTTTTTCAGTATCGCAAGCTGGACCCCGAAGCCATCCTTGGTCCAGAATTTGGTACGAATCCTAAGATATGAGGTACGAATGTTGTCGAGGAGACAAAAAGAGGACCATGACAAGGACAACAATGAAATGGTCGATGGTGCTGGGAGTGACGACGTAACTGGGGATGGTCCCGACGCAACTAGCGGTGGTCCTGGACAAGATGGCGACAGTGAAACAGAAGGCAGCCTTGAAGAAGAAGAAAACTCGAATTCTGACTCTATCGCCTCAGTTTCGATACTCCAACTCCTCCATCTCTGGGGCAGCCCGATTTTATGGAAAGAATATCACGAGCAGAAGCGTGAAGAATCAGGTTCAAGAGTGGATGGCTCGAGGTACGTCTTCCCCAGATTGGTTTTCAGCTTTTGACTGACATGGTATTGAAGGAGAATAAGTGGCTCGCTCGCTCTGATTCGCCGTTTCCCGGTCCTGGAAATCCTGACAAGATGAGAACATGCTTCAAGTTCTGCCAATGAGCACGGGCTCAGAACTGTCTCTGTACCGCCAGGTTTGACAGGATCGTATGTTTGTGAGTTCAAATGAACTGTATTCGAACATGATCTTTCAAATAAATGTTGCATTTTTGTACGATTAGAGCGACAGTAGGAATATTGCGACGAGGATACCGAAGACTGGACTTTGGAGTGAGTTTGCTGCTGGAGAGGCGGATGAAGACGACGAAGGACTTGGTGCCGAAGTTGTCTGGGAAGACGGTCCACTTGAATGGCCACCATTCGTCGCCGAAACCGAAGATGACCCTATTTGTTCGTATCTGCGTCCAGATAAGCAAAAAATTCATGAATGAATGAATTGGGTGACGCACACGAAATTGTCCACCATTAAAGTAAACGATGTCAAGGTACTCTGCGGAGACGCTCCTTTGAGCGCGACGGATATCGTATGCTGAGAAGTGGGGTCCAGTCCGGTTTTTGAGAACAAGGTCTTGCAGACAAAGGGTGCAGAGGGGCCATAACCGTCTACATCGGTCGAATCTCCGTTAATGGTGACTGTGAAAACCCCACTAACGGAAGCGCTGAGGCCGTTGAGATAGATAGCATCGCCTGTTTATCTTGTTAAGGCGTTGGCGAATCAAGCTACAAAGAAAACTCACCGAAGAAAGTCGAGTTGACGGAAGCTCCAGCAGAGCCTGCCATCGCTACATTGTCTGTGCAATTACTGGGAATATTGACACAGCCTGGTTTACTGAGTATATTCCCGTCACTGTCGACCCTGCACCTATCTGCGTGGTTCCATCCTGGGCCGGCTGAAGACGTTTGTGAGCTCTATATGAAACTGGAATTTTTGAAAAGGGCGGACAAGAGTAGGTCAAGTCAGTGGAATTGGATTCTACCGTGACATTCAGGGCCTGACAACGAAGGAAGAGAGCGCCAAAGAGTGTAAAGAGCGTGAAGAGTTTGAACATGATGATGGAAGAACAGAAAGTTTAAACATCAAGAAATGATGGATCCGAGGCAATCAGAGGCGCCTCACGGCAACCGGTCTGACTCAGAGTCCAGTAGGCTGGAATATAGAAATAAGATACAGAAGCATTACGGGCTGCTTCTCCCATACCATGCAGTCAGAGCCAGACTTGGTGAAAGGCGACGACACGACGACAATGGGCAAAGATCAGCAGACCGCCTGTTGGTCGATGGCACAGGTGACAGGACTGGAATCCCAGCTAGGAGTCCATTTCACAAGGGTCACAGATAAAATGAGACCTACCCGTGTTGGAGGACATCAACGAAGAACACGAAATCTATGCTGGATGGTGATCAGAGTCACGAATGAAGACTGCCAACTGCCGAGCCGATCTTGTCGTTATTATTCTGCTCTTGACTCAAAACATCATGACCTCGCTCGACAGTGCATCAGATTCATTGGTCGCTCCTACAGCTCCTCTATATACTATAATCCAGTTGCGTTAAATTGACCATGCATGCTGCCCAACCGCTGACTTTTCCACAGAGTAAAAAACACTATAAAGCAATTATACACAGAAGGATATGATGCACTAGACAAAACATCTGGCTACCAACATTTTGCCTTTGCACCTGGCACTGACCTTGGAAAAGTTGTGGCCAAGTTCAAAAATATGTACAATCGCCACTCCCTGAGGTCTGTCTTTGCCAATCAAGCTCCTGTACTCTTGGCTGACCATGAGCACAGGATATCTCTCGATGGGTCAGCAGGAAGGGGTCGTATCAAAACCCATATGCCATCGACCAGCCATGAGATTTCAGTGCTAGGCTTCCAAGATGAAATAAAATGGTCATTGGCTGTAATAGCCACCCTGGCCGGTGCGCAACTCTTAGGGCCAGAGCTGACAGCGACCGGGACCGCTAGTACGATCTATTCGCAACTATTGGGCTTGACAATGTTGACATTGCACCAGCATACACGACCAATAACATTTCAAAAGAGGCTGATGCGTCATTGGTTCCTGACACACGCCAACCCTTTCATCAAAGCTTTCCATCTGTTGTATTTGAGGTCGGAATGACACAGAGCTTGAGCAGTCTCAAGAACAATGCAGCTCAATGGATTGCGATGCATCCCGGTGTGAGTGGCATCCCGGTATTCCTCTTTCTCCTCCTTACTTTCCTTTAGATCAGGCTTGTCATCCTCATCAAGCTTTACAAGCCCAGCAGCCGATCCATCAATCCAAGGCTAATGACGAAAAGAGTACATTTAGAATTTTGGGACAGAAATCCTGCCACCGGTGCAGCTCAACTCAGCCTGACAATGCATCCGAATCTCCAGCCAATAATATGGCATGATAATAACCCCAATGCTGTCACCACGCTTTTGATACCTACAAATTATCTATATGACACGGTTCCAGCATATATCGTCACTCCGACTATCACCATTCCTCTGGCCCAAATGCAGATCTGGTTCGCCAAAGTGATGAACGCCTTGTAACTTTAGAGCAACAGCAGGAATATTGCGACGAGAATACCAAAGACTGGACTTTGGAGTGTGTTTGCTGCTGGAGAAGCGGATGAAGATGACGAAGGACTCGATGCAGAAGTTGTTTGGGAAGAGGATCCACTTGAAGGATCACCATTTGTCACCGAAACCGAAGACGACCCCATTGTTGATGTCGTCTCTCTATTTGTATCTACGCTACGTCCCAAGAATGAATGAACAAATTGGGTGACGCACACGAAATTGTCCACCATTAAAGTAAAGGATGTCAAGGCTACTATGTGGACACTCCTTTGAGCGGGACGGATATCGTATGCTGAGAAGGTGTTTGAGAACAGTATCTTGCAGACAAAGGGTGCCATAACCGTCTACATCGGTCGAATCTCCGTCAATGGTAACTGTGAAAACCCCACTAACTGTCGCGCTGAGGCCGTTGAAATAGATAGCGTCACCTATTTATCTTGTTAACGCGTCGGCGGCGAATCAAACTGAGAAGAAAACTCACCGAAGAAAGTCAAGTTGACGGAAGCGCCAGCAGATATTGCCATGCTGACGTTGTTTGTGCAATTACTGGGAATATTGACGCAGCCGGCTTGACCACCGACTATATTCCCTTTGCTGTCGACTTTGCACGTATCTGCCTGATTCCATCCTGGGCTGGCTGAAGACATCTGTGAGCTCAATGAAACCGGATGTTGGATGAGCGCACTAGAATAGGTCAAGTCGGTGGAATTGGATTCTACCGTGACATTCAGGGCTTGCAATGGAGGAAGAGGGTGCCAGAGAGTGCAAAGAGCTTGAAGAGCTTGAACATGATGACGATGGAACAGAAAATTTGAACATCGGAAGGAAGGGGTAACCATGGTTTGACTCAGAGGCTGACAGAATACGGAAATGAGATACAGAGACATTACGGGCAGCTTCTCGCATTTCATGAAGTGAGAGCCAGATCTAGTGGAACAAAGGTCAAAGTGTTGTTCGGCCCGATCAGTCCGAGGAGCAAAGTCAGTGCCGTAAACGGTGAAGGGCCAAGCTTGACAGGCTTGGAGTTGCGATTCGATAATTTAGGCCACAAATAAGATAAAAATGCCTAATAACCAGCCGCAATGCCATTTTTACGAGAATCACTTGCAGCTAAAAGGACAAAGAATCAGCAACTGAAAGAAAGTAGCGACTAGCAGCTCTGACTCACCAAATAGAGTGTTACCTTGCAGTTTTACGGCCTGAATCGTGCTCGTAATGTTATTGATATCATGCACTGTCCAATTCGTCAGCTCGAGTCGGTTTCTGCAACGACGAGTATACCTGAGATATTGTGGCCCCGCTGGATCAGTCCATCGAGCAAGTCCTGCTTGAATCCACTGTCCAAGTCGACAATATTAGGAAAGAGCACATGATGCGCTCGTGGAGCCTCAATCGTTGCGCTGACACCTATTCCATAATCCAGACTCGACAGAATAGTCTGGAAAACAGCTGTATAAATCCGAGTCCCTCCAGCAGAACCTGTTGCGAACAAGAAGCTGCCATCTTCGTTTTCGATGATCGTCGGGGTTATAGAAGATGTCGGACGCTTTCTTGGAGCAGGATAATCGAAGGGCGAGGGCAAAAGACCGCCTGAATTCGGGATTCCAGGACGTGAAAAGTCGTCCAATTCGTCGTTCAGGATGACACCGGTGTTTGGATCCAGGACGCCTGATCCAAATACCAGATTGATAGTAGAAGTCAAAGACACTACCATCCTGTCTTTGTCGACAGTGACAAGGTGCATCTAGTGTAGAAATTAGTTCATTACTTGGATTTGAGGATTCAGAGACTGACTGTGCCATGATCCCTGACTTCGTCGATGATAGGGTTGTAGTATTCAGGAGGATGCGTCGTGTTCTATGCTCTGTTTAGCGAATTGGAGCCAAAAACAACCATGCGAGACCTACATCTGTGAGCCGATGGAATATCTTGTCTCCGAATGCCTTTGTTGGGACCTCATCCATCAATGATGTATCATTAATAAAGGCAGGGTCACCAATTCGGGTTCTGCATCGCAAGTAAGGACCGAGCACCAAGTGACGGTTGATCAGGCTCACCGTGCAGCGAAACCAACTAGCAAAAGAGTCAGACAAAGAAATATATGATCGAAAGAGAATGCGTACATTTCAGCGATTCGACCATTCGATGGAAATTGAGAGGTGTTTGTGAGGTAAGGTGATAATGCTCCATAATATTAAGCATGTGGAGCAAGACAGGACCAGAAGCCGGTACATTTGAAGTGTACACCTTGCGGCCACGATAGGTTCCAGACAAGGATCTGTCGATATTGACGTGGTACGTAGCCAAGTCGTCTTCAACCATGATACCGCCAGTAGCACGGACTTTGGCAACAATGGACTTTGCGATAGGACCCTATGAAAACGCGTAAATACCGTGACGGACGGGGTCCATGAAATTGACTTGCCGAGTAAAACGCGGAAGGCCCCTCTTCAGCGATAGTAGCCAGGGTGCGCGAGAGGTTCAGGTTGGAAATCCTGTCGCCTTCCTTCAAAAGGGTACCGTTTGGCGCAAAGATGGGGGCAAAGTCGGGAGTCAAGAGCAAGGCCGTGGCGGACTGTATTCGGCGGTCCAACTCTGGCCCAACAATCCATCCTTGTGCCAGCTTTACGCTAGGACTGACCAATCTCTTCCAAGACAGCTTTCCCCAAAGCTGATGAGCCTGTTCGAGACCTCTTAGTTCCCCTGGAACGCCAACTCCAAGACCTCCGAACAAAGAGGTATTGGGATCCGAACCGAACATCGTAGCATTGGAATGTTTTGGCGCTATCTCTCTGAAGTCGATGGTGTAAACCTCACCGGGAGCGACACGAACTGTCATGAAGCCGCCTCCACCGATGCCAGAGCTGAACATGTTGACCACGCCGCTGCAAATCGTTGCAGCGATAGCTGCATCGACGGCATTTCCACCGTCCTTCATCGCATCGACCCCGAATCCTGCAAAACGAGGATTTAGCGGTCAAAGAAGTAGTAGTAAATGATGTTTCTTACCAGAACAAATGACATTTTCTGAAGCTACAGCGCCATTTTGAGCTTCAACCAGAAATGCGGGATTATTGGTGCCGCTCGGTTCTTTTAAGATTTTGACGCTATGGGCCGTGTGGAGGAAGACGGAGAATGCAGTCAACCAGATCAAGCGACCCATCTTTGGGAGCTAGAGTGGAGAACATCAAGCTAGGGCTTTATATAAGAATTGCCCGGTCCATTTACCAAACATTCCCATGCTTCTCTATGAGGCGAGACGTCGGTCAACTTCAGTCATCCCGAGATTCTGAGACATGTTGTTGGACGGGAGTTTGATTTTCGGGAAGCAATTGAGAGATGACGACAACAATTGTAGAGGTGAGAAGAAAAAATTTAGTTTGTTTGTCACAAATTGCAAGGAAACGTGACCGTAACTCGCGGACATGTTAGAACGTCGAATTCATCATCACCCAAGATCCAGAAAACTTCTTTGATGGACATCTCGCCGAATTGAAGGAGCCTTATTCCCTTCTCCTCGACAGCCCGCCATTGGCTCGTGATCTGCCTCATCCTTGACCTCACCTCTCACTAGCAAATTCCGGCGATCCAAATCTTGAATTCTCTTGAACTCCTCGAAATAGCCGGCGCTGATGAATTTAATCCACAACTCCTCCTTCGACATCTCCTATAATCAGGAACTTGTTCCTCAGAGAATTGATCTTTTTGCAGAGAACTGAATGGCAGTTGTCACTCTTCTCGCGCAAGTCGCGCACCTAATGATGTACGTCTCAACGTATCTGCTAAATCAAAGTAATTGACTGTTTCTCTTCCAGGATCCCAGCCGAGACCTGCAGAGAGACCTGGCGCTCGCAACTTTGATGTTGTATCGTCTGAACCTGAGAAGACATTGGATCCCCAAGGTTGGCGTCCAGTAGGAAGAACCGCAACCTTCATTGGCATGACCCGTGACATTGTGCCATGTGGTGACTTTCTACAAGAATCAAGGTTACAAGCCCATATAAGTATCTCACAACTTGAATTCAATTGGAAGGGTCCTCCACAAGAGAAGTTGACAGTATTCAAGGCCCTTTCTCCCATTGAGCCTGGCAATGAACGAACTATCGCTCGCATGGAATGATGATGCCCAACATGCGGGGCCCTGTTCTTCAATGCCTCCGTAGCGTTGGGCAAGTCCTAGGATCAAGTTGAGATATGAATCATATCGAGGGTCGACGTTGATCAGTTCTACGGTTCATCATGTTTTTCGGATTGTTCTGATACAGATCTGCCAGTCTAGTTTCTGTGCCTCATCGTCTCTAAGGTCTTCCTCCATTCCAGTCGAACAGTTCACGACAATCCTTCTCTACTGTTTCCATCATTGTCTCGGATGACAGTGGCGCCTCATCTATCTTTCATCTTTGTTGTGCTGCTCCACACATCATCTTTTGACAATTCTTCTAAGTACTCGAAAATACAATTAATTACAGATAATACGTTTAAAATACTTCCTTGCGCCCTCAGGACGTTGTACTAGGGCACCTACAATACCATCAGGTCTAATTATGATGCATTTACATCCTCCAGTAGTATAAGCGTCGGAGGCATGGCCCGCAGAATCCTCGAGAATCAGATCCGCTTCAGTGAAAGATGGATTCCTTCTCGAGGGAACAATAAGAACAACCTGCGCTAACTCCCGACTCCGCAACTGTCGAGATAAACCAATAAAAGCTGGATCGTCAGAAAACAGTAATACTGTGTGACGACGCGATTTGCTGAGAATATCGAAAAGGGAGGTAGATCGAGAATGTGGTTTTGAAGAGATTAACCCAGGCGCATCTGGGGCTCTATCTCCCGCCTTGAGATCTGCACCACCGAACGAACATGATGGATCGTCGAGAATATCGTCCAAGTCCTGTTCATCAACGAGGATGGAACTCCATCTGTAGTTTATCGTCAATTGCGACGTATTTGGATTACGCTTGGAGTTGAAGTCGTTGAAGTCGTTGGCCAACATTGATGTTGTTTCTTTAAGCATTTCTCGGATCACCTAGTCTCCCGGGTCAGCCTCTATCGCGTCAGAAAGTCGTTGAATTACCGGTAGCCTCTCCTCAGCGTATGTTTCGAGAAGTGAAGGTGGAGAAAGGCCTTTTTCTACCAGAGTAAGTTTCCAGGCGAGGTTGAACGCGTCCTGGATCCCAACATTGACGCCCTAGGTCTCATCAGTCAGGTCCAAGTAAGAAAGAAAACAACGAACCTGTCCTCCGGTAAAACTGTGAATGTGTGCGCTATCTTTCGTCAAGGTCAGTAAGCCCAGAAAACCTCGTGTAAGATCGACTTACCTCCTGCAAGATAGACCCTTCCTTTCCCCAACGTGTTCACCATCCTAACGTTCGGCCTTTCAGGTATTAGCCTGACATATTGCTTCCAAGCCAATGAAGACGAACCTATAGGTTGATATCCAAGTCACCTCCCCAAACTTCAAGCCGCGAGCAGCGGTTTTTTGTGCCAAAACTTTTCGAATCCCGTCCATATCTGTCATAAGTCCATTGGTGTCGATCCCCTCCCCGGAAACAATAAAGCTGAACAGCGAAGTTCGATCTGCTGGTCGCAGACTTATCCTACGGACCCGTCAGAACTGGAATTACGACAAGAAAGCGGGACGCACAAGGTACTTCCGGAATCACCCCACATATGCCAGAAATTACGATCCAGTCCTTCCACTTTGATGTCTCCTACGAGGATGTTATTGAGATTAGGTCTTTCCCCAAGGAATGTTGCCGGAAGTTGCTTTCTGACGGTGCTTCTAGCGCCATCTGTACCGACAAGCCAGGCATAGCTCTTCGTCTCGATATCTCCATGATTCCTGATAGTGACGTCCACCCTGTCGGTGTGTTGTTGAAATGAAATCAGCTCCGTGTCAATCTCGACTTTGCAATGATGTTTTTTGGCCAGCTCTTCTCTTAGTATCCTTTCGAGAGAGACTTGACCCAGAAGCATGAGATTCGGCTGTGGGATTGGTGAGCAAACTTCTGGTGAAATATGAAGATATCCACATAAGGGATCGTAGCAGTTGGTTGTGAAACTGGACTCATTTCGAAGGTTTGAAGAGATTTGAGACCTCCGTGGATGTCGTAAGTCTTGACGAGAGGCATCGGACGTGCATTTTGCAGAATTTCCTTCCCTAGACCGAGAATGTGGAAGAGTTCAAGGGATCGAGGCTATTCGAACGTTTGGATGAATAGACTGCAAGAAAGTGGTCACATACTGCAATCCCTGCTCCACGTTGCCCAAGTCGAGGATCTGGACTCTTCTCTATCAAGCGCACCGAGATACCTGAAGAAATGATGGGTTAACGGTTCCACATCTAGAGGTTCAAGGGCAGACCATTTTGCAAAAGTGCAAGCGCCAACACTAAACCAGAGGGCCCAGCACCAACCTAGATAAGGGTCGTCTCAGTAAGAGATAACCGGCAAAGTGAATAAACGCACGACGAGAACCTGGGCAGACATGGGAGGTAATGTAAACTTTCAAGCCAGGTCCGACATCTGCTCATTAGCCCTTTATACTTTCTCCTGGTAAAACACCTTCGATCCTGGCCGCGATGACATACTGCAGCATTACATGCATGAAGACAACTCTGGGCTCGAGCAAGTAGCGGTTTGATCCGAGCCTAGGTCTGCACGATAAGACGAGGTGGTACCGGAGGAGAGGGACGTCGAGCAGTCTAGGCAAGCTCGGTGAAGCTTCATGGTCTATAAAAATCGTTAAATGCTCCTTGGATCCTCGAAGAATGGACCAACTGACCAATAAATCGCTGAGGATTGACCCACTTCACTTTCGAGTGCCTTGTCTCGAAGGCCTCGACGCGGTCCAGACCATGCCTTCACCCGAGACAGACGGCGCTTCCCCCATTGCGTGTGTCGTTTCAGAATTTACGATAAATAATCGCTAAGACGACTGACGAGAATGCGAAATGTGGGATTTTAGCGTTGGAAGCGATTTGCGGAGAATCGACAAAGAGGTATCTGTGTTTGTCAGCTACGTCGACGGGCCGATAAAATTTCGAGGCCAACGGCAGGCTGACATCCAGACTGGCAGAAGCTGTCCTTGCTTGTAAGTAGGAACGGAAAAGATACTGTTACGCTTTCCGGTATCAACAAACGGGCGACAAAAAACCTGCTAGGTTAATGGGCTATCCATTGTCATCATGGTACTTGAAAAACGTGTAGGAGGCTCCGCAAGTAATGTAGGCACCGGCTCTTCGTCATCACTCATCTCGACATCACCGTCGCCGCCTGCAGGCCTGACCGAAAAATGCGTACCGAGCCTGGATACCACAGTCACAGCCGGATTGAGACTCGAGATCCTGATAAAACGAAGAAGCTGCATATAAGCCACTTCTTTGAGGTCCCATTTGCGAAAGAGGGCCACCGTCGGTTCATGTGTCAGGTCAATGAGCTCTGAAACATCCATGAGCGTCACTGGGAAACAAAATAGCAATTCATTGCGCGCACCGAAGCCCGTCCGGTATTCCTCTGCCTCTCTCAGCTTGATTTCCTCAAACTTGAGCTCCTTGACACTTTTTGGCCGACCTTTCCGTCTAGCTGCTCGCTCTTTTTCGAGGTCCTGGTCGTGCCGTGTAAGCCATTTGTCTCGGACAAGGGCATGCAGCTCTTCCAGGGTCAGCACGCCCTCACTGGGTAATGCATGGAAAAAGAAAGCATGGAAATCGGCTGGAAGAGAATGGTCAGCTCAGACAGATTACAGAACGATAATAGCTTGCCAAGATGGTGGTGCTTTTTCGTGCGATTCGAGGCCAAGTTTCCCAGTTTTCCTTTGCGGTGAGCTTTCCGCGTAAGCTGGTCCGCTTTTCTTGACGATGGATGATGAACCTTTTCTTTTTTGGGCTCTTTTGAGGCAGCAGCCTTGGCGGTTTTGGTGGGAGCCATTCCAATCTCCGCTTGAACCAACTTGACCCAAGATGTCCTCGACGCAAGAGGCTGACCGCCTCAGTTCTGCTCAGCAGACACTAGACAGTGAGTAGATAACCCTTTGTTACGATTATAATAATTTATAGGGCAGTCTTGTATGAAATGTCGCAGCTGTTGAACACCCAGCTCGACAAAGAAACTCTGACGACATGTGTTCGGATGATTGAGAGTGGAGTCAATCCAGAGGCCTTAGCCGCTGTGATCCAAGAGCTGCGACGAGAGAACATTGCAATAAATGCTGCGACGCACAACGCTTAACATTTTCCATTGTGGCCGAGACGCGTTGAATAGCGGATGAGTCATGTGGTCTGACCACCTGCTGATCGATGTCGAACCCAACGACGAGCACTGGCAACCAGACCGACGAGGTCTGACATGATTGAAATTGTGACAATAAGAGTGGTCTCAGAAATAAAAATTTTGAAATACAAGGATTGAAGAGATCTGACGTCTGACCGTCAACGTGATCTTGTGCAATATCTCCCTTCTTCGATGCAGCCCTCTCAGTACGAGATTCAAAGAGAGGTTGAAGCGCTTCGCGACCTCAGACGACGCTCAACCACACCTGGGGCTCTTGCTCTCGATCCCGACCTTCCAAATCCCAAATCTCCAACCTCTCCTACGGCACCTTATTGGTCAGGAGCAGAGGGCGAATCATCTGGAAGCAGCTCACACGAAGAAAGCTCCAGCTCAGAGCTCAGCAGTCCCAGCAGTAGCACCCAATCCGATGATCCATTTCACCTTTTCTGGGTCCCAGCAAGCGTCCATCCCGAAATCGCACCCGCAGAATTTCGCGCATTTCTCAAAGAGCATGCACGCTCACCAGATGGCGGCTCCACTCTGCTTTCACGAGCGAATTCGGGTTCCTCCTTGGGTCTGGGAAGAAAGAAATCTATGCTGAGCAGGCAGTATAGGCCGGCAGAGAATGACGGGGTCGAAGAGGACGTGAATATTGTTCCTCTTGCGAGGAGCAGGTCAAGTCTTCGCAGCAACCAGGGTCCACAGCTCACTATCAGCGATCTACAAAGATTAGAGGAGCTAGCAGAAGAGGCGTCTACGAGTGACGATCCTTCGAAATTGCGGAATATTCTCAGACGAAGTCTTAGTTTGAATGTTTCTCCTACTGGTGAGCTTCCTTTTCATCGCATCAATTTCATTTGTTCAATGAATTAGCTTTGGACCGGATGGATAACATCCCAGAGATGGGAGATGAGGCGGACGCGCCAATCATTGTCCCTCCACCCGGGCAAATTCTCCGTCGTGCGGCCAGAACAAAAATACGAAAACCAGGTCTTCCAGGGGATGGAGGAGGCCATAGGTTCAGCGCAACAAGACGAGGACCTCGATCAGAGACTCTGCCTACAGAGAAACGTATTTCGAGTGATATATCCTCTAGTGACCACGGTGAATCGGTCGAAAACCTATCACCTCGTCCAAGGGCCTTTTCCAACGAAACTCCACGTCCTGAATCATTCAGCGAAGAAGGCTTGATATATGATTCGTACGTTCGGGACGAGGATGAAGAAATACTTTCACCTGTTGTCGTCACAGAATCGCCTCCCCAGTCTCCGGTTTCCGAACCTGTGGAGATCGAGCCAGCATTATTAGAAATGTTTGCTCCCATTTTGCACCATCCTTCTCCTCAAATCTTGCTTTCCCCTCAACCACCACCTGAACAGCAATTACCTTCACGGAGTCCATCGCCGTCCGAACTATCCACGTCCACTTCAGAATTCACTCCCGCCTCGGAATTCATCTCCAGCACTCAAACTCCACCATCCACGTCTTCTCCAGTGTCTCCGAGCACCTCTCGCAAGGAAAAAGACAAAAAGGGCCTGTTTGGTAAATGGGGCGGCGACAAAGCCGCTAAAAAGTCGAACAAAGACAAGGACAAGGAAAGAGAGCGTGTCGAAAAGGAGAAGGAGAAAGAAACCTCATTTTTCGGGTCCTTGTTTGGCGGCAGCAAAAAGAGCAAAGACTCTGACTCTTCGTCCCAGTCGCTCGGAGGCGCTGCTGGTCGCGAAGCTGCACAAGCATTGCTGGGTGCTTCGAAATCAGCCAAGGGATACATGTCGCCAATGTCTCCCAGTCAACCGCTACCGCCTGGTGTCAATAATTATTCGAGATATCCTATACATGTGGAGCGCGCCATATACCGACTCAGTCATATAAAGCTCGCGAATCCTCGACGTCCATTGTACGAGCAGGTTCTCATCAGTAATCTAATGTTCTGGTATCTTGGCGTCATCAACAAGGCTCAAGCAGCGTCACCGCCTAATGGTCAGGCTCCAGGGGCTAATGGTGCACCGCCAGTCGTGTCGGACCAGGAGAGAATGGAGAGAGAGCAGCAGGAGAGAGCAGAGAAGGAAAAAATGGAACAAGAGCAGATAGAGAAGGAGCGATTAGAGAGAGAGCGGGAATTGGAGATGAAGAGGAAGGAAGGACAGAAGCGCGGATCTTTGACGAAAGCAGCACCAGCTGGACGGCGAGCGGAAACACCAGTCAAGGGCCCACAGTATGAGATGCAGCATCGCGTGATGGAACAAGAATATGGTTATGGAGGGTACAATAATGGCCAGAACTCTAGTCGGAACAACAACCCGCCAAATAATCAGCAATATCCTCGACAGCAGCAGTACTCTTCCGGACCGCCCAAGCTTCAGCTGTCGACCGACCTTCAGTCAGATCCATTTTATTACAACGCTGAACTGACTCAACAAACATCGAATCGATTACCGCCAGGCGCTATGCCTCCAGTTGACCGATTATCTCAGCCTCAGCCAGGACCTCGAGCTTCTTCGAAATCACCTCCAACATCTCCGCATAACCGGTCACGTTCACCTCCCATTGCGAACGACACTGCCCATCGATCACCGAGTCGGTCGCAATCTGCCTCTGTCTTACCTTCATCTCCAGTCAATGGACATGTCAAGATAAGAAAAGGTACAAGCGCTTATGCTGCTGTCCCGACGTCGAATCCAGTACGACCAAGGACCAGTGAAGGCGGCGAGGAAGAAGATGTTCCTCTGGCCGTCTGGCAGCGACAGCAGCGACGGTGAAGGTGGCGTACATATACGTCTCTCTTCTTCTTTCCTCTCTCTCTCTCTTTGCTATCTAGATCGCAATTTGACAGCATTTGGCGGCTTCTCTATCGCTATGAAATCCCCTTTTGATGTTTCACTAACTCACTCTATTTAATCACGGACACATCTTACTGTACATGGGTTTTCGAGTCCAGCAGGTTTCGCAATACTGGGACCTCTTACCGCATATCACTGCTAGCAAACTTTTTTATCAACTTCCGCATACTGTCCTTGTATTTGAAAAGCATTCTCGGGTCGAATGAAAAAATGAATTCCGATAGATAAAATATAGCTTTACAACATTAAGTTATTGTTCTTGTGGGTGATGTACATTGCAGGAGGAAGAGCCGACTGTCAATCAGATCATCACAGGTGAAGGAGACGAGAGAATGAGCCCTGGACGTTGATCTTTTTCATTATTGTTGGTTCTGGTGCTGTAAAAACCAAAGATTAAAAGCGCCACCAAATGAAAATGATAAATCAACTCACGATCTGTAATTCCCTCATCCTTGATTTTCCGTTTGATTGCGTCGATAACCTCGTTAGCAGCAGAGCGATCCAAATCACCGCGGGCTCGTATCAACCCCTCTATGAATCCAAGGTTAGGGCCATGCACCTTTGCGAAGGACCAGTATGAGAGGAAAACGAGATCCTTCGAAGCCTCCATGATGCCCAAAATCATTTCAAGGACCTCAAAGTACTGTTCCAACTCCTGAGCCGGCTTCAGGGTGCTGAAAAACTCGAATATGACACCAACGTCGTCGCGGATTTTCTCTGTCGCTGCTGGCATCCGTAGCTTTGGACAATTGGCCAGAGCATTGAGATACAGGACAAGGAAGGCGTCGAGGAGATCTTCGATGAGAAGCTCGACGAGAGAGGGATTGAGATAGGTTTGGTAATCCGACATGTAATCTCGCAAGGTTTCCGCAATTTGTCGAATGATACCAGCGTACCACTGTGGCTGGAAAAACTCTTTTGTCGCAGATTTGATGTCGTTGAACACTATGTCAATGAGGACCTGGGTGCATTTCTTGGCGACGTCGAGATACCCGTCAATGGCGTCGTTTAGGTGCTCGCTAATCGATACCCGATACTTCTCGGAAACCAGGGGCTCGAGACGGGCGAGGAGAGCCTCGGCGTAATCAGCAGCCTTGATTTGGTCGTTGGCCTGGGCAATGACGTACTCGACCAGCCCACCAGGCGCCTCTTCGGGTTTCTCGATTTGCCTTTTGTACTCTGAATCGATGGCCTTAACCCAATCCGTCTGCATCCCCTTCATTACCCGATGTGTTTCGCTGACCACCTTTGCGAGAATCGCGCCCTGTCCACTGTCCATAGCGAGGTCGATCTGCTGATTCACCATTTGGAACATGATGGCAGCTCCGCCGTTCGAACCGTACAAGTTGTCTGCGTCAAGCTCTGGTGGATCTTTGCGGATAGCAAACTCTTCGAGCTCGGTTTTCATGAGATTGGCGGACCATTCGTCGAGCTTCTTGACTATGACCTGGGTGTAATCCTCGATCAAGGATTGCTCTTTGCCGTCCAGTAAAGGAGGCTCGAGAAGCTCTGGCGGCACGTTCAGCTCTTTCATGGAGCTCTTGTACTCCTTGAGCCATTCGAAGAGGGTAAGGAGTACGCTGGCACCAGGCTCTGACGCGACGAGCTTTTTGATAGTCGCATTGAGTGCCTTGTGGTACTCGCGGATGTACAAGGAATAGATCTCGTATTCTGGGGGAAAGCAAGGGACGACGTCGCTCTCGATTCGAATAATGTCCTGGTACATCCAGCTCAGGCCTTCGAGAAAGGCGGCCGGATCTTGTTCGTCGCGCTTCCAAGCGTCTTCGAACTTTCTCTTGATGGAACTGGTGATTGCTCGGGTGATTTTCGAGCGGTAGTGTTTGATGACGCGCGCGTTAGCCTGCATTGACTTGAATTTGGCAGCCGCATCGAGTTTATGGGCTGCTTTCTTTAGGATTTTGATAGCAATAGCCTGTGAATTATGTCAGTACCAGGACTAGTAGAAAAAAAGAAAGGTACCTTTTCATCCTCCTTGCCTTCGATTTCAGCAATCTTGACGAGCTTGACCACAACATCTGGGTGACCATTCCGGACCAGGCTGACTATGTTGTTGGCCAGGCCAACAATATACTCGTCAAAGGCTTCGATGACCTTGGTGAGACGCTCAAAGCGTCGTGTGAGGTTGTTGCGAACCTCGGCTGAGCTCTTCTTGGACTGGTGCATTGTCTCGTTACGGAAGGATTCGAGCTGATTGAGGAGATAATGGGTGACGAGGAGATTCGATGCTGGACCAAGAATGTCTCTACAGTCTTCCTCCAGCATGTCCTCTATCATGTCGAGCTTGGAATCCATTTCGACAAGATTGACGACCATCTCCTCGGTCTGCTCAAAGTTTCTGTGGACCATGGAGACCTGGGGAACTCGTGAGCGCCGAGATATCATAATTGAGATGTACATACTCTGCTTATCTGGTCAAAGTTCTTGACAGCATGCTGAGGATCGTTGCAGTCTCTCTCTATCGCAACCATTTCATCCTTGATCGCCTGAGCATGACTTCGGGTGCTGAGCAGCTTTCGAAGACCTTCTCTCGTCGACTGGATTTGTTCCTTGACCCCATTCTTAAGCCTCGCGTCGATTGACGCCTTCTCCTTCTCCAATTTCTTTCTGTAATTTGAGACCTTGACGAGGTCGTCTGGTGACTGGAGGTATTCACCAATAGCCTGAGCGGCCGATACCACAGAAGCATTCATCATGATGGGAAGAGAAGAAATTAGTAGATGGACATGGACAAAAGGGCGTTGGACAAAAGGCGAATAATGGCGATGCACGTGGTTACCGATGTTGTCGCGTACAACCAAGTCCGGCAAATCTCTACGATCTCTTTTATTTCCCAGATATTCCTCTTCTTCTACTGCTGCTGGACACGAAGAATGCGATATTGCCATTGTGGGCGGCGGGCCAGCTGGACTTGCTCTGGCTAGTGCACTTGGTAACACACCATCAGCATCGCGGTACTCAGAGCTTATTCTCTTACAACAGTCTCCAAGCAGATTATCCGAGACTCTGTGAAGATCACCCTCGTCGAGGCCGGAGACCTCTCAAAAGTCCGACAATGGAATCCTGCTGCAGGAACTTACTCAAACAGAGTCAGTTCACTCACCAACGCGTCTCAGGCCTTCTTATACGGTATGTTCTGGTGTTATCCTTGTGAATTGATAATAATATCTCGCAGATGTCGGTGCTTGGGCTCATGTCGATGCAGAAAGGACCATGCCAATTGAAGCCATGCAGGTCTGGGACGGTGTCTCTGATGCCCGAATCGGCTTTTCTGCGACCGAGCTCGGTCTCGACAATGGAATGGCACGGTTAACAGAAAACCTCAACCTCCAAAGAGGGCTTCTCAAGCATCTAGATCAAGCTTCTGCTGTACAGATCCTCGACAAAACCAAGGTGCAATCTATTGCGCCTGGACAAGACCACTGGCCGTTGGTGCATCTGGATAATGGTCGTACATTGCGAGCGCGACTCTTGGTATGTCGGTCATGCTGTATTGACTCCATCTAATATGTCTGAAAGATAGGCGCAGATGGCTTCAATTCACCTGTCAGAACCTATGCCAAAATCCCTTCCTTCGGATGGTCCTACGACACGCAAGGAATTGTAGCGACAATGTCTCATCCTCCCCGTGGCGCCTTTGAAAGCCCGAACACGACGGCCTACCAAAGGTTTCTCCCTACAGGACCTATTGCATTCCTTCCGCTTTCGCCAACAGTCTCGTCATTGGTCTGGTCAACCAAGCCTCATATCGCAGCTGCTCTACAGGCTGCTGACCCAGCTATACTGGCCTACATGATCAACGCCGCTTTCCGTCTTCCTGAAGTCTCAATGAGGTATCTTTACGACAGGATCCTCGAATCGAAATCCATCACCGTTGAAGAGATCAGAGACGAGATATTATGGCGAGAGCGATCCCATAGCATTGATCAGCATTCAGCTTTTGCAAGTGCGGCGGCTGATACGTCTGGAGTAGGAATTCCACCGACAGATTCAGAAATGGTTCCACCGCTGGTCACTGCTATCCAAACGGGGACCATCGCTTCATTTCCGCTGCGATTCAATCATGCCGATGCTTATCTCGGAGAAGGAGAATATGGGCGTACTGTCTTGGTCGGAGATGCAGCTCATACAGTCCATCCTCTCGCTGGTCAAGGTCTTAACCTCGGACTGGCCGACGTCGAATGTCTAGCCCGATGTATTCACAATGCGGTTCAAAACGGGGGAGATATTGGTATGCTTTCAATCAAAATGTAATTTGTGATCTCATGTTACGGTCTTTAGGCTCTTATACTGCGCTTATGCCATACGCCCATGAGCGATATTTTGAGAACCACAAGCTCATGTCTGTTATGGACAAACTCCACAAGCTCTATTCGACCACATCTGAACCTATCGTCTGGGCAAGATCGATGGGTCTCGAGGTCTTGAACGAGCTGGATACATTGAAAGCTGCAATCATGTTATCGGCAGGCGCTGCATCTCCAACTAATACCAATCATTCAGCCTTCACGACACTGTTGAATCTTGGTACATCTGGAATGCAGACCGCTTCGGCTCTTTCGAGTGCAATGAATGTCGTACGTGGCGCCGCTACCACTGCACTTTCTCGAGGGATTAGTGGCCTTTTGAAACGATGACGTGTCGGAGGGAAGTACAAGAGGCGGAGAATGACGAACAGCAGTTTTGGGGACGAAATTGGCCAGAACCGGTTTCCATACATATTGATCAATGACAATGATCATACTGTTCCGCTTAAACTAGTACGCCTTTCTCTCCAAGAAAACTCCGCTCTTTCAGTCTTTTTTGAGAGCCAAATGTTGAATTTATGGCCACATTTCTTCGCACGAGTGGCCTTGGCCGAGGAGTCAAGGGCATTCATTTGCTTCGGTCGTGTCAGTCAATCTCGTATCTAATTCTCGCCCATAGGTCGAGTCGTACTGGAAGAAGGGTATGGTTATAAATATACTTGTAGCATCAAGCCCCGGTGAAATCGAGATGGTCACACTGTGACATTTCGCGCTTTCCATCAACCACTTCAGCGCGAATCGTTGGCGCTTCGTTGTCTCTGCCAGCAGCGACCGAGGAATGTCCGAAATCCGAATCCGGCCTGACAAGGCAGCCGAAGCGCCCATATCAGACTCTTCAGTGAGTCTCTGCTCTGTTCTATCTTCCACGACCATACTTAAATCGGTCCAGGAAATGCCCGAAAATACGCCTGATGTCATCGCTGATTCCGTGGGTACCCCGACTATAGTGACGGGCAGTCAAACAATGCGTCTGGGCCCCACGACCTTTCGTGACTAAGAAGATTTCCGAGCTCGAGGCGAGTCAGACAAAAAGATGTTTGGTATTTCTCAATTTCAATCACCATACTCTGGTGCGTGTATTCATTCTGACCTGCTCGTTGTCTGACTTCTGAGAAGCCAATCGAACCTATGATTACGAAGAGAAATATGCACCCGATCCAATGGGACATCAGGCTAGACCAAATGCCCGTGTCTGGAAGGTCTACTTGGATGAAAGTGAAAGCTATGATGATGATATGTTGAGATCTTTTCGGGACACTATTGATGCTCTGTTGGTTTTTGTGAGGAATATCTCGTTTCCTGAAATAACACAGCATTTATGCTTTTTCAGGCGGCTTTGTTCTCCGGTGTTGTCACCACGCTCCTGGTCCAAACCAGTCAAGCCTTTCAACCAGACTATGCTCATGTCACAACCCTTCTTCTAGCAGAACAGATTCATCTGCTTCGGGCAGCTGGAAACCTATCTGCGATTAACAGTGTCCCCTCATCAATTGGGAGTGCACAACAGGAGAGTTGGACAAACACTGACATTTGCATCAATGCCCTTTTCATTGCGAGCTTATCTCTTTCCCTGGCCACAGCTCTGCTCTCGGTCCTTGTGAAGCAATGGCTTCAGGTTTGTTATGTCTGTACTACACCAAGTTTTACCTCATATAAATCCAAATTCAGGCATATTCATCCGTCACCCAAAGCAGCACAATGGAGCGAGCCCTCATTAGACAATTCCGCATCACAGGACTCGAGGATTGGAAGGTTCCCGAGATTATTGGGGTCCTTCCTCTGATACTTCACGCATCCTTGGCAGCTTTCTTTGTTGGATTGGGCCTCTTTGTCATGGATCTTCATCATTCATTTCTCTGGATTGTTATTTCCATCGGTACTGTCACTTTCAGTGCATATTTCTCCAGCATCATACTTCCAGCGGTCTGGATTCAATGCCCATACCGCATTTCAGTGCTATTTCTCCCGGCACAATATCTTTCCTGGCTCATAAACATTATCACATATCCTTTGAGATGTGTCTGCCATACATGGAAGCAATGGAGGGCTTATCGTGTCACATGTGATCTGCCAATAATCCCAAGTGTGGTTCACCGGTCTCTTCGAGATGCAGAAGAGGAAGTGATCAAGGCAACAGGGGACGCCACACAATGGGATTCTACTACCACAGTTCAAACTATGGGAAAAGCAATATCCTGGCTCCATTCACTCAAATCCAATACATCCATCATAAATATCACAACACAATCGCTTTTCGGTATTGTGGAGGACTTGAAGATATGTGGATATGAGCCGTATGAGATTCTCCACAACAACATACTAGCCCTTCCGATTCCTTCAATGTTCGATGCTGCCTGGGATCACTTATTCACTCCTTCTGATATCCATCTCCCAACCCTCACCGAGCAGCAGAAACAAAATGAGGAGATCAGTCTTCAGATTGTTGGAGGGCTACTTCAGTCCAAGCCAAACCTTCTCAAGGAGCCTCAAGGCCAGAAGCTCAGCGCTGGCATGTTCCGGGCAGTGTTATACAAAAGCCTAGCCCTTTTCAAGCAATTTGTCGAGTGGGGCGCAATTCTCAGTGCTCCAGATATGGCAGTCGTCTCACATGGAACTGTTCTCAGTGTTGCCGCCAGGTCAAATCATCTAGAAATGGTCAAATTCATACTCGACCAAGGAGTGGACATCAATGCTATGCGCAATGGTGTCCGGGGTGGCCCACTTTCTGCAGCTGCATTTTATGGCCACATTGAAGTTGTCAAATACCTTATCGACAAGGGGGCAGATGTCAATGCTAATAATACCATCCTCCGCGACGGAGTTTCTGGTGGCCTAGAAGTAGTCAAACTGCTCATAGACAAGGGGGTCAATCTTGAAGTCCAGGGTGAAGCTGCACTTCAGTTTTCATCCAGTTGGGCAGCAGATGCTGACGTTGTCAAACTGCTCATTGAAAAAGGAGTGAGCCCTCGGGATAAGGAAGGGAATATCCTACGGGGAGCATGCTATCATGGCCATTTAGAGATTGCCAAGATTCTTATTGACAATGGTGCAGATGTCAATGTCCAAGGTGGGCAGTTTAGAACCCCATTATTAGCAGCAATTATGGGAGGGAGCAGGGGAATAGACTCCCTTATTCCTCTTGTACAACTCCTGATTGAGAGTGGTGCAGATGTCAATGAAAGGGCAGGCGGAGTTGGAACTCCACTCGAACTAGCAATTCAAAAGAAATGCACAGAGGTTGAGGGTATATTGCGGAGACATGGTGGAAGTGTAGCTAATCCTCTAAAATGCCAGAACAAGTACCATGAATGAAATAATCAATGCGCCACAATTCTTTGAACTTCAAATGGATCATACATTTCACTCTTTCTTAGATTGTCTTCCCCGGATATCCTTCCATATTTCAGTGCCACATTGAGTACTAGACAATGCGGAAATCTAAACAAGAAGCTATTGAGTCACTGTTGTGGCCGCGAGTCAAAATAAGATTGTTAATCATTGCTGAGTTTGTGGCGAATTCCGAAATGAACAGGTCCGCGGCTTAACTGATAATCATTCCTCTGATGAATCTCCGGTTCTCTTTGACGGTACATAGGTTGATGACAAAAGCGACTCAGTTCCGCCGGTCGTGGTCTCGAGAGTCTAGCGAAGAGTCGAGTGATCTCGTCTAGCTGGCAGCCATTCGCACTAGAGATACTGAATAGGTATCGTTGGTAATTACTGTCTATGACCCTGGGACATCATTATTCATGTTCAAAAGCTATTTCAAGTGTCTCTGATTTCACTCAGTTCTGTGTCTTGCGAGTGCGCGCCCGAGTTGACCACCCACGTCAGCTCCGGACCGGCCGACCTTGAGTTAGCTGGTCCTTTCGAGTATATCACATCTCGACCAGCTTGCTCTCGGATATGCAAAACCACTCGACTCGTCAGCGAAGCGTGAATCACACGTTCCAATCTGGAATATCCGATGAGCAACACTGAAAGATGATTCCGAAGAGAAGGCTTACCCTGCAAGGAGACTGGCCAGATCCCTCTGATGCAACATTGAGTGACTTGAGAAGTTAGCTTGAGATACAGAAACTTACGGAGAATGTCAAGATCACCACGATATTCGTGGCAGAGAGGATGAAGAGGTAGACATAATAAATGATACCTAGACAGGTGAGCACCGAGAAAAGGCCGACCAACCGGCACAACTCACCATCTCGATAGATGACATTGTAAAGCCCAGAATCACCGCTTGATTTGTCTGAAAAGACGGCAGCGTCAGATTCGAGATCGTCAAGCCTTATTCAACTCACAGGCTTGGTAGGCCTTGATGGCCATTAGACAGAGGATGCCTGAAAGCGGTGTAAGACATCGAGATATGGGGAACCGAGGATTCATACCTGCATCATAAGCCAGTAACACGATCCAGCACAAGAAGACGACCGAGTTTCCATCTGAAACAACACATCCAACATCAAAACGAACAGGAGGAGCGTCTGGAAGCAACAGATTCAGCGGTGTAATGTAATGCTCGAGTTCAACTTACACGTCAGAGTGCTGAGAAACACTGCTAAGGAGACAAAACTAGAGATCCAAGTGACGCCATAGAAGATGGGCAGTCCAATCGTCAGTCTTTTATCTCGATGCCAGACAGCCCAAACCCGTAGCGTCAAGATCACTGTAAGGAGATGAGCGAAGTCCTTGGGGTGAGAGATATCTACTAACCTTCCGATACGGCGATCCCTACAATGTACATGGCTGAAAGTGGTTTAATGTGATGACACAATAATGAGGAAAAACATCGACAAACCAGCTCGAAGCGGAAAAACGACTTGACAAAACTTTGGGCTAGGACCGATTGGTCCAGGATTGAAGAGAACTACAAGAGATCAGCAAGATGGAATGTTCAGAAGCAAGAGCTTACTATGAATCTCTAATGCGACTGAGTCAATGAGCGGCATGTAGCGCTGTATCAAATAAAGCGCCTTCATGAGATTGAACTTGGCCTTCCAGATATACTGCCACTCGAGATCGAAAGTAATGCAGTATTCATAGAGAATGACCACGGCACTGGCGACTATCCCTCATTCGTAAGTCGTTCGAGAATTTTCCAAAATAGATTACTAACGAGCAAAGTCCTAGAAAAAGGTATCAGCATAGGAAGGATAGTGAGAGTGGCATACATACCGCGCCGACATAGGCATGTGCTGTCGTCGAAATAATATTGCTGGTACTCATCTTTGAGAAGGGCGACAAGGTCTATTTCATATGTCGATGCTTTAAGAGCGGCGAATAGAGATTCAAGGTACCGGAAGGTATCCCAACATGGTCGCAGGCGGATATGATTGACCGGCTGGGGCTATAAACAATATTTTGACAGCAGAAACACTGGTGAATCTTGTAGAGAGATAAGGCTGTGTCGGCGACTTTATCGACCGTTCGACACTGGGCGTCCAGAATCCGAAAATCATCCCAACGGATATTAGTTGCTCGTCTATTATCGACTGGTGTCTCTAGCGAGTCGACGGTTTGGGTGGGGAAACTTTGGGGAAATCCGCACGAGGAAGTTTGACCCGCGAATCAAAAGATCGACGTGGGATGTTTTATCTCCACCTTGACAGATATCGATGGAAAATGCCAGACATCACGTATTGACGTGGGTTGACAGGAAGACCGTATTGTCGTAGATTCAGGACTCCAAGAGAGATGAAATAAAACAATGAATTGTGTTTGGACCCGAGAGCTCGTGGGCGGTCAAACGAATGAAGAACAAGTACACAAAGGCCTGGTATATAACCGAAGGCTGTACGTGATGGCGACTGAGTACGAATGGGGCTTGATTAGTAATCCAACTCTAATAGACCGTTCGCCCTGGTGAAGGCTCCAAAAGGGAATTCAGTCGACAATCGTCCAGGTATAGCGTCCAGTGAGAGGCGCTTAGGGATAATCGATAGGTGGTCGCAGAGACTGAAAGTCGAGGCCGACTTTGTGCCACAGACGTCGCCATTGACTGGAACATCACCATTGATTGGAACAGAGAACTCGCTTGATCAAAACATGAACAGCTTCTCAGAGCAGTAAAATCCCAATAAATATTCTTTTGATATGTGTAGCTTGCGCGCTAGCCTGAAACTTGGCTGAAACGCGATGTTCAAAGCGCACTTCAAGATAACTGAATGAACATCAATGGTCCGACATGACTTCGGGGCAGACCACACACCTTGCGTATCGAGAATAATTCCTTCAACCTTCCAACCCCAACTCGTCGCTCTGGGACGACCGCCAATAATGATCGATGATCTCCGATACGAAGCGAAACATTGGTGGTCGCTGGGGTCGCTGGTGCTGGATTTGAATACGAGAGGGCGCGCAGGGAGATGTTATTCCAGGTCCTACGGCTTTGGGTTGTAGGAAGACCAGGCAACAATGGTCACTATCGTGCTGCCGGCCAAGACTGTCAAAAGCATCAGATTCAGAAGAGAGCCACGGAGGATGGTAAGAGGGACTCATGCGTTCGTTTTCATTTTCCGTCGTTCATCAAGAACCCCCTTTCTGCTGCCTCCAACGATAATATTCGCGGAATTACATAGAGGTTGACGCGTTGACGAATAGGACAAAGAGGAGGAAACCAGTCGAAAAAAGATTCCCGCCTGGCATAGCACTCCCACGCATGTAGCATCGCTGTCGAGAGGGAACTGACAAGGCGAAAAGGCGAACTGGCAGCGTGCCTACGGTTGCAGGCTCAGGCAGGTGTAGACGATTCCAGTAGTGGAAAGTCGGTTAGGCTCGTTCGGCCGGATTGAAATGAAAACCTATTACGTGTCCCGGTCAGATTAGATCCGCTTGGTATGACGACAGAGGCGATTTTGTTTTCTGCCCAATGTTGAGGAAGAGAATGAGACCAATGAGTAGTACTATGTTCTTTGAGGATCAATCGGGTAGAAAATGGTCCAATAGAAAACAGAGGCGCGGCGCCCTCGTGAGGCCTGCCGCATCCCGCTCTAGGCCCAAACCGCGCCCGCGTACACGTACACGAGATTTACATGTCCGAACAGGTCCGAACTCTTTTGTAGGACACGGATCAGCACGGATCTCGACACAGCTGGCTTCAAGTTTCATGCTACAGTACAGTCGGCGGATTGGTCGAGGTTGATTTTTGATTTCCTATTCTGGGTTTCCGGAACTCGGCGCCCGGCTTCGGCTCGCGCACTATTCAAAGTCGTGATTTCACTGCAGTTTCTGACAAACTTGAACCATCTCATCGACTAGATAAACCTCTGGAAACTGTGCAAAGACCAAAACACGCAAAATCAACGCAAAATCAGCCATTAAGAGATCCGGAATTTGCCGGATTACATGTGAGCCATTATGTCAAATTAGAATTCTTTGTCGAAGTTGAGTTTTGCTGAACTTGGAGTCTCACTGCGGTAAGTAGATGAGGTCAAATCCTGGGCTGTATGTAACAGCCAATCTAAAATCCAGTTGAACGTAGCCAATGACCAGTATATGCACAGGTAAAAAAGCCAGTGATTAAAAGTGAAATTTTTAATCTGATGTCACGTGTCAAACTTCACTTGACAAACAAAACACTTGTCATTGGTCAACGGAGTCCACTGTCTTTGCTCATAAATCGCTTTTAGTTCTGGGTACATTTTCGTTTTGGTTTTTGCTTCCATAGAGACTGAAACGTTCTATCCAGTTTTGAGCCATGTCGCAACCCAACGTCAAGCGGAGAAAAACCAAAATGCTCACCGACGATGCGAGCTCAGCAACCTCCAAATTCACCGAAATGCCGCTGGATATCATGCTGAATGTAAAATTGACTCGGATTTCTGCTCAACATTGATTTTGATACACCTGCAGCTTCTTCAAATCGTCCACCTGGATGCATTGCTGTCGCTGCGAGATGTAAATCAGGCTCTTCGTAACACTTTGGATTCTCAAACGAACATATGGACGTTGTCGTGAGAATTTTATATATACCTGAGCCTTGGGAGGATTTTGGTGGTGACGAGGTTGCTTGGGCAAGATTCTTGTTCGGTACTGCTTGCCAGGCAAGTTCTCTTTCGCAGGCTCTAGTTCATTGAGCTTATTTGGCCTCCCGCTAGAACTGTTTCAAAGAGGAGGTTTTGATCATTGATTTTAGTATCATGAAGCGTTTGTGTCCAGACTGCCGGACGGAACTGTCGGTGTATTCTCAGAAGCACCACTCTTCTCGCTGATTTCATCGACAGTATCTGTCAACCGTTACGGATGTATTGGTGGGATGGTCCCTATTATAACATCGGAGGTCACTATTATTACCGTGCCAAATTGCTCGGGGTCCTGGAAGAGCATCTTGAACAAAAAATCGACTACTCTGATGTTATTCCTTCAACCACCTATCGTAAGCCCACTACTTCTCCCCTTGTGCTTTCTTCAAGTCTTCATTCCGTCTAGACGTCAAGCCCAGTGAATCCAGAGGCCATCATTTCAGTGGCATCGTCATCTCATTCTCCTTTACGGGTTTACGGGATTCAGACGACGAATCCGATGGAGACGACTACTTTCTGAAAACAGATCTCGAGCATTTGGTGGCGGATATGACACGCATTATGCAGATGGGAGACCCAGAGCGATGGGATGAATATGAGAAGTGGCTTGCAGTCAAGTCTTCTCGTATGAACCGTTTCCGTGAGGTGAGCCTGCGATCCAGACATGGTGTTTTCGCTGCTAAATGTTTGTTGCAGCATGAGGAGATATGTGAATCCTGGAAAGAGGACTATGAAGAAGAACAATGTCAAGTGAAAGCGCGAGCGTACGTTTATCCTGGCTGGCAACTACCAAAAGTAACCTATCATCACAGCCTACGGGAAAAGTACATCGAATTGGGCTACCATCCGTCTGATGTGTCCGTCATAGAGGACCAAGATGGTCTTCTGAGAGGGCTGAGACTCCCAATGAGCAACAAAAGTAAGTTGAATGTTCTATCAGAGTTCTTCCATGTCTTAACTTTGGTTGTTTGTTTCAGAGTGGATTGAAGCCCGCGAAAAACTAGATCAGATTATTCTGGACCAGCGTCGCATCAGGCTCATGAAAGACCACAAACCCGTGATGGACGACCGCATATCTCTTTCTGTTGCAGCCTATAGCTCTTACGCAACCACTCTAGAACCCAGAAATGCGACTTGGCTGCCCACCCTCCTCACATTCAACAACATGCCTGAGATCAGGAAGGTTTGCGAACAAGAGTTGAACGTCTCCGTGACCCTTGATGACTTTCCCTTTGTTCCACAAGTCCTCGCGGACTGGGTCACGAAGAAATTCGACATGATAAGTTCCCAGGCCGATTTCGACTCTTCAACGATACCTAATCGCTTCCACCTGGCTTCGACCATCTTCCGATGCACGAAAGCATATCAACACCTTGGACCACCTGTTATCTTCGCCAGCGACGAAGCAATGCGACATGTCAGTGATACCTGTGAACCAGAGGTGGATCACAAGCTGTCGAGTTTCGCTGCTAAACTTGTTCGACTTGCATCACTGGACCCCGATACCGCTACAGTGACGGATATGGACAAGAAAGATGATCGTTTCCAGTGCTGCGCGAGACGCTTTGGTTGTGACAAGAGCCATATTTTCACATGGCGAAGTTGTGTAGGTCTCATTTTACATTCATCTTCATAATCTCAATGTTGTCTCCAGTTGAATCATCTGGTCAAGCAGCACAGCTCTGCTAGACCACCTGATTTACGTCTGGTGGACCTCTCCAAGTCGTCTACCATCCTTTCCGCTGGCCCTGCCAACGATAAACCCAAGAAAGACAGTCCATCATGGGTCTGTGGGCATTGTACAGTCTATACGGCGGCTCCACTCGCTCTGGAGGATGCCAAGAAGCATGTTCAGACAGTGTATTCGCGAGATCCAGAATCCGACTAAAGATGTCCACTATGGAGTGAGTCATTTACTTGAAAATGTCGATCTACACTCATTTCTCAATTCTAGGTCGATCACGAGAGTGGTGGAGTTTTATCTAGGAAACAAAAAATACTGAGATCAGGCAAGAGAATATGAACCAGTTTCATTGCGAACGACTGGTGAATGCAAGAGACAAGAAAAAGATGTGATTGTAACGTATCATGTAAGTAGTGATAGCCATGGAGACTTAGACTATTACATCGTCCAACTCGAAGATGAGCCATTGCATATAAGTAAATTGATGATATTGTGCTGTAATCGTCTTTCGATGCTCCCGATTTATTCTGAGACCACATTTGGCCGGTACACTGCTCTGGTGCAGTGTTGGGTGCAGCGTGCCGGACTGACGGCTGAGTCCGAGACTTCGAGTCAACCTCTGACTTGGGCTCACCGAGTTTCAATTTCTCGATATTTTTTGGTCGAGTATAAGTAGTACTGGTAGTATGCTGGTTTGGATCTCGAAGTCGATCAAATTTGATGTCACGTGTCAAACTTCACTTGACAAACACTTGTCATTGGTCCACGGAGTCCACTGTCTTTGTTCTGTCTGATAAACCACTTTAGTTCTGGGTACATTTTGGTTTTGGTTTTTGCTTCCATAGAGACTGAAACGTTCTATCCAGTTTGAGCCATGTCGCAACCCAACGTCAAGCGGAGAAAAACCAAAATGCTCACCGACGATGCAAGCTCAGCAACCTCCAAATTCACCGAAATGCCGCTGGATATCATGTTGAATGTAAAATTGACTCGGATTTCTGCTCAACATTGATCTTGATACACCTGCAGCTTCTTCAAATCGTCCACCCGAGTGCATTGCTGTCGCTGCGAGATGTAAATCAGGCTCTTCGTAACACTTTGGATTCTCAAACGAACGTATGGACGTTGTCGCGAGAATTTTATGATATCCCTGAGCCTTGGGAGGATTTTGGCGGTGACGAGGTTGCTTGGGCAAGATTCCTGTTCGGTACTGTTTGCCAGGCAAGTTTCTCTTTCGCAAGCTCTAGTTCGTTGAGCTTATTTGGGCCTCTCGCTAGAACTGTTTGGAAGAGGAGGCTTTGATCATCGATTTTGGTATCATGAAACGTTTGTGTCCAGACTGCCGGAAGGAACTGTCAATATATTCTCCCATGCACCGCTCTTCCCGCTAATTTTCATCGACAGTATCTGTCACTCGGACTATGGAGTCAATGATTTCGAATGGCTCGAGTTCCTGGAAGAGCGTGGGGAAGAAATCAGCTTCTCTGATGTTATTCCTTCGACGACCTATCGTGAGCCCACTACTTCTCCCCTTGTGCTTTCTTCAAGTCTTCAGTTCCGTCTAGACGTCAAGCCCAGTGACAATAGATCCAGAGGCCATCATTTCAGTGGCATCGTCATCTCATTCTCCTCCTTTACGGGTTTACTGGATTTAGACGATGGAGACAGCTACTACTTTCTAAAAACAGATCTCGAGCATTTGGTGGCGGATATGACACGCATTATGCAGATGGGAGACCCAGAGCGATGGGATGAATATGAGAAGTGGCTTGCAGTCAAGTCTTCTCGTATGAGCCGTTTCCGTGAGGTGAGCCCGCCATCCAGACATGGTGTTTTCGCTGCTAAATGTTTGTTGCAGCATGAGGAGAGATGTGAATCCTGGAAAGAGGACTATGAAGAAGAACAATGTCAAGTGAAAGCGCGAGCGTACGTTTATCCTGGCTGGCAACTACCAAAAGTAACCTATCATCACAGCCTACGGGAAAAGTACATCGAATTGGGCTACCATCCGTCTGATGTGTCCGTCATAGAGGACCAAGATGGTCTTCTGAGAGGGCTGAGACTCCCAATGAGCAACCAAAGTAAGTTGAATGTTCCATCAGAGTTCTTCCATGTCTTAACTTTGGTTGTTTGTTTCAGAGTGGATTGAAGCCCGCGAGAAACTTGACCAGGTTATTCTGAACCAGCGTCGCATCAGGCTCATGAAAGACCACAAACCCGTGATGGACGACCGCATATCTCTTTCTGTTGCAGCCTATAGCTCTTACGCAGCCACTCTAGAACCCAGAAATGCGACTTGGCTGCCCACCCTCCTCACATTCAACAACATGCCTGAGATCAGGAAGGTTTGCGAACAAGAGTTGGACGTCTCCGTGACCCTTGACGACTTTCCCTTTGTTCCACAAGTCCTCGCGGACTGGGTCACGAAGAAATTCGACATGATAAGTTCCCTAGCTGATTTCGACTCTTCAACGATACCTAATCGCTTCCACCTGGCTTCGACCATCTTCCGATGCACAAAAGCACATCAACACCTTGGACCACCTGTTATCTTCGCCGGCGACGAAGCAATGCGACATGTCAGTGATACCTGTGAACCAGAGGTGGATCACAAGCTGTCGGGTTTCGCTGCTAACCTTGTTCGACTTGCATCGCTGGACCCCGATACCGCTACAGTGACGGATATGGACAAGAAAGATGACCGTTTCCAGTGCTGCGCGAGACGCTTTGGTTGTGACGAGAGCCATCTTTTCACATGGCGAAGTTGTGTAGGTCTCGTTTTACATTCATCTTCATAATCTCAATGTTGTCTCCAGTTGAATCATCTGGTCAAGCAGCACCGCTTTGGTATATCACCTGATTTACGTCTGGCGGACCTCTCGGAGTCGTCTACCATCCTTTCCGCTGGCCCTGTCAACAATGAACCCAAGGAAGACAGTCTATCATGGGTCTGTGGGCATTGTACAGTCTATACGGCGGCTCCAGTCGCTCTGGAGGATGCCAAGAAGCATGTTCAGACCGTGTATGTATGCTGTGGCGCCAATACCTTGCTGTGCTGAATTCTTCATAGTCATGGTCTTCTCGAAGTATCCCAGGAGACAGATATTCTCTTTGCACCAGGGGTTCTCCCTATCTACCAGCAATATCTGATACTGCCCAAGGTTCCGAAGCCGAGTCGTAAAGTAGCCAAGCCCAATGCTGAAATGCGATGTTTCGAATGTACTACTCGGACCTCGAGAACTTTCATCGAGAGTGGAGTTTTAGCTCATATCAAGGCGAAGTATGTCTTAAACGATGAAACTTGGACATGTTGGCTGAATTTGTTTGATTCAGACATCGCGAGATCCAGAATCCGATCAAAGATGTCCACTATGGCGTGAGTCAGACTCGAAAATGTCGATCCATACTCACTTCTCATTTCTAGGTTGGACAAAAGAGTGGTAACTGATCACGAAAGATCATCCAACTCGAAGATAAACCATTGTATATACATCTTATGCGGCAACGATCTTCCAATACCTCACGTATGAAAACTGCATTTCCAATGGTCCAGCGTCAATCTCTCAGTAAACAAGTCCAACGCCAGGATCGTGGAGGACTGGCCTCTTTTCTTGCGCAAGCGTGGATGTAATGAGAACACGGATTGTGATTAATTAGAACTTGTGATAATTGGAACTTCTCGAGTACAAGTTGCAGTCAATTGTGTGTCATGCGGGCGTGGAGCTAGTCATTGAAGCGTGAGGTGAAGGGTGCATGGACGCTGCTGCGTGGAAGCTCTATGTTAGTGGAAACATCGAAGGATCTTGACTCTTTGAGAGCCTTGTAGATCCAGGTCTGCAACACGTCACGCTTGTCCAGCAATTGCTACGGCAAGTACGAGTCCTAGTACGATCAACAACTGGAGGGATACTAGTGCGATTGAAAACAAACCTTTAAGCAATAGAGGGCAAGGGACCGACGGTCGTCGTCAGTGCCACTTTGAAGATGTGGTATTGCTTCGTAGCCAATGTCGACCTTGGTGTCGCCCAGCCAGGCTTTTGCGACATCATCCAGTTTCTTGTACGTGCCTTCATACAACTTGACGTGATGCAACAGATCCAATTGGATTCTACTAGGAATGGGAGGACGATCAGCGTGCAATCTCTTTGTATTGTCCGTCATGAGGACAGTGCTAGGATCCAGAGTAAGGAGACCTGTAAAAGAGCCATAAGTAGAGTTTGGCGACGGTGATGGAAGAGCGACCGACCTTTGATTCTCCCAAGGACACAAGGTATGTTGAGTAGTTGAGCTCTTCGACTGATGTATGGGATATCATATCGAATTTGGTTGAATCCGGTTATCAGGTCTGGGTCTGAATCACGAACAAATTTCATCCAAGCGATAAGCATGTCAGCTTCTGTACCATAAGAATGAATTTCGACATTTTCGATGAGATTGCAGGTCCCAACGAGGAAAATTGTGCGAATAAACGGTTCCTTCTCGCCTGCTCGAGTTTCAGCCTTCCAAAGACGCGCCTGAATAAGCAAGCGACTGACCATAGCGAGTCAGGAACTGGCAATTTGGATTACCTGATCAGTAACCTCGCTGTGCTTGGAATGCGCAACGGCGCCACATTGCAGGACTCCGACGATTTGAATAGAGTCAGGTTATCGTCATATGTGAAGAAAGGGAGGTTAAATATGGATAATACTCCGAGTCGGTGAAGCATACTTGATTTCAACCTCGAGAGCGCAGGAGGTGAGTTGTTCTGATTGTGGTGAAACCACATATTGATTCGCAGGTATTTCCATCCAGCACATGTCAGTCAGCTAGAAGGGGTTTAAGCAGAATGCTCGAGACGAGTTGAACATGGGACACCTTGAAATAGGACATGAACAAGAAACGGAGTCCATTGGCAGCTCATGCATGTGACCTTCGTCGAAAATGATGTCTTAATTAGTGGCCAGTTTGCCTTGCTTGATGAAATGTACTGTACAGTACACTGTCAGTTTCAGAAAACTTACAGCGCTATAGAACTCATCTATCGTGGCCCCTAGACCAGCACTATTGTGCGTATAAATCTTGAAGTATTTCGCCAGGCCTTGTCCTCGAAGCTGCCTTTCAACAATTTCAATATAAAAAACAGGCTGCTTGGGAAAATGAGCCTGAAAATCGTGATCAGCTGTCAGAAAGGAAACGAAACAACAAACGCAGGTCTATAAGTAGTATAACGCACATTGATATGTTCCACAAGGCCGAGGATATAGATATCCAGCTGCTCCCGCTTTTCAAAAGCATAATAAAAGTAGGGTTTCAAGGTAAATCCAGTAACATGAGCACAGATCGAGTGTTCGCGCTATAAAAAGCTTCAGAACGGTTCGTAAAAGAATATAGTGAGTTGATTCGGTAACACCGAACACAAGGATCGACAAATTCCCGTCAACTCCGACGTGCTCCTGGACATCCACCTGTTGGAGTTGAATGGCTAAAGAAGGATAGTGAGCTCATTTGAAAGCCATACCATTGTATATCGGGTTACCTGGAAGCTGGCGTCTCAGATGTATTCAACACTGGTCGGGATATATCCCCTACTAAGAGCGAGAGTTATAAGTGAGACTGGCGCAGAAGGGAAAATAAGGTTACCTTCAGCTTTCATATCGACCAACTTAACGTCCGCAAAAGAAGCAGCCGGCACGAGTTTCATTCTCTTTGCGTCTCCCTCAGGCAGGTTATTCGGGATGTTGAGGAGAGTTGCCCTAGGGAGATAAGGATTGCATAAACGTGGAACGGAAGATGAATCATACTCTTTGGGGCGCTTGAGGATGTTTCCGTCCATTTTTGCGACAGAATAGTTTTGGACATGAGGGGTGAAAAGCAGCGGTTTTACATTTCATCTGGTTTATAAGTCATCCAGGAATCAGGCAAATTTGGAAAACAGATGGAATTTGAGACATTCTGGATCAAAAAACGGCCAGGTAATGGAGTTTTCGGGCCTACTTGTGAGGGTCTTGACGCCGTCAACCTCGATCGCGACAAATTTTAAACAGCTTTGGTCGGTTGATTTAACGCGTCCGCAGTCCTTGAAATGTATTTCGTTGGCGGTGAACGTCTAGTACTTGTTGCCGCGTATCCGAGGCGAGAAATACCTGGACATCGCGTCGACGTCGTGGATGGAACCATCACGTGGTGAGAATGCTCATGGGGCCGTGCGAGGGGGTCTTGCCCCCGGAGGCCGCAAGCCAAGCGATTGGTAGAGGCCACTTTTGCGACAAGATTCATGGCGAAAATCTAGAGAATTATTGACAAGAGTGACTTTGAAGAGTCTGGATAGAAACTGACAGGGTTTGGACCGCCGTTGGCCCCGAAGGTCAGACTAGACGACCTAATTGCCTTCCTGCCCCGTTGACCCGTCGCCGGACCGCCATAAGTCCGAGGCTGAGATCCACATATCGAGGGCGAAGTTGGAGGAATTGGTCTGCTTTGGCAGCGAACGAACGAGCTCTGTGACTGGTCCGGCGAATCGCAACTCCTTGTGAATTCAGAGAGTAAAATGCAACGAATCCAGCTGGTAGCAGAGCACGAACAAAATTGACCCGAAGTAGTCTTGTGACGCGCGCGAGTCTTCCTCCATTTTGACCTCGGGCCTTTGTTACGCAGTTCCAATCTAGCATATTTCTCTTATATCTCTCAGCCTGCTCCATCGTCATCCTGTTCTTCTCATCCGCCAACCTGCCGCAGCTTTTCCTACCTGACGCAAATCTGTTTGCGAATGTAGCAAGCGATTAAGGTGTGTTTTTTGAACCATGGATGTCATGCTGTACTGACTGGACGAAGCGTAAACGCGTAAACCTGGACCGAAGACGAAATAAGTTTTTGCCACAGTACCGTCTTCACGAAACGGGAAGCCAGCGATAGACACCGACTTGCACGAACAAGGATCCTTTCTCAACCTTCCTTTCATCGACCTTCCTCTTCGCCTTATCGACGTCTCGAGGAGAACAGAGATGAGCAAGTAATACTGGACCCACGCAAAGGCTTCGTGGGCCGTCAAAGGGTGTTTTGGTCAGAGACGACTCTTGTTCCAGACCAGAATCGGTTCTTGACGTCCATTTGTCGTTGACGGAGCAGCTCCAGGTATGAGGAAACCTTTGACTGGCGGTCCAAATTGTTTACTCCTTGAACAGGTCCCTGCATCCGAGTCCCAGGCCTATCGCGGCGGCGGCATTGAGCTCATCACTCCTCATGCTGGATAGCTTCCAAGGCTTCAATCCATTTGCCTCAACAGTGGCCAGCGACATTTCCAACGAGCTCTTCGTACAATTCATTGCTTTTAGTCTCCGCTGAAATCTCTCATTACGGCCATGGACGTCCGACTCTGCGGCTTGAAGACATGGTTCAACTGACAGACGTGTCAACCGCTCGACCCTCTCTTCTCAACTTCTATCTGAAGCTCATCAAAAGAGGGAATTCTATCGTACACGCGAGGCAAACTTGGCTGTCCTCCAACCATTCGATCGACAAGTATATATCGATTCGATATCCCTTCTCCAAAAATTTGGCCACTGGATTCTCGAATGGCCGGAGCGTACATTATTTGGACGTTTGGGGCCTAAAATCATCCCAATTGCTCTCACTCGGGCGGTGCGCGACAAGTCTTGGTCGTCTATCAGGTCGATCTGGCTGGACATAGAATTCGATGACTAGGAGCACAAGCCCCCAATTGAAGCACAGCAGCGGGAGGAGCGTGCTAGGATGGATTGGGATTCTGCAGTGGTTTAGGCTCTGCTGCTGGTGGCATGGAAGGAAGAGGACGAAGAGGACTGGGATCAGGTTGAGTATTCCCTGACGCTTATGAATCCTGTTCTTTCAGGAATGGTGTCGATATCGTGACTCGTATTGTCACCCAGGAGACCGACTCAACATTTGGACTGACGTGGTGTGAATGGCTCGAGCATAAGTTCGAGGCGTCTCAGAATCTGCTGAGGTTTTTGGAGACCAACTTGGCTCCTACTATCGAAACGATGGAAGCCGAGACTCGCTGCTGGGAGGGCGATATTTATCCCACCAATTATCTAAATCGTAGTGCAGTTTAGAGAGTATACTCGAGATAAAGGTCGACTTGATGAGAAAATGATGATGAGCTCAGTGGAGTGATCTCGCTGACAAATTATATTCGCCGACGTCCTTGTTCCCTTACACCCATCACCTCACCTCAAAATGGCCGACCAGCTCAAAAGCGAAATCGCCCGCCTGACAGGTATTTCCTCTCTTCTCCATTTATTCTATCTGAATCGCTCGCCAGCGTCCATTAATCTACACAAGTCAAGTCTGACGATCCAACCAACATCAGGATACCAGCGGAGCAATTCATACGTGAACCCCAATTATAAATCGAAAAACAAGTACATTCGAAAACCAGTGACGCCTGTCGTTGCAGCTCAGTCGACGGCGGTCCCAAGTTCTCAGGTTAAGGAAGTCGTCCTCGGCGGCGTCGCATTCCAATCTTCAGCTCGTTCACTGGTTCGAAAAGATCGTACGTCTTCACTCTTCGATATTCCAGTTTCTGATTTGCTTGCAGTACCCATATCCGAATCTCGCAAGCCACCTGTGCAATATACGAGAAGATCAGGACACCTTCTTCCGTCTTCCCGAGTTTACAAACCAAAGTCAACGCGTGGTCGTCGGGGAGGACCTTCAAACCGCAACATGACTCTCACCAACAGCCGGCGGCCTTATCAGTCCGTCCAATTGCTGGATACAACTCTTCTGTGGCCTCTGATTCCATTTCGTAGGGACCGACTGGCGGCGAAGCGCCAAAAATATATGAACAAACCATGTCCTCTATTCACAACAACAGGTGCGCCGACCTTTTTACTGGCAAGATTCATTTTTCTCAGGGCATTCCGTCTCTGTGAATCTCGTTGACCACTTTTTCTTTTCTCTTCTTTTACAGGTGCCTGCACCCGTGGACTTACATGCATGTATCAGCACGACCCGTCCAAGATTGCTATCTGCTGGAATTTCCTTCAAGACAAATGTCCCAAAACCGCTGAAACCTGCAATCTCTCTCACGAACCGACACCAGAGCGCACTCCCTTGTGTCTTCACTTCCTCAACAATGGCCGCTGCACCCGTGAAAAGTGTCCTTACCCTCATGTTAATGTGGGTGCCAGACAGGGCGTCTGTCGGGATTTTGCAGTCCTCGGATACTGTGAAAAGGGCCTTGACTGTGATAAGCAACACGTCAGGGAGTGCCCTGATTTTGCGGAAAAGGGCACCTGCTCTACGATCAAGTGCAAACTTCCTCATGTTATCCGAGCCAATCGCAACAGGAAACCTGCACCTGGACCCAAACCAGCACCTATTCGATATTCCGACCCTGTTGTTTCCACTGGTCCTTCTCATCATGATTCCAGTGTGCTAACAAATGAAAATGCCCAGATTGGAGATGAGTATATTTCACTGACTTTTAACGAAAGTGAAAGCAGCGAAGACGACGACGACGATGGCGATGATGATGATGATGAAGCTATGGAACAGGATGATGAAGAAGAAGAAGAAGAGGAGGCTTCTGACGATGAAACTACTGTAATGGTACACGGTTGACCCGACGTTTGTATGAAAATTTGACCTTTTTGATCCAAACTTGCATGCTGGAATTTTCAAGGCTGAGAGCGCTGAGAACAGGCTGAGAATTTTCAAATTCCGACGACTTGTTCACCACCTCAGCGCTCAGCGCTCAGCGCTCAACTGTTTCTTTCCTTGGCTAATTCCTTATTCAAAATCTGCTTTGATGGCCAATCGATCCTTAATGTCCCCCGAACGAATTGTCGACCGCAATCAGTTCCTCTGCGAGACCAGCACCAAAGTTGTCTTTTGCCGTGTTTCCAAGTGGTTCAGGGAGCTCGCTCATCGTCCCTGTAGGAAACTGAAGGTCGATTTTTAAAATCAGAGAACTTTTCGGTCGCTCTATAAAGCGCTTAAGTACTGCCAACCCTGTGCGACCTGGGTTAGGAATTTAACATCATGTCCAGGGTGGTAAGTGAGCCCGTTTAGTTCTGCCCTTTTGCTCACCGGACGACAGCGACACCCAGCTCGTCTCTCGTATCCTGCACACGACGGATAGAACTGCGTTCTATCTCTATCAATTGGCCATCGGTTAATATGCCCGACCTGCTCCAGAGTTTGTCGTCCCCTCACCTTGCGACTCTAATGATTCCTGCAGTCGCCCAAGGTGTCTCTCTATTCCAGCATTCCTCAATCGTCACCCAACGCTCGCAGTGCACATCTTCCTTTATCTTCACTATTCAACGGTAATAGAGGCCTTGATTGTTCTTTCGAATCTTGTCAGTTACAGAGGCTCGAAAGGACCATGATTCAGGATGCTGAGTGCAACCAACCTACGGTCTATTTCGCTGCAGATGGATGACTCCATGCACGACCTCGCTGATTTTCTTAATTGTCGGAATGTCCTCGTTAAAATTGATAACAGACCCATGTCAGAAGTTCAAGCTATGTTCATGCGTCTCAAATGCACTCTCCCCAACATCAGATGTTGCATCTTCGAATCACTTCGATTGTGTCTAAGTCCGCAGGTGGCTCGCAGGTCAGTGTTACCTATCCATACAATGGTTATTCACTGTGATAATCAGCCTGTTTCAGCGACAGAGTAGGGAGCTCATCTTCCATCGTTACAATCTATGCTCCTCGAAGAACTTGCAGATATCGCGCAACCCGAATTTTTCGGTATAAGTATTCATTATCGATCCGTGGTCGACCAAGCTACTCCGATGGCTCACGAAACAGTCTAGGCTTTGAGCTGTCATCCATCCTAGCGGCGCGAATGTCGCAGAGGCACAGCAGATCAAGCTCCAAATTGAGGCCATAAAAGCACTATAGAAGCTTTGCTCGACGCTCACGTGAAGTCGCTGCAGCGACTTGCTGTCGAGGTCATGGTGAGACTTTTGAATCCTTTGTCTCATCCTTCCTTCAGGAATCCTTAACTCGTGCGCTGGGATCCATGCATAGATTAGCCATGACACAAAACAGTCAGCTCTGGACGCCGACGGAGTAGTAGTCATGGAACGGCTCGGCTCGGCCTACCGGCTCGCCTTTAAATGTGGCGCAGGCTGGGGGCAAATGGGTCTTAAAATACAACGAAGTCCGAATTTGTGCGCAAAGCCAAATCTACTCGATTATTGCTAGCTTTCCCTGACTGGCAGGTCCATGATACTCTCGAAGTTGGGGATATCTCCAATGTTTCCCGTGAAGCATCGGAAATTTGAGAGAAGGGAAATTGTGATTTAAGTATTGAATTACAGTTGAGTGAGCTTTCGGTGCATTCTAGACCTTATTTTAGACCATGACTTGTTACTTTTTTAGTGATAATTAGTCTCAACCCAACCTCTTCCCAAAAGGAAAGCCGTCGAGCGTCCTGAAGGAGACCAGACTTGTGTTCGGTATATGTATGGCGGCGCTAGTCTGTCCGCGGTCCGGTTCAGAACCGGAGGTTTAGGTCCAGGTGAGAGCTCTGAATCAGGTCCGGATCTGAAACTGTTCATATGCGGCGCAGAGGCAGGTTGGCCTCGGAATGAGGTCGAGTGTCTGTCAGCCCGACTCTCGCGGCCTCTTGCCGGCAGGAAGATAGGATAAGTACAAATTAACATGTAATCCAGCTGACGACTTTATTCGGGGGCCTTCCGGATGATTCAATCTCCGCTTGAAGCAGCTCTCAACTTGACGACATTTGGTAATTTGTAGCTCTCTCAGCTCCGTGGATTCATTACAGCACAGAGAAGTATAATGAACTTGAATCATACCTCTGTAACAGAATTACATGCCATTGGACGCCGGGGTTTTCCCAGGGCCAGCCGTGGGTAAAGGCTTCCTTTTTCACTTACTGTGTCAGCTCTTACCAAGCATCAACTTCAGGCAAACTTTAGCACTTTAGCCTTACCGAATCTTACTAACCAAGTGGCAGCCGAGCCGACTCGGAGGTCTGCTGAGTGAGCGAGCGAACGACTGGAGTTCCAGAATTGTTATAAAAGGACTTCAATATGTTGAATATCCCAACAAACAGTTGGTCTAGTCTTGATACCAGGCCCTCTTCTTCGATTTCTCATCAGGACCAGTTTTCAGGCCTACAGTTTATAATTTTTCATTCCTATCATGTCCAGTCCAGCACTCTTCCAGCCTAAACAGGTCGGCCTGATGTCGCTGAAGCATCGTGTCATATTTGCACCTTCCACAAGGTTTAGGGCAGACGAAAACCATGTTCCCTTGCCCCATGTTAAAGAGTACTACGACCAACGTTCCAAGGTCCCTGGTACACTGGTAAGGCATCACGAAGACTGTTGTCGATATTGATCAAAAGCTTTATAAGATTGTGAACAGAATCAACGTGTATCCATACGCAAGGTGCAGGCATGCCCAATGTCCCCGGGATATGGTCTGAGGATCAGATCAAGGCATGGAAAGAGGTGAGTTCAGCCTCAGATCTCATTGCATTTTGACTTACCTTTGTTCAGGTAACCGATGCAGTTCATGCCAACAAGTCGTACATCTACTTGCAGATCGGGGCATTCGGAAGAGCAGCCCAGTACAAACAACTTCAAGAAGAATTCAATGGTACTGTTCCATACGCATCGGCTTCTGCTATTCCTTTGGACGACCACGAAGGTCCCCTGCGAGAGCTCACGATCCCTGAGATCAAGCAGTTTGTGACTCTCTTCGGGGTGGCAGCATCTAATGCTGTACACAAAGCTGGATTCGACGGAGTTGAAGTGCACAATGCCAACGGGTATCTACTAGGTGAGTAACGCATTCAAATTTGTCTGCCCAGGGATGACCGTCTGGATTAGATCAGTTTTTGCAGGATGTCACGAACCATCGTACCGACATTTATGGCGGAAGCATTGAAAACCGAACCAGATTCCCAAGGGCCGTTCTGAATGAGGTGGTCAAGCAAGTAGGTCCCGAGAAAGTCGGTATACGATTCAGTCCCTGGAGTTCCTACCAACGTAAGTCTTTCTGTTGGTTTTCATGGTCCCAACGCTAAAAGAATAACTCAGAAATGCTCATGAAGGACCCAATCCCGACCTTCTCCAGTTATGTTTCACATATTAAAGACAAACACCCAGATATGTCCTACATTCATGTCATCGAGCCAAGAAGCGACTACATGGAATCTGCTGCCAGATTTGACCGTATTTCTGTCCCGCAAGAAAAGATCAACAACGACTTTATTCGCGAAATCTGGGGCGATCGTCCACTAATTTCGGCTGGCGGATATTCTCGCTCGTTAGCAATCGACGCGGCCGAGAAAAAGGGCGACATCGTCGGGTTTTCGAGAGGTTTCATTGCGAACGTGAGTCGTTAGGTTTCAACTTGATGTAAACTTACTGATACAACCTCCAGCCTGATTTGCCATATCGTCTCGAGCACGATATCCCTCTTACAGTTGGCGACAGATCCAAATATTATGTATATGGAAGCACTGATCCCAAGGGATTTACCGACTATCCTTTTTCTGCAGAGTTTATGAAAACCCAAAAGGTCTAGACAGGACAAATGGATATTTCATCTAGAATTGACATTGTGATACAATAATCTCCTGTTTTGCCTAGTTCTGCAAGTGCAACTTGAAATTTGAACTTGTTACCAACTTGTTACTTACAGAGTAGGCCTGGGTCGACCCCTTGAGGAAGCCTAGGCTCGTGATCAGCCAGTTCAGACTCACTGCTATAGACGCGAATCTTGGAGAAAAAAGAAGGTACTTAGCTACGTTCATGGGCGTGGATTGAAGAAAAAACAACGCATTTCCCGTTTGGCCCATTTGGGAATCCCAATCGGGAAGAATCAAAAAAAAAAGTCGGGCCGGACATTATTTTTGGGACGTGCGGTAAAGTTCCGAATACTTTGTTCACCCTAGTCTCGGATCCAGACGAATGTTGCAGTGAAGCAGAGTGAAGCTCGCTAGCGCTCGCGCTCGCGAGGCTCGCTATCCGGAGATCCGGATTGATCCGGTGAAGTTCGAAAAAAATAAGAGGTTGACTATTTATTTCAAACCCCGCCGGATCTATCCGGTTCTCCGGATAGCGAGCCTTGGCGAGCCGACCGCTGAATTAGATCACGGCTGGTTTCGAGACTATATTCACCCCTCAGCGCTTCAGCGCTTCAGCGCTCAACGTTTCAATTGTCTACCGCAATCATTTCCTTCTGCGAGACCAGCACCAAATCTGTCTTTTGCCGCATTTCCAAGCGATTCAAGGAGCTCGCTCATCGTTTCCTGTATGAAACTGTGAAGGTCGTCCTTCAAGATCAGAGAATTTGGTTGCTCTACAGAGCTTACTGCCAACCCACGATATGCGACCTGGGTTAGAAATTTAACATCATGTCACTGTCCAAGTATCTTGGTGAGTCAGCTTTTGCTAACTCGGCGGCAGCGACATCAAGATTGGCTCTCGTATCCTGCACACGACGACAGAGCTGCATCATCTCTTTATCCATTGCCATCCGATAACGTGCTCGAACTGCCACAGAGTTTTGCACCTCTTCCTTTATTTTCACTCCCTAGTGGTGATGCGGGCCTCCATTTATCTTCCGAATGTTGTCACCTACGCAGGATCCAAAGGACTGCCACTCACGATGCTGAATTTTGCCACCAACCTACGGTCTATTTCGCTGGAAAATGCAATCTCCCCAACATCAGATGTTGCATCTCAATTGTGTCTAGTTTTATTCATTGTTATTATCAGTCGGAGCGGGAAGGTCATATCGTTACAGTCTATGCTCCTCGAAGAGTTGGCAGATTTCGCGCAACTTGAATCTTTCGGTATATTCATTTTCGATTCCACCATTGACAGCAACGATTACCGCGATTTCATGGTTGAATCGTGGCTGAAGAGTTGACCCACTCTTCGGGAATGTCTGCTGAGTGAGTGGTGCTGTCTTTGCCGATTTCTTCTCTGAATTTCCTTCATTGCTACTTGGAGTCGGTGAAGCGTTTCTGAAAGACAATAATATATAAGATACCAGGTCGTTGAAGGGGAAGCTCGACCAACGACAGAGACTTGTAGCATCATGGAATCTGTGTTTCTTTTTTCCTTTAAATTCTAAATCCTATTTTCGAATCGCATGCTGTCCCGGCCTCTACACAATGTACTTTGGTTACTTTTCACTCGATGACTGCTCCAAACTACCGTCAATTCTACCCAATATCCCTGCACGAGCTTGCACGTTTATGCGTAGAGACCTTGCGGCCGCTGTTGGTCCGATTTTCACCCTAGAATTCAAATTCCGCTTCTTGTCTTTGGCCACCACAACCAAACGCGTTTGTCGACCAAGGGTCGGAAAGAAAGCTCTGAATTTTGTCCAGTGCGTTTTTTCAATTCAACTATAGCCCTTCGCTAGTCTCCCCTGGCAGACGGAAAAAGATCAATCCTCGCACCTTTTTCACCAAATGTCGGTGCTCGTTTCCTGCACTGGCTTCGAGGAGGAATTGATCCTTGGAGTCCTTCCAAATGAGCTGACAAACGAAATCATTGCTCTATGCGATACACGCAGCAAGGCTGCTTTGTGCCGCGTATCGAAATTCTTCTACCAGCTGGCCCACCATTCGCTTTATCAACTTGTGGCTATCAGAGACAAGCAAATTCAGTCATTCGACAAAGCCCTTGCCACGAACCCCGAATATGCAACCTGGGTTAGAAATCTACGAATATGCTGGTCCCGGTATGTCAGGATGTCTGCTCGCGACTTACTTTTCCCTCACACGGCAACAGGGAACCCGACGACATGCGAGCCATCGACAGGATCTTGCAGGCGTCAAAAGAGCTGCGTGAGCTCTCCTTGGAATGGTTGGACCAACTGCCCGACTTGAACCGACTGTCTTTCCCTCATCTTCATACCCTCAATATCGCCTCCCAGGCATATGCATCTGGCACCCAAGGTCAAGCCGTCCTAGCAGCATTTCTCAATCGTCACCGAACCCTTTTGCATCTGTCTCTTCGTCTTTATTTGCAACAGCAAATAATGAAAGCATCTGCGATTGATCTTCCAAACCTGCTCACCTATCGCGGGTCATACAATTCTCCTCCGAGTATTTTGATAAACCCTGCTAAGCTCAGCTCTCGCTGGTAATGTGTTTCGTACTCATAATATCCCCAAACATCATTGAAACTCCTGGTAGAAACATTGCCGCATCGCAGCCTCGATGCCTCCATTGATCCATAATCCATCGAATTTGAAGTGTACCTGAGAAGAAGGACCTTTTGCTGACGATTGTCGGTTCAGCATCCATTCTTGTTCCGACGCTCCTCGCCGATGTCTTGGCCATTCCATCGTTTACTCCTCCTGGCTGAAGAGTCAAGCGTCTTCGAGAATCTTTACTGGATTCTGTGACGCCTAATTCTAACACTGACAATATCGACAACCGCAAGTCCATGGTTGATTCATCGGTCAAGCTTTGGGAATGGGTCTATTCAGTGAGTGATCTATCCCAGATCCTTTGTAGTGATTCGTTTCTGACGTCAGACAGATTTCTTGCTTCTGCCGAGAGCTCTGATACTACTTGCTTATCGACTTTTCTCTCTGATTTGTATCAACATTATTCCAAGACAGGATACCAGTGGTCATTGCTTCTCCGACGCTCAGCGAGACCGAATGTCCACCCATTTCGTCACCAAAGGGTCGTCAATGTGCATTTTTACCATCATACCGTTCCAAAACGGCAGACTTTGCTCATCATTCCTAATGCGGTGTTCGGGAAAAGAAAATGCTAGAAATTCGTTTCATCGCATGGCTTGCGACAGCCTTGTTTTTGGCTATCATAAGGCTAATATCGCCCCCATTCCTTTTCCATAACATCAGGCTCAAGTGACGTTCAACCAGCTATATCTTGGAGCATAACTGAGATTCAGGATGCAAGACAATAATGACCTCCCTGATTACCATCAACAAGCACACAACTGCTTCTGTTCCTCGTCCTCATGTTGTGTACAACGTCCAGGCCACTCTCAACGGCAAGCATCAGGTCGCGGATCGACGATATTCAGAGGTATGTTCCTCACATGGACTGTGCCCCTGTTGTGACGGATCTCTTAGTTTGTTGCTCTTCACCATGAGCTGGGTGATAACTTTGATCTTCCCCCGAAAAGAATTCTGGCCACTTCATTCTTTCCTTCAGCCTGGGTGGACGACGAGCTTATCACAGAACGAAAAGCCGGTCTGACGACTTACTTGACCAATGTTGTCCACAATTCACAATACCAGAACTCTCCAGCGCTTGTGAAATTTCTCTCGACTTCTCCAACGGAAGCGGCAGCGTCTTTTGACTTGGAAGATGCTCTTCCATCGACATTAACTCGAACCACGGCCCTCGCTCTCAAGTCCCAGGCGTTGAGCGGTGCTCCCGACGAGATTGGAACCGCGGCGACACTTATAGCTGCGTCGTATTATCCTTGTAAATCATCTGCTTGCTCTCTGGCCAACACTTAAGTATCACGACTTTAGATTGGAGCGCCGATAGTTTTCCACCGGAGAACCTTGACTATTCGCGCTGGGATATATTACACTTTGGTACGTTTAGATCCATTTCCGGACTATCTGGTTTCTTATTTCCTCCAGCTTTCACCACACCCAGCTCCTCGTCGGGGCTGAACTGGGTCGATGGAAGCCAGGCAATCTTGCAACGACTTGTTCAAAGTGCCAATGCCAGTGGAGCTGGAACTAAAGTAGTTCTCTCAGTCGGAGGCTGGGGCGGATGCTTTTATTATTCCAACTCTGTCAGTACCGCTGCAAATCGCGCTACCTTTGTCGCTGCACTCGTTTGTGCGGTAGACACATACGGACTTGCGGGTTTGTTTATCCTTAGTAGGCGTCCATTATCATGTTTATTAACTTTCCTGGTATAGGTATCGACCTAGATTGGGTATGCCTGCTGTCATTCAGCCTTCTTTCCATTCATGATGATGTCTTTCTAGGAATACCCTAACAGTCAGGGAGCTGGACAACGTACGTTTTGCGACCATTTTTCGACTACTTATCTGATCATATTTCCTCCAGCTTTCTCGTCCGCCGACTCGGCTAAGCTTTTGAAATTCATCACTTTGCTCCGTACAGCTTTAGGTTTGTTTCGTCTTTTCGATTTTTCGATTTTTCACCTCCGTGCAGGCCCATCCAAGATTATTTCAGCCGCTGTCAGTTACCTCCCCTGGCTTGGAGCAAACGGAACTCCATTGACTGATGTGTCAAACTACGCCGCTCAAATGACTTATGTCAACATCATGTAGGTGCTCGAATGTCCTCCATAAAGTCTATCATTCGAGCTATCAAACAGGAACTATGATGTCTGGGGCGCCACCTCTACTCCCGGCCCAAATGCTCCGCTAGGTATGAACGATTCATCGATGTGAATGTTACCCTCATTATCGACCAGGTAACCTGTGCGGTACTTCGACTCGCCCTCAAGCCAGTGCTCAAGCTGCATTGGCACAATGGAAGGCCGCTGGATTCCCTGCCTCAAAGATGGTGCTTGGTCTTCCCCTTTATGGCTATGTCTCTCAAAGCAGCAAGACCACCTTATCGAACTCTTTGGTAGAACCATCTTCCGACATGATACTGCTGGAGAAGCCCGACGGTTCTAAGAAGTTTTTGAACATCGCTCATCCGAGGAACAAAGACGTCCAGATTGCAAGCAAACCAGACGCTAAGATTGAAGCAGTTGCGAATCTTCAAAGTTGGTATGGACAGCAGATTCCGTTCAGCTCTATTGTCTCTGCCGGTGCTTTGGTGAAAGGCTCGGATGGAAATTATTCGCAAGCGGGAGGATTTACAATGGGTGCGAGGTTTTTTGCCTGTCATGGAATCAAGTCTAACCCTATGTTCAGGTTGGGATGACTGCAGCGACACTCCAGTAGGTCACAGGTGATGGAAGGTGACCGGTCACCTTCCATTCTCTCCCGCTTCTGCTCTCCTAATTACTTCTCCAGTTCCTCTTCAATACATCACAGCAGACTGTTGTGACCTATGATGGTGAAAATGTCATAATTTCAAGGTTACGTGCTGGCTGACCGCGCATCAGACACCTATTCCCTCGCAGACAAGGCTGCGTTTGCCAAAGCAAATGGGATGGCTGGATGCTTTACATGGTCGCTTAACCAGGTGAGATCGAATTCATTTTCCGTCGAATGTTTCCTGACTTCTCTCTCTTAGGACGATGGGGTGACCCTTCAGAATGTGATTAGAGCCAAGCTGGGTAAATCGTAAAGGAAACATTCAAACATCGACCAGGGACTGCCTACAAGTAATGATCAATGACCATTCACGACGGACTAGTAATGAATATATACATGGAAGATATGTATGTATACATACATTTGACCTTCCGACCTTATTAGTGCAAGGGTTAAACAGTGGCGTTTGGACAGACAGAGCCAAAGGAAATTTTCCATCGTTGAACGGTGATTTGGAACTTTCAAAATTCAAACTCCGCTCCTTGCCCTCTGACCATCACAACTGAATTCCGTTTGTCAACGAAGGATCGCAAAGAAAACCCTCTCGCGGTTCTGATCTCCAATTTGACTACAGCCCTTTCTCACAGCGTCAATAGACTCGGACCAGTTGGTTTCTTGACTACGTCCATCACCTGCCAACTGGAACTTCAAATTGATCGATTGTCATAAATTTGCGGTTTGCTGGAGCGGCCGCTGCGGCTGGTTGGAGTCTACAGTGTCAAGGTTTTCATCATTAATGCCAGTTCTCATTTCGTCCCGCTGCTTTTCAGCCCGGAAATCGGTCCTCAACATTCTTCCAAATGAATTGATCAGCGATCATCTCTCTATGCGACCACGAGCCCCAAAGCTGCATTTTAGTGCGTCTCAAAACTCTTCAAACAGCTCACACCGGCTACTGTTGGGCTACTGTATCGAATCGTGGTTGTAAAGGACGATGGACTTTATCTCGTTCGACACGGTGCTTGATGAGAACCCACGATATGCGACTTGGGTCAGGAATCTGTGCCTACACCGGCCTCGGTAAGTGGGCGTGCGGTTTGTTTCCATCTTTTATTCAACGATCGACAGCAAAATTGAAGACGTGGAGGCTATCGTATCTTGCTGCTTGCTGCTTGCAGGTGACGACAGGACTGCGACAGCTCAGCTTGGACTGGCTAGATTTGATTCCTGACCTTCAGACATTGACTTTGCCTCATCTTCTATCGGTCCCCCTCATATGAGCGCGATTCGCTGGCCGTCCTTGCAGCATTTCTCAATCGTTACCCGACCCTTGTAGATATCTCCCTTGGCTTCTTTTCGCTGACAGGAGAAAGGTGCGTAATCGAGGCTTTGCTCGATCTCCCAAACCTTCTCACCTACCGTAAATCAGACAATACGTCGCCGAGGATACAGAATGCCAATAATCTTGGCTCCATCTAGTCAAACCTGGAATTTGTCGACGATCTGGCTCGTTTCCCCGTGCGTCAGAAGGTCGTTATAGATCCTGATATCCCGATACTGCAGATACAATGCATGCTCAACCGTTTCAAGCTTCATTTCCCCAAGCTCAGACGTTGCCTGCTCGTTGATCTACCTTCTCGCACTTCAGTCAGTGATATTCCTTACGATCTCGAAGTGACCCTCCATTGACTGCCATTTGAGTTTCCACCTCTTCCATCTCGCATCCACTCCTCGAATTTCTTGACCGTTTCAAGCAGCTCGAACTTTTCCGGTATTCAAACGGATGATCCCCAGATTACCGACGTCGATTACTATAATTCCGTCACTGACTCTTGCTGAAGAGTTGTCCCAACCTTCGAGAATGTATACTGAGTGAGTGACGATCCGCCTGTCTGACGGCTTCCTTCGTTAACGTTGGCAGGTTCCAACAACATTCAACACAAATACCGAGATCTGCCGTTTCCTTCCTCACCTTTATGAATCATGCCAGTTTATGCCTTGTGGAACTCAATTACAGAGTCAAGTCCGTACCGTACATGCGAGGTACATTGACGACCCGTACATCAGAACCCAGTCGAATCGAAGATATCTTCGATGTCGATGCTATCAAGGTCAGATTTTAGATCGCTAGTCGTTGGTGGATCTGCTCTGCGGTAAATCTATTAGCATATGTACAGATTTTCGAAATATCTTCTCGAGCATCGTGCCACAATTAGAAGCTTCGAGTTACGTAACGAACACATTTAAGCTTTTCTTAGGACGACCGTCAACTTCAACCACAATGGGTAAAAAATTCGGCGGTAAGGATATTTCTCGTCGTAAAGGCCCTACTTTTGAACAAAAATGCAGGTCAGAAACGACTCGAATCCGACTGTTATATTCTAGCCTTACAGGATTTCGGCAAATCCATGGATGCCTTCACCCATTCAATGAAAAATTGTATGGAATCGGCGGATAAACTGTCACGGTCACTCCGTGGATCGTCATTTACTTCCATGGTTAGCGCTGCAGCTGGTGGCGCAGAGTCTAGAAGTAGCGGCAATAAAAGGAAACAAAAGCGCGACCGCGACCCCAATGCTCCGCGACGTCCAGCGTCTGCGTACCTCCTTTATCAGATGGAGAACATCGATGACGTGAAAAAGGCCAACTCAGACGGAACTCGTAAGGAGTGGACGATGTCCGTGGCTGAAAACTGGGCCAACATGTCGGACATCGAAAAAAAGGTGAGCCATGGTCGCTTCATTCGTTGAAAAGTCATTCATCAAAGGATTGCAGCCTTGGTATGATAAATGGAGCAAGGCCAAAGGCGAATACGATGTGGCGCTGATGTCTTATAACACGTCCAAGGTATCTGCTTTTGTTTCAAGTTGACTTGACAGATGTTCATGATGAAAAGGCGACAGACTTGACAAAGAAAGACACTGAAACTAAAGAGGTCGCAGAAGAGGCAGATGAAGAACAAGATGGTTCGGATGAAGAAGAGGACCAGTCGGACAAAGATAAAGTCAAAAAAATCACGGAAAACGACTCTGACTCTGACTCCGACTCCGACTCTGATGATTCCGACTCTGAAGATAGTGAAGAGCCGGACGTGAAAAAACCGCGCCCTGAGTCGGCCACCACCAGCGACGCGGGCTCGGAATCAGGCGTTGTCAGTGATGACGACGATGAAAGCGATGATTCGGAAGAGGACAGCGAAGAAGACAGACCTGCGAAAAAAGCGAGAAATACTTAGAGACCGCGATTTCTTGTGAACGTACAACGTATATGTACCCTAATTATACGTGTGTCATCGATGAAAATGTGTATTGCACAATTTGGAATTGAAGTTGCAAAAGAAAGTCTCTAGTCATATCTGATATCAGCATCAAAGTAGTGTATCGTGTCCAGCCGTCACCCATAAAGAGAGGATAAAGTTACAAAGTTGTTCCAGTTCAACGTCCTGATTCGGTAATAGTCTCCAGTGTTCTGCTCCATAGTGCGACTTTGGGATGCGCATTGACCTTGCAGAAAAGTCAGCAGCGGCAACATGTCAGAGGAGGTTGAAGTACTTTATCGGCACTGAAATTGAGGACTTGCAAGCCCTCCAGAGATGTAGCACGAGAAAGAGCAACATAGGCTTGTCCTGAAGCAACGTCGGTGACATGAAACTAGACAAAGTGCGCTCACGTACCCTTTTCGAAGACCTTTCCCAGATCGACTCTCACCCGGTCCAGCGTTTGACCTTGCGACTTGTGGATAGACATGGCCCAGGCGAGAATCAAAGGAAGCTGCAGACTCGTTAGCCTCGTCCTAGGCGTTGAACAAAAATCATACCTGAGTCCGGCTGACCTGAACCTCTCCATTGGGAAGTTCGACTTTGAATGTCTCGGGAGTGACCAACATCTCCTTCTTTCCTCCGTGGGGTAACAAGAATTCGACTACTGGAAATTGCATATGTCCTCCTACAGCAGCTGCCTTCGGTGCCCCTGGTACAGCAGGACCAACTGGAGCACCAGTTTCGGCGGCGTAAGTCACAGCATCTGCGAAGCGCAAGACACGTCCCATGGATCCATTGACGAGACTTTTGTCGTCCATGTTCTTGATAAGCATGACCTGGAGCAGGACGTTAATCGAGGACAGTATCCAAAGCGAATTTGCTCGCCTGGGTGTTGACTTTCAAGGTGAGTTGACCGGGAGCCATGAAATTGCTGAGCAACCTCTCCCGCTGACTCTGGTCTGTAATTGCACCCCCGTGAGTAGCGTCGAACGATTTGACTTCCGTTGAGGGCAAACGACCTAAACGGGAGGTGTTCGCGCGATCAACATCTTCTCGACGGGGGAACCTGAGAGTCGGTTGGATCAACAAACACTGCGATATCTCGAAACAGAGCTCACAGTTCAGTGGGTCCGAGACCATCATCGTATTCGATGGGTCGGGACAGGGCCTTGAATTTCGCAGCGGAGGCTTCGCTGAGTCGGCCGAAACGCATTTCATTTAGCATGTCGACGAATTCTAGAGGATATTTAGTCTGATGAAGAAGATTCCAGTACGACACCATACCTTGATCAGTCTGTCTGAACACTTTAGTCAAGTTGAAAGTTCTCTTGATGGTCGTCATCCACTGTTCAGCCTCAAAAGCAAACTTGACATTCGATCCTCCCTTTGTGACGGGTGGCAGCTGAAAGAAATCGCCAGTGACGATGACCTGAAAGAGACGTTAGATACCGCTAGCGATCTATGGCGAAGAAACTAACCTGTATACCACCGAAGGGTTCAGAACTTTTCCTAAGGAGACTACCGATTTTGGCAAGTTTGTCGAACAGGTCGCCGTCCACCATGGAAACTGAATTGGGATTAAGAAGGACAAGACAAGGAAAACAGAAAGTTTGCTTACCCTCATCGATAATAAGGACTTTTGTCCTTAGCCACCTGCCACTGGCTTTCTTGTTCTTCTTAATCTTCTTGGTCAATTCTTCAGCGCTCTCGATACCCAAACCAATGCCAGAGAACGAGTGGATTGTGACACCTCCAATGTTGCATGCAGCGATACCTAGACTTTGTTAGAACAAGGCAACATTGAGAAACAAAGAGCCACCTGTCGATGCGGTGACGGCCACAGCGTCAGTAGACTTGAGATGTTTCTTGCGCAGAGTTCGAATGATTTCACGAAGAAGAACGGATTTTCCAGTCCCTATTTTATCTTTAGCAGCTATCGAAATGCGCATGATTCGACTGACCTGCACTACCAGTGTAAAAAAGACTGTTGCCTTCTTTGACGAGAGCAAGAATCTCCTTTTGTTCTTGACTGAGGAAAATCTTTGAAGGGTCCCTGCTAGTCGAAGGGTCTGGCTTGACGGTGGTGCGAGAAAGTGGAGCGGATTTGGAACTGGTTCTGGTCAAGGATGATGAAGATGAGGCCGTTGGTTTATTGCTCCACGAATCAGGCAATTGACGAGGTTTCTTTGCTGAGGGAGCATCGTCATTGTCTGCTTTGAATTCGTCGCTGGATCGTTTGTTGAAAGATCGCGAAGCCGTCAAGGGCCCGCCAGCCAGAGCCTCTTGGATGGCTTGGAGGCGTTTCTGAGCACCAGTCAGAGGAACCTTGGCGGACGGAGGAGGAGTGGGAGGCCAATAAATGGAAGTTTCCTGCGATGTTTTCGGTGGATCCCAGTTTCTCTGAATCGACGCCAAACCTGATTGAGAGGATTTCGCGCTGGTGCTTGTCGTTTTCGACATTATTGCTATGAAAGCATCAATATAAGCAAATTGAAAAAGAAAGAAAGCGCAACTTTACCTGTTCTCTGGATAATAGTCTTTGATACAAGGCAGGAACCGGCTCTTATCAACGAGCTCTAGTGTCATGTGACCGAAAAATGCCTTTTGGGGCGACATCATAATTTGGTCCTGAATGTGTGGCGCAAAGGAGGTCGAAATAGTCATTCCATGTTTGGTTTCCATCTATGGGTTCATGATGATACTGGGGACTTGATATCCCAATCCAATAAATCAACGCCTGATGAATAGATACTTGAACCGCGCAGAACGTGAATTATATCGGCGAAATTCGAGGACTATACATAGAACTAGTACATCCCTGATGGCCAAAGACCGACCATACTCTTGCCCTTTCAGCACGTCTTGGTCTTGAGAATCAACGTCGTGGTGACTAAGCACTCCGAAAAAGGCAACCGACTGTCGACGCGTCACTTTCACTTTTCCTCTTACAATGTCCTCCACAAGCCAGCTCATCACAGAGGCGACCTCGAATCCTCAACGAGCAGAAGCTCTTTACCGACAGGTCTTGTCATCGACCTCTTCGCCCTCGGACGACCCCCAGCAACAGGCTCAACTGCTAAGAGATCAGGAAACTGCCCTCGTGAACCTTGGACAGCTATACCGAGACCAAAAGTGGTTCTATCCTCTTCCCTTTTTGAATATCGGCTCATAATATGCGAAGAAATGCTACAGGGCTGGCCGAGGTTATCACGCTTTCACGAGGATTCATGTCCTCGACGGCAAAAGCCAAAACCGCCAAACTCAGTGCGTGCTTTCCTTTCCCGAATATACTGCATATTGAATCAGCATTCCAGTCAGAACTCTTCTTGATTACTTCACCGTCATACCAGACAGTCACCAGATCCAGATGAACGTCCTCACCGAGAATATTGCATGGGCTAAAAGCGAAAAGCGGATTTTCCTGAAGCACAGCTTGGAGACAAGACTGGCGGCACTGTGAGCGCGTTCAGCCTGGTGCACCAACAGAGCTAATGTCACTATCAGATACTTGGAATCTTCCCAATACAAGCCCGCCGTAGCCCTCATCGACACGCTTTTGACCGAGTTGAGACGGTTGGACGACAAGATGATTCTGACAGAAGTTCATCTATTGGAAAGTCGAGTATATAGAGGTCTAAATAATTTTGCCAAATCAAAGGTGTGTTTTTTGTCTTTAATCGAGACGCGTCACTCATCTAGATAGGCTGCCCTGACCTCTGCAAGGACTGCTGCCAATTCCATATACTGCCCTCCAATGCTCCAGGCGTCCCTAGATCTCCAGTCAGGTTCGTCCATATCCATCCATCTGGTGTGACAAAGCTAAATGTTTGTAGGGATCCTTCACGCGGAAGACAAAGAGTATACAACCGCATATTCTTACTTTTTCGAAGCGTTCGAAAACTTGACCTCTCATGGAGAAGACACTCGGGCGCTAAGTGCTCTCAAATACATGCTCCTTTGCAAGGTTATGTTAAATTTGGTGCGTATCCGTGTCTTCTTTTTTGCTGTTTCTCATTATTCCACAGCCAGAGGATGTTACATCTCTGCTTTCGCTGAAACTGGCGCTGAAATATGCTCAACTTCGAGAGGTGGAGAGTATGCGAGCTGTCGCTCGAGCTCATCAAGACCGTAATCTGGCAGACTTTGAGTCGGCCTTACGGGACTACAAGGATGGTATGATACCCCAAATCCCCCGTCAACGACCGCTCATAATGGACGGTAGAGCTGTCATCCGACCCGACGATTCGGTCTCATTTGTCTGAACTCTACGACACCTTGTTAGAGCAAAATTTGCTGAGGATAGTGGAACCATATTCGATGGTGGAAATTGAACATGTCGCAGAGCAGGTCAAGCAGGGTCGACAAGGTGTAGAGACAAAGTCAGTCTCCTTGGCTTTACACTGTCTTCACGGCTGATTGTTCTACTCAGGTTATCGCAGATGATCCTGGACAACAAGTTGGATGGTGTCCTGGACCAGGGCCGCGGTTGCTTGTTACTCTTTGACAAGGCGGTTTCCGATGTAAGAATTCACCTCCGATGGCCCATCATCTTCCCTGACCTCTTTCTCTCAGGACATGTACAGCACTGCGATCTTGACTTTGACAGAAGTTGGCAAGGTTGTGGAGTCTCTTTACGCAAAGGTGAGCAATCATTTGTACCACGGAATTTTGGTTTCTAATCGACTTGATCAGACACTTAAGATTGCATAGGATAGATCAATGTAGACCTTGAGCTGATAAATGGCTGCCTTTTTTCTTTTTCTGGGTGGCGTCTCGGGCCTTCGACATGTTCTTTCACGAACGGAGGCAGCAATTACTGGAAAGAGCTGGAAAGGCAAACTCATACTGAAAAGACAGTGGCAAAAATCGGTCCGACCCTGTTTGGCTTGGTTTGGGTTCCAGATGCGGCCGGCGTTGAAGCTCCTTCCATTCACTCATTGAAGCCCTGTTTTGATCGAGCACACCAAAGTTCTCAAAGCTTCCTCTAGCGATATGGATGATATCTCTTGTATCCCAGACTCTTCGATGCTCATTCTTTATCCCGAAAGTTTGTTGGGCCAACCTTCGTCGTTATGTCTCCTAACCTCCGATGATACTCGTTCCAACAACTCAACCATTCTTTTTCCTAAAGCCTTGGAACAATGGGCCACAGAAAACCAGGATCCCTTGATCAAAGCAGCACTAGCTAGCAAGATCCTTGCCTTGGCCGTCGATATCCTACCACCCGATTCCTCCAAACCATCACAAGCGTGTTGGTCGCTCTGGTCTGGTCGCTCGCCAGATCAACTCGAATTCTCCTACAACCTCGCTCTCGAGACTGGCGTACCCGTCCGCATTGTGCCTTCAGAACAGCTACCTCCAGGAATGCTACCATTATCGCTTTTGACTCCCGAGAAAGCGCCTCTCGCCGAAATCTCCTCCAATGTCCCCATCATGGCAACCTCGACCTCCAGCCTATTCAAACCTAAGCCATCCAGGACAAAGGACGAAACCAAGAGTAATCTGTCTGTATTAGCTGCCTTTGGCGACAAGTCTGGAAAGGGAACCGACGGACTGGGTGGGAAAGACGAGAAGTTCGGAGCCTATGAGGGTGGCGGCGACCAAAAGAAACATGCAAACAGAGACGACAATGGCCGGAAGGAGCAAGGCAATGACAAGACCGAAAAGGAGAAGGATACCATTGGAGATGCCAGTGCGAAGGAGATCGACGAACTCGAACAGAAAAAGGCTACTGTGACCTTTGAAGAGCTGCCTCAACCCGGGTTTGGGGTATCTTCCACTATCACCCACAATGTGAGTGCTTTTTGAATATACAGTTCGTTGCATCATACAGCTTTCAGGTTGCAGTTTGGACAACACGAGCTGGCATGACGGCCACGTCCCAGGTTAAGCTCAAGCATTTGCGGTCCAAGAGGTACCACCTGCAAGCCGCCTTCATCCGCATCACGGGTCCCGAGATTATGAGGACATTTCACAGGTTTTTCACCTTACAGTTTCCAAGATTTCGCGCTGAATTTTTGAAAGCTCCTGCGAGAATCCGCTGCCGCTCGGAACCGACAAGCATGGCTCGAAAGCGGCAACCACCAGAACCTTCGGCTTGACTGGAGGTCTCAATGCGGCTGCGCCAGTCATTAATGCTGCTCTCACCTTGGTGAAAGCGGTGGAAGAATCACATGAGCGTCAGTTTCCTGTAAGTCTATCTATCTTCCTCTGAGGCAATCTTATTTAGTCTGAGTCGATTTTAGCCGAACACTACTTTCATCAGCGAGCTGTGGGACACCGACACAAGATCGGACATCTTCCGTGTCACCCCAAGATTAGCGTCAGAGCTACCTGGACCGCTCGAGGTTACGTTGACGTCCCATATCCGGTTTCACGATCCTTCGCGCAAAGTCAGCACCCATAGTTTATTGGTTCTTCGACAAGGCTGACTAAACCACAGCCCATCGATTCTTTTGACCTGATGGTCAATGTGCAATGGCATATACTCGAAATCCGGCATGGTAAACTGGCAGTATTTTTCGCTCTTCTTCATCATGTCAGTGCTCCGGGTCCGCTTTGGTTGTTGCGCGACTCAAACGTGTATCTAGGCGACCGAGAACATTCTCAAAAAATGGCCCGAGTCTGACAGTAAGTCAACATATAGTACCACATACTGGAAAGGTGGGTCCTGTCGTAAGACTGTCTGTCCAGACTCGCTAATAATTTGATAAGGTTGCTCAGATGATGGCGCAGCAAACTTAGGTATATAACCTCTTGCTTTTCTTTTCTTTTCATTTATGTACATCTCAGAAATGCCGACCCTCGTCGAGGCAGCTGATGTGAAGGCTGCAGGGGTCAAGGTCGACCTTGAACTCCGACTCCGACCGAAAACGAGTTCAGTGTTTCAGTTTTTTCAAAATGTTACTCGTCGTTTCCGACGCTCAAAGGTCTATCGACGGCATATGTACTCTTTCGAAATGACCGGTAGGGCTGGCTGGATGCCTATGGAAGTCGAGCGAGGACCGTCCCAGGACGTCGAATAGTATAGACCACATTTTTGACTTTATTTATTTTCCGGTGCAACAATTCGCATGAGGGATTCTCCTGCGCTTTTGAACCTTGGATTGCATACAGCCGTACTCTTTGATCAGATAATTCAACTGGAGACAAATAACCGTCTTTGCCTATAATCGACTCCGGGCTACTGTCGGCTACATACATCTAGGGACCTGTCTCGACGGTATCGATCGCTGTATCAAGAGATTTGAAGGGGCTGCTATTGCAGCATAGATATTTTCGATGGATTGTGTCTTAAATCGGTCTTCTGTTGAGGCCAACTTCAACTCTAGGACGCCACAATTTAGGCTGGCGAACGCACGTGATAGCACTCTTATAAGCGCCGGGTCCGGGTCCGGACGGCGCGCTCCTGACTCCAAACTACCATGTCTGCACCAACACAACCGGATTACTATGTCAGAGCTTTCTATATATTTCGGCTCTCGCTAACGCATCACAGGGAGCCAGAGCTTGTCCGGACGCAGTCTTCGTCCTTATTGAGCCTGGACTTTATGCCAGGATATCAAAAAAGTCAAACGCCAATGCAATCGGCTTGTTTGTTTTCGAATTCACTGACTCTGACAAGGACGGCTACAGCATTCTCCCTTGCCCTTCGAACATGTTGGTCTATTCGGCGGAGTGGGGTGGCCCACCAACGCAGCGGTCCCCAATGCCTCTCATGCTTTCCTATTACATTCCCGTCGTCAACGAGGTCCACATCTATGCCAGAAAAGATGTCTCGTCTCCCTACGAATACCGACAGAGTATCCCTATTCCCAAGAGTTACGCTCCATCCTGTATTCATTTCCTCCTCCTTCACCGCAATTGCTGACTCCTGTCTAGGGCAAGACCCCAGGAATGCGATAGTCCCACAACCAGACATGCAGCAACATATCATTGATTGTGACAACTGGATACGGGAGAAATATAACCTTCCTGGACCTCCTTTGTGGCGGAATGGGATGGGAACCGAAAGCAAGACAAAGGCCCTCCTCTGACGAGTGCACAGAGGCATCTCAAGGCCATCGAAGAGGTTCTAGCTGGAAGAATCCCAAAACCATTGCGAGGATCACAGAGATTATAAGTTCACGAATAAGTAGACGACTGAAAAAGGAAGTTATCAATGTCAAATATCAGTTGCGATACGAGTTAAAAGTGCAGCGTCCGTTCATATGTATCAAGCATATTCATGTCAAAGGCATGAACGCAGACTCCAAATAATTCGACGTCGCCCGACTCGTCCGGACAACTTTAGAATGCGATCAGCATTGATCTGATGGTCTTGACAGTGACATATTCTGTCAACTTCGGCCCGTGATGCAAGAATGGGAATCCTGGCTTCTCATACTCTTCTCATGAGTTCTCATGGTTTATTTCTTACGACCTGTGCCGACTTCTCCAGACATGAGATGGCTCTTCAAATGCTATTTATATGGCCCAATGGTCTAGTGGTACGATTCTCGCTTTGGGATATTCCAAGATTTGCGTCTTGCCTGTTCTCACTGCGAGCGGCCCCGGGTTCGAATCCCGGTTGGGCCCATGTTTTTGCCAAGTGGATCCATGTTTCCTCGATTTGTCAAAGCAGGACTTTGTTTCCTTTTAAGTCCATCGAGCTCTAGGACGCCAGATATTGGGTCCAGTTTCATTTGACTTTGACCTACTGCCGACACCGGCCACTTTCCAAGCATATCATAAGTGACTGATCATATAATATTAAGTAATGATCTGCATAAGCAATGTTAAATAAGTGAAGACGGTTGTAGGTACATAAATCAAAGCAGTGGTGCCCTAGTAAATACCGAAGTTTAACACAATCCCATCTTTTTCTCGATTCCTAGCTTGAATATCGTTCAAAAGGTTCATGCCCTCGTTGCGGAATGTATCTGCAGTGACACTGATGTTTGATGGATCAGTGAAGGTCAACAAATTCCGGGAGGCTCCCCATTGTGGCCAGGAAACGCCCTGACCATTCGGGTCCAAGGTATTGATAAAGTGAACTGTGAGTCGGTTAGCTTGAGAAATATAACGACTGGAAAGAAACTCACTGAGAGCATCAGCACCAAAAACATTGTCCTTATCAGTAGCCAGCCAGATTTGATTGACGAGAAGGTCGCTAGTGTGGAAGGCACCAAGGAATGGCGTGGATTTGCCTCTTTTGCTAACTATAGAGAGTGTGTGAGACTAGGAAGATGTATCGCAGAAACACTGACGATAAGCCCAAGTGTTCTGTTTCTTGGAGTTGACCTGGAGTAACAGTCGACGAGGAGCCTGGAAGACAATGTCGCCGAGGATGGCTGCAATACGTTTGAATTGTGGGCTAGCGAGTTCGGTCAGGTCATACACAAGATCTTGAAGAACTGGACACATACGTCAGGGCGTTGGAATCCCCAGTGTCAAAGGGACTTCCGGCGGCAGGGTCAGACGGATAAGCTTGTGCTACAAGTTTCATTTGGGCAGGATTAGCACCATCGAGAAGACTGTAAATTTGAGTATATACGAAGTCGATGAGAAGAAGGTGCCAAGCTCACAAGGTTTGCATAATCGATGAATTCAGGATCCGTTCTGAAATTACAAGTCAAGTAGCATCAAAGGGTGCGAATTCATACTTGCGTGATGTTTAGACTAGGCAAAGCAAATATGCTGAGTAAATGGTCAATATAAATTCGAATATGGAATCAGGGACTATTCACCTTCCCTCGTCGTCGTCATTTCCCGCTATCATTGGAACCTGTAGACCATCAACAATCGATTTCCCAAGTAGATATAGCACACACGTCAGCAATACGACCTTGAGCAACCGCGCACAAAGCTGCTACTGTTTCAATAGGTCGCCGTCGACCATAGGCCTCCAAATATTAGGCAACACTGTCAAAGGGAATCAGTCATGATGTGTCGCTAACGATGTGCTCATACCTAGAGAACGAGAAGGAGTTGGTCGTAGGCGTTGATTACGGGCCACAGTATCTCAAAGGGTACTTTTCTTAGACAAGCGATCGTGTCTTGAGAACCAGTACAGTTGGCTTCTCGAACAATTTGATCATGAGCATTCCTGGAAGCGCGGCGAGACAACAGAAGTATCTGGGCGGGACCACCAGATAACTGCGGGTATGTTAGTCGGTTGCAGTATGAGAACCTGAATGAAAACATACGAGAAAAGCACCATGGAAGAGACCTTGAGTGTCTCCATCATTCACTGACATGTGAACAGCGACGGAGGAGGCGCCTGAGCTGGCACCCGAGCTATGAGATGGTCAGTCTAAACAAACGCACTGAAATGAAATCCAGGTCAAGTACATGATAACCCTGCTGGAATCGCCACCGAAAGCTTTAATGTGCTGCTGGATCCATTCCAAGGCCAAACGTTCTGTCATTGTTTGAATATCTTTCCCGAGAAATGAATAAAATAAAATAAACATACGAATCGTGTAGTCCCAAGTTGGCGATACCTGCCTCTTGAACTTGCTTGCTGCCCAAGAATCCAAGGCCTGTTTAACTTGTAATTCAGCATCAAGACAAGCGATTATATCGACTGGACTGACCGCTAAGACGATAGTTTGCTGTGACAAACATCATAGGCTCGCCGATGGCAATAGATCTTTCGACTAAGGCTAGCGGGGACTGGTCCGTAGAGTCACCGATCTCGAAGGCACCTCCATGAATCCACTGAGGTGCAAGTCAGAATGCGGTATGGTGTCAAAATTCGCTTGACTGACAAACATGACGGGCAGCAACTTCTTCTGTGTGACACTGGGCCGCCAGACGTTGATCGTGAGGCCTAAACCTATTGAGCCTGAATTCACGAGACAGAAAATGCAGCTCACAATCTTCTGAAGAACTATTATTGTTGATAGAGAAGCTGCAACAAAAAGTTTTGAGCTCAACAGTTCGAGGTAACAACAGACTTTCACTTGCCTGATCAATGGTAGCGGACGAGAGCGTCTGCTGAGGACAGGCTGGGCCTACGTTGAACGCCTTTTGAACACCCCGGAGGGGTAAAGGCGGCAGCGGCCTGCTGAACCGCAGCTCATTGAGCGGTGGTTGCGCCGTACCGCATCCCCAGGAATTGGGTCAGATTTCCAACCGTGGAGCCTTCATAGGTCGCATAAGGTAGGGTAACGGTATTGCTAATGATTGTAGCAGCATTAGCCAAGGTTGCTGTGGTCAAGAAGCTGTGGAAGGCTCTCATACTAGTGTTCTGGTTTGATGAGATCGGAAGTGTTTTCGTTGTGGGTTTATATAGCACGGACGCGCCGCCCACTGACGTCTCCATGGCCGTCCCAACAGTTCCAATAGCAACTCTCTCCGGATTTCATGCAGGAATTTGAACGGAAACGACCCGATATATGGTCATCTGTATCACCCAGACTGACCAGACAGAATTAAGCTCGAAGAGCAAGTAGACCGGTGGACGGGAAGTCAAAAAAGCCGGTGTCTGTATTGCGAAACCACTCGGCGGATGATTTCGAGGGTAGAAGGACGCGTCCACCTGACGGCAGGATGCAAGGAGTGGTGTACTATGAAACAGGTTTGGTCACGGGCGACTTGAGCTTTGGTCACAAGCATCAAGAAGATTTCATAAAATACAACAGTGTACAAGATTGTAGTCGACACCAGCTCTACGAACTGATTCAGACATACTCAGGATCAGGTAACGTAAAAAATTCTCCCGGCGTGCAGCGATGCTCCTTTGCCAGCTTCATGCCTGGCTCCTGCGGAAAGAGCTTCCTGCACCACTTGCAAAACGAAGCAGTTTTAAGGAAATGAGCATGCGAAACTGTGAGAGCGGTGAGCCGGAGTCAACAAAAGATAGTTTGGACGAACCATGGGCCATGACTTTTCCAGCTCCCAAGGTCTCTTGACAACCATCCCATTCACAGACGGTGATGTCGCGATCTCCTGCTCCCATGGGCATTTTTGATATGGGCTCTCATATCTCTGACCTTGTGGGATTCTCCACATCCGCCTTGAGGTCCCCCATTTGCACAATAAGGATTTGGCGTAAGGTTGATCGATGTTGATAACCTCAAAGTCTCCAAAATTGGAGACACAATATCCCAGCCGTTGTTCTTCATAGTTCAGATGACGCTGAAAGCATTCGAAAAGACATTCTTGACGGAGGAGGAACAGAGTTCTGAGGTGCCGGCCAGAGCCTTGGCTGAGGAGGAGGCGGATATCGCCCTGGTTGACTGAAACCAGTTCAGCATCGATCGTGAATTTCAGAATGCATGTATACCTGTTGATCAAAGGATACCGAGACGACCCTGGCAAGTCACTTGCATCCTGAACTGAAGTTGCGACCGTATCCGAAGAAGTCTCGCTCTTAGACCTTTTCTTGACAGCATGAAGACTAGACGAAAGGTATCAATGAGATTCAAGTCAAAAAGGCTAGATTCGTACCCAACATTCTGACGCTGTCCAACAGGCGCTGTCTTCTGATTTGCAACAGAGGGCTGTCTTTGCGGCAAGGGCAGAATGGCTCGACCACTACTTGAGCGGAGAGAAAGTCAAAACTAAGAGCAATCCGAGCAAGAAAAGGACGTACACGTCGCTTGTGACCTGCACGCTCGCTTGAAGATAGCTAAATGGTCATTAGTCGCTGCAAGTAATCCAATGAAACGTTGAACCCACTGATTCGAAGATCTGGCAGAACCATAATCAGGATTATGGGTGCCGATACCGAGTTCAACAGGTTGTACCATCTGATGTACCACAGACAGAGCAATATCCCCTCTCTGCGGCAAAGTTAGAATAGGTCTGCCGCTAAAAAGACAAAGCGTCAGATCAGCAATTGGAACAAGAACATGGCGTACGAAGGATCCATCTGGTCGCTCATAGCTTGTATGGTCATTTGAGGATGGCTAGATTGTCGTGCCATTAGTCGCAATAGGTGACCCGATGAAAGGTTGAACTCACTTTGACGCCAATGGTCCCAAGATCCTCTCCCTTTCGATGAGTGCGTCGAACACCTCCCAATCGATGTTGAAGCTCTGGGTATACCAGAGTGGGCTGTCATGAGATCAGATGGCGGTTTCAAGACATCCGAGAACAACATACAGTGGCTCTGGGACATCTTTGGCTCTTTGAACGGCTTTGAGAGTATTTTCGTTCGTGTTGAAAGCATTGCTCTGCTTTTGGGGAGAATCTTTGTTCATTTTGCGAGTACTGTAATTTATCAGTTCGAGTTGGACGAGAATGAAAAAGGTGCTCACCTTTTTGGCATTAGAGTGGTCGTCGTCTTCGAGAAAAGCTGTTGCGAGCCAGTCATCTTCGTCATTGTTCACAGTTGTTCCAACGTCGATTGTTTCCTCGTTGTTTGAATCATATTTGGTGAAAGATGCATCGAGGACGTCAAATTCCTCATTATTCACGATTGTTTTTCGGGGAGGCATCATGCAGGAGAATAGCGAGCCGATGGAAGAGAATGGGCAATGAAACCGTGGTACTATCCGCAAGAAAGGGATGAAAGGACGCGTTCAATGGATGAATGTGAAATGGAGTTCAGAAACAATGAAGGTCACGAGATGTCGTTACATGTTCCTCGAGACTGTAATCCATTGTTTGCAGCTCCGAAGAAAGCCATTGTTCGGCGTACGGACATTAGAGCCACCTTGACGAGATGTCGGCGACAACCTGACAAGTACCGTCGACCAGGATTATGCTTGCAGAAGGTCAATGAAGCTTGCAGTAGTTTATCGTGGAATGCTGGGGACCCGGGGGGTCTGAAATTTACAAGAGCATGTTTCGACGACGATGTCGTGTCTGGATTTCCTGGCTCGATGTCTGTTTCTTGGCTCACGACTCTGTTTAGAGACATAGCTATATTCCGGAATTAGAAAGATAAGCACGACGTGGAGATGAACAACCTCGGGCTTACATTTGCCTCTCTGAGATGACGAGCTGAATCCATTTTTTCAACATCATCCTTTCGTTTTGCCTGGACTGGTTTCCCAGTGCTGGTTGAAACGACACGGCCAGTATCTTGGCGAATATTTTATTAGCCGGTCTTCATGCTCGGTGAGCTGAATACAACTCACTGGAGTACTGTATTCAGATTTCAGGGCCCGTGGTCAAATTCTGCCGCCTCAGGATACAGAAGCAACGTAGCCTGATGAAGAGAGCAATGATGGATGTCGACCATTTGTGAAGAATCGATCGATACAAGCTGAGCGACCGTGGATTGAAAAAGCTGGAAGTCGCTCGCTAGGATCCCGTTTTCGCAGCCCGAAAGGAGAACCTAACGGAGCGGAAAGTTCTGATATGGGTCGACCATGGCTTTAGTGGTCGAAATGGCCAGGAAATACACGAAAATCGAAGCTGAAATGGTAGGAAATATTCAGCATTCAACACTGTTCCGGTGCGTCGGGTTACTGGTAGCGACATTGTTCATGTTCCAGCGAGACTCATCAGTTAATTAGTCAGAAATTGTCGAATTGTGCGCGACTGCAGCTGCTATGGCTGGCCGTCGCGATGAGAGAAGGATATTTTAGCACAGCCACACAGCGGAAACTGATCATCAACTTTTGCCGCGTCGATTCAAGTATCATGTAGCGATTATACAGTTACAGTTTCCTAGGCCATGATCAATCAACAGGACCTCTTTCTTTATCCGAAGCCTGTTTTTCATGTGCAAGCTTTTTCGCGCGTCGAAGAAAAAGCGTCTCCAATCCATGTCCAACTCGGATTGGTCCATTGCTACTCGAATTCTTTCTGCACTCTCTGTCCAATCTGCTGCATTTGGCGTGAAACCAACATCCTTGACATGTTTCAACCAAATATGTCGCTGTACTAGCGGTGTCCGAAGAAGGTCGCGCCAAACATGAGAGGCATTTTCGAGTGAAAAAATGTCGGAACTAGCGTGGTCGATATCGTTGACAACATCGAGAAGAATGTAAAGGATAATTTCCAGAGGAAGGCTGGCTGTCGAGGGGAAAAGAGCCTGGATAGGAATGAAAGCTATCGGCTCAGCTATGGGATAGATGTCTGGAAAGCAGTCGGGTCGCTTTAGATGTGTGATTCCATCTACTCGACGATGCATTGCGTGGTCGTCGTAGTCATCCTCAATTCTCCAAGGGGGCTGAACGTAGATATACCCGCAAGGGCTGCCCTTGCTCCAGAACAGGCTCAGACGCACTGTCTGCAGGTCTCCCAGCTTCGCTAGTGTAATCGCAGATGCTTTGGCAAAAGCTCTCGTCGCTTCATCTTCCTCCTCGTAAATGGCGTCACAAAAGAATGGTTGGCAAGGCCCTGAGAGATTCCACAGAAATTTGGACGGATCTGTCCGTCCGTCAGTCAAGGCACCCAACTTGTCGAAACGTGAGGGAAAGAGCGCTCTGGACCATTCTGCCGCAAGTCGAATACAGAGGTCGTGAGCTATATACGAACCGTCCACGTCCTGGTATTTTGCCATTCCTGGTTGATGCTCGCATGCCCAGTCTGGGACATGAACAGGGTCTTCTGGTTTCAGCACCAGAATATCCGTGATGAGGTCAGGCTCGCTGGCATAGTGAAATCTCTTTTGGTTCGTGTAGGGCCGCAGGAAGAAGTCATGATGGATTTGACCTCGAGGGGAAATGCAATCAGCGTAGATTACCGCCGCCGTCGTTAACCATTGCTCGTCGCCTTCAGTGAGCTCTGGCATCTCGTGAAACGACCGCCAGACATCTGGCTTCATCTGGTGGAATTCGGTGTATTCCCTGTCGCAATATGTCATGCTGTCTATCGGACCATCGCAGATGTAACAGAACGGCATTGCTGGTGGAGGGTTCCAGGCTCGTCTAATAAGAGTCGTATGAATGTCCTCAACTGTGGATTGCAAGTGGACCGATTGGAAAAGGCTGAAGAATCAAATGTCTAGCGCTTTGAGCGAATCAAAATAAGTCTGCGATGTAACAGCAAGAGCTCACCTGTGAGATTCACAAGAGGCTTGACGGGTGAACCTTGATAGGAGCCTGGGAGCTGCGTGAGGACACTGTTACCCGGAATGAGACGCAGGCAAATCCGAAAGAATTTGGCAAGTCGCAAAAATAGATCGGGCACTGAAAAATGAGGAAGACAGGCGCGTCACAATCACGGTATCTGCTGTCTTCTCGAAAGTCTGAAGTGTTCAAAAGTGCAACAGGCCGGAATTCGAATAATTTCCTCCAACCTCCGACATATTGGCACGAGCTTTGCAGAACTTTCCAAATTTCAGAGTCGGGCTCAATTTTAAACTTTGAAATCGCGTCGGAAGAGCTCACTTAATCCAGCTATCTTTGCGCCTCTCGTAGATAGCGACTAATTAATTGGGTCATCTCAAACATAATCTTCCAACTTCGTCGGCAGCCTCTGACTCTCCGGTGACCGACGACGAAGCGCTATGAATGTCCAGTCCAAGATCCATCGAGTGGAGACTTGCGCTGTTGGCTTCGTAAAATGCTTTCCACATCCATATCTCGGACAATGACCTCTCTGGCGGGATGTTCTTCATATTTGGGATCCCTGACCTAGGTGACACTCGTCAGCTTGTTCCAGGATCAGAGAAAAACCCGACATACCATATTGGATCCATTTTCGCTGCCATTTTCGCTACCATCATCGCTTCCTGTACCCTGGGAGATTGACGAACTTGGGTCGCTGTCTCGCACACAACGAACTCATCAAAGAGTTGGTGTAAAACGGTGGTAAGCGGGATATCCAATACCAGATGCCTAGACGCCGAATGTTACATCTGGCGTGACTCAAAGCTGAAAATGACTTGCCATCCAGTGCCCTGCAAATATGTGAGTTCACTGGTATCAGACGAAGAAATTTAGTCCTACACTGCCGAGAAACAGGGCTAAAATGGCTATGGCTGTTGTAGCCGTGAGCTAAACGTTCGATAAGCTGAGACGATATTGAAGAGCGAGAGATTACTAGTACCAATCCAGTTTGAACGGTCGCTGTGAATGGCATCAGCTCTATCTCAAACATCACTTGCGGAGAAGTTTGAACGAACCCGCGATCACCCGATCCAAAAAGGCATCAGAAGTTTGGAAACCCGTCTTGCGATTCCTCTGAAAAGGTAGATTAGTCGAGTCCACCTTTGGGAAAGGACTCGGAGTACCCTGAAGAAAGGAAACAATCAGGAATTTGGATTCATAAGAAGAGAGTCACGTACAACTGCCACACCAAAATCGAAGTGATCAAACAATCACAAACGCAGTTGAATGCATTGCAGGTGATCACCACGCGCTTTGAAATGTCAGAACGAGAAATCATTCGTGCATGAAGCAGCTACTTTGAAATGATGAAAGTGGCTAAACTCTGGAATGAAGTGAATGTAAACGGCGATGCCGATGGCTGAGACTGTGAAATTTAACGGGTCAGTCTCGCCTCATGCTCGATTTTCAACAGACGTACATCCTCCAGCCCAGGAAGTTGCAATGACCACAGCCGGGAGGTACCACGTTTTCGTTATGATCCAGATACGGTAAGCGAAGAAGAGCTGGACAGTGCTTGCGATGATCCCAAATAGCGCAGGAACTAAAAACGGAGAGTCAGTGAAAGGTCTTCAAGCGCTGCAACAAGCCTACTGGCAGCAAATGCTGAGAATCAGGAAGCAATAAGCGAAATGAAAGACCCAATAATGGAACGAGCTGACTCCAGTTTGCCCTACCGAGTGCATCGAAGTCGCCTGTGTGCAGGTATGAGCTGGGAATAAGATGGTCTTGGAGATCCTACCAAAGTGACGGATCGTAGTATCATAAAGATATATAGCAGGGAATATGACGGACAGCGTGTCACCCAGAAAGAGGAGCCGCGACAAGGATCTTCACCCATTTGACGTCGCTGAAATTATCTGTCAACCTCGCCAAAAGACAGACCAAAGCGTGTAGAAGATTACTTTGAATACGCCTTGAAATAGATATGGACTTGGAAAATCATTATCCCATACAGTATTGCGCTCAGGAGCAAACCCAAGACCATCGGTCCGTGACTGGAAAGACGAGAATGAACATGGAGCAAAAGAAGCAAAAGAGCAAACTCACACTAATTCTGCAGGATGTGAGGCCATAGCGTAAAATAAAAGGCGTATAGTATAGAATTGTGAATGGCGAGGTGAAAGGGAAGAGGAAAAGCGAGGTCTCAGAGGGTCTCAGTTGGGTTACATAAATGAGACAGTGACGCACCTGTGACAGCATGGGGCGATCCTCTGATCCAGAATGGCGGTCTCAACAAGGTCTCAGCCGGACCAACGCAAGTGAAGAAAAGCTGAAAACGGATGGAACAACCGAGATTGAGAAAAATACAAATGGAAAGAACAGGATCCGTGAGGCGCACCATTGGACGCCACGCTGTCTGAAGTTCGTTCATCGATTCACTATGAAATGTTACTCTGTGGTTTATTTCGAGCAATGAACAAAGTGAGTTTTCTATCCTTCTTTCACTCCGCGGCTATTCTTCACGTGCGGTGCCCATGTCCGACGGCTGGTTCATTGCTCGAACCTTTTCTCCGCTCTCTGTCTAATCCGCGACAGTCGCTAACCGACGTCTCTGGAACATTAAACAAATGTGTTGCTGTAGCACTGACGTCCGGAGAAGGTCGCTCCAAGGGCCAAAGGTATTCTCGAGCGCAGAAACGTCGACAGTCTTCGATATGATCGATGACCTGACTGTAGAAGAAGGTATCGAGGGCGTTTGTCGAAGGAAACAGAGATTCATTGAGATGAAAAGCGAGAGGGAGACTGGGGAAAGTAACCAGGATGGTGACGGATGGTGGAGATGTCTGCAGTGGCGGATCGTAGCCTTACAGGTGCAAGGCTCTTTGGTCTATGTTGACAAGCGCTATCGTCGAGTTATCTTGTCGTCTGCGAACATAAAGGCGGGCTTACGTAGCGTCAGCAATCGTCAACCTGTTCAAGGACGAGATTGCTCACCAGAAATTGGATGGTCCTTGTTCCAGCATTCCGTGTTACAGGTTTTACAGGAAAGACCTAACTCTTGTAACGCTATCAGCTAAATAATACGAGCAACATGCAGGTGTCTCCCGGGAATTTCGAGCGAAGTAATCGAGCCTGAACTGCATTCCAGAGGGAAATGAGAAGGGCTGGTAATTGTAGGGAACAGGGGGATCCACGATAGATTGCCGATTTGCGAGGATCCTGACCGCTGGCAACACGGAGCTATGGCAATGAATTGAGCTGGCTAAGATTGAGCTTTTCTCAGAATTCGTCCAATATGGTTCATACCTGGTTAATTTTGGCCGACGAGAGCCAAGGGACACTCGACACCGAAATTCGAGGAATCTGCTGAAGGTTTCCAACAGGCGGAGTATTCTGGACGTCGATAAAATTTCCCGGGTTCACTGCGGTCAAGAAGCGCAGCATCCAATATGTGACCTATTATATTCATCGGAGTTTATCGACTGTGTCGGTAGAAGAAGAAAACATGAGGCAGTGTCGGTACCGGTACTGTACAGCGAAACAGCTGAAACACCTCCGGCGACTTTTCGGCAAGTCGACGGAACTGAGAAAGGACCCCAATTTTTTTTTCAACTTTTATGACTCCTGTTTCGCCACTCATTGGCAACGTCAACGGGCGCGGATAAGACCAACATGCTCCCTTGAAATTCCCGTATTTTTCACGGCAAGGATCTCTGTTACATACTTCCGATTGTGGCCATCATTGATGCCGGCTGTCCGCAGCCAGGGAAATTCAGGGCTAATGGCCCCGGGGTCGTCGAACCTTAAACCCATCCTTATATTCCCCTTCTCGAATGGCCTGCCTAGCATGAGGATACTACGAATATCTTTTTCTTATATCCGCTGGGTCCAGTCGCCAGCATTCCCAGCCCTTTCCTTCATCCTCATTCACCTATGCATCTACATTCTTTGGCATCTCACTATCGCCAGCGTAGGAGGAAAAGCATGGAGCCCATCATGGCCTGTCCCTCGAACCCAAATAGCCCTTCTAATGGTCTCTATTCCTCTCTGGGCTCTGTTTATGACCTGGGTCACCTTTCAACGCTTCAGGCTTCGTAATACCAGCAGTCCACGGTACGAATGGTTGCCTCTCAACCCAGGCGAAAGAGAAACAGTAGAAATTCCTTTATATCCGTCAGAACCGGTCGTCCGCTGGTCGTTTCGACGCGTGGTAGTATACCTCTGTATTGCTGCCATAGGAGTCTTTGTGCTTTGGACATATCCATTCCCAGCGGACACGAGATACAGGTCTGCGATAGCGAACCCATCTCGAGGAGCTGATGATAGAGGTTCGTCGCTTGTTTTCTAGCCAGCGGTCTGACTGACGGTAGCTCTACAGAGCGCATATTTATTGCAGCCATGTTTTACAACAACGAAAAAGTGCTACCGCATTGGAACAGGGAGATGATAAAGGTCATAAACTATCTCGGAGGGTGAGTGACCTTTGAAATCCATTGCTTGTCCTTGACCTGTTACAGTCCAACGTCTACGTTTCCATCATTGAATCCTACAGCACCGACAGCACTCCAGATTTACTCCGAGACTTGGACAACAAGTTGGAACAGATGGGAGTTCCTCGCCGCATCTTGATCCAGGACACGTCAGTCGGAAGAAATTCGAGCTTGCTCAAAGACCAGAGTCAAGCAAGAGTCGATTATTTGGCAACCCTACGAAATAAAGCATTAGAGCCGCTCGTAGCTACAGGTGGCTACGACCGTGTCCTTTTCAGCAATGACATTTACATAGAGGCTGAATCCGTCGTCGAGCTTCTTCAAACACACGATGGACACTGGGACATGGTTTGTGGGATCGACTTGTCTGTCTGGGGGTGCGTCTCCTCCTTATTCCCGTATAGTCAGTCCTGACAAAGTTTATACAGAATGTACGACACTTGGGTCCTTCGTGACCGCTTCGGACGGATGGCATCGTCCCTTTGGCCATACCTTTTCGACGACGGTGGCCGGCAAGCCATTATGCTAGAAGCACCTGCGCCCGTCTTCACCTGCTGGAATGGCATTGTCGCTTTTCGTGCCGATCCAGTCCTTCCTATACATTTACGTTCAGGACAATTATCCGGTTCACCCCTTGAACAACCTCTTCCTTCGACGCACCCAGCTTACCCACAACCTCCAGAGCTTTCGCCGACAATGACACCACCGCTTAAATTCCGTCCATCATCCGGAAAGGAATGCTTCTCTTCGGAATCATTCAACTTTCCATACGACTTGCGTCGCCAATTTGGCATGACCAGGATTTACATGAACCCTCGAGTCATAACATGCATACGAATGGCGCTACTACTTTTGGTTCAAGTATGTTACAAGACATTGGTTGATCCGATGGTGGATGCATCATTATGAAAGAGGAGACGGAATGCAGCGGGCCAAGATGCTTCCCGGAGATTCCAAGAAAATCTGGTTATGGGACGGTGGTGAATGTCAATGGGTAAGTCTTGGTTCGCGTTGATTAACCAAGCTAATCAAATTATACAAAGTGGGAGCGATTCGAAAATCAGACTAATGTCTATAATGAGGACATGGATCGGGATCCTCTGTATATCGTACAATAATTCTCCAAAATTACACGGTTGGAGGTAATATTCGTGGTTGGGTCTATTCCTTGGGAAGTTGGTCGTCGAAAAGAGCTGTATGTATGCTTCATTATACCCTCGAACTACATAGATTTCTCCCATCTCGCTCACTGCTGCGTTGACGCATCGACACAGCGACGACCTCGCGCTATAGCTTGGACGGCTGTTAGTCGATACTATTATAAGTACCTTACGAACAATTCAATGACCTTTTCAGTCGGACAGAAATGACTCTGAAGCCAAATGATTCATTGCATATAGTAAGGAAGGCATAAGAATCATAGTGCGTGCGCAATAAGAGTAGGAAATAGAATGTGAGCTATACAGTTACATGATACAATGCCAGAATAATAAGGAAAAAGGCGACAAGAATCTATGATCGCTCTCCACGTAGTCTCCTCGCCAAAGCCAAGTCTTTTGGTTGAATGGTGACACGCTTTGCGTGAATGGCAGCCAAATTCGTATCCTCGAACAACGAAACAAGGTATGCTTCAGCAGCTTCCTGAAGAGCCATAACGGCGGAAGACTGGAATCGCAGGTCGGTCTGAAGAAAAGAGAATAAGTGGTAGTTGAGAAAGAAAGAATAAGTCGACAAACCTTGAAGTCCTGAGCGATTTCACGAACGAGACGTTGGAAAGGGAGCTTGCGAATGAGGAGCTCGGTGGATTTCTGGTAACGTCTAATTTCTCGGAGAGCGACAGTTCCAGGCCTGAAACGATGGGGCTTCTTGACACCACCAGCAGCGGCCTATAGAAAAGAAATAAGGAAGGCGAAAAAATAACGAAGGCGAAAAACGTACAGCAGTCTTACGAGCTGAAGACTTAGCAGCGAGTTGTTTACGAGGAGCTTTGCCTGAAAAAGGTCGTCAATAAAAAAGAGATGAACAGAACACAAAGAGCTAACGAACCTCCAGTGGACTTGCGAGCGGTTTGTTTGGTGCGGGCCATTGCTATTGAAGAGTGACTTAAGTTGAGTGGGCGGTGGTTGGAGTGAAGCTCTAACCGAGCGGACTTATATAGCGCGTGCGCACGTGATAAAATGATCAACGATCAACAAAGAGAAACGTGATCGCAACAAAACGTGACAGTCAACAAAGAAATGTGCACAGCCACAAAATAACCGAGTATAAAGGCGGCTGACCGCTTGCGGTCTTTCACTTAATCTCCCATCACACCACCTCACCAATTACAACTCCAACCACCTCCACTTTTTATATTCATTAACAATGTCTGGACGTGGAAAAGGCGGCAAGGTTCGTTGCATTTATTTCCTCGGCTCAAAATTCAATTCTAATTATTTCTGTAGGGACTCGGAAAGGGTGGAGCCAAGCGTCACCGTAAGATCCTTCGTGATAACATTCAGGGTGAGCAAACTTGTTGTTTTCTTCAAGTCTTGTATTCATTTGATTTCAGGTATCACCAAGCCCGCTATTCGTCGTCTCGCACGTCGTGGTGGTGTCAAGCGTATCTCTGGTCTCATCTACGAGGAAACCCGTGGTGTTTTGAAGATATTCCTTGAGAATGTGCGTCGTTTTTGTGTAGCTCTTCATTCCAAAGCTCATTGTTTTCAGGTCATTCGTGATTCTGTAACATACACAGAACACGCCAAGCGCAAAACTGTCACCGCCCTCGACGTCGTCTACGCTCTCAAGCGATCAGGTCGTACGCTCTACGGTTTCGGTGCATAGAGAGTTCTGCTTAGGTGGATGGCGCCACAGGGTGTCCCTTTTTTCTTTTTCTTTTGGCCGCACTTGTATTGTATTTGTACCACATTCCTATTTATAATCTCTCGCCTACAAGGCTTGCCAAATATCGGCGTGAATCGTCACTCAGACTTCGGTCGTTCGATAATTCCCATAATAATGCCTATTCGCTTTGGCTCCCCAATGTTTTGTGTTTACAAACTTACAATAATAGAGGCCCTGGAAACCGTCGCACAGCCTCAAATGACACCGTCAGTCCGTATGGCGCACTGCCCATAATCGCGCTTCGTCAAACCTTCCGGTCTCGGAAGAATATCCTGAACAATCGTCAGTCGATAGCAATGCCCAATGTTAAAGTCCCGACTGACATGCTCGAAAATTCCAGTCGGAATAGCCAGAGTTACACAAGCGTTTGGAGAATCCTGTTCGAATTCAGTATTGACTAGAATTTATTGATCGGACGCCATACCACCAAGGCTCCGACGTGACTCTCAATAGGCGCTGCCGATAGTAAAAGATCTGTAGTGAGCAGGATGAGCATTCGGATCCGAAATGGAGTAAACGAAGTCAAGGATTGATGTTGAGCCGCAAGAATGAATGAAGAAAAGTACATACATGCTTGTTCGCGAGCTTCATACCAGTCAGTATCGTCAACGATTGAGATTGCAAGACGTACTGTAGCCAAGCTGGAAGGACCATAGTCAGCAAGACGAACGCAGATCAAGAATTGGGTACAGACCTTTTGCAAATAAGCAATAGCATTTAGCGCAGCTTGCTTGTATGCAACGGTTCTGATGAGGGAAGGATGAGCAAGGAAGGAGACTCCATGACTCTACTCACGCATCCATGTTGTATTGCTTTCCATCGCCGTCTAGAAGAGCGTCGAGAAAGGGCAGCGACAAGCAAGAAAAAAGGCATAGAGGAACAAAGCAAAGGTCGAGTTAAACGTGAAACCTGACTATGAAGATAGCGACGTACGGATATCCACGCCGATTCCTTCAAAGATAATCTGTAGAGAAGGGTCTTGTTACTTGCATTCAAGGCTAGCCGCACTCATACCTTGGATGAATAAACAGGATCCACAGGGGAGGGCTGGAGTAAAAGGACATCAGAATCTAGTACTTGAAAGCAAGAGGAAACTAAACCGACCAAGAATATCGGCTGCTTCAATGCAAACTTCTCAATACCGCCCTTGATGATGCTCGTGCTGAAGGTGATGATTCCGGCCATCTCGATAGCACCGCAGAAGGAGAGCTACCACAGTCATCGGAAGGTCTGATTGGAAAGTGCAGAGAAACCTTACCTCGCCCTAGAAATCTCTCAATCAGAAGTCGAAGGGCGAAAGAAAATCGATCAAACGCACATCGCCTTGCGAGAAATGCAAATCTCCGACAGACAAATTGGCTCCTGGGATGAAAACAGGGAAGTAGCATCGAGAACCTCTGTAAAGGAGTTGGAGAGGAAGACAAATCAAGAGCCTTTGACGCACTTGGATAGATTCTTGATCTACAAACGGTTCAGCCTGAGAATGAGAAAGCAGCGAATCACTGACATCACAATTCCCTCCATGCTCTCTTCCGGGTACGGTTCTGGCCCCTTCCTTTGCAATCTTGCTTCGAACAGCATCATCCAGCTCTTGACCGACATAAGCCCCAACCTCGTTCGGCGCAAACGCGACAGGCGGCACTGCATCGATATGGGCCGCAATAAGCTCCCCTTCACGTTTATTCCACGTCGCGAGCAATTCCGCTGAAGGAGCTGTACCAATCAAACCAGGATGCGAGACACCTGCGAAACGAACACCAGGGATGTGTCGAGATGTAGCGTAGATGCCTTGAAGGTCCCAGATAGCTTTGGCAGCGCGACTAGTTGAATTCCCGAGCAAAGAGACCTCCGCCATTTTCGAGTTCAAATATACCCTGAGCCAAGGGTAAGGCAGTCATTAGGCACGAGAGGAAGTGGCGCACTGTATAACCTGCAATTCGGGGAATCGAAGCTGGATAAACGCAAGCCCACATCAAACTCTAGCTACTAACCCCAAGGCATCTTCTCGAATGGAGTGACTGGATGTCGATGAGTTTGTGAGCCGATGAAAAGAAATAAAGGCTCACCGTCCAGGATGTCCACAACCAAGCAATCACCAGGCTCTGCTCCTTCAACCGCAATAGGGCCAGACAAGTTGTGGATCTTGCTCAAGTCGATATTCTTGACATCGTCACTGTCTGGGTGCAGTCGTGACAAGGGGAACAGGGATATGGGCAGGAGACGGTACTGACTGTCGTTGTTCCCAATTTGAGCACCAGTCCAATCTATATAGCTGCTCTGAGAGGTTTTTCAGCAAAAAGGTAGTCAGACGCACCAACACATTCGATTTTAAACACCTCTCCTGGTTTGACTGTGGCGAAGGCTGGGATATCCGGACTGGGTCGGATTGCTTAGGACAATAACCGGCTAAAGAGATTCGATCAGACTTACTGCCAGCGGTTGTGAATGCCCTGCAAGAATGAAATGTGAAAACGAGAGCAAGAGCAAGAACTGTCTGTACGAACCTTTTGCTGGTCTGCAGGTCTAGCAGGGACAAATGAGCATTCGGTTTCGAAACTTTAAGAAGGATTACATGAACGGGTCCACCTGAGAATAGTCAGATTCTCAATTTACAGCTCGTTGCGATTGCACTGACCGAAATGAGAGTGGGATGGGGCACAGAGTTGGCTTTGGTGGCCATTGCGAAGGACAGAGTTTTCTTGAGAAACGGAACCAATTCCTTCCGTACGTATGCTCCTTTATACGGGAAGATAAGACTAGAAGCATATCGTGAGACGAATAGAGGCAAAAAGTGGGACTAAGTCGCAGAATGTCGCAGAGGATTCCCAGAGATAAGATCACATGTATGTCCCTCCGCCATCGTTGTCTCCAGACGATGACAGATAGTGAGATTGTTCGAAAGATTTGGATAATAAGAAGGTGACAACTAATCGCTGCAGTGGAAAACTTTTGAATTGAAAAATTCTTCGTAAAATACAGGTAAGCAACCTCAAGATACTTATCAGCAAAGACATAGATGCAAAGCGTCTCTGACGTACCAATCTTCTGGTTCAGACTATGCTTGAAGTCCTGGCATGTGTATTAGTGTATAGGCTCAATAAGTTTTGCTAAACCGCAAATTGACCGCAGACGAAGGAAGCTCTGTGACGTCACGCGTCTGTCACACACCATTTTCAAATTTCACAACGCAAAAATTGCAAGCAGCTCCAGTGACAGTCCCTTCGAATATTCCCCCAGAAAGGAATTGAAAGGACCATCCGACCATCAATGGCCTGACATGACGCCACCAAATTCAGCAAAAAGAAAACGAAAAATGCAAGGAGACTTGAACGATGGTAGGCAGACTGAGACTTTGAGCTAACCTTCCAGAGGAATTTGGCACCCATGTCGGTGTCGGTTTACACTATTTTCCCTTCTTTAATCGGCTTACAACCCCCATAGATTCTTTGCCGATACCACTAGAGTTATGCCCAGTCGCATTACGCGAATTCCCAATCCGCTTGGATCCTCTTCGGGATGAGCTGAAGATCCATCCCAAACTTGGACAGTGAAGACGGAACAGGTGGTTTCGAGAACGAAGGCAGAGGCGCTGGACGAAAGCCGAGCTTGTCGTTGTTGATTCACGGAGGCTCATTTTGTCTGACGAATGGCATTTTGCAGTCTGTTGAATGTTGGTCGGTTTATTCTTATTCGTGTCATGTCAGTGCTTATTTATATGTCCTAGACCGTGAAACCCACTCGCTCCACCACAACCAGCTATTGTCATTTGCTGCCAGAAAACGTCTATATGTCAGTATGTCGTTGCTCTCGTGCCAATACCATGACTGAAAAGCGTCTATTCTCTGCAGTCGATTATTATCTGCCGATACGAAATTCCAATATGGATCGTGATTCGTTAGACTCGTCGGTCTCGAGGGCAAGGTCACGAAGATACGGTTGAGGCGGTGCCGCGGGCGCTGATCGACATTATATTTGAGTCATCAGGCATCACACTGGATTCGATAAAAGCCGCTCGACGTTGACCTCTTTCATCCCAACATCACGCTTACCCTCACCAATGTTCTCGGAGGAGAACAAGCTGGCGTCTTTGGATGAACCAAAGTCCTGCGAGCGCTGTCCCCAATGCTGGTTTGAACTTGTCGCATTGCACGACTCAATTCTACGCTCCAATCTCCCTGACGACCTCGAAGATTGGATGGGTTCAATATGCCAGGGTTATCTTTTCAAGTTCTCCGATATCGACCTTCGGATTGAACGAGGTTCTGCCTCTACCTTGCCAAAATACCGCATCCAGACGCGTCAGCTTTCCCGTCGTCTAACATGGTCCCTCGAAGACCAGCTACGAGATCTTATCGCCCATTATGCAGTGACATCCCGTGGAGTCTTCGTATTCACGATATTGGTCTTGCAAATGGTCGAAGCGACTGCGGCGCATTTGCCGAAATACCATCGACATCTTGACGGAAAGCAGGAGGAAGATCATGCCGGTTGGAGCGTACATGATGCAAAGTCGTGGGGAGAAATCAGGGACAACATTCATGGCGTCGATCTGTCGACGGTTCCAAATACAGCCCAGGACATCCTCGGTCTGACCCCTCGACAAATCTGCGAGGACATTCTTCCAGATTACCGCGTCGTCCATGTTGAATCTGTCATTCGAAATGACCTCCATTATCGGTTTTTGATGCGCCAAAACTGAGATGCGACAGACCCTGATGGAGACTTCTACTCAATCCCTTCGTCGACACGTCCCAGCCACATTTCGACGCAGTCATGAGGACATAGTCGACTATCTAGTAAAGCCTCGTGTAACATTCCACGGTACTCATCGCCAACTGGTCTCATCTATCGTCCAATGCGGTTTCTTACGCCCTGGCGATATTCATCCGGTTACAGGCTTTCCCTTGCCTGTTCGCTGCGGTAGCACGTATGGACGCGGCATCTATTCTTCTCCAGACCCTCATTTCGCCTTGAGCTATTCTGGAGAATGGGCTGAAGCTACAGCGCCTGGCACGATCCCTGGAATCAAACTCCTCGTCTGTGCGACGATAATGGGTCGTACAGCTGCGATGTTTCGGGAGGACAATTGGAGGGATCAGAACCACCCATATCCAGGCTCAGATTCTCACGTTGCGAATAATGAGAAGGAGTACATCGTATTCGACAATGCCCAGATTCTTCCCTGCTATGTCTTGCATTTGGACTGGGGAAACGTCCATGATGTAGACGCTTTTGTTCTGGGACAGATGACGAAGAAGAAGCACCCAAAGTTGTCGAAGGAGGCGTTGTCGCCTGGAGATGTTCAACGGCAGAAGCAAGAGCGTCTGGCTCAAGCCAAGAAGTACTTTGCTTATGGGTTCGGTCCGATTTCTGGCAGAAACATTGTCATCGAGGAGATCGGAGAGATTGACGACGACGAGGAAGACTATGGCGAGTATCAGGCGGACCGAGTGGAGAGTTTGAACCAGGAAAAAGTCGACATTTGGCGGGGACCTTTGGAAGGAGAGACTTGGGTCGACGAATATGCAGATGTTCGGAAAGCAAAGATAAGGCTTATCAAGCGGCATGACTCTGACGACGAGGATTGACCGATGTATTATATCTCTTCTTCATCATTGCATTTATACCTCACTGTACCGTATATCACCAGCACTGTAATTTTGGTCTCAATGACAGAAATAGATTCAAAATCCTCGATAATTTAAAAGTCCTCGATACTGTCATACGTTGGCGGTATTTCGCGCTGTACCCGTCCACCATCCTTGTGAACCAACACCGTAGAATCGCCAGCCTGAGTCGAAGAAGCATTGGATGAGCCCACATCCGTATGATTCACTGCAGATCGTCTGAATGCTTCACGCTCCTTTGTCAGATAGGTCACATGTTGTCGACTCCGCCTGGGATCCGGAGACAGCATTATTGTCGCGGGTAGAGATGAAGTGTCGGCCGTCTCTCCATATTCAGTCGATGAACTATTACTATTCAGATCCCGATGTTGTGAAGCCGCAGGTAAAGGGCTTGTTGCTGGGATGGAATACTCGTTCGATGGATTATTGAGACTGCGATATCGTAGCATGTCAGGTCGAGGAGCTGCAGATAGAGGGCTGGCGACTGGTACTGAATATGTCATTGTTGTCGGCGAATTAGCGTCTGGGATCATGGCTCTTCGTCGACGGCGGAGAATGATGAGCACGCAGCATGCGATAATGGCTATTGCAACAATTCCACCGACGACACCTCCTGCAACTGCACCGGTGCTAGTAGAATTCGCTTTCGGTCTCGGAGGTGCAGCAGAAGTGCTACTTGGAGTTGGAGTGACTGTCGCGGAAACAGTGACGGGAGAGAATACAGAGCCAAGACTTAGGCATTCAGCCTGAAAGTCTGCAGAAATGCATAAGAAAACTGAGGGAGACATACGTGACAAACCCATACCTTGCATAACCATTTGTGCTCGCGTCAAGCTAACAGTGGGATCGTGATTCACTATGCAACCCAAGCATGTACCGAGATCGTTTGCTATAGTTTGATTGCAGAAAGTTACGACGCAGGGTTGGAAACCGCTGCATATCTGGCAAAGTTGGTTGGTAAATGGGTGCAAAAGATGAAAGAGAGCGACAAACGTCCAGAGCAGCAATCTGTTCGCATTGAGATTGACATTCTGGAGATACAATTACGCCACTCTCTATTTGAGTGGCAGTGTTGTCTCGAGCGATTAATCGGGTTTCAAGTAGCGGAACTGGGGATGCAGCTGCTAAAGCTAGAGGAATATTAGTCCTGATAATGACTGAAGAGCAATACTGACCTTGCGACCAGCCATATATACAAAAAAGAAGGAAAGTGAGCATGGGGGAGCGAGGGTCGAGGAAGAAAAGACGAATCCAGCACTGATGTCGTGTTATCGAACGCCTTCAAGGCTGTGATCCGCTCTCAGGGTCATCCCAGGGCACAGCGTATTCTTTTGACTCGTACCGAAAGCAGCGACACAGAGATAACTTGGAGGGTGTCTTGAATCCAGTCATCATTGAGCTCAATTGGTGATTCTTGCTCGTGTTTTCAGCTCATTAAGAGTTATTCTGGAGGCCGGAAGTCGCTCCAACATTGGCAGAACAAGGTGGGACCATGGTAGCGGAGCGGATGTTGTTGTCTGACCAATAATGAGCTGCAGCGGTTGTTGCCTGATGCAAGATGAGGCGCAGCGGCAGAGCGAATCTAGACGATTATGCGAATCCTGATGACGGTCAACTCAAAATGACTATGTAAAGCTGCTCTGACTCACCAATTTCCTCATGAGACTAGTACCGTTGTGCAGCTTCAAATCGCTCCAACCTTCAAGTTGAAGCCTTGGATGGGTAATTACTCTTCCATCGCTGACTCATGAATCGGAAGGAAGGATAGTACAGGTCCATGGAGACGACAAAGAAACGGGATAGTGGCTAAATGCAAGATGGAGGCAGAAGCAAGGCGGGTGTCGCTGCTTGTGACGTCATGCGCTGTCACACTTGCCTCATCAAAGTGAGGCTTAAGTGTTATGTCCGTGGTGGGTCAGAATTATTCAAGGTGGTTAAGGTGGGCCAGCTTAGCATACCCGTTTAGTGTAGGTGTTGGCTTAAGTGTTATGTCCGTGGTGGGTCAGAATTATTCAAGGTGGTTAAGGTGGGCCAGCTTAGCATACCCGTTTAGTGTAGGTGTTAGCTGCTCTGTGTTTGTCATCTCTATTTTGCCATAGAGTTAAGGGTTCGACTCCCAACACAGCTTGCTTTTTCTGGGCCTGCGGCGCCACAGTTCCTTGACTTCAGCTTCCATATTTGACTCAGCAGAACAATTCCAACTGCAAAAGGGACTTCAAAATCCCTGTTGTGATACCTGGGAACCAAGACCAATCACTAGCAGATCCTCAATGTTCCGACTCTGAGAGACAGAGAGCTTTCAAACATCACTAGGCAACAGATACATAATAATGAGAAATACACCAAATTTTCGAACCGCTGCGCGGCGCTCCAAGCTATTTGTGCTGAGAATTCTCCCAGGTGCATGACAATTCAAGACATCTCAAATTTCTGCGCAGACCTGTCTTTTGGTCACAGATTGAATTATAGCCCTACTATCAAACCTGCAAGATAGATATTTAGTGTTTCCCCCCCTGAAAAATGCAGCCATTTTGCCATCCCTAGGCCCAGCGAGCGGCTTGAAAGTCACACGTGAGAATATATCGACTTGAATTTCCGCATTTAGAACATAACATAACATAACAACCACAGGCACGTTACTTCAGCCCAAAGTGACACCATGCCCTGGCCCTCACACATCGTTGAGCAATTCGGCACAGTGTCCGCCCTTGGGGAAGTGGACGAAACCGAATACTATGGCCCATACAACGGGTTGCTCCTCGAGATGTTTCCTGGCGCAGAGCATTACATGATTGTTCCTCAATACAAGCGCCCAACATATCCTCAATCTATCGATTTCACCACTATCTACATCGTCACACTCCAGAAGTGCCCCGTTCTCTTTCTTGAAATCAAGGCCTCTGGACATATCAAAGCCATATCAGATCGCGCTGCAGCTGACGAGCAGATGCGGGAAAGATTTGAAGCTCTTGCCTCCAAGCTCCGTATCGGCAAGCTGTATGGGATCAGCGCTCTAGGAACCAAGATATGTATCTACACCTATGATGCAGTCTCTGACGAACTTTCTCCTCCTCGTATTCAACGAGATGTCATGAGAATCAACGACAGAGCCCCGGCTGATCGCTGGAATCTTGACATCCTCCAGCCCGACGGAGAAGCTCGCATGCGAGGGTTGGTGAACGAGGTGAAAGCTATGTGCTCACAGGTAATTTCTCTTCTCTTGGCCTACCAAAAACTTAGCCTTTCTACTAGCTGTGTTTGACCACTCCCGATATTCTATCATGCTCCGGAACAACCATTATCGGTATCCCTTTGTGATTCTACAAAATGCAACAGTAAAGGAAGAGGCACACATATAGAGTCATCATTGAAGCTTCAAATTACCTATTTCGACCCCAATGAGCTACAGGCGGTGTTCAAAAGGTCATTGTCGTATTCTCATGACCATTAGAGCTCTTCATACCTCAATTATGACTCTTGGTATCGCACGAGAGGGCGATCGACATGTTGTGTGGCGTATCTATCGCATGAATGATAAGAACATTGACGTCGAGTTGCCTGCAGCTACTGCCATTTTCCGGAGTCCATAGAACAATAAACAGGCATCTCTATCCCTACTAGACTTCTATTAAACTCATTGAAAAAACAGATGCCTTGCAGTCGGGTTGAACTTACCCACCACACAAAATATAACAACAAGAGAGAGAACCCTGTACCGCCTGAACCATGGAGGCAATATCAGTATGCTAGGATTAATTCATCATCTTATACATCGGACCCCGGTACCGGGCCCACGGCTTGCCGACTCAATCAACCTTGCCCTTCCCGCTTACCGTAACGCAGCAGCACCGTTGGATTGGTTTCAATTTGCGGTGGATCGCCTTGAATAATAGGGACAAGAATTCCTGCCGTCATGATCACTCTGTCGTCTCAGCCTATTCCGTACTTTCGTGTACGACCAAGTTTTCTACTCGATGCATGAAATGTGCGTCAATTTGTTCCTTGGTGAAGCGTAGAACATTGATTGTCTTCTCGTAGTTTTCGGCGAACCCCAAGACACCAGGCAACGCTTGAAGAACCGTTTCCAACAACAGACGCAGAATGCACGTAGGCAATCTGTTCCTTTGCGACCAGTGCTTTTATGCACGCCCTTTAATGTCCTCAAGTCAAGAACAGCGCGAGGTTTTAGGCGACGAGCGACGCGATGCAACTTGATCTCGTTCGACGCATCTGCTTGTCCTCCAACGTCCATTGTCCAGAACCTTGGTCTGATCTCGATGCTCTGCTAAACTTGACGGTCTACAATCTCGATTCCTGGCCAAAATTGACGGTCTTCAACAACGTTAGTCGATATCTCACTTCACAAAAAGAAACAGGAGCAAGTTCACATAAAGTAAGTCAACCTCCTCGTGTCGTCCGACCTTCTGTTAACCAGAGGATTTGAGAAGCTCTGGTTTGATTGCCATTGCGCTGGTTAACCACAAATCATTGATCAGTGGATCTTCCAGTCTCATCATTGCCTCGCATGGTAAGTTTTCGTGTCATTACTCGTTGTTTTGTAGCGTGTCCTCATTAGCCTTTCTTTCAGTCAGCAGAGTCGCAGCGGACCTACTTTCTCCAGAACCATTGACTCCGTTTGAATTCGACTTCTCTTGGTACCCCAAGAGATTTCCGCGACTGCTTCTCCATCAACTGTCGCAAAGCTCGGATGCAACGACAGGATCATCGGTTGTATTCAAGGCATCAGAAGATAATGGCGAGTCTAGTTTCCTCAATCAACGCTTTGGAAATGACATTTTTCAGCCAGCGGGTCGTCGTCATCTTTCATCACCTCGCCGAATATTCGAGTGGAAGAAAGGAAGCAAGAAAGGAACCGAGACGAATGGGAAGTCGTATGGTTTTGTCCTACGTCTTCTATGTCCAGGCTCTTCGTCGACCGTTGACGGATCGGTTTGAGATGTACAATGGCTAAACTGGCCCGACTTGGATTTGCACCAATAGCGGTTTCAGTAAGTTGCTTTTCATCATTCTCCATGAACTCATGTTAATGGCTGGTCTAGGGTTTAAACACCCTTGTCGCTCGAGAAACAATCCGGAATACATATGTTTCGTTCCAAGTTCGATGCTTCTCTGAAATCCGACTTATTCTAAAGTCGCGTTTCGAGCTCAAGTTCAAAGTTTTCGTGAACAACCATTGTAATATTTCAGTGGATACCCACATCGAACATGTAACAAGGTACAACCCTGTTTACCTACTACTCTCCAAAATTACAGAATAAATGTTTAATCTAAGTCGTTAATCGAACGGCGGGCAGCTGGGGCAGCATCAGGAGCGGCGGCACCGGCGTCGGGAGAAGGCGCGGCGGCGGCATCGGGAGCAGGGGCGGCAGCGGCATCAGCAGGAGGCGCGGCGTGTTTCTTGCCGTGCTTCTTGCCTTTCTTTCCATGCTTCTTGCCCTTCTTTCCGTGCTTCTTGCCTTTCTTTCCATGCTTCTTTCCCTTCTTGCCACGGGCTTCGAGCTCGATGTCGAAATCACGAGCTTCGAGCTCGAGAATGTCTTCCCAGTCGCGGGCTTCGAGCTCAAAGTCATCGAACGACCGAGCAGCGGGAGCAGAAGCACCGGCATCAGGAGCGGCGGCACCGGCGTCGGGAGAGGGCGCAGCGGCGGCATCGGGAGCAGGAGCGGCGGCGGCGGCATCAGCGGGAGGCGCGGCATGTTTCTTGCCGTGCTTCTTGCCTTTCTTTCCATGCTTCTTGCCCTTCTTTCCATGTTTCTTTCCCTTCTTGCCATGCTTCTTTCCCTTCTTGCCACGGGCTTCGAGCTCGATGTCGAAATCACGAGCTTCGAGCTCGAGAATGTCTTCCCAGTCGCGAGCTTCGAGTTCAAAGTCATCGAACGACCGAGCGGCGGGAGCAGCAGCACCGGCATCAGGAGCGGCGGCACCGGCGTCGGGAGAGGGCGCAGCGGCGGCATCGGGAGCAGGGGCGGCAGCGGCATCAGCAGGAGGCGCGGCATGTTTCTTGCCGTGTTTCTTGCCTTTCTTTCCATGCTTCTTGCCCTTCTTTCCATGTTTCTTTCCCTTCTTGCCATGCTTCTTTCCCTTCTTGCCACGGGCCTCGAGCTCGATGTCGAAATCACGAGCTTCGAGCTCGAGAATGTCTTCCCAGTCGCGAGCCTCGAGCTCAAAGTCATCGAACGACCGAGCAGCAGGAGCGGCAGCAGCAGCGTCGGGAGCGGCGGCAGCAGCGTCGGGAGAAGGCGCAGCGGCGGCGTCGGGAGCAGGGGCGGCGGCGGCATCAGCAGGAGGCGCGGCATGTTTCTTGCCGTGCTTTTTGCCTTTCTTGCCGTGTTTCTTGCCCTTCTTGCCGTGCTTCTTGCCCTTCTTTCCATGCTTGCCACGGGCCTCGAGCTCGATGTCGACATCACGAGCTGCAAACTCGTACTCGGATGAACGAGCGACGAGGTCAGAGTCGCGAGCTACGAGCTCATAGACGTCTCCGGTGGGACTAGAAAATAAAGAATTCAGTATCTCGGAATCAGCAATTTGAAGAAGGGCCTACGCAGCCAAGGTGGAAGCGACAGACAGCGCTGCGACGACCATAGCGATACGGGCGATAGATTGAACCATTTTTCGTAAATGAATATGAACTTGTTGTTTGATTTGAGAGAGTCGTAGAGTAAACCAGGTGCCTGCACCGAGTTACAAGATACAATGAGTGAGTCCAGCTGAAGAATCCATGACGATTCTTGGGGGTTTATATAGGCTTCAGATGGTCACCGTCTCTATTTGGAATCTGCCAAATGTTCCATTTCTGTCGTACGCACACTGCCTTGATGTCAATTATATCCCCAGATGAGATCTCTGATCATCTAAGATGCTTGATGGTCGCTTCAAAGGGCTGATAGTAGTACTACTATGTAGCTTCAAATATAGAACCGTGGGGGCATTTGGAACCGTCGTACTGAATGAATTTGAGACACAATTATTATTGCTTGAGGTTACCAGCGGTATCCCAAAACTCTGTATGCTATGCGATCGGATCTGATCTCTTACCGTCGCTCCTGATCCCCGCTTTCAAAGGTAATTCATTCAGACAGACTAGGCCATAGTCCGCCTTGCCGATCGACATGCCGAACCGTAGCACCTGGGTAAACACAGTAACTGTACTGTACCTGAGGAAATGATAGTTGAATTGATGTCTACTGTATGTAGTTATTATTGGCAACCCAGAGTCGGCATACTATTTGGAAGACAGTTGCAGTGCTTGTTGCCTCACCGATTTGTTGTTCAATATTGCAGTGACTCTCGGCAGAGCTCAGAGTCGGCATACTATTTGGAAGACAGTTTCAGCGCTTGTTGCCTCACTGATTTGTTCACCATTGCAGCTCATTGCAGTGACTCTCGGCAGAGATGTTCGGCATGAGCTGAAACAGTGCTTACCTCGGATGATCCCAGGACTATCAAAAGATTCAAAACGCGATGAACTCGCAATCCAGGGCACTGGTTTCGACCTTGACACTGGACAGGCTATGTATTCTGCTGCGTCATTGGTCCCCCGGAGCCCTCTGGAGCCGTGAATCAGAATCGGAAGATTATCTGATACGTGGTCTGCTCAGACTGGTGCCTTGATACGAAATGACGGGAACTCTATAATCCCCCGTTTATTGATATCTAATGTCGTCATCGCTCATTCTTCAGCGCCCAGGACTCTTCAGGGCTCCCTCGGCGGCTTAGACCAGAGTCGCAACAGCCTTACTGAAATCGTCACTCCCGTTGTAGGCCGTCGGCAGCTTCGACATGTCCCCCAGCGACAGCCTCATTAAATCCGAATCTGGATACATACGGCCTAGCGAATACGTTGACCGGTTGCCTCCACAACCAGAACAATATCAAGACCTGAAGACTCCACTGGCTATTTATTTTTGAAAGCTTTCCTATCGGCAGGTAAGGCTTTCGGTGTTTCCGGATGGCAACATGAACGGTACGTATAACCTGTGTCCTGGCCGCGTGCGGCCGTTGATATGAAGCTTACTACTGGGCCCCACTTCGGTATCATTGGATCTGTCTCGCAGCCAACACAGCTTCAATCTCAGCTCAAGTCCTATACTTGTCTCGAAACATCCACTTGATACTAACATCAAAAATTGTGGTAGGAAAATAATATCGATGGAGATCATCGAAAAGTTCGAATAGGATCCTCGCTGATCACGGGTATCTCTGTCAGAATTTGGGATCTGCTTCCGATGGTCTTGAACAGCTATTTTGAAAGATGCCTCGACTCTGCAGTTCAATTGTGACAGCCTGTCACTATCGCCCAGGATGTGCAAATCCGATCAAAAGGGTCGAAAGATCCGAGTCACAGTGTCGATTCTTTATCCCTTGACATGCACGTAGTCGCGTAAATTCATAGTAGATCTGGAATGCATTGGACACTATAAACCTCGGGTTCTGAATCAATTGAGGAAGAGCCCGTCGAAAGAAAATTCAGATACCGCGAAAACGTGCCACTGAAGTGTCTTCGCAGTACAAAACAGTTGTTGTGGTGCCAGATCCTTTCGATTCTTCCGAACCTCTTTCATCCACCAAGGAACCATTGTTTGGTCAAAGAAATCAACGAGGCAGGCTTGAAATCGCTTGTCATGGCGTTGCAAACAGTGTGACGGCATTTGTATATCTCGTCCCCACCAGCCAGAAATATGTGAGCTTGGATTCAACTCAGTGAATTCTAGGCGCGAAATCTGGCCTGTTGGAGAGTTGGCAAGAATATATTCAAATGATCAGAGATAAGGAGCGCGGGAAATGCCGGAGTATCCATCTAATCATAGTTCTTCCCAATTCAGTCAAGTGGTCGAATCGATGAGAAACCCTGCAGCTTGGCTTCAGCTCCCATTATCGGTCATCCAGGTGAGGTGTTTTAGCTTTGCTATGGATCCTTCATTGAGAGAAATCAGCGCACACATGGAGAATGATCTGAGAACAGCTACCGCGGATCTTCTGGACTGTCCGGACGAGATCATTCTTCGTGTTGTGGAGAACAACGACGCGATAGAGCTTTATGTGCTCTCCCTTGTGTGCCGCAGACTACACTACATCTGTCTGCCACTATTTCTTTCACGCCATCGCGTCCGGAATCCAAAAGAGTCCGTCGACATAACTCTTTCGGTGAAACGTGAAGAGGTAGACATTATCTCTGGTCTTCGGCTTGCTCTTTTCATAACATCAATCCGTCATATTGGCTTCTCATACAGCCCTTACATCAATTGCGACAGCGGTCTCAACACGTTCTGTAGCCAACTTGGTCGTTTCCATGATCTTTTAGCCAAGTTGACGGTCGTGGACGAGATCGATATCGAGCTTGGACGGCTTTGCGATCTCTGCATAAAAGAAAGTATGCGTTTACAAGAGATCTTCAACCTCGTCCAAAGGATTCTCGATTTGGCAGTATCAAAGTCCTGCACATCTCTTATAGTCTCTGGCCGCTGTTGGAAGGATATCGTGCATTTTGAGCACACTTGGAAAGGAAAATCGTGGCTTCGCAGACATTTCACTTCAGCGAAGAATTTGATTGGCGCATATATCTGCTCATCCGACTCGGTCCGAATGATGGCTGCAGATGGATGGAGATTTTCGGTAGATCCAGGAAATGGAGCAGGAAAACAGAGTGTTCGAGAAAACGAGTTGAAACTGTCGCCAATTGCAGTTCGTAGTAACACGTCTCTCACGGCACTTTCCATCCGCTCATCCCTTTTATTGATGCCACCGCTGCTCTCTTGGACTCTGGGACTACTCAGTCTGCCGAGTCTCACTAAATTGGACATGTCCGGGGTATGTTCGTCTCTCCCAGACGATGCATGGCCCACAGTCCTCCAGTCTCTAGCCAAAGCTGCACGGAATGTCACAGAACTCTCGATATCTCAGTGCGATATCCACATGGCCGACCTTCGCGACTTTCTCTGGCGTCTCCCTCAGCTGAAATCACTGAGACTTGATGACGAGTTTCTGCAGGATACAATTGGTTCTGAAGCACGTCAACCAGAATTTAGGTTTCTCAAAGAGCTTCACGCCCCCATCCGCATTGTCCAGCAGTTGCTCATCCACAAACCGAATGTATTCCCGAGCCTTGAATCACTCTCACTTCCTACAACGACTCCAGATCTCCGAGCTTTGGACCAATCCCTGTCCATCTGTGTTCATCACATCTTGGCCGTCGCGGGCCGTCATTCCAGTGCGCCACGTTCATTACCAGCCATCTCCCTCGATATGCACTACGGATATCAGAATGACGTCCAAGACGATATGGACCAGTACTTTGACAAGGACAGTCATCCACCTTCAGACGTATTCCAGCACGTCTCAGAGTTGAGTTTGAACATCCGATGGGCAAATCACGCCGACAATCCTTTTGCGGCATTACCTCGAGTCACTGTTACACAAGCAGTTTGCGATTGGATTGGACTGTTTAAAACACTGCGCCACGCCACCATAATGCTTCGAGTCTTTGACGAGGACACCGAAAAATTGATCCTAGGGATACGAAAATCGTGTCCTTGTATCCAAACACTGGATCTCAATGGGACAAAATACAACTGGGAGAAGTTGTAAAATTCCTGTTCACTCGACTGACTATATGCACTCCCTTCTTCTGGTTTTTGACGGTTTACTCCGACTGCGAATAGGCGAGTACCACTTGATTCGATGAATTATGCGCGATTAACACAGTGTGGCTCTGGTGGAGTTCAGCGCGAAATATGCTCTCTGTGGTTTCTAGTGGATATTGTATTTATAGCATTCTGACAGTTTGTCAGTCTGACAATTTGGGATTGAATGTCGATTCATTCACCTATTTCTTACCCGACTCAGAGGGAGGCATTCGTCATACTTATCTGAGATTGAATAGCCCTATGCACCGGCCGACTAATATGTATTGAACAATCTAACAGTTTCCCAGCAACCTCTGCAAGATTAAAAGTTGAAACAGTATTACGAATCCCAAAAGGACGTAAATGACAAGGTGTCTTGGTTGTAACGGGTAGCCTGTGTCATCACCGACGCCAAGAAGCCACATATCTCCTGCGGTAAACATTTCTCGTGAAGGAAAAACCTCGAGGATCTCGCAGTCGAACTCCGATACAGACAGCCTGTATCTCCTCCACAGACAGTCTGCACCGAAATGGGTGTCAGACGTGAGCTCATCCTTCTGCTGTGGACATCCAAAGCCAGCTTGCAAAAGCTCAAACGCTGGAGATTTGTCGAGCTTGACAAACATCTGTCCGATGGCGAACTTTTCTATGAGGAAGAGATGTGCGCTCCGAGGAGATTTTATATGGACGCGTGAGGTCGCTGTACAGACTGTTTTACCAGCACATTGGAGCAAGACCTGGCGGCGCTGTGTGATGGGACAATTCGTTGAGGCGGACGCTATGGCTACTGGGTCGGGAAGGACAAGAAGTGCTGCAGGTTTCTCTGCCGAAAACGTGTGCGAAATTGAATAGGTCGGTACAATGTCCAAAGGTCTAGCAAAGAATGCGCTGAGCCGAATAGTTAGCCAAAACTCACCTATATATACTTTTCCTCATGCCACTGACCTGAGAATTCTTTGAAGGTCGCCTATTGACCGAACACAGATGAGGAATGGAGCTAACAAAGACGAGGAGCTCGCTAATCCAGTTTACATACCTTGAGCAGAAAGTGCAATTCTCTCGATTCCAGTTATTCCGAGGGGCCAGGTGAACTGAAAATATTGTGAACATTGTCAGAAGGATGCACTGGGACATTTACATCAATGAGCGTTGTGTTGTGGTTGAAAGAATATATTGGACCCATACTAGTAGCTAGCGCCGCTACCGAGGTAGAGTTGGTTGGGGTTCAGGGAGAACTAAAAAAAGATTCTATTCCAACCCACGTGCTCGCGCATAACTTTTGGCCGAGATCCGACGCCGAAAGCCGCTCAACGCACTTCGATGACTCAGTTTTCTTTTTGGCAGGAATCTAGCAAGAATACATTTTGTGCGTTTTTTGCCCAGTTTCTGGTCAATCATGGGCGCTAAAATTATTGTGACTGTACTAAGGTAGACTATAGCTAAGTACTTATGTGCTCGCTCGTGATATCTGTGAGAGGAAATGGTGGGGTTTCAAAAGAGCTGAGCCACGTAATGAGAAGAACAGGCTCACACTGGGCGTCTACCTTAGCTATCACTAATTTGGTAATCGTTCCTCACGCCTCAGCTAGCAGGAAGCTGTAGGACGAGCGGCGACAACAGACACATTTTCCCACCGCTTCTTCCTTGTATATTCTGTGCCCTATCAACTGCGGGGAACTGCAACTGCCCAGCGATACTTGAGATATTTCCACATATCCTACATACGTTGGCATGCCTGATACGCCAGGAGCCGCTGCAGTCAAGAAGCGCCGTCTCCAAGGTGCTTGTGACATTTGTAGGCTCAGGAAAGGTGCGACTTCTTCCATTCCTCGAAGCCGTCTGTCTCACAGTTCTCCAGTCAAATGTGGGTGCCTCGACTGATCCGCCTATGAAGCTTAAGGATTCTCCAGGCGACAGTGGCAACATGCCAGGCAGAATCTGTTCCAAGTGCATTGCAATAGGCTCGACATGTACACATTCAATAGGGAAACGCGCTGAGGTACTATACTTATTCTTTTCTTGGTCTTGTTTCTTGTTTTCACTGTTTTGCAGGTGAAGATGTCGGCAATGTAAATCAGTCTACCTTTCCCATAATCTCTCCAACTCATTGCTTAGACCTCAAAATTCATTACAAATGGATCCGACTTTACTGGCCGGGCCGGTGAGGTACAACGCTTATATCGCACTATGTTGGATATTCATATTGTCCGTAGAATCTGGATGGACTACCACGATTGCTAGATCTAGAGGATTATGCTCCAACGAGCTCGAAAGCCTATGGTATTTCCACTGGGGCTGCACCTCAGGGCGACGTCCAGAACACCCTCATAGAATTCTCAGAGTATATCAAAGTGCTCGAGGCTCGACTTGCATCCAAAGATACAAGTGAACCGAACCCTGAGAACCCTGGTAAGCTCATTCCTTGTCGTCCATAGAGCTCGCTAATAGCTTTATGGCAGATAATACCGACGCCATCCTAGCAGACTCCATAAACTCTATGTCCATGAGCAATTCCCGTGGCCGCTTCTATGGCAAATCCAGCAATGCCGTTCTTCTTAACGCGGCCTCAGTGATATCCAAGGCCGGCCTTAGATCACATCCGAATGCTAAAAGGGCAGAAATGTGGCAAATCCATCCATGGCAAGTCATGCAAGAATCGCGACCCCCATTCCTGGTATTTCCCGCGGAAGACCTGATGGAAACCCTCATTGACCTCTATTTCACGCATTACAACCTTCTTCGACCCTTGCTCCATCGACCTTCATTTGAGAAATCAGTGCATGAGGGATTGCATCACCGAAATTACTATTTTGGGGCGACAGTGCTCGTTGTATGCGCGCTAGGCTCCAAATATTCGGATGACTTTAGAGTATTTCTCGATGGAATTGGAGAACAGAGCTGTGGATGGCCTTTCTTCAGCCAGGTACGTAGCCCAGTTGTATTTGTTATCGCTCTGAAGTGCTCCTCCAGGTTCAACCGTTGCAAGGGACTTCCTTGGCTTCACCTCCATCCTTATACGAACTTCAGTACTATTCTGTAAGCTTTGTTTTCATTTACAGACCTCTTGTCTGATTCATTCTATAGCTTTCTGCCATCTTTTTGCATGGGTCTTCAGTAATTGAAAGCAGTTGGTCTGTCCTTGGTATCGCTCTGCGACTTGCACAAGATGTAGGATTGGTACAGTATTTTTTTTCTCGCTCTTTACACGCACCGATTATCGCGCAGCACAGGAAAATGGCTGTTGAACCCGAAGCGACCGCTGACAATGAATCGTGGAAACGGATATTCTGGTCTTTGGCTTCTATGGATCGGCTGATGAGTACATCGTTTGGCCGGCCTCCTGGACTCAATTCTGATGAGTGAGTTGGTCAAAACTCCTCTGGACACTACTCATTCGACAATGACAGCATTGATCAAGAGTACCCGCTCGAGTGCGACGACGAATATTGGGTGCATACCAATCCCAAGAAGGCATTCAAACAGCCTGCAGATCGACCTTCAACCATATCATACTTTGTTTCCTACCTCAAGCTCGTCGGTGTAATGGAAATGGCTCAGCGTACTTTGGTAAGCCATCGCTGACGAACTTGTCGTAATCTAAATAGAAAGTAGTATGCAACCAACAGCCCCATTCCAAGGAAACAAGCGATATCACAACTTGATGAAGCTTTGGCTCAATGGATGGATTCGGTTCCAGAACATCTACGATGGGATCCGAGTCGGAAAGATTTGGTGTTTTTCAAACAGTCGGGGTGTCTTTATACGACTTAGTGCGTCAAGTGCGACCTTTGCTCTTCCGTCATTGACGCATCGCATATAGCTACTATATCAAGATGATCGTCCATCGACCAGAGCTTCTGTGCAGTTTATCCAATCTGGCCATTTTGGCAGATGCGGCGAAACGATGTATAGATGTTTTGGAGCACCTTTCGCGCAAAGCTCCATTGTCTGTCCCGATAGTCCATGTTTGTTTGCTCCTCGTCGCGCGGTGACACTATCGCTGAATCCGATCATCAGGCGGCCTTATTTACTTCCGCGGCAATGCTATTCAGAAACCATTGGAAGAATCCTTCTAGATGTACGAAGGACCTTGATGATGTTCGTCGTTGCCTAAAACTTCTCAATAGTCAAGCGGGTCGGTGCGTCGCAGACCACTTCAATTTTAGAAACCTTTCTCACGATACCCTAGTTGGAAAATTGCTGCAAGATTCTGGTCAGTGACCAATTCCTGGCTCAGCTCGATTCGGTACTGAATCTCGTATAGCGACATCATAATACGACTGCTCACCTGTGCAGAGCGGCACGAATCTCTAGATGCTCAAGTCAGTAACCGGAAGCGCCAACAAGAGTCTTGGGCCTCAACTAGCCAGTTATCAAACCAAACTTCGGCTAGCTGGTCTTCGAAAAGCCATTCTGTTGCCAACAAGTCCAAGATCGCATTTCAAGTCGAACCTTCTCACACTCTAACAGACTTTGACCCAGCAAACTTGTCATACCCAACCTGGCCCAGCCTCAATCTCCCGACTGATACAACGGAAGCCGAGATCGAAAGGCTTCTCCTATCGACTACTCTTCCGGACTTCGAGTATGCCTGGATTGTCTGCGATATGGCTTGTCTAACTTGTTCTCCAGGGCAATGGAACATTTGGGCGTGCCGATTGGAGCATTATTGTAATTTCTAGGTCGGCTTGACCATCTGGTCGTGTATCCTCTTGTATGTATCATTATCCACCTTTTTTAAAGTACTTCAAGGCCTATGCTCGAGAGCAAGCCCAAACGGATGGCCAGGTGCTGGCTCGGTCAAATCTCTCTTTGTTCTGTCTAAACTGTTCTTCTCTACTCATCAATTAATGAATGAATGACTGAGCTGAGAAATCGCACCGGTCACTTCATGGTCTACAGCGTCACGCGAAAACCAATGCCATTGTGATTATGAATCAGGATCCCAGAGAGAAAATCGAGGCTAGAATAACATCTTTTTTGATTGGTTTTCAAGTCCGAAGTCTCGAGCTGCAACTGGTCCTATGCTACAACCATGATCTACATAGAAAAGTATAAAAGGCACGAAAGTGGCACGAAAAGTCGTACTGAGTAAGAGTAAGGAATGTGGAAAGATAACTTGAAGGTGAAACCTGTCCAAATCAAAGTAGTCTGTTCAACTTTTACACACAACTCCGATGAGATTTCAAGACCTTTTTCACCTTTCGAAACCTGATGAAGATTCTATGCCACCAGTGGCCCGGCTCCTGATCCTTCTTTGGATGAACTTCGTCCTTCTGAATTGGCCCGACATTCTCCGGTGGTCTCTCCACAACAACAGTGTCATCAAGCTGCGACCCACATTCAGACTGCGACTGTATTGGTGATTCTGGTGGAGTCGAATAAGCGGAAGGAGATCCTCCCGCGGACGAAGCAGCTCGACCAGAAGGAATTCCCGTCTCATACCAACTCGTCCCATTCCCCAGTCCCAAATCCAAAGAAGCATCCAATCGCAAATCCATTTCTACACCAGAAAGATCTATCGTCCCATCAAGTCCTTTCTGCTCCGCAGAGTCATCTCCTTTTCGAGGCAATGCAGAGCTGGACCCAGACGATTCCAAAACAGTATGCATAACAGAATCCCAATCGGAACTCAAGGGCTGCATCTCGACTTTAGATGGTTCAGGAAGCAGAACTGGTTCGAGGTCGTGCTGAGTTTGTAGTGATGAGAACCAATTCGGTGGCGCGCCGACTCCAGGGTCTGTACGATTGTCTGAATCCAGCGAGGCGGAGGTGGAAAATATAATGCCATCTTCCCCATTGGTTGAACCCCATTCACTGCGTCGAGACCGGTCGATTGGGGTACCTCGACCAGTAAAACGAGTAACTGGCCAAGACCCGTGAATAACAGATGCAGAGGTCGTCGAGGAGAGCTTTCTTCCATCCTGTGATGTCGGTCTCTCTTTGGATTGGAGATGTGACGTTGAAGGGTTTTCTGATAGCAATGACAAGGGCCTTGGTGAAGGTGGTGAAGAGAAGAGGACGTGACTCGATGACATTGAAACTGTGCGACCGCTAGGAGATCCAGGCGGCGACATACAGGTCAGATCGAGAGTAAAGTCGGCGAAGCCATCGTCACTGAAAGAAGTGACATCTATCACTGGCTCATGACGGATCCTGTTACCGCTGACGGGTGGAATGTAGACCTCGTGCTGTAGCGGACGAGACGTAGAATGGGAAATGGCAGAGGTGAAATCCATGGACTCTATTCAAACTGCAGAGAAAATGGTGTGAACGAAAAGCAGATAGTGGGAGAGATGAAGGAGAAAATTGGGTGCCGAAAGAGGTGGATAGAGAGCATGCAACGCACTGGATTCGTCGCAACTCGCTTCACGGTCGCTCTTCTCAGCTATTTCAACTCGGTACTCTGTCGCTGTTGGAGCAGTCGAGGGAAATGAGAGAGAGAGATGACGAGGTCAAAGGAATAGCGACGCCATTGCGAGCTACATCCACGGAGAAGCTCGGATTTTATTCTTCATAATTTTGACTCTGCTTCTGCTTCGGATGTTACGTGCTTCACGGTCTCATTCCCATCCACGAACAAATGAGCTCACAGCCCGTTTTGAAAATGAAATCGTACATTTCCTCGCGCTGGGAGCATTGCCTCGAGAATGAATATGGCGCGAGTACCCAGTCCCGGTGCTCTGAAGAGAGAACTTCGGACCAACTCGGGTAAAAGAATATCGGTAACCAAGGCCTTCGGTATGGAGCGCTAGAAAACACCCTGGGCGGCGTAGAATCATCGCAGTTTGAGGTGGTGAGGCGGACAAGGAATACAATGAAGCGACGAGCAAGGACCAAGAACCATCTCTGAAGAATTGTGAGCTGGAGCATCTGAAGACTGACTCGTAGCTGCATACTCCGACTCCCATTACGAGATTCATTTCGGGAAACGTTGAATCGGCGAGATTATATGACATTCTCAGGAGGGACTAACAATGGACGTCGGAATGGGACGAAGCCCGCCAACAGGACCATGTTTGAACTGAAGAAAATCGACATCATCAGCATGAATGAACAAGGTCGAAGAAAAAGCCAAAGCACCGTCTCCGCAAAATCCAAAATTGCTGGCTTCATTTTCAGCTTGCTCTCTGGTTCTCCGGACGATATTCGTGGATCGGAGGAAGTTGAAACGCCTAGGCCATGGCATAAAAATCTGGCGATGCTTTGGGGACCTGGAATAACGTTGGGAATTCAATAAAAACTATACAAAGCGGTGAGGTCCATGGAGCTGTTGCAGAAATGACGCACGCACGATTCACTGGCCCCATGTTCTGCATTGCCTCGCCGAATAGGTTATTCAAGTAGCACGGGGAGGACAAGATACGTCGTCGAGCAACATGATAGCAGCAAGGCCATCGCCTCATTTAGCAAGAACAATCCTGTAGAAAGATCAGCTCCGTCGATGATCTGGGGTCGACGAGCGCATTTGATTTTGGAGCCATCCGTACAGATCCACTAGCATAGCCTCGTAACCAGGCCCTCTGAAATCTCGGAGAGATTCCTCGTCAGAGGGCCTGGGGAATTACAACATTTTTTGACAGGTGATAGATCTGACGTAGTTCGATTATGTAAATTCGCCTAATATAGTTATTTTCTTTTCCGAGCCGCCGTCGCCTCAGTCGCCTCTTACTAGCCCATTCCTGTCACTCAGGTCGTGTTGAACGCGACATTCCTTTCTAAAACCGACCCAAAGCTTCTCTACCAACAAACTCACCGTCAAATGTCCGTTTTAGCACCGCAGCCAGCAAATAATGACTTCTTTGCTGAATGGTTCACCACATTCAGTTTTTACGAAGAAGCTAAGGCCTGGGTGCTCAGGGCATCACTTACAGACCTCAAGAATAGGATTACCCAGCTTCCTTCCCTCCAACCCTTGCTACCCACCGAATTCTTGCTCAGTTTGTCAGGTTCAGACCTCAAACGAGCTTTCCGCTATATTTTTGTCTGCTGGCGCGTCACAAATGGCTGTCAATGTCCTACCCAGCTCCAGCTCAGGGCAGCTCTTGCAGCCTGGCATAAAAAGGATGTTTTTGTCATCGCGGGGACCGGCCGAGGCAAAACTTTAGCTGGTATGCTAAACCAGCTTTTGGAGCCTGGAGATGGAGTGACTTTGGTATTATCACCATTGAAACGATTGCAGTCATCACAGGCATGTTCTCAGTTTCTCAGCATAGCCTTGAACCTGATTTCGGTCACAGTCCTCAGACCTGGAGTCATTCTACAGTCTGAAACCGTTGATTGTTAATGAAGACACACCTCGAGAGCTTGAATTCTGGAATGTATGTCGCGCTTTTGTTTATGAAAGCCTTCTCTCATGATATCTATTAGCAAAAGGTTCACAACATACGAAAGAAACAAGCAGGCAGCGCAGATGTTATCATTGCGACGCCAGAACAGTTCTTTCGCACTCCTGAAGGGCATTCAACAAAGCTTGGAGACATGGTTCGTCACAAGCTATTCAAGCGACGCATCAAGCTTGTCATTGCAGATGAGATCCACCAGCTCGTTACTCAAGGTCTTCCTAACCATGGTCTCCCGCCATTTCGGCCATGTTACGGTCGCCTGGATGAACTGAAAGCCCTCCTTGGCGACGACTGTCCATGGATGGTGCTTACAGCGACTGCACCTTTATACATGGTCAAATCAATTGACTCGCGGGTCCTTCGACCCAACTATATCAACATTCGTGTTACCTCCAACCGCTTCAACACAGTATACGCCAGTCATTGTATTGTTGGCACTCTCAAAGATTTCAACAACTTCTTGTGCTTTCTCAAGCATCCTTTCGACTTCAAGAGGCAACCCTGGGTGCTCATATTCATCGAGAATTCGGAACAGACCGTGGATCTTGCTCGTTTCCTCGACAGATCATTGCCTGCCGAATATCAGAACAAGGGCATTGTGAAGCACTATCATAGCTCAATGTCCTCTGGCTATCTCAATTTGACACATGAATCATTCATATCAGAGGATGGCCAGTGCAAGGTCCTTGTAACGACGTCTGCTGAATCAACGGTATGTTCTTCACCATTCTCAAATTGCATCAGACTCACTGATTTATGAAGGGAATTGACTTTCCTCGCGTTGATATTACCTGTGTCGCAGGTCTGCGTCGCTTCACTGTTGACACAATCCAGAGCTATGGTCGCATTGTCCGTCGCCCAGGCACGAAAGGGCTTGCTGTCAACTTTTACGAACCATGGGTCTCTGACATTGACTTGAATGAGTACGATCATGGTGATCTGTTGGACCTAGATCGTCCACGTTCACTTCCACTCAGGCCCAAGGCTTCAGTGCAGGAACAATCAAGTTTCTCTGCTGTTTCCTCAGTGAAATCAGGTGTCTGCAAAAGGAAGTACTTTGCTGAATATCTGAATGACACGAGCGTTGAAAGTACGTCTTTGTATTCTCGCCCATTTCATGGCTTATTGTGCTCAAAGGTCTCACCTATGTTACTGACTATTGCTGTGATGCCCATGACAAAGGATTTGAGCTTCAGATGCACCTCCCTGGACCACTTTATGTTTCTCCCCCGGCGGCCGAACCTGCCAAAAAGGTCAAATCAAAGATACGACCACCGAAACAACGTGACGAGCTTGAGACCTCGATAACACGGTGGCTGCATACTTCATTCGCAAAAAACCGTGTATTTGGTCGCCAAATCTACCACATTTTGACCAACGCGCAGATCAAAACGCTTCTCCGGCCACCGGCAGGCATTATTGCATGCAAAAAGGACATCACCGCACTCTTGAAGCAGAGCAAGGACTGGGAAGAGCTATGGGGAGAATCTCTGATGGCAGTCATTGCGAAACATGACAAGGTTCTTGTTGAGAAACTGCACAAAAAAGCAGAGAGGGCCCAAGAGATTGCAGAGAGAAAAGCGACAGTTGCCAGCCGAAAGAGGCCGCGAGACGACGAAGCGGAGAATGAACGGCCACCGAGACGCACGGCCCGGATGCCAAACCGGTTCAAGAACAATGGCTTCGAATCGGAGGTCCCAGAAGCCATGGATCTCGATAAACCGAAAGCAATTACACAAGGGCGACAATTTGGACAGGAGACAGTCAATAGCAAAGCTAAATGAAAGTACCTATATTTAAATAATTATTCCTCTATGTCATTCTCGCCCAACACGTTTGTGAAATCTGGCGCTGGTAGTTCATCTTCCTCTGCCTCAAATGCTGCTCCCTGTTTAAATGCGCGCATCTTCTCATTGAACTTCTTGAGTGATGTAGAGACAATCTGATGGTGACCCTTTGATAAGAGATCAATGAATGGCATCACGAGTAGATTTGCTTCGCGTTTGGCATCCATCGTCTGAATCTTTGTGGTAGCAAGATCTTGAAAAACTCGCCAAACGAGTTTTGAAGTATCTGGTGTTGTATGACTGTTGCCACTATAGGATGTCTCTAGTTCACTCCCGATGCGCTTCTTGAGGCCAATCAAAGCCTTGATGCATGCTGAAATATTGGCCAGATGCTCGGGGGATGAATGAATACCTTTCGAGAGGTGTAGTTTCTGGAAGAACATGTTAGACTCTCAGATAGCCTTAACGAGAATGACATACCTTGATATATCCAATCAGATGCTCGATGTTCAAATCGATTCCCATGAAGTTGCCAGATATATTCACAATTGAATTGTCGCGCATAATGTTTCTGCAAAATGATCAGTAATGAATGACAAAGATGGAGTCATCCGTACGCAAATTCAGGTGTCCAGACCCTCTTGACACTGTGTATGAAGTGCAGGATTTCATTGGAATAGTTGAACGAACCAGCGCCCCGGAATATACGAGCTATCTCAGGGTAGATGTCTTCTACACGCCCGAAATCACCGTCACGAACAGCACGGACAAGTTCCACGACATAAAGTAGTTCCCGCGTCAACAAGCAAATGTTTCGATGTGCTGTATCATCTCTGCTCTGGTGCAAATCAGACACGGACTCCGACGGAGAAGGTTCTGGGTCCTCTGGATTATCATCTATGGATTCGATGTCGCTCCCTTCTGACGAAGGTAGATCTGGAGATTCTGATTCGGGTGATGGTTGTGGATAGTCCTCTGCGACTGGAGATGCATAATTGAATAAGATTTGCTCAGCAATTTCGAGCAGACGTTGTGGTGTCGGTTTGGACTCGGAAAATGCCTTGAATGAGGCATGTCCACATTCGAGAAGCCATGCGTGAAGCAGAAGGCCATCAAGGATCTGTTCGAGTGTTGCTAGGAGGGCATGATAGTCGGGTTTATCACTGCCAAGTCGTACCTTTTCCATCAATGAGAAATAGTACCGCAATGTCCCGATTTCACGGACAGAGCCTGCATACTTCTTGTTGATACCCCAAATGAGGTTCATGATCAAGTGAAAGAGTCCCATTCCCAACTGAAAGACCTCTCGTCGCTCCCAAGTGTTGAGATCTCCCTGACGGACGCGCAGACATGTTCGGGCTCGAAGAAGCGACATGAGGTCAGCCATAAGCGGAATCGCATATTGAAGCAACCTTGAGCCAGGCTTCGTCTCCTGTTTGAGCTGAGTGATATATGTATCATCATGTACTTGGAGATTTCCTTTTGTTGATGCCTCTTCAATCGGAGTGATACGGAGAGGATGATACTGTGTTCGGTGTTTTCGGGAGAGCGGCCTTCGAGGACGATGCTGCAGTGAAGGTTCATGCTGAAACTTGGAAAATGATTTGACGTGAGTCGTTAGGGCCCGACAGACATGAATCTTAGCCTGAAAAGCATATGACTCCAGCTGTTCTGTTGTTGAAGATATATCCCCGACAGTAAGATCATTAGCGATAATGAGTCTTTCACGCATCTGTTGGAGCAACATGTCCTCCCATTTGGCATTGTGAAGCTCATAGATAACAGGGAAAGTGCTTGACTGCACCTTGCTCGGAGCTCCGGGACGTTGCTCAACATGAATTGAATGTGACGCATTATAGTTGTCATATGCATATAGATGAGGCTTTGAATTGACGAGAGCTGTCGCTGCAGCGACTGACTCATTTCCAATGTTCTTCATAACGTCAGAAATGGTCCTGAAACAGCAGACAAGCTGACACCGATGCATCACTTCGATCAAGGCGCGAGATGCACCCGTGCCCCATGCGAATAGACCCAGCGCAAGCTGGAGTCGTTGGGCATTCTGTGACCGAAGATGAAGTACCTGAGCTGAGATGATTTTCTTGCCCTGTGATTAGAATATCAATATATAAAGCTCGGCGAGAGAAAAATCCAAACCAAAGCTGTTGACTTCATTGTGTTTGTTTCTGCTCTACGACCGGTAGTGGCTGTGTTCAAAACGGCCGTCCAGGTATCGGGCAGTGGGACTTCATCTATCAGCTTGTTGATGCTGAAATCTTCGAGGTACTTGATAGTAACCTCATTAGACTCCATGAGCATGGCTTTCTTTGACGATTCCATCCCCCTGTTGATATCATCACAGAAAACCTCTTCAGCCGCGCCTCGCATCATCCATTCCTCTAGCCGGACACGACCAGCTCTATTAGCCCAAATGACATCCAGCAGGTCGAATAATCGATCCGAGCGCTCTGCATATAGCTGACCCCGGTATCGAGTGAACTCGGGCACTTCCGAGCCCAATAGCAAGGTTAGAAACTGTGTTGGCGTAAGATCCAGCTTGGACAATAGTGTGACGACCTGACGGAGCTTTTCGGAACTTGATCGTCGTGGATATGTCGCGGATTCATGGTGTGATGGTTCTGAATGCCCAGCAAAAAGATTGGAACTGTCGAGTGGGAAACGGATAAATGGTGTGGCATCATCCAAGGCGAACAGATCTTGATCACTGGGATCGACAGGACCTGATGATCCCTGCAGGAACGCGTTCTCGAAAAGACTGCTTTCAATCGGGATAGGCATATGTTGTTGAAGATCCGGAGGTAGTGGATCTCCGTTTGAAATACCGGGACTGCCGATATCCGTCTGAGAGAGTCTCCAGCGATTCTGACCTGGAAGGGAGGTTCTGGGCCCTGTGACACGACTCCGAGGCTTCGTGGAGAATACCGTCATCTGAGAATTCCATGGTGAGATAGTTTGCTGGCCTGAAATCGGTTCAGATGCGACAGGTGTGCTGGGAACAGATGGCTGGGAAATTGAAGTTTCCAGCCGGAATTTAGCGGTTCCCGAAAGACCTTTACGGACTGGCGTGTGCATATTGTCCATATCGGAGAATCGGACCACAGCAATCCCACAGAAGTCACCAGAAAGCTCGACGACGACGTGGTCGGGATAATGACGTGACCGGCGGCTCGGAAAAGAAAATAACTATATTAGGCGAATTTACATAATCGAACTACGTCAGATCTATCACCTGTCAAAAAATGTTGTAATTCCCCAGGCCCTCTGACGAGGAATCTCTCCGAGATTTCAGAGGGCCTGGTTACGAGGCTACCACTAGCAAAACCTGGCCAGAACCTCATGCATAACTTTTTCTTAGTTAAACGCAGTGAACACTCTCTGAGCTCCATAATGGCCGCGGAAGATCCATGATTAATTTAGCGAAAGCCGTGAAGCTCGAAAGGCTTGTTAAAGTTGGAAAGAGGCACCAAGGACACTCAGACAAAGACCCACCTTGAATTATTTTTTTCAGTCACCCTCGAGCCTTCAACATTTCTGATACGGCTAGGCAGCTACCGAGGTAGACTTGGTCCAGATTCAGGCAAGGAGCTAAAGAAAATACAATTCGATTTTTCAGAGCTTTGCGATGCCACGCTGCAGCCGCGCCGAGATCCGACGCCGAAAGCTGCTCAACGCCATCATCTCGACTTTCCAGGATTTTCCTGCACTGTGGTCTGGGCTATGGATCCCTTAACAGACGATATCGTCGAGCAAACCTCCACAATCTCTGATGCTCATTATCTCGTCGGCATGCAGATTCGCGCCTTTTTTCACCTTGCCGACGTCGAGGAAGTCGATATAGCCCCGGAAATTACTAAGGACATCCTGGCTACAATCCCCGAGGACGTTATCAACGAATTCCTTCTGATCCAACAAGACGAGTCCACAAAATCGGGATTGGTCCCTCCCGACCTGTCTGTCTTGTTCGCGTCCTCCGATAATGGTGAGATATTCACCTTCGCCTTCTGCGTCTGTTCATCACGTCGCAGACGAAACTTGGACCAAGCAGGAGCGGAACAGTATGCTGCATCACCTGAAGGAGTATGGTGAGCTTTTTTGCAGGGCTTACTTTTCGGTTACTGAAACCCTTTAGGCATCTCCGCATTCATCCAGAAATACGTCGTAACGAGACAAATACCGATTCTCAAGCTTCTGAAAGCTTTTAGAATGAATCTAGTGAGTCGGTGTCATATGTTGGAATTCATCCTCTGAATCTACATACAGTGTCCGGAATTTCAAGCGAAACCTCAATTGATCCTACTCAGCTTCCTGAATGTCGCGATGTCGCGAGAGTGAGTCGCTCTTATTCACCAGTCCCATTGGCTTAACGCGTATAGACTTCGACGCCGGGAGAAATTACCACAGTTCAACACCATAAAGGATGCTGTAGATCTCATTCGTTCATCAAAGCGTATCCTCATTCTCACTGGCGCAGGAATCAGTAAATCGCAGTTCTTTTTGGTGGCATTGGGCTGATGAAGAGCAGGCGTTTCCTGTGGTATTCCCGACTTTCGCTCTCGCAATGGGGTTTATGCTTCTCTCAACCAATACGACTTGGATGATCCGCAACAAATGTTGGAATTCCGAGATCATGTATGGAGTTGATGCTGAGCTCTCACCAGGTTCGACATGGATTACTTCAAAGAAAACCCAGCTGGTGCGTCGTCTCTCCGATTCAGCCCTGTCGATGGTTCATTATTGTTCTTTAGTTTTCTAGTGAGTCGGATACAGCTTCTTGACGCGACCTCGTCGGTTTGACTTGGCATTTTACAGCTCTTTTGCTCAGTGAGTTGGATAGAAAGCTGGCCGAGTTGCGTCTAACCTGACCTTAGCAAGATATACCCGTCCAATTTCATACCCTCACCATGCCATCGGTTTGTCAAGCTTATAGAAGAGAAGGGCAAGGTATGGGTTTTTATAGTAATCAAGATCGTAAAGTCAAGGACTTTTTCAGCTACTGAGAGTGAGTTCTACCCCACGTCTCGCGTTAGGGGCTCATCACAAGCCTCAGAACTATACCCAAAACATTGATACACTGGAGACGCTCGTCGGGATTCAACGGGTCATTCAGTGCCATGGGTCATTCGCCACCGCGACTTGTTTGTTCTGTGAAACTCAAGTTCCAGGCAAAGCGATAGAGCGCGAAATATTCGAACGGAAAGTGGCGTTATGTAAAGTCTGCAATACCCGGCCAAAATCACCGCCCAAGACCCCGAAAAAGAAGTCCAAGAAGAAGGCTCAAGGTAAATGGGATTCTGAAGACGAAGATGAGAGCGACTATCCAGCATATCCTCCTGGTGTCATGAAGGTGCGAGTAAGCTTGGCGCTGGAGGGTTGTTCACTGAAGAGACCATGCAGCCGGATATCACATTCTTTGGAGAGAAGCTGTCCACTGAGTTCGACAGAGCTTTCGACCAGGATAAACCCGAAGTCGATCTGATTCTTGTCATCGGAACCTCTCTGCGTGTAGCGCCTGTCGGTAACATTGTTTGTACGTTTCCGCATTGTGATCTGGAATCGCGACTGAACATGTTTCACAGATCATTTTCGACACTCTATACCACAGGTATATCTCTTTCGTATCGCTTTCTTTCATCTTAAATATGGCCAGATCCTCATTAACAAAACACCTGTCCGACATATCAATCCAGATGTAAGCAAGTTTTAGTTCTTGTGTTTTGGGTCATGAACTGTTGCTCGTTACAGATCATCCTGCTTGGCAATGCCGACGATATAGTGCAGCATCTGTGTAACGAGCTGGAATGGGAGCTGCCTCCACCTATCCCACTTTTGGACGAACAAGGTGTCGAAACCGGAAACAGACCTTTGAAACGAGCTCTCTACGATATCCAAACGCCTAGTCGTGTCGGTGATAGGCAAGCTTCACAACTACAACATATATTTGCTGTGACTCATGAAATCTATCAGTCATGTTTGGCTCTTTGAAGGCGCAGACGGAGGAAAGTGGCTGTGTGACCTTATGGGTGAACATGAACCACCACAGAGCTTGACGGCTGAGACGGTGCCTCTGGTCGAATTGGTCGCACAAAGTTCAGACCAGGTCGATGAGATGAGAGCTAACAAAAGGCCACGAATGTAGATGACTTATAGACTTATTTAATTTGAAACATCGGACTTGTTCCTTAAACTTCTTTGTTTGTGCATGTGGACGTGATTTCCATTGTGATTTCGATTTTATGCCCTTTCATGCTCCAGCTGACCACAGCGACTCGAGCTGCATTATCGGCGAAGCGCTGCCTGGGACAAGTGCGCCTAGCGGCGAGGATTTTTCGGCCAGACCCCGATAGAGGCTTCCAGTTGAAACGTCAGTCGCTTCAGTTCGTTTGCTTTGCCTTCTTACTGAACCCCAGTTCAGGTAGCTGGCCTGTACGGTATCGTGAAAAACAGCGCTGGCTTGAATACCCACACACGGGTAACCAGCTCTGGTTTGAGACCACCGCACTGTGGTTGTTGAAATATGCTGCCAGGGAGCAGGGGCTGCCGATTCAGCCCACAGGCTTCGTGAATGTGGAAGACGTGGTACGTGGTTGGTTTGGATAACGGTCTGCAGCTTTGAGACCCTTCTTTCTCTAGCTGAAGCATCCGAAATTCAGAGGACTAGATGTCAAGACCTTCTATGCCATGGCCAATGCCGACATACGCGAACGCTTTGTATTCTCGGAAACTAGGGAGGGTCTTTTTGTGAGAGCAAAAGGCCAAACCATCCCGGTCTGCTGAATCTCACGGCAGTGTTTTCATCGGGCTAAGACAGTGCAGGGAATAAATACATCGACCGGCGTAGCCAAGCCCGAGCATTTTCCAGAGCTCGTTTTCTGTCAACCATTCACGGGATGGACTTACTATGGTGCGAAAACCTATAGCTCGGTTCTGAATCATACCAACCTTTTTACAGAAAAACTGGGGCTTCGAGCAGGTCCAGATGGCCTGATACATCTTCATCGGTTCATCCCTAGAGTTCCGATAGATTTTCAAAGTGCGTTGCATTCCTTCAGCGTTTTGACGGAAAGTTCAATGATCATAGAAAACGGGCGCATAGAGGATCAAAGCCATATCGCTATTGTCATAGACGTGCTGAAGGCCGCTTCTGCTGGAATCAAATTCTTCAAGGACGTTGACGCGCTCAAATTCATGGCCCAACCTGAAGATGGACAGATACCGCCGAGCCTTTTCAAGCGCGTTACACGGGTAGATTGGACGCTGGATGATATTACAAATACGCGAGTTCTCGACTGGTATGCGCTCAATTCTACTTTTTCAGGTCCATTACTGACGAATGGCAGAATACCACGGTTCGCTTGAAACATTGCTATCGAAGGCATAAGGCATGATGGTTAGAACGGCCTAAAACACCAAGGACCGTCCAGTATGGTTGCTCAAGGATTCCTTCAAGCCAATGGTCTGGAAAAACTCGCGTAGCATTCCTTATGTCTCTCGACAAGTTCTCTAGAGTCTGCTGTCCATGGTTCCGGACAAAATCTAATTTTTGTTTTGATACAAGTCAGACCTTTTAGGCGCGACTGCCATACACGTCTGCCGGTGTAACACCAGCCTGGCCCTTTCGAATATTGGCTTGAGCCCATCTGAAGAATCCCAGTAAGCATTGTAATTGTCGTCGAGATAGCTAGCGACCTACTTTTTGATGCGAATCGATTCAATCTGGATGAATCCAGTTGTGTCAGTTGGTTCGAAACCACCCATTTCATCCATGGATGATTGCTGTTCGTCGTAGAGACCCTAGGATAATGGTTAGCGACAAGCTACATAGAATAGGGAACAGCACCATACCTCGCTGCTCTCTCTGCCTTCGACGACCACGTTACCCTTGTAAAGCTTGAGCCTGACTATTCCGTTGACAGTCCTTTGACTGGCGGGAATGGCGCTGGTCACGAACTCTCTCTCTGGAGTGAAGAAATGGCCGTTGTAGAGAATTCTGCTGAACTCGATGGTGACGAACTGATCGCGCAGGGCTCGGACGTTTCTATCCAGGGTCAGGCCCTCCAAATCGACATGAGCAGCACGCAGGATGGTGGCTCCTGGTGATTCGTAGCATCCACGGGATTTGACACCGATAAACCGGTTCTCGACGATATCGATACGGCCAATTCCATGTTTCCGGCCTAGAGCATTGAGGGAATCGAAGATCTCAACGCCGTCGGTGTAAGATTTCTTGTCTGCTGGAACCTCAACTTTGACGGGAAGTCCGGCTTTGAATTCGATGGAGATGCGCTCTGGAGTTTGGGGAGCATCTTCGGGAGCTGTGGTCAACTTCCACATATCGGCAGGCGGGGTGGTGTTGGGGTCCTCGAGAATTCCAGCTTCGTAAGAGATGTGGAAGAGATTTTCGTCGGTGGACCATGGTTTAGCAGTGGTCTGAGTAACAGGGATAGATTGTTGTTCTGCGTAAGCTAGAAGGGCTTGACGGCCAGGGAAACGATTGTAGAAGGCTAGATTGAGGTTAACAAAGAAGACTGTTCACGAATGGGTACAGACGCACCTGGGATTCGCCATGGCGCGATGACTTTGATGTCTGGCTTGAGACCGTAGAAAGCCAGCTCGAACCGAACTTGATCATTGCCTTTTCCAGTGCATCCATGGGAGACGAAGCTTTCAAGGAGATTGAGAAGGGATCGAATAAACGCGTTGTAGAGTCACTCACTCGCATCCTTCGCGTTCAGCGACAGCAATCATACCACGAGCAATGACTGGCCGGGCGAGAGAAGTTCCCAAAAGGTAAACATTCTGGCAGCGAACCATTCATCGAAGCGAACAGAATCTGAAAGGTGCCACGTACCTCGTAGATGCAATTAGCTTGGACCGCAGGATATATGAGCTCTGTCACGAATTCCCTTTTCATGTTCTAGATAAAGGCGCCATAATCAGAGATGATCGACATGGATAGAGCAGAAGTTACCTCCAAAAAGAATTTTTTGGCTCCAACTTTGAGAGCTTTCTTTTCTGCTGCGACAAAGTCCTATAAAGAGGTTGGATCGATTTCGAGACGAACATGTAACGAACCTCTTCCTGGCCGACATCGGCCATGAACGCATAGACCTCATAGCCCTGTTCGATGAGCCAGGCAAGGATACAGGATGTATCTTTGAGATATCAAGCGTGTATTCGGTCAGAAGAAGAGGTAAAGCGCACCGAGGCCACCAGAGTACGCGAGCAGGACACGACCCGAGCTGGACGACATGATGATAAGAGTCAGAGAAAAATAATCGGCCGAAATTCCAAATCGGAAATGTAGAATCACGTGTCGCTAACCTGGTCCTCCATTGCCACTATGAGCAATTCAGGTCGAGCTCGAACCCGACCAGGTTTCAGTCAAAGAGATATTCCCCCATCCAGAGATTCCGACGAACCCACAGTTCGGCAGAAATCTCGCTCCCCTTCAAGAGGACAATCCGTGCCAAGAGCTGACCCTTTCGCTGTCGTAGCGAAAATCAGGACAAAGAGAGGTTCAGACGAGCTTGATCGCGGAGAAAGAGTCAAGCCTACAAGCTCTATGGTAACTTCCTCATCCAAAATGAGCATCACCACTTCAGCTTCTCGCCGTCCACCTTCTGCCGTCTCAATCCAACAAATGAAGCGACGAGAGAATTCTGCGCGCCCGTCCGAGGCTCCAGATACCATCAAGGGGCCAGATCTCAGGTCAATGTCTGCTCTTGAGGTGGAACTGCGCAAAGAGATAGAGGCCTTGAAGAAATCAGTGTCGGAGAGCAAGAAACTTGCGAGGAGACAAAACAAGGTATGATACCATGCGGCCACTTACTTCGTTTTTTCTGATCTCTTCCAGCAAATCGAAGAATTACGAGCTGAATTAAATGCCACACGGCTGGTATGGATACGATATCTTGCGGCTTATGCCATGCTAAAGCTTTTTCTCAGGGGAAGCAAGATAACGAAGCTCAACTTCAAAGTTTGCAAAGCAAGACCAAAGCCACTGATGAGGTAGCCACCTTGTTTCCTCTTGCATATCAGGATTAACCGCGTTACAGCTGCTTGCGACTATCGAATCACAGTGCCAGTGTCAGATATGTATGGAACTTCTGGTCAGACCTTATGCGTATGTTCCCTCATCAACAATTCTGATACGTCGAGCTGACCTGCATCCGAAAGACTTGCGCCTTGTGGTCACATTCTGTGCGTTTCGTGTCTACAGGAATGGTTTCGCAAAGCTCCTCCATCTGCCTCCGATGATGATATGGACATTGACCCCAACGACGATGCCGAATATTTGATGCATCGGCACAAGTCTTGTCCATGTTGTCGTGCAGTCATCCTCAGACGCCCTATCCCAGTCTTCACCGTAAAATCCATCTCATCGACACTGAGCAAGGCTAAAGCTTCCGCCTTGGATGGTCCGCGAGGCAGTCCTTTGATTCACCGAAGCGCTAGTCCACCTCTAGACGATGATCCATGGAAGGGCCTGTTTCCCGATTCAGGATCCGAACAAGACCAGGAAGAAGGGGAACAGTATTATGATATTTGGGAGGATGATGATGAAGGTCTCGACCAAGCTTACTCGGACGAAGAGATGTCTGACGAAGATGCTTTCGCTGCCACAGCGCAGCTCATGTTTTATGGGGACCCTGCAGATATCTATATCAGCAGCGGGGAAGAGGGAGAGCAATATGAAGAGTCTTCTGACGAGGAAGAAGCGCCAAGATACTGCCATCCTCAATGGGAACCTCCATCTTTCACTATCTCTGCTGGAGCCATGAACCGACTCCCTGCTGGACATGCCTCGATGGTTCGACGAGGATGCACCGAGGCTATGATCAATGCTTTCGGCATGAGATACAGTCACTCTCAAGGCCTTATCGCTCATGTTCCTTCCTTTGATTGGCGTCAAGATTGGGATGTGAGTAGCACAATGAGTCGGAATCGGCGGCGGAGATCCAACAGATTATTTTTGGGTTGGAATATCGAGAGACACCGCAGAGACGAGAATGGTGAGGAATTCATGAAATCTACTTTGGTGGATTTGGAGAACAACGATGAGCAGTGGGAGGTCACGGAGCGGGCTCCGGGGCTGTTCGACGCTGTCAAGCTCGTCAATGAGCTCGAGCTCGAACCATACGACACCACTGATTCGGAGGTATATGTATCATAATGAGGCGGACAAACGGACAACTGTAATTGTACTCAGAAAAAAATCGAGCAATAAACTGCATGTGACCGAGCATTTATGCTCAGAGCTTTCACCGCTCCTCTGTACCCTCGTATCAGGCATTGCGCTATGTCCGAAGCTTCTGCCAAGCGTATCTCGGAGTCCCAGGACCTTGAATCCGAATCCAAAAGAGCAAAAATCGACGATGGCTCGTCTTCCTCGAGACCTGTTCAAAAAACGAAAAAGAAAAAGGATGTGGTTTACAAACGCAGAGGTCGGAATGCAGAAGGAACACCTCCTCTAGACGATGGAAGTCCCAAGGAACCAAGGCTTCCCAAAAGACAATGTGCCCTGTTATTGGGGTTCTGCGGTTCTGCATATCGAGGAATGCAATAGTGAGCGCATTATCATCAGGCCTTGGTTTGGTTGCTCATGATATTCAGTCAAAAGCCGCCACCAGGACAGCCAGACTATCCCACCATCGAAGGAGAACTTTTCGAGGCTCTCATACGTGCTGGTGCCATCTCGAAAGACAATGCAAACGACCCCCTCAAAGTCAACCTCGCTCGAGCTGCGCGTACGGATGCTGGGGTTCATGCTGCTGGAAATATCGTCTCTCTGAAAATGATCACAGCAATTCCAGGACAACAAGAGACTATGCTGGAGAGGATCAACAGGGAGCTCCCGCAGGATATTCGCGTTTGGGATTTTGTAGGTATTTATCTCTCTGCATTCGCGCACCCAGTCTGCTTATTAACCGACCTAGATTCGCGTGCAAAATTCCTTCAGTGCCAGGACGTAGGTCAATTTGAATTCGTTTCGGAAGCCATGCTTATACTGAATGCAGGAGCTGCGATAGCCGGAAATACATCTATTTCTTCCCCTCGTATCTCTTGCTTCCTCCGAAACCAGGAAGCGGAATTCTTGCCAGCCTTCAGCGCGCCGGCAGATCCCTGCCATCGCTGCCTGGTTCCAGTTTTTGGGAAGGCCACGAGTCCGATACCCTCGAGCAAGACCTCGTCCGAAAACGTCTTTGGAGAGTCAGTGACGATTATCTGGAGCCGCTCAAGAATATCGCCCAAAAATTCGAGGGAACCCATAATTTCCATAATTTCACCATGAGTCGGGAACCAAAGGAGGTAAATGTTCTAAAACTATGGGATCTCAGGCTGACCTTTCGTGAGGCGACGAATTCTCGATTTCTCAAGTCGGTCGAGGTGAGTGATATGATATCCTTGCTCTCTTGTATCGTTTACAGGTTTTACCTAGATTGAACCACCAGCAATATATGGGGGAACAGAATGGTTAGCCGTTAAACTCCATGGGCAGAGCTTCATGATACACCAGATTGTGAGCGCATTCACTGTGTCTTCTCCGTCTAATAAGCTCGGCAGCGCAAGATGATGTTTGCTCTGATTATGAGCTGTCGGACGGGGACACCTGCGACACTCATCGAACAGGCAAGTCGGCGAAAGTATCAGTTTATTCTGGCTAATCCCTCCCGCAGCTTTATTCTCCACATTCGACAGTATTCATTCCCAAAATGCCCGCTTTGGGTCTTCTACTAGAGTATCCGCTCTTCGACGTGTACAACACCAGAGTACAGACGCTCAGCGACTTGGCTCCCTCACATCCAGATTACCGGCCAAAAATTGACTTTGGACTTCATGAAGCAACGATGAAAGAGTTCAAACAAAAATATATCTATGATAGGATGCGAGACGTCGAGGATAGGAAAGGACTGTAAGCTGGATTCTCGTTGTCTCGTGTCATTGTTAATCAAGGCTAGATTCGACGCTTGGATATGTTCAGTCGATTCGTATAGTGGCGACGAATTGCTCTATCTCAACACTGAAGGCCGACTGTTGCCCGAGGTGCTTATCAGGAAAGGAGAGGCCAGGACCATGCCATTCAGAGAAAACAGAACATTCGACCGAACTAGTTTCGCAATGGATGATACGACCAAAATCACTCTGGATTCAGAGGATATGAGTGACGATGCAGAAGTTGATGTTATTGAGGGACAGAAGGAGGCGATGGAAATGGCCTGAAAGCATTATATTGCAGAGCTATTGATACAGCCTTATGTTTGATATTTTCGTAATGTCTGGATTTCATCCAGCAAGGCCTGAAGCTGGTCGTCGTCGATCTTGACAAGGCTGGGGAAATTAGAAGGCCGGGCCTGAAAAACGGAGGAAGAAATTCACCTTGGTATGACGCTCTTCGCTTCTTCAGCATTTGCAGGACAGAGGTTGGCAATCTGAGCGGTCTCAAACTGGGTCAAGGCAGGCTCACGTCGCAATGTTCTGGGAAGATCAGAGGCTTGGTGGAGACGAGAAAGAAAGACCACTGACTCTCGAACTGCCCCGACCGAATCCGTCGTGTTAAACTGAGTGAAGGTCTTGACATATTCCAGGGTTTTATTGTACACTCTAGATTTCGATGAGCAAATGAATTGAGATGGACGACGGGGACCTGCATGGTATCAGGAGCATCCTTGTCCCTATTTTCCAGCAGATATTTCACCTCGGAGATGAGGAGACAACCAGCATTGTTGAACTCTGGAGGGGTATAAGAGAATTATTATTGAGAAAAGCCACCAGGTATACCGAGGCCGAGCTTCAAAGTCGAGGCGTCTTCTTCCTCTGCAGCTGGTCGATGGCGGCGGGACATGCGTGACCTGAGTCACATTTGTGACGACGTTCAAACTTTCTTTCTGACGCGTGAATCTGGCCGACTCACAATATGACGATAGCTTCCACAGTCTGGTGAGAAATCTCTCAGACTATCCAGCTTGTTAATCTATCAGATAGTCGACTCGGTTTTCCATCATCCTCGCCGATATGCACGTTTGCGATAGTCCCGTTTACAACGCAACATTTTGCGACGTAAATTATCTGGAATTCCCACCCAGACCTCTCCCCGGATCGTTGGCTATTGCGGCGGTATCATAGCCCGGAAAGCCAATGGCTAAAGACAGCTGTCGGAGTCTACGCTGACTCCATATCCCCACCCAGGATATCTAGCACCAAGCTCTTGCTACCCTACATGAACCAACAGAAATTCCATGACCCAGACTGGGCAGAAACAATCAACCAGGACTGGCAACTACCGGCTCACTGCAGCATGGACCAAAGCTCTGTTTCTATCGCGTTCCAACAAGTTCGGTGCCTTGGCTCATGGACGGACGGATGATCCTCGAAGTTTCTGTGGGATTCGAGTGGCCCTTTGCCAAGATTTCTTCTGTGACACCGACTTTCTACGTGCAGATGACGCAACAAGATTCTCTGTCAAGGAATCTGCAATCACGCGAGACAGCCTGGAGAAAGTGAATCTGGAAAGGTTTGGGGCGAAATGAAGAGCTCTGGCGGGTATGAATACAAACGGACAAGTTGGGGAGGTGATGTCTACGGGTCCAGACATCCAACCTCTACTAAATATATCAGTCCACATCTTCCATGCCAATCGAATCTCTCTTCCCGTCGATAAACAGCCTTCCTTTCGAAATCATCCTTCACATATTTCTCGACGTTATGGACAACGCCGCCGACAGTGTCGATTGTTACGACGTTTCTTCACTCGAAAATACCGCTCTCGATTGGGGCGACTTTCTACACATCTTTGCTCGAAACATGCCGGGACATTGGTTCACGCCGCTGCAGCAGATTGGACAGGGAGTGCAGAAGGCTCAAAGAGTTCGAGTAATGAAGCGGTCATCGCTGCCGTTGGACTTGAACTGGAGATCCTTTTCCATGATGCGCGGAATAGGCGACGAATAATAAGGACAGCAGTCTCACTCTTTGATCATGGACTAGGAAACTGGAATTCTTCCCGAAATAAACCTCCAGAATCCTTTTATGCGTTGTCAACTTTCAACTTTTTCATTCTCGGTTCGTGGTCCTGTAGTGTTTGTAGGTATGAAAATGAGAACAGCTGCACAGAGCTACCATACGTACAACTGCATCTTGGTGATTAACGTTGAGATAACCGTACATAGCAAGGAGCTATATGATCAGAACCTGACGTCGAATTTGCGTCGAATGGCTTAAAGCCCAGGAACATTCGACTCAACATTAATGCTCACGGTGTGAGACGGTGTGACCGCGTTGGAGGCTTGGACTGACATGCTGCTTGTTGACGAAAACCACTTGAAGAAAATTTCCTTCCGGACCATTTGAAGCGCCTTTCCCCGCTGAAGAAGCAGCTAGGACATTTTGGATGCAATGAACACGAATGACCAAGATCTCGAAGCGTCTGACCTTTACTTGCAAAAGCACGAGAAATCGCTCAAGCCAGAGCAGCGACGCACCAGGAAAAAACAAACATGTAGGTTTCGCCGTTATTAACCTGTAATGCTCTGACAGGCCAGCACAGCAACGAAGCCTACAGTCTCTGAGCCAGCTGTTCGCCTTGGCCGCTTTAGCCTAGAGCCGTATATCGAGAATCAGCTCCCATCGGGCCGATCCCATCCTCTCTGTTGAGACTGTCTGTCCGAGTCAGACGCCCGCCAGTCTGTCTCCAATTTCGACCATTCGAAGAAAATGCCATGGCAGAGTCAACGGGGACCAACCACTGCCACTGCCAGATCGACACTCCTGATAAATCATAATAGATTCCGCCGAGCGCTGGTGGAGATGGAGCTTTCGTTGGCCAAGCTGGCAACCTCGAATGTCTGGTCTGGTTATTCGAAATGGTCACTGGTATGTTGTTAATCAGGATGCAATGCGGATCTAATTTTTTCGAACCTTTGTACCGATGACATGGAGAACAAACTGCCAATCGGTTTCACCAGAGCCTCGTTGGTCTCTGTCTGTGTAGTTTATGGCATTTGCAGGCCGGGGTTCTTGCCACTACCTCTCTGGTCTTCCCACGTCTGGAGCTCATTAATGCATTATCGAAAGATTGGACAAGCAAGAATATGCCCATTGTCCCATTGATCTTCTTGTTCTTATTCAAGCATTTGCTGCCAGCTGTTTGCACCGTCATTGAATTCTCCGAGCCCAACCCTGTCTTACCCTGAACGGTGCAAAATGCCGGCTCAGCGCCTCAAATCCATCTGCCAAAAAAAAAATAGACGCACCCCTGGCGCTTCACGCGCCCAGGCGTGTAATTCATTATCTTCGTGAGTTTTTACCCACATTCGTTTGTGACTCGGTGGATCGCGTCTCAATTAGGCAACGTGACTCCAATATTGCACGACGCGTGTAACAGCGCGTTTGAGATTCTAGGTGGCGCGACGTTCTCGGGGTTTTGCTTTTAATCTCTTCCAATTCGAATTCTTTTCCAGATGAAAACTGCCGTTGCCGTGTTTGATTGCATCCTTGCATCTTACTGTTCGTCCATTGTGCCCTCTTCTGGCTAAAGTCGAAATCGGTATCGCTAAGCTTTTCTCCGCTTGAATACCAACTCAGCATTGTCAGGTTCACATCCCGCCCATTGTCCCTCAATAATAGTAACCGGACATCGCGCACACGAGATTTTGATGTGGGATATCAAAGCAGATCAGTCTGTCCATGCCGCCCATATGAACTAACATGAGGCTGACTTGAAGCCTGGATAGGCCTGGATATAGACTTTGTCGGTGATCGCTTGGGGAAATCGAAAAAACGTGTTCGCGAAGACGCGTTAGCCGATCAAAGTCCAAGACGTCCGAGAGTGACTCCACCTCGATACACGCTAATTAGTGAAAATGGCAGAGATTCAAAGTGGGTGACGCGTCCTTTTACTTTTTCTATGCTAATGGCGCGCTTTTGAACAGGTCTCGGGTCCTGGATATGATTCTGCGAGATTCTGCGCTTCTATCTTTCTTGTTCCATTGTGGAAATATCGCCGCGGCGGAATCTAACTCCGGACTTGTCGATCGGCCCTTGCAAAAATGCAAATATGATGTTACCCAGAATCAAACGCCGTGTGTATAAAAGCCCACTGCATTGTTCTTGCCGGTCAATTGTTCTCCCCAAACCGTCAATTCCGGACTGCTTTGTCCCTCTCTTCCACTCATGCCTGCTCAACGCAAACACAACACGAGATCCAAAAGTCGGTATTCCTTTGTTTTATTGTTGTTCTGTTTTCTCATTCTAGCTGCAGAATTGAGCGTCGCTGCTGATGCGACTACTCCACCGACTCTGGCCGTCATAGCGCCAACACCTCGCGCTTTCACCTTCCCCCCAAACCAAAATCTCTCAGAATCGCCTTCTTCGACGACTTTTGACGGTGATCTGCGGGATTCGCTGTCTCCAGTCTCGTCCTATTCTCCTTCACCCTTCTCCAGATCGGGAAAATGGTCGCCGTCTCTTGACGGTGAGCGTCGACCGCAAAAAGGCGACAAAGACTATATCAAGCGACCTCCCAACGCCTTCTTTCTGTTTCGCAGACAGTGCTGTGAGGATCGTCAGTCAGTTGACACCAAAAAAGCTCGTCAAGCTGAGCTCTCAAAAACAATCAGTCAGAGGTGGAAGTCGCTTCCTGCTGCCGAACGAAAGCACTGGGAGGATTTAGCCCTCCAGAAAAAGCGTGAACATGAAAGGATGTACCCCGACTATGTCTATCGACCTCAGCGGCTCCGAGACGACAATGGAAAGCTCATCAGACGGACCAAGGATGATTCCTGTGGAGACGTCTCGACTGCAAAAACCCTCAGCGTCGCAATTCCGAAGCGAAAGGCAACTTTTGCTCCGGGTCCTCCATTACCTTACCATACGATTCAAGTCCCCAACGTTTATGTCGCTGAGATACCCACGGATTCCTCTTCCGCAAACAACGTCCCCGCGTCTCCTTCATCGCTATCGATGCTTCGAAGATCTTCTCATCCAGGCCACACTAGCAATGTGAATTATGGTTCGGACGACATTGCTTCCATGTCATTTGCCTTTGGTGCTCAGGTACGTTTAGACCGCTTGACCGGCTAATAAGTTTCTGACGCTAGTTTTAGCCATCCGAATTCTTGACTGGTCTTCTCGAAAGGCCCTCGAATGAAGTAGATGTCCAATTCTGGTCAGCGGGATCTCCAAGCATGCTGCTTCCGGGACTCGAGCTCGACTCGTCCGTGGGCTCTTGCTCGCCAGGTCCATTCTCACCAGCTTTCGATCCTCCAACACCCATCTCGGATTCTTTCTTCAGTACTCCGACGTCATCAGTTTTCGCCGACTCATTCTCCCAATTTTGGGGTGCCTCGTCAGGATATGATGGTCAGGTTCACGCTGAGGACATGTTCGGGCAAGGTTTCATCAAGTTTGAAGAGTTTTCGCCGTATACTTGGAGTGGCGGCTACGTCGAGGAGAGCGTCTCTCCGACATCTTGGCCCAGTAATAGCCAGTTGACTTTCAACTCGGATGATTTCGACATAGAGTCCATCCCACCCCTCGAGCTAGGCGGCCAGAATAACATGGACCACAATGATTGATTCGATACCATTCTTCATTTGGAACCATTTTCGCATTCGTTTCTTGTCGCATATTTTGGTGTATCTCTATCATGTTCAGTTAACCTATCCCTTCGCTTTCATCTTTCCAAGCGGTATTATTGTATTGTTATCTACTCAGCTTATTGCTATTATGAAGTCTATATTGTCAGGAAACTTGCTGTCGCTACACTATAGTCCACAATTTCCTATAGTCCATGATCAAAGGGCAAGGTACAATGACATACATACAAGCGGTTATGACCTATTCAAACTGGGATGCGGAATATCGAGGTAGGAAGGCGGAAATTCGTCCGTAAGTCCGAGAGCCCAGTCTGATTCCTGGTGATCTCGCAGCCACTGCACCTCAGCTCTTAACCTGGCATTCTCGGCAGCACTCGTCGTCGCTTGGAGTTGCATGGCCTGCTCTAATTGCGCCACTCGTTCACTCAATTCGTTCCTTATCTGTACTTGTCTTTCTGTTGGCTGTAGCTGTCTCTCCTGAACTTGGATATCCTTCGTTTGGATTTGACTCTCCTTCGCCTGAACAATAGTCGAGCTTCGCGACTTCTCGGTGCTCGAACTAGCGACGCTCAACGGGACCTGCAAATTGAATGGTTCTATCGGGAGTCGTTTTGCGTCTGACGAATTGTCAACAGGATATCGAAGAAGAGCGCATGGAACTAACCTTCAAGCTCTTGACTGACGACCATGTTGTCTGAGTGAAACTGGGACTGATTCTGCCGGCTTCGATTCCGTCTCACGACAAGAACAAGGCCACCGATGAGGAGAAGCAGGAAAACAAGGCTTCCACAGACACTCCCAGCTATGATTGCTGTTCGCGAAACGCTGATCAAGAGTCAGCCAAAGTCGTCGTGATAAAAAAGATTGAAAGACCTTTTGTGACTGCTCGTATCTTCAATGGTGCTACAGAAGTCTGAATGACGACGAAAACACAAGGGTTTAGACGAACACACTTTGGTTGAAAGATTTGGAAAGTATTGCTGGTCGCCAGTCTCGTCAACGGGGTCCTTGAAGACAGTCAGCTCATATGGACTTGATGGGCGACGATACACCTACGTGGTACCCCCAATAATGGCATCCAGCACGTATAATCTGCCCACTGCATCAGAATCAGACACTGTACAATGACGAAAAACTCACCCATCTGCGAGCGGGCTCGAACGAAAAAGCATGCTGCCCGCTATGACTTGTATCCTGAGGCTTTGGAATGTAAATGGTTTGGGACACGCCGATATGTGAACCGCTGGAGTTCAAACGGAGTCTGACATTAAAAAAAGTCAGCGACGAGTCGGTGTCGCCGTCTGTTTTCCAGGCGTAGTTGACCGATACCCCGACTGCGACGCTGGGCTCTGGGAATGATATCGAGATAGCACAGACATGTGCGATGAAGACCAGGAGGGAAAAACTGTCAGAAATCAGATCAGGGGCAGCAAGAAGAGAGTTTGGACGGACTATGACACGGGAAATCGAGAGCCCGGCATTGGGCAGCCTGAGCAGAGACGCTTCGAATTATTTGGAAGGCGGGTCGAGCTGGTCGTGACTCATGCCAAATGATCCTGTCATCCAACAATGTTGGATGACATACTGCAAGCGCCGAGACAAACAGATGGTTGAGCGCATGCGGCCGGCATCAGCAAGGAAGGAAGGAAGCCGATGATGGGGTAGCTGTCGCGACGGGTGCAGAGCTGATCGCAGTGAGCTGCGGACTCTGATGATGAATCCGATCAGCTCAGACCTTCTTTTTCCAAGTACTTCATTCCAATCACACCTTCGTGTTCGGCAGATTCCTGTTGCTCTTCCTGGATCCATTCTTCGACATCTCTTCGCAACACCCTCCTTCGTTGGCCTCGAGTTTGACGGCAACGAACTTTGAATTATCCAGTTCTGTCATCTCCCTCAAATTCTCCAATTCTGCTGATGGAAGCTGTGCTCGGGATTGCAGTGGGTGCAGATGTCGTTGTCGAAAGCCTCGGGTACAATTGAAGAGTTGGGCCCAGTCAAAGTCGGAGATTGTTGAATCTCTGGGTGAACGAAAAAGAAATCAAACGCTCCGTGGCTGTGGCTGGAAACGCGTTGGGTCACAATCAGTCACATTCGAAGCCACTTAGCTGACCAATGAGATCTGTTTTCTGTATTCTGTACATCGTCCAAGTTATGAATGTGGCAATCCAGACTGAGCATCAAGATAAGAAGGCGGGATTTCGTCCGTAAGTCCTCGAGCCCAGTCCGATTCTTGATGGTCTCGCAGCCACTGCACTTCAGCCCTCAACCTAGAATTCTCGACCTCTAATTGCGCGACTCGTTCTGTCAACTCATTATTCCTCAACTGCATTTGTCTCTTCGTCTTCGGAGTCATGAACATCACAGGTGACCCAGCCTTCTCTTGCTCCATCGTCATCTTCATCGAGAGATCATATGGCCCGGTTGTGAGCTCGCTACGATCTAGAGAAGAGTCCATATAAGATATCTAGACAATGTGGTTCAATCGTATCACTGGCCTGCTTTGACCTTGTCTGATTTGGGATCATTGACCATGATCATGTTGTCTGGGTTCCACTTGAAACTACGGTTCCATGGATAAGCAAGGCGAGAGTTGGAAGAAAAGGATCTACGATGTCTTCGAAGTCCCAGGAGAACAAGGACCCCAATCAATAAAAGCAGGAAAATGACGCCTCCGCAAACACTCCCAGCGATAATTGCTAGGAGTGAATGTCCGCAGAGTAAAGCCGTGATGGTAGTGGAAGGAGACTGATTCGTGATGGTAGCGGACGGAGACTGACTCGAGCTGCGAAATAATGAATGATTTGTCATTAAGCCTAGTCAAGTGAGTATACCTGTCAGTGATAATTGCTGCTTGAGATAGTCGGAGGGGTAAAGCCGTGATGGTACTGGAAGGAGACTGATTCGTGATGGTACTGGACGGAGACTGATTCGAACTGCAAGATAATGAATGATTTGTCATTAACCCAAGTCGAGTATACCTGTTAGTGATAATTGCTGCTCCAACGGGTAAAGCCGTGATGATAGTGGAAGGCTGGTGATTCGAGCTGCAAAATAATGAATGATTTGTCATTAACCCTAGTCGAGTGAGTATACCTGCCAGTGGTAATTGCTGGTTGAGATAGTCCGAGAGGTAAAGCCGTGATGGTCGTGGACGGAGACTGACTCGAGCTGCAAAATAATAAATGATTTGTCATTAACCCTAGTCGAGTGAGTATACCTGTCAATCGTAATTGCTGCTTGAGATAGTCCGAGGGGTAAAGCCGTGATGGTAGTGGAAGGAGACTGATTCGTGATAGTACTGGACGGAGACTGACTCGAGCTGCAAAATAATGAGTTATTTGTCACCAACCTCAGTCGAGTGAGTATACCTGTCAGTGCTAATTGCTGCTTGAGACAGTCCGAGGGGTAAAGCCGTGATGGCAGTGGAAGAAGACTGATTCGTGATAGTACGGGACGGAGACTGACTCGAGCTGCAAAATGATGAGTGATTTGTCACCAACCCTAGTCGAGTGAGTATACCTGTCAATGGTAATTGCTGCTTGAGATAGTCCAAGGGATAAAGCCGTGACCGTAGTGGAAGGAGACTGATTCGTGATGGTACTGGATGGAGACCGGTTTGAGCTGCAAAATAATGAATGATTTGTCATTAACCCAGTGGAGCGAGTATACCTGTCAGTGGGAGATATTCCGCAGAGTGAAGCCGTGACGGTAGTGGAAGAAGACTGATTCGAGCTGCAAAATGATGGTTGATTGACATTGCCATTAAACCTAGTCGAGTGGCATACCTGTTAGTATTGATGATTCTGAACGTGTTGGTGCTCGCCAGTATCAATAAACCAGTCCTTTCGGCGCAATCAGTTAATGGCACTCGAGCTGAGATAGACAAAACCTGCTTCGAATTGGTGGGGTCAGGAACAATCGCATCCAGGACGTAGATTCTAGTAGATCCCAGTCAGCCTCGATGTCCCTCGTGACCTTGACTTACCCGTCTTGCAAAGGAGGCGGAAATGGCATGGTCATCTCCCCGGTGTGATCAGAATCATGCGGATCCGGGATTAGTATGAGTTCGTATGTCCCAGAGTGTGCAACAGCGCTGTTGAGTCGGGCCTTGACAGCGAAAAAGGTCAATGCTGCATCCGTTTTGTTTCGACCGGAAATGGCCCAGGTGTAATTTACGGACGCGCCAACGGAGACGCTGGTTTCGGGGAACGATATAGAGAGAGCAAGAGCATGGGTGATCCAGAGGTGCAACAAAAGCCTATAAAATGGAGTTGGACATGTCTGGAAGAAGAGGAAACAAACTGACAGTAGCCCAGTGAAAGGAGCGAAAGCAGGGGTTCGCATTGGAGAGAGAGTAAAGGATACTAGGAGTGGGAGCTAGGCTCTCAGGTGGAACTGGACCCGTGAACCAGATATGACTGCCTCGGTGATTCGTGAACAAGATATGATGTCGAGTCCATGAACAGACACGATGGAAGCGCAAATCTGATGGCCGTCCGACTGCTTGTTTAAAACAAACAGCCTGGACGAATTCGGGACATACATCATGGACTGGGACGAATTCGACGGCTCTTGTTCCACGGTGGTATAGATTTCCCAGCCGGCTTCAACGAATGAGTGATCGTCTCAAAGAGCGAATGATATCGATCCGGGGGCAGTAAGTGGTTCCTGGCCCAGTTGGATGGTCGATTACGATGAAGAATCCGAGGCTTTGTTAGCAAGAAGATGTAAATAGTCATCGAACACGGACCATTCTCAAGAATGTGCTCTTTCAGTGATCCCTAGCGTCCAAACCTCGGCAAAAACAGTCAAGAAGTGGACCAATTCTCCGCTTCGTTGCCAGGAAGGGTTTACTTATTTTGGTCGAGCTCTGGTCTGAGACGAGCTGCCAAGGAAGATAGCGAACTGTTAAGGACGATCAGAAGATGTACGGCTGTGCCCAGTGTTCCACGATCCGCTGGCTGCCGGTGTCGAACGGAAATAAGCCTCTACAAAGGGAGCAGAAGCAGCGGTTGACATGTTTGTTCGTTCCAGCAGTGGTTTTGGCGGCGAGTACATATTGAACATGATGCATGATGCATGATGGTAAGAGCGACAAAATTAAGGACGAATTCGGCCCGTCAACCGAATTTTCCTCTTACCGGTCGATGTGGTCTCCGTCTTGGGAAGAACACGAGCGAGCGTTGTCTTGTGAGGTTTGGAGGCTTGAGAAGTCGGGAGTCGGGACGTGCCGAGCACGTGATGCCCGCTACCTAACTTGTTAGGTACGGGTCTTATACCGCCCTCCTCATAATCGATCGTGGGTGTCAAAACGTGATCACAGTGGCTGTGGGATCGGGCGTGCCATATTTGCGCAGTCACATGCGCCCCTAAAAAAATTAGCCGCTCCGTCCACAGCTCCGACGCCGTCAATCTCTAAATCCCCTTCGTACAGCTCGGTTCACCTGGATGGTCTTCCCGTCGTCGCCGAAAACATCAACCTTTGCCCACGCTCTTACCACTGCCAAAACTGGTCCTGCTTTGTTCACTTGCTATGCTGTTCACCTGTGTCGCTCTGATATCTGTTTTGCGCGAAGTTCTGAATTTATTTGAATTTACATTGGGGATTCTCGAGTGTCAGTTTATATGAGCTTTTGTGATTACGGTCTAAAGAATGGATGAGTCAAGGATCGGCGCTCGGGATCGGTAGCGGGCCCTGCCGCTCGACGGCCTTACAGCTTATTGTTTTCCCTCAGGTCGGGTGTCGCAGTTCGTTCATTCCGCTCCTTGACTGTGTCGGCGAGATTTGAACGCTAGAGATCACCGAGAGAATACATCTTGAGAAATGGTGTGTGTTCAATGACCCTTGCTAGCAAAGTCTCAGATTCTTCTTCGTCATCGACCATCCAGGACCCGGGAAGCTCCTATAGCCGTCCGGCGGCCAAATCCCCCTCAAATCCCCAATGATTGTTGTCAAATCCCCAAAAAGTCGCCGACGGTCGTCACAAAATGTCACAGAATGTCACGCCTTTTGGTCCTTTTTCAGAAAAAAATTCTTGGCTTCGGTCCGCTGGCGTAGGGTACCGCCAAAAATTTCCCAAATTGGTCTGAAATCCCCAAAATTCCGCCGGAGAAATGTTCTTCTGGCCGTCAAATCCCCAATAAAAACGCCGGGAAAATGGCACTTTTGGAGGCCTCAAATCCCCAAAAACCGCCGAGCTCCTATAGGAGCTTCCCGGGTCCTGACCATCCAGCTGGGCCAGGAACCACCTTACTGCCCCGGTCAGGTCGACATCATTCGCTCTTTGAAGATGATCACTCATTCTTTGAAGCTGGCTGGGAAATCTATACCACCGTGGGACAAGAGCCGTCGAATTCGCCACAATCCATGATATATGTCTGAATTCGTCCAGGCTATGTGTTTTCAACATGTCGTCTGACGCCCGTCAGATTTTCGCTTCCATCATGTCTGTTCACGGACTCGACACCATGTCTTGCTCAGGAATCACTGAGGCAGCATCATATCTGGTTCACGGGTCCAGCTTCGCCTGAGAGCCTAGTAGCTCCCACTCCCAGTATCCTTTACTCTCTCTCCAATGCGAACCCCTGCTTTCGCTCCTTTCACCGGGCTACTGTCAGTTTGTTTCCTCTTCTTCCAGACATGTCCAACTCCATTTTATAGGCTTCTATTGCACCTCTGGATCACCCATGCTTTTGCCCTCACGATATCATTTCCCCAGGCCAGTGTCTCCGTCGGCGCATCCGTAAACTATACCTGGGCTACTTCTGGCCAAAACAAAACGGATGCAGCATTGTCCTTTTTCGCTGTCAAGGCCCGACTCAACGGCACTATTGCACACTCTGGGACATATGAACTCGTACAAATCCCGGATCCGCATGATTCTGATCACACCGGGGAGGTGACCATGCCATTCCCGCCTCCTTTGCAAGACGGGTAAGTCAAGGCTCCACGAGGGACATCGAGGCTGACTGGGATCTACTAGGCTCTACGTCCTGGATGCGATTATTGCTGACCCCACCAATGCGAAGTAAGTATTGTCTATCACAGCTCAAGTGCCATTCACTGATGGCGCCAAAGGACTGGGTTATTGATACTGGCGAGCACTAACACGTTCAGAATCGTCAACACTGACAGGTATGCTCGACTTGGGTTAGTGACAGCGACAATCATTCATCATTTTGCAGCTCGAATCAGTCTCCGTCCAGTACTATCACGAATCAGTCCGCTTCCAATACCATCATGACTTTACCCCGCGGACATTCTCGAACAGCAATTATTGCTGGGAGTGTTTGCGGAGGCGTCGTATTGCTGCTTTTGTTGATTGGGGGCCTTGTTGTCCTGGCACGTCGAAGACGACGTAGATCCACTTCCATCTCTCGCGATTTTTTCTTTCGAGAAAAGGCCGGCTTTTAGTACTCTGATTTACGAAAACGTATTCCCAATCAATTCAAACATATCTGTAAGTTATCTGTTTAGGGATTCCAAAGTTGTCTGTTCTGTTGCACCGGCTCTCCTGCATCAAAACTAATCATCCGTCATTTCTGTACTCGCGTCAAAACCACTTGCTTAACTCCATTTCGATACTGTGTCGTTTCACGGTAGAAGCCCATTTCTGCTTTGACTGGATGTTCATGTCACTTCTCTCGATGGCTCCTTGACCTTCCCCCGATGGCTCTTTGACCTTCGAATCTGTTGGGGCAGATTGATAGTGGTGTGGCTTAAAACTGCTGCATTCTTGTGGAGATGTTTGGTTTTCTGCCCGAAGCAGATCACTTGCAGATCACATCCAACAAGGGTGAAAACCTAGGGGAAAACAAGGGCGGAACCTGGGAAAAACTCCGTATTCAATCGGGTTTTGTCTATGGTGGTAGTATAGCAGTGGTACCATATTTCCGTCCTGCAAACCCCGCATAGCTTCCGACCGTATTTGTGACGCAGAATCGTCCGACAGTCTGTGGCGCAAAAACATTGATTGTTGGGAGTCGGAAAAATGTCAAGTGAAATTTGGTGCTTCCGAGAATTGTATATCCCGGGTCTTTCACAACTGTGTATCCTAGGTCTCTCATTATCTGGCCATAATTCAATGGCACTATTTCTGCCAACACTTTAACCGTCAACGCGTCGACTCCATTAGTGATATATAAGCCGGATTTTGCTTGTCTGATCATAAATCCGTCGACATTTCAGGCAGGAGTCTCATTGGGGAGATACAGTATGTGGCGTGAAACCAAGGATCGAGATTTTCCTTTTGTCAAGGAACAAGAGGTTCCTGTTGACAGGACCAAGACTTTCTTGGACCGAGATAGAACAGTTCATAGCAGGGCTCAAACGTTGACTTGATAGTGCTGCTGAGACTTGAATACTTATTCAAGAACATATCCAAATTCAATTATAAGCATCCAAATTCAATTACAAGTACATCCAGAATTTGGTACTTACTGCTTGGTATAAGGAAGAGGGCCTCTTGTGAAACTGATGACCGAAAGGAGGCGGGCCCAACAAGAAGATTCCAATTCACAGAAGGAATATCTATCAAAGTCAGAGGAAGTCAGAGTCAAATCAAACCTTTGATTCAAACTCGAAATGCTCACCCGGTTTCGACGCGATCTCGTTCCAACGCTGAAAATCAAAACGACAAGAAGGACATGAAAGTAAAAAAGACGAGAAGTACATGAAAGTTCGATTTACTTAAAACTCACCCTGACCCCCTGGCTCCAAACCTAGTTCTTCCTAGCGCCACAGATTATACGAGATGCATTGGCAGAACCGATTACGAGGATTCACCAACATAACTGATTCGAGGGACACAGAATCCGAGGTTAGCATGACCATCGCTTTCACAGAACTAGAAAGAAAAACTAATGCGAGAAAGTGACGTCAATAATGACCCAACGCGTTGGGTCACAATCAGTCACACTCGAGCGTGAAAATTGAAATAATTCCACCACAATATCACATCCATCGTACTTGAAGTTATTCTGTTACTATAGTATATCCATCATATTCTGTACATCGTTCAAGTTGATTCCGTATATCGTTCAAGTTGATTCCGTACATCGTTCAAGCGATTCTTGGATGCACATGGTCCAAGTTAGTTACGCGGCAATCTGAACTGGGCATCGAGATAAGAAGGCGGGATTTCGTCCGTGAGTCCTCGAGCCCAGTCCGATTCTTGATGGTCTCGCAGCCACTGCACTTCAGCCCTCAACCTAGAATTCTCGACCGCACTCGTCGTCGCCTGCACTTGCATCGCCTGCTCTAATTGCGTCACTCGTTCCGCCAGTTCATTCCTCAACTGCATTTGTCTTTGTGTCGGAGGAGTTGTGAACGTCACAGTCGGAGGAGTCGGCGTCATAGGCGACCCGGCCTCAGGCTTCTCTTGTTCCATCGTCATCTTCATTGGCAGATCATATGGCTCAATTGTGAGCTCGCTGCGACGATCTAAAGTCCGAAAAGTCCATATAAGATATCCCAATCGAATCATGTTACTGACCTGCTTTGCCCTTGTCGGGTTTGGCATCATTGTTCAGGACCATGTTGTCTGGGTTCCATTTGGAGCTGCGGTGCCATCGAGAAGCAGGACGAGAGCGAGCGTTGGAAGAAGTGGATCTACGTCGTCTTCGACGTGCCAGGACAACAAGGCCCCCAATCAACAAAAGCAGCAATACGACGCCTCCGCAAACACTCCCAGCAATAATTGCTGTTCGAGAATGTCCGCGGGGTAAAGTCGTGATGGTATTGGAAGGGGACTGATTCGTGATAGTACTGGACGGAGACTGATTCGAGCTGCAAAATGATGAATGATTGACATTCCATTAAACCTAGTCGAGCATACCTGTCAGTGTTGAAGATTCTGAACGTGTTAGTGCTCGCCAGTATCAATAACCCAGTCCTTTGGCGCAATCAGTCAATGGCACTCGAGCTGAGATAGACAATACCTACTTCGCATTGGTGGGGTCAGCAATAATCGCATCCAGGACGTAGAGTCTAGTAGATCCCAGTCAGCCTCGATGTCTCTCGTGGACCTTGACATACCCGTCTTGCAAAGGAGGCGGAAAAGGCATATTCACTTCCCCAGTATGATCAGAATCATGCGGATCCGGGATTTGTACGAGTTCGTATGTCCCAGAGTGTGCAAAAGTGCCGTTGAGTCGGGCCTTGACAGCGAAAAAGGACAATGCTGCATCCGTTTTGTTTTGACCTGAAGTGGACCAGGTGTAGTTTACAGACGTGCCGACGGAGACACTGGCCTGGGGAAATGATATCGAGAGAGCAAAAGTATGGGTGATCCAGAGGAGTAACAAAGGCCTACGAAAGGGAGTCAGACATGATCTGGGGGAAGGGGGAACAAACTGACAGTAGCCCAGGGAAAGAAGTGAACGCAGGACTTCGCATTGGAGAGAGAGAGAGAGCAAAGGATACTGGGAGTGGGAGCTAGGCTCTCAGGCGAAGCTGGACCCGTGAACCAGATATGATGCAGAGTCGGTGAACAGACATGATGGAAGCGCAAATCTGACGGGCATCAGACGACTTGTTGAAAACACACAGCCTGTACGAATTCAGGACATACATCATGGATTGGAACGAATTCGACGCTTTTTGTTCCACGCCAGGCTTCTTGAACGAAATGGGTGATCATCTCCAACGAACGAATGATGTCGACCAAGACAGCGAGCCTGGGGCAGTACAGTGGTTCCTGGACCAGCTGGTTACCCCAAGATGGTCGATGACGATGAAGAAGCTGATGTTTTGTGAGCAAGAAGATGGCAATGGTCATCGAACACGCACCATTTCTTAAGAATGTGCTCTGTCCGTGATCCCTAGCGTCCACATCTCGCTGAAAACAGTCAAAGAGCCGACCAATTTGTCTCAGTTTCTTCCTTCCTTCGCATCGGTGCCAGGAAGAATTTATTTGGTCGAGCTGCCAAAGCGAAGATGTAGCGACGTCCAGAAGATATCGTACGGCTGTGTCCGTTGTTCCACAATCCGCTGACTGCCGGTGTCGAGCAGAAAGAAGCCTCCAAGCAGAGGCAAGCAGAGGCTCTTTGCCGCGGTGGATTGGTGCTAGTCATGGCGAGTTCACCTGGTGGACGGATCCGGCCCGTTGGCGGCCGAATTTTCCTCCGAGTCCTACGGTCGATGTGTGGTCGTCGGTCGATGATGTCTCCGTTTTTCTCTTTCACCCACGGTAACCAGGGTGAAAATGATTTCTCATTCAATTGCGCGACTGCGAAAATATCTCCTTGCCGCAGGCACAATAAATGGACGACGTACATTTTGGCAAAAAGCGCAGGCTTCCAGGCGCTTGCGATAATTGCAGGCAACGAAAAGGTGAGCACTTCCATTGTTATTGCTCAACTAGGTCCTCAACCCACCAGTCCGATGCGATAGTGCATTGATGCCAGGGTACATTTTCATTCGTCTCGCAAGCCAGATTCAACTTGACCTTGGTCCTAGGTCTGTCTGTTCTCCGTGCTTGGTGGGCGACATTAAATGCACTCACTTGATGAGCAAGGTACGCTTCAGAATTCCCATGTACATCGCGACGCCGCTGATCTCTCCCAGAATTCAGGGTAAATTAGGTTTATTAAACTGTCGATTCTTATCTCGAAGCTCAACAATCACAGAGATTCCGGGAGTCCTCAAGTGGCTGAATACGATTCTGATGTGAGCTTCCGCAGTTTTCAGTGAGAATCTTGCCTCCAATGGAGATGTTCTAGCCCGAACCTTCTTTGCCGATTTTCCGCAAATACAGAGAAGCACGAATCATTGTCTCGTCTCTTCTTTCCCCGACCGACCAATACAAAACCGTCGCCAAGGACTATGCCACCCTCAGAAGCCACAGCGTCGAGCTGGCGCGCTACATCGCTGCATTGGAGAAACAACTGATATTCCTGACGCCTGACTCGAATTCCTCATGTCCTTCTTCCGATACTCAGGCCACCCATAGCCAGAAACCAGTGCAACCCGAGGAAGCGGCGGTGGTGGATCTTTTGCAAAGCTTGTCGTTGGAACAAGAGCGACCGCGATTCTATGGCCGTTCGAGCAATTTGGCGCTGGTTCAAGCCGTGATTGAGGCGCGAAATGATCTGGGGGACGGAGATTTGACTTTTGCGCCTCGAAGGATGGAATACTGGAAAGCCCATCCGGTAAGTTTCTCCCGTTGCAGCTGCTTGCTTACTGACATACCCAAGTGGGAAGTCACCTCGGAGACGCAGCATCCACCGCTCATATTCCCTGACCTCGATCTTCTTCACCATCTCCTAGATCTGGCCTTTGAAAACTGCAACTCCTTCTTCTTCTTATTCCATCGACCTACGTTCGACAGGTTAATTATTCAAGGGAAACATCTGGTGCACCGGGAATTCGGGATGACGGTTCTAGTAATGTGCGCAATTGCAGCGAGATATTCCAACGATCCACGTGTGTTCTACACTACGAATGCTGGTCTCGATACCAATACTAGCCATGGGGGACTCAGCAATGGCTGGCAATACTTCCGCCAAGTTTCCCTCAACCAGTCTTCAACGAAACCAACTTCCATCTACGAATTACAGCTCTACTGTGTAAGTCTGCTCGTTGGTCGGCCTATTGTTAAGCTCATTGACCAAGGCCTATCTGCTCTACATGACAGGCACTGCGATGCCTGAGGCATGCTGGATTGCTTTAGGTAAGTTTTCCTTGAAACATGGCGTCAAGACGGCGTAAAAGATCTAATACCACCGTAGGGACCGCCTTGCGCCTTGCCGTAGATATTGGTCTGTGAGTAATTCCGTTCGTTTTCTATTGTTTGTCGTTGATCGACCAAACAAAGACACAAAAAGAAACCTGGCAAGACTCGGCGAACCGTCGAGAGTGAGCTATGGATTAGGTACGAGTCGTATTGGGTTCCGAGACTGTGTTATCTTAACCTTAACCCACTATCACTTATCACCTTAACCAATATCACCTGTTACTTTAACCTACCATCACAAGGGCCTTCTGGGTCTTGATAAGCGTCGACATAATCGTGAGCCCCCAACAGGTATTCATTCCTATTATTCTTCTACCGCGTTTCAGGCTATATTGACTCGGCCTAGTACTAGAATTACTCCAATTGACGGGCGCTGTGAACAGATGTCGACGAGCACGGGCCGGCCTCGAGGACTCAATTCGGAAGAATACGACCAGGATATGCCTGCGGAATGTGATGATGAATATTGGGAGACTTCAGAGCCGTTCAAACAACCCCCGGGGAAGCCTTCCAGAGTTTCCTTTTGGATATGGTATCTCAAATTGATGCATATTGTGGCGTATACGCAGAGGACGGTGGTGGGTTCCATTTCTATTTTATCACTGTAGAAGGGAGGTGCTGACGATTTGATAGTACTCAACGAGCACAAACCATCCTTGGTTGAATATCTCGCCGCCAAAGGATAATGATGTCGTCGTGCAGATCGACTCGGCGTTGAACCAGTGGTTGGACTCGATTCCGGAGCATTGTGAGTGAGCCAACGACCTACATCATTTCATTGCTGATCTTTGGTTTGACCACTAGTGAGATGGGATCCACACCGTCAAGATACATTCTTCCTTGACCAATCCGCAGTCTTATACACATCGTGAGTACCATTTCCTCAATTACTTTCACTGTCATATCGAATTGTCCTCTCCCCAGATATTATTACGCCCAGATATTACTACACAAACCCTTCATCCCCTCGCCGAACAACAACAATCGATTAGTGCAAAGTACATCATTTCCCTCGTTGGCCATTTGCGCCAATGCCGCAAGGTCATGTTGTCATGCCCTGGATATCGAATGTAAGTTAAACAATGTTCTTTTTGACCAATTCCAATTTGCTTCTTTTCCCTCTTTTAACTCGCGACTCGTGCTAACTGAGGACCGACACAGCCCGCAGGAGCTTCTTGCCCCTCCCGCACGTCATGACCTCCCTCTTTGCCTCAGCTTTGATTCTGCTGTTGAACCACTGGAGTGGTCGACGGCGTGGATTCCCGTCTAACCCAGGACGCGAATATGCTGATGTCTACAAGTGCATCGGCATCTTGCAACTGTATGAGGGAAGGTTTGTCGAGGCTGTCTTTACTCCATTTAATCAATTCTGATCATCTCACAGATGGCAAGTAGTAGGACGTTTTCGGTACCCCACTTCACTTCATTGGCCCCAATGATCATTGATTGAGCTCTTCCTACAGCGACGTCTTGGACCAATTACTCGAGGGAAAGCACGACGACCTGCCCTCGGTGCAAAGTTCGTTGAAACGACCACGAGAGCTAGATGAACTCGAACCAGAACCGACTCTAGGATTCCAAAGCGATCAGACATACGACCTGCCAACCCTTCCATTTCATACCGAGGAGCTGGGCCGCTTGCCCGTCTATGGATCATTCAACCTTTCTGATGCTGAATGGTGGCAACAATATGCCCCGTTCAGCGAACTTCCAAATGCAGGGCCTGGATCAATGGCCGCGACGAATCATATCCAGCAATCTGATCTGATGGCCTATATAGAGCTCGGTACGTCTTCTTGTCTTGTATGAAAGAGAATCATCTCCGACCTTTTTTTTTCAGATCGAGCGCGGAGGCTTACGAATCCGACTCCGAATCCGCTATCGCAAACAGCCGTTATGGCCGAAACAGTAGCGCTACTAACGCAGACAGAGGGATATAGGTGCGTTTTGTTGCCCTTGCTCTATCTCGACGTTGACACTCATCATGTATATTCCAGCTGGGATGACTGGATGTCGGCTCCAGATCAAAGAAACATATTACGATAGATACGTATTCTACAGCTGGAGGTTGCTCGAATTATACAGCCAACAACCGAATGTATATCCAGGATTTCTTACGCAATGGTTGGGATCGTATACCACGGATGAAGAGACATGGACAGTCAACCGATGAAGTCAATTAAATTCTGATTGAAATCCTTGCACGCAAAAGTAACATTTATTCCTCTAGATCAAGACCGGATTGGGCCTTGCCAAACGAAGACATTCCACACCTGTACCGATGGCTGTGATCTGTCTTTCGAGCCCACTGACTTCTTCCCAACGCTCCGCAAAAGCTTGTCCGAACCGGTAGCTGTTGGGGTATACGAAGAGGTCGGCACTCGTCATCCCATACCGATAGTAGTGGTGGTACTGGAAAACCACTTGCTCCGTTGACTTTTCATACATCATTAGCTCGACCTCCTGAAAGTTGAGCAAATATTTTGTTTCCAGGTAGATTTCAAGCCTGGAGATGTCGAAGACCGTCTCGAGGGCATGAGAAACGGTTCATTTGTACCAATCGTTGCTCCATCCACGGGGAATTGAGGACTGGGGGATCTTGACAGATCGGGAAATAATTATTTCAATCTTAGGAGTCTGTGCTCGACGATGAGCATGTTGAAGGAAAGGACATCGAGCAAAACTCACGTTGTCACCCGCCTGGTCAGAATCGGCTGGTGAGGTATTGGAGTCCGACAACTAAACGTAATGTGAGCTCCCTTACCTTGGGGATACGGTTGTCTGTCGTTCAGGGCGAAGAGAAAACAACGACGGCGGCCCTAGCGTCGTCTGTAGAGAGAGCAATAAATGTTTGATCTCCATTGTCCAAGAGCACGAGCACATGCATCCTGTGTGATGTCGGTCATGCTTTAATATGACGAAACGCGGTGTTCGAGATATGCACTTGTATTGTAACTTGTATTTCCTGCGCATTAGAAAGGAGTCTGTAGTCCATGTACGGGAACAAGTCAATTCCCTTGAAGCGCCTTATCCTTAAGCTGATTGACATCAGCTTCGAGAATCAGACAAGATGATGACAGTACCAGCTCGGCAATTTCTATCATGCAGTAATAACTATCCTTCACATCCTCCATGGCCACCTGCATTTGAGCCAATTGGATCTGCATATCGATAGCCCAAAGAGGCGCTATGGGCATTGAGTCCATATAGGTATAAAACATCGCTACTCAATCGCTACTCACCACCGCCGATAGCTTGAACAAGCTGGTTTCTGTAACGAGTGGCTTCGGATATGTATTGCTCTCTATTGGGCAAGAAATTCGAAAGTTCCGGGATCTCATCGTAGACTTAATGGAGGTTGAGCAAAAGTCTAGCCGACGATACCAATACTTGCCTTGTACGAACTCCTTGACCTTTTCTTCGTAGACAAAAGCGGCGGCATAATCTGCGGGTGTCGCTGGACTTGAGATAGGCGCGAGAACAATTCCGCTATGAGGAGGTGGAACAGGTTGGACGATATTTGAGGTCATGGTGATGTGAGTTGAAAAAGAGCCTGGAACTCACGTGTCCCGATCTGACCAGCAATTTGAATGTGGAAGGCCCGAAATATCACCCGGCCTCCGCCGGAAACCAAAATTTTATCTGCACGCTCTTTAGCAATTTTTATCGCACGGCTCTTAAGAGCTCTCTTAAGCTTTACAACAGGTAGACTCGTTACCGTCATCCCACTTCGGTCATCATTATTTGTACCAAACAAAGATGACCTTCGTGAAACAGTTTGAAACGGCTGATCACGAGCCTACTATACAACAGGTAAAATACGCGAGAAACCGTGTGAATAAATACCCTGGATCCCTTGATGAAATGCCCGATGAAACGCGAGGCTTGAGCTCGCCCCGGAAACAAGGCAGGAACAAATGTTCCTCCTGCCAAAAAAGAGTCCATCGAGTCGATGGAATCACTTCTCAATCACATCCACTTTTCATCCATCAACGTTCAACGTTCAACGTTCAACCCTTAGACTTGCTTCTCAACAACAACACCATCCCTTGCTCACTTCTTATCAACAACATCATCCTCCGCATGGTCCTCCTGCTAAACACGACAGATTGTCCCAAGACGCTCGACGGCCTTTTTTCCCGGACTCCCCGGCCCGCCCGACAACCTCTTGTATGTCGGACTCGAGGGCGACTGCAAACGCGGTCCTTCCTATACCGCGAGGTCAAACATACGTGGGAAGCTTACCTAAATTGCATTTGCAGTTTGCATCTGCAGCTGCACCTGCGCGGGGTCCGCAGCTCTGCAGCCTCCGAAATCTGAACCTTATCTCGGAATTCCACCGGAACTCGCTATCTCTATAAATGAATGCCAATATCCCTTCTCACTCATCTTCAATGTCCTCTCCACTATCACCCAGAGTTCGGGGAAGATATGCGACAAAAGCTTGCAGTGTCTGTCGTCACAAGTATAGACCAGTGCGCTATAATGCTCGAGCTCATGCCTCTTGTTTAGGCGAGTCAAATGTGACGAGAAGAAGCCAAGTTGCGGTTATTGTACTCTGGTAATTCCCCGAACGTGCAATATATGAGCAGTCCACAGAATTATATTCAGACAGGACGAGAATCTGAAGTTCGTTGCATTCATCGTTATTTCGTCATTTGACGCGTCCCCAGTGCTCTTGGAACCACGAAACTCATCGGCGTCCAAGGACAGAGGCTCATTTCGAGGTCAGTACATGCAATGGTTGTTTTTTAGTACTTATTCAGTACGTTTAATCGCGTCAGGCAATGCGAAAACGCGTCGAAGCTCTACAGATCTACACTCAATTGCTCGAATCGAAGCTGGAGATATGTCGCAAGGAGCACGGTATTTCTGACAACAGTTATCTACAGAGCAGGCCTCAAGTCGCATCTACTAGCTCGGCCCCAATGGTCCTAGATATAGATGACGGGTGGGAAGACCCCGAGGATAGCGCAGATGTTATCGGCTTGCTCTGCGCTCCAACAGAGAATCTCAAGGTCTGGTCCACCGGTACTGTTCTCAAAGATTCTCCCATTGACTATGCTCTAGATCGAGGGCGACGGCGACTTGATATATTACAACCTAGTATCACCCTTTCGCTTCGTTGAAAAGTCCGATAGCTCCAGCGGAATATCCAGATTCCCTGAAATTGCTCAGAACCCCAACCTTTGCTATGTCCTTGTCGTCAACAGTGCTGACCTGAACTATCATAACCCCGATTTTGACTGGTCTCGTCATCTTCCTCCAGAGGTCCCTCTTGACCGAGAAACTCATGACGAGTGAGTAATTGGATTCTCTGCCGTACATATCTGATAGTATTCAGTATCCTGGACAAGCTCTTCAAATTCTTCACTTGTTGGACTCTTCGTATTGTCCCGGCACTTTTTCTCAGAGACATGTACCGGGCCTTGAGCGTGCCACGGTCACAGACACCTCCAAGGACCTCACATTATTCCCCTATGCTTCATAACAGTTTGCTTGCTGTTGCGACTGCATTTTCCGATGATCCACGCGTTCGGGACATGAGAGCCCGTGTCTATTTCGTGGCCAAAGCCAAGCATCTCATGGAAGAAGATTCCGCTAAATCGCCCAACATCGCTTTTGTCCATGCTCTTTCCATGCTGGCCAGCTTTTACTCCTCGAGCGGTGATGAAATGTTGGGGTATCTGACCTTTGGCACAAGCGTTCGAGTCAGTCAGGCTCGTGAGTGACATTTCTCTGGATATACCTCATCTCATACTCGACAGTTGGTCTCAGTGTTGATAGCTCCAAATACGTCACATCGGGACGTATATCTCATGAAAGCATGCTTGACCGCAATTGGGCCTATTGGACTACATTCAGCCAGGTTGGTATTCCATTTATACTTTTTCTAGTATTGACTCAAGTGACCAGGACGTATGTTTGTCCCTCTATGTCGGAAGAGATTTCTGTGTACCAATACCCTCAAAGGGTCTGCAGATTCCAGTCCCATTCGTGGACAAAGACTATGACCAGGGCCCATGGTTTTATCCAGCCTCGAAACTACCACCTCAGCCCAATTTCCTCTCCAGGACTTTTGCAGCCTCATGTGAATTACTGATCATTGCAAGGAGAGCAATGGATGTACTGTGAGTTCAATAGCCTCCTTTCCTGTGATATCCTTCTCATTTGCAGTAATGGATTGCACATTCCTGGCACTCGACAAGAGGTCAACAATGAGATCATCACCGAAATCGAGTCAGTAACAATCTCCTTCTAAAGATCTTGACTCAACTTGCTCAGCCTTCAACTTCATACTTGGGAAACACAGCTTCCAGCAGAGGTGAAAATTACTTCTGCAAACAGGGCCACCGCGACCCCTCACCGGTTGATGACCTATTTATGCTATCACTGGGCATATAAGTATCCTCCTCCATAGACCATTTTTCCATCGTAAGAAACGGTCAAGCCACGAAATTGATCATGCCAAGGTCATACATTATTTTGCTGAAGGAAATCCTCAGCTAACAATCTCCTTAGATCTGCAAAACGGCAGCGACACATGCGATGGAGCTTTTGGACACCTGGAGATCCCTGTACACTCTTCGCTATGTGCCCATCACTCTGATTCAAGTCATTTTTGCGGCTGGAACTATCTTCTTGCTCACTGCGGTTCAAGCCACCTCTGGCCTGCGAGTTTCCAAAGAGACACTCAAACTGTCCTTGTCAGATGCAGAGCTCTGCATCCAGTATCTCACCGAGATTGGAAAATCTTGGCAGTGTGCATCCAAAATAGCTGATATCCTGAAGAATATCTTGCACCAGCAACTTGCGCCTATAATGGAGAAGCGACTGGAGCACAAACACTCAGGATCTTGCTTATTCGAACCTGCGATAAACATGGACCTCGCTCCTCAGCCTCTTACTCCAAACTCTCCTGACGAAGGATGGACCTTTTTAGGTCCCTTGGTAAACTTTTCCCAAGAAATCGCAAATGAATTGGACAAGAATTATGATGGAATGGGTTTCGACTTTGACGGCTTCGGCGGGCTCGAACCATCAGACTTTACGCCACAGGACACTTTCAATATCGCGCCGTTCAACGCAGATCTGGACGAGATGCAGGATGCAGATTACGCTGTCTTTGAACACATCTGGAAACAGCAGTTTGGAAGTACAGCTTAGTATCTATCAGGATACAAATCCAAGAATTACTAGTTCATGGCAAATAAGTAGTCGAGAATCAAGTAGTAACACTGTAAGAAGCCATTACGAGTCCTAAAAATTTATTTTTAGTTCACTCGTTTTTTGTTAGCACTTGCCTTGTACCGAATATAAAAGGAAATTGGCATTCCCTATGAAAAATCCGACATTTCTCCGGTCGGGTGTTTGATTCTGTCTTTGACCTTATTTTATTTTGGTCATTCAGCATCTTCATTTCTTTCTTCTTTCAGTGGGTTCAATACCATGGTTGAACTATTTTTCATTTCATCACTTTTTTATAAGCTGTCTGCATCTTGTTTATTCAATTGGAGATCACAACACATATGTTGTCTTGTATCAGTTTCACTCTCTGAGCTTTCATCTTGACTGCACAGTGGTCTGCTTCCTATTTAGCATCCAATTGCTTTGATATGGATGTATACTACCTCATTATTAGGCTTCTTGATGCACTGGACCAAGTATTGTGGAACTTCTGCTGCAGTCTTGAGCTGAATCTTCCATGTATGTAGTGGCGCCCTTTTCCATAGTTATCAATATATCTGTTCTCCAAATACTTTGGTGTGCCTTGGTCTCTAGATAAGAGCTGCAACAGCTCTTGGTTCTTGTATCATGATAACATAGGTGCTCACTACCTAGCTGTTGAGCTGTCTCCTGTTGTATGGTTTTTATGCATTGTATCCTTGCACCTCCATGACATCAAACAGGTCCAAGATGTTTGGAACACATTGGACCTGTTGACATCAACTCTATCAGATTTAGTCGCCAATGGGGCCGGTCCTTTTGTGCTTTTAGGAGTCTCTAGTTGGCTGCGCAACCCCACCCCTTTGACCTGAAACTCTTTCCCTGCTTTCATCTTCATCCCTAATTTGTACTTTCCTTCTTACCTTTGAGTCAAGTCTTCCAATATTTGCTGCACATTAGTATTGCTTTGGCCCATCCACTTTATTGTGATTGACTATGGCATAGTGACTTATTCATCTTCTATAGATCTCCGAGTCCACATAGCTTGAGACCGTCATCGCCTTCCTAGTCTTGCTGATCAGATCAGTGATTTCTGTGGCCAGCATGTGGACTTTAACGATCGATGTAGATGGCACAGAAGGGTTTCATCTACTGGGCTTTTACTTTGTCAAAGTAAGAGCAAGCATCATGATCACCTACTTTCTGATAGAATTATCACAAAGGATAGGGAAGTTTGATAATGATGGCATGGTGGATCACGTTCGGTTTAGATTAGAAGGTCAACCTTCCAATTTATTGTGGAAGAGCTGTCCACCTGTGAAGGTGAGCAGGCATCACTGGCAGTATATTCATGTCTCCAGTCTCAGTCCTCTGTTAGTTGGTTTCAAATTTCAATGTTATGATTACTATATAAAGACATGCTCAATTCAATTTTTCACTGAGACCCCTTGAGGACTCGTACCTGCCATCAGCGAGTGGGTATCTGTTCAACTTGTCATTGAATCCGGTTCCTGCATGATGCCTTTGGGATAATTCATCAGTTGAATCTAGTTTCCTATCTTCTGTTGAATATAGTGATAATTGGTGTACGGATACTAGCCTGGCATGGAGTTTGGCACTTGATAGTCCATCGGATACCCTGGAGCCTCCGTAGAACATTATCGGATTGGCTGGTGCTGATGTCGGAGCAACCTCCCAGGTATTATGTGACATATCTTGTTGCATCAAGGCGCAGCCTACTGCTTTTTCACACAAGACCCCATAACCCTTCTTGGCATAAAACTGGTGAATAAAATCTCACTCCTACATAATATGTATACTTGTACCTAACTTTCCATGATTATACTTGTATCTAAATTCATGCCCTAAATCACAGACTTGATCGATTTTATTAGGACTTTGTTTGATTTTATCATTTGATCATTCGCGTCAAAGCTGATGGAGTCCCAATTCACGTCAAAGCTGATAAAGTCCTAATTCGCACCAAAGGTGATTATTTGATCATTCACGTCAATGCTGATGGAGTCTCAAGAGGTCCCAAGAGACCAGAGAATCAAGAATGTGCCATTTTTGTAGAGATGCAGTAGAAATTTGTAGAGGTACAGTACTTGGAAACCCTAGAGATGCAGTGGAAACCACGGCAACTCCACTTATTCTGAATATGAAGGGATGGGCAAAAAGGTCTCTTCAGGTGATTGAATGACTACACAAGCTTCGCAACATATGAAGCGACATGAGGACTGATCCAGTGTAGTAGTAGTAGTAGTACAGTGAATTGCTTTCTGAAGCTTTGAAACTGGAGAGCGGGCTTGAATTGTTTAATAATAGCATCTGCACAAGAAAAAGCAACACGAGGATCGAGTTCTCGAATGATGCTGTTATTATTACTACCATGCACCGCCATAATAAAGTGCTTCTATGATTCAAATTACTCATATGATTCAGGTTGTGTGGCACATTCGAAGCTTTCAATGTGTGAAAACAATCGAGTTGCGCTTCATAGCACCTAGTTATGAGTCGGACCAGTGTTGCAACTTAAGCCTTATTTAAGGGCAGATTTTGAAGCTAAGGGCTTAAACCTTAAATAAGGGTGGTTTAACCATCAAGTTGAAGTAAGACTTAACATGGTCACATGCTCAAAATGCAAAAGTTTTTGCTGCACGCTCTCTGCTCTTCTTCACCTTCATTGTAAATGCTGTGTGGCGTACCAGGACCTACTGAGCATGGGGCGCATTTTCAGAAGCATGGGTGACATCCTATACATGATCTACATCACCTGTCATAGGTTTTAATCCAGTGCAATGAGCACCAAAGGTAGCCATTGAGCTTTGGACAGCTTCACGACGTGCAAAATAAGTGACGCGTCGTAGTTATGTAATGGAAATAAGCTGATCTTTCATGTTGCCTTACTATGAAACTCAAGTTAAGCTAGTTAGAGATTCCCGGGAAGTTGCATAAAGATTCCCGGGAAATTGCAGAAAGATTCCCGGGAAATTGCACAAAGGTTCCCAGGTAATTAATAAAAGTGCACTTTGAACAGCATCGGCAACACGATCAAGCCGGCAAAACTGCACATATATCATGATCAGTATCACTTGACAAGAGAAGAAATCCAAAATACGAACTGTCGACTATGATGCCGCCACTCCTTAGGATCACAGAGTATCTTCTTCAGAAATATGTTCATTTCGTGCTGCTTCTCCCGCCCTTCTCCCGTGTTTTGAGTTCAGCGCTGTTCAGCGCCAGATCTTGAAGGTCGCGAGAAAGAAGATGCAGCCCTGGCGGCATCACATCTTGCTTCTTTCGAGCAACCTCGAATGCACCGTTGATTCCCGCTGTCTCTTCAAGTAAACCAATCTATCCTTACATAGAAAAACATGGCCGACCATCGGCTTCCCAAATATATATGATTTGGAAACAAGTTGAAAATTTTGGATATCTTTAGAATATTCTGTGGTATTTGCACTGTTTGCAGCAAGTCTTTGCAGTAGAAGAAGCATTTTAGATCTCAGTCAAGGTCGCACAAGTCTTCCATGGACTTGATGAAACAGTGCCGTGCAAGGAAGAACATCAACCTTGTCAAGTAAGCGCTCGAAACTCAAAATGATGTCTCTCAACTGCATCTGCCACTTCAGGCAGACATAGGGACTGGATAGACAGTCCAGAAGGAAACACAGAAGGAACATCAGGCACTATAGTCTTACGAGGTGGCAAACAGACAATCCATTGAGTCAAGGACATTGCCGCGCTGGTGGGAAAACAAGTCGAGTGATTATCCTCTTTGAGGACTTTGATAGCGGTAGCCTAAATTTTGCTCAATCCTAAAAAAACGAGCTGATAAATCAAACTCTTAATACTGCTGTCGCAGTCGGAAGGAGGTCCATGACAGCAAAGACAGAGGTATAATGGCAATCCACTGCACTGTCTTGTCTGTCTGACCAGCACCATTTGTAGATCTGGAACTTGAGTCAGCCCCGCCTCGCCACATCTGGTATAGAGGTCTTGTCTGCCAGAAAGGAAGGTACAATTATGCAGAGCTGAAACCAAAACACCATAGGCTTCCATTACAGTTCAGGAATCAGCAGTGCTGGTCCTTGGTTCCAACAATGGGATATTCCTTTAAGAGGAGCTCGGATGTGGTCTTTGAGGTGATCATAAACTTCATTGGAGTCTGAGTGGACATTTGTGAAGACTCCAGGGTTTCAACGAAACCTTTTCAGTATGATGGGTCGGACTTTCATTAACATCTTCCTTCACTCACTCGAGTCTCCTCTGAAGTGCAGATATTCGTCACACAATTCCTCATTTCCGGTACTACAACCCTAGTACATCCATGACTCCTCAAATCTTTATATCCAACAATACTTGCTCATGCACTCAGACATGTAAGGCATATCAGAAACATTCTATACCAGCCTTTTATAAAAAAGACTCCTTGTACTCGGTTTGATCTTTGTTAAAAGATCACTTTCACAAGACACCATCTTGACCCCAATAGCTAATGATCACACAAATAAAAAGACATCATCTGTTGAACATGAACTGAAGGACTCGCCCCTAAGGTTGATATACAAAGATATAGTGGCCAATCAGAAACAAGTGAGCAAGAAGGAAGTGAGTAAGGTATAATATTAAATAAATGGCTGTCAGGGCATCAAACTGCACGAGAGATGGCGCTCATTGAATAAGATTCCTCCTGAATCTTGGGTTTCTTGTTGAAGTCAATGTCAAAATGTTTCTGCACATCCACCTCCTGGGTAATGGACAAAGAGGTGGTCCCGGTCATTGGCGATCTGAACCGGACAGTGCTGAGGTTCGCAGATATCACTTGGCCTGATCCACCAATTTCCCGGAGATGGTTTCGTGAGTTCAAGGTGGCAAGAAAGCTGTTTGCATATACTGTTTTAAATACAATTCAGCATGTACCTAGAGGAGATAACAAGAAGAGACTCACTCTGAGCGGTGACAAACTCGATGACCATGGCCCAAATACTGTCTGGGTTTGCGATGAGCTGTGATATCAATTGTCATGTAATGTCAAGCATGATAGAACCAAACATACCACTATGGTCTGCATAAGAACCACAATCCTATTGGAATTGTCAATATTTAAAGATATTTGACTGGCTGAGAACTTGCGTAGTCAGAACAAATTTGTTCATTGCGTAGACGATGAGTGTATTGACAAGCTTGGAGGATCTGCCAAATCAAGGACTTGAAGGAAGCCTGTAGAAACTATTCCAGGCTTACCTGTTAAGGCTTGGTCGACTATCATACAGGATGATACAGAGTGCAATCGATGTGACAGTGTCTGAAACCACCCGGATACTGAACAGGGGCACCATTGCAACATACTGGAGATCATTCGGTCAGGACATTCACTGTCTGTAATAGACAAACACTTACAACAACGCCCTTTAGCTTGGGAAGGTCCCAGAGCTGGAACCTAAAAGAGATGCACAATGTACATTAGACAAGTGACTTGGATTCGTATGCATAGAAAAGCGGTTGACATACAACTTCACAGAGACAACTGTTTCACAAGGAAGTCAGCAATGAATTTACAGAAAGAATTTAGCCCATTTAGCCCACGCACATATCCCGAAAGCTATTGATTGAGTAGTGAGTTTCACACCTGCACCATTGATGGACTGTACTCACTGAGTTGTCCAACTATCAATATGGTCAAAACAGTTGTCAACACCAGTCGCCAGGTCTTGCGAGCAACTGTAGGCAATATTTATTGGGAGTATGCCAAAATGTAAACTTGACATACGGGTGTACAACATCCTTGCATAGAAACTGTGTCTCTATTAGCATGCATATCATAAGAACACAAATCAGAGCCTTGCATTTGAATGCAGAAGCAGATAGCAACCTTCAGGTATATGGTCAAAGTCACATTCACCCTGAGAAAATGGGAAATACTTACACCAACGGAAGTAAGAGCCTTGTGGTTAGATCTCAGATAAGCTGTCTCAAAGTTCTAATTTCATAAGAACTCACAAAGACCGACCTATGATAACGTCATTAAATTAGCATATCGCACATATTTCAAAGAGTCACTTGCCATACTCCATTTGTTAGGATTTCTGGCCGTGTATATGTGATGATCTGATAGTGGTAGACCGTGTGGCAAGCTGTGCATAAGTATGAGGTCTAGAATTCTCGATATCAGTTCATCTACACACCAAAGATGCTATGAATAGTGGCCAAAGTGCTAGAAAGGTTGAGTATCAAGACTGATTATTTTGTCACCAACACAGATAGCTGTACCTAACAATGAAGACCTTGAATGTGATCAGGACATATCCAAAAGTTGAAAAGGTTCAGACATGCCAAGCTTTTCAAGGCGATATGATCTCTTGTGTAGTTGACAAAGTACATGTAGGTCTGTGGGTATTCAGATGAGTCAAGACTCAAAGACCGTCACCTAGGAGAGAGTGTAGATTGAGGCTCACCTGGACAACTGCGGCTCCATAGAGAACAAGCATGATCATGCAACAGATCATCGTGCCTCCTATAATTTCAATATGAGTGAAATTTAAAACAGCTTGTAAGACCATAGACTTGCCATATGTTTCAGCAAAAAGGTCTTGGGATACAGGAGTAACACGGTCTGGAAGACCAGACATGTTTTCTCGCAAAAAACTGGGGCAGGCGCCAAAACTTTCTGAGGAAGATGCTCATTTTAAAGCTTATGTACAACCGGTAACCACCGTCCTACCCCATCATAGAGAGCACATGAATGATCGCCCTGTCAGACTCGAATAAAAAGAAGTTCATGGAGAAGTAATAATGAATGTGCAGCCTCATGGTCCAACTTTGACAGACGTCAGACAATATCTCATAAGAGGACCTGAAGGTTGGGGAGAATTTGAGCCCTTTGACTTGAATTGGCACCTGAGGAGGTTTGCCGCTTATATAAAATTGCTGATACTGAGAAAACCGTTACAACGAGAAAAAAGAGCGAGAAGTAATGGAATGGCACTGTCGTCGACGAGGCGAGGCGACGGAAAATGAACGTGAGATGATCTTGCCTCCCTTGATGCTCAGTTGGACGCTGATCCATCTTGGCTAATGCATGCTGTAGGTAGGTAGAGTCACACGGCTCGGTTACCTGTCAGGGATGCTGGGATACCAGACTTAACTGGGGAATTTAATGTGGAAATCAAAATGGAACCAAATGTGTCATCATCTGAGAATAGGTACGTACTCGGCATGTTAGTTTTGACCTTGAATCCTCGGAGATGTTGAGATGAGGAGTTCTTGCTCTGATACTAGGCAGTCTATTGATATTAATCACTGTCAACAACATCTTTCAATAGCTTTCAATAATTATTTGATAGTCACAATTTGATGGGCAGCTGCAATGTCATCAAACCCTATTTGTGTGCATCAGCTTTCAGATCTGAGATTGGTGATTTGTTCCCCTTTAGTTTATGCCCTCAAGTCTCTCCAGAGTCTTTTGGAGTGCCAAAAGCTGCAGATTGGGAAAGAACTAATCTTCAGCAACTGCTTAACAAAAGAGAATCAACCAGGTACATCAACGGGAAGAACTGATATTTTCCAGGAGTGAAGGTGAAGGTGAGCTCGTTGTATCACCCAGAGACTGATGAATGCTCAGAGTGCACTAATAAGACTGTGGTTCAATGTGTGAGATATCATGTAGAAAGAAATCAGAAAGGTTGGGTGAAGTCACTGCCCAAAGTTAGATTTAACATGATGAATACTGTCAATAAGTCCACAGGGTTCTCAGGTTTCCAATTGAAATCTGGGTTTTCTTCAAGGATTATGCCTCCAATCACGCCAAAGGTCATGGGAGAGGATGAAGCCTCAGCAAGGGCAAGATCAGTACTATCGGACTTATAGCTGGCTTTGTGGGAGGCACAGGATAATCTGTTACAAGCAAAGATACAGTAGGTGAGTCAAGTGAATAAGACATGAGGAGAGGAGGATGTGTATCAGGTGAGAGACTGGGTCAGGTTGAACACTTTGAACAGGAGAAATGAGTTCAAAAAGAAGGGTGAGAAGCAAGCGGCAAAGTTTTTCCCCAGGTTTGATGGGCCTTATAAGGTCATCAAGGGGATTCAAGGCATATCCGGAGACTTCAATATACACATTGGAATTGCCAGTGTATTTGAATATATTTCCGACATTTCGTGCATCAGAGCATAGAAGGTTCTATGAGAATGATGACAAGTTGTTCCCTGGAAGGATGAAAGAGTGTCCAGGTCCAGTGATAATGGAGGATGGTTCACATGAGTAATTGCTAGACAGGATATTGGACTCAAAAAGATATGGAAGGGGTCACAGATTTTTGGTTTCTTAGAAGGGTTGGGGACCGGAGCATGACCAGTGGTTGCCGGGGGCGGAGGTCCAAGACACTGAGGCCTTGGATGAATGGTTGAAGGAGCACCCAGAGGATGTTTAGTTCTTCTTCTTCTTCTTTTGCCTTGGCAGTTAGTAGCTTTTTCCCACTGGGTTTTGATGCACCCATGCTTGCTTTTACTTTTTTCTACTTACATTGCTTATATTTTCTATTTCTAACTTGATGATTTGGTTGATATGGTAGAGTTTTTGTGGAGGGGGAGGAGTGTAAGCCTGCTTATGACATATTACTTACACATCACATCCGTCACGAGACTCAGTTCTTTCTTGTCTCTCTACTTCATTTACAGTTCCGGATACATACGTGTCTGTTGGCCCAGCTTCAGTGTTTCCTAGTATCTTCGGATACAGGTTTCGACCATTGCCTCATTCCCCTGAAGGTCACGGAATCTCTATGGGCCGGGATTGTCATTAGACTGTTATGGGGAGTCTCGGGCTCTTTGCAACTTCTTCATTGTCTTCTTTGAAGTTTTTATAGTCCATCAGAAGCCATCGGATTCCATGCAGCAAGATCAAGTCACTTCCAATAGTCACTTCCAATTGGCACATATCCTGTAACTGGAATTGCTCCGACAGTTGTTACTATTTCATTGATGTACAAGCACTGGCACCCCATCAAGTTGAAACAAGTCTGAAATTTACAGTATAATATATTTACTAGTTGTATAGAACTACATTGCTGCAAGATACGGTTTCCTGGGGGCATAGGTTTTTTGCAGCGCCAGTGCGAGCGCGCAAGCAGCTGCAAGTGCAAGTGCAAATCAGTGGATGGAGTGGTCCACAAGAAGACTGGGTACATAAATATCAGAATATGTGTTGATGAGCTCACAATGAACACTCCACAATGTCCTCAAGGTCTTGAAAACTTGAAAAAATCTGACTCAGATTTAGCCCCGACCTTGCATGGCGCTTTCATGACCTTTCATGACACTTTCAAGATCTTGCACTCCACTCTCATGCTCTTCATGGTTTTCTCATTCACTTTCAGGAAATCATATCCTTGGCTGCCATTTTGCTGATAAAGGTTGTCTTCAAGGGATATAAAACATTCAGAACTGAGACCAGAGGTACTTGGGTCAATATATTTCTTTGGGCCAATAGAAAGTTGTTTCAAGTCACTATTAGGAAATAAATGCAGAGAAACATTTCATTGCTTGATATTCATTGATTTTAACTTGATACAGCCCAGACTCCACTGTCAAGCTGAAGAAAAAACTTGCCTAGCTGAGCATGTTTCATTGACTCTCCCGGCGGTCCTGTCCTGTTAAATGGAAAACAGTGGTATTATCATATATTGGCAGAGATCAGTTCTTGAAATATGAGTGGTGTCACTAGAATTACTGTTGCTTCAACATTCCCACGCTTGCATCAAGGCTTCGGCGCTCGCATCAATTTTCCCGCGCTTGCATCAACCTTGCACAGCGCTCGCACTTGCGCTGCAAAAAACCTATGCCCGTTTCCTGGCTACGATCTCAGTGTAAGGAATGAGAGCTCCCACCTCATGAAATAAACCTCTGTAGCACTTCATCATCAATTGACGTGCCTCTTCATCAATAACAGGACCATTCTTGTCTTCAAGACACTGGCTTTGGAGCTCCATCTTGGTCAACCCGTCAAAGACGGCCGGGGAAAACTTCGGCACTGAGATCTTGGGCTGCAGCTACTGACTGACCTAGCAAGCCAGGATAGGTTCAACAGAGAGGACCTATGGGGAGGGTAATCGTAGTCTGAGAATATACCTCGTAGCTGCTGGCTCGGACAAATTCATTCAGATGTTTAGACAAGCTAAAGCAGAAATCAATAGGGAAGAGTGGAAATCAGGACCTATAGAATTTACGCACTTGGTGATATGACCATTCCTCTTAGCATTTTTTGATATCGCTCTGTTGACATAGAACGTCCACGGTTTGAGGAAATGCTCCCTGTGGCGTTCATTTCCGCGGGTAGTCGAAAAGCTGCAGGGTCAAGTTCTGCCAGAACCAGAAATCTACCAGGTTCTTTTGATACTTTGAGCACAGCAATTAGTGCATACTAATGGAACGGCATACTGAGGGTCTTCCAGACATTTTGAAGTGCACTTATCCAAGCGTGTTCCATTAGTGAAAAAACAAGGAGCTGCAGGTTGACTAGATCAAGGCATAGGTTTTTGCAGCGCTAATGCCAGCGCTGTGCAAGGTTGATGCGAGCGTGGGAAAATGCATGCGAGCATGGGAAGGTTGAAGTAACGGGGAATTGTTGTTCTCATACTACAGACACTAGTAATATCAGTGAGAGCCCTGTTATATATCAAACTGTGACCTCTACCAAATCACAGTAATGCCTTTGTGTTTGATTTGACAGCATAGCTGACTCAATCAAACATGCTCAATAGCCAGTCTTTCTATTGCTTTAAGGGCTGATCATGGGCTGTATTCAATTAGTATCCATGAACAGCAAGTAGTCAGATGTAGCTATGCATATGCCTCAGGATATTGACTTGAAATAACTTTTTTATATCACTAAAGAGGAAAATAGGCTCAATTACTCTAGTTTCCATGAATGCTTCCCTTCGACCAGCAAAACAATAGTCAAAGATGCAAGTTTCTGACAGTGAATGAGATAACCATGAGAGAGCATGCGAGCAGAGTGAAAGATCATGCAAATACCTGAAAGTGCCATAAAAGGTCATGCAAGCGGTGTGCCAGGTTAGGGTAAATCTGAGTCCAGTTTTTTTTTCAAGTTTCCAAAATCTTGGGGACATTTTGGATTGCTCAGTGTGAGGTACTTGGATGTATTATGGTATGAATATACCCAGTTCTACTTGCGTACCACTACATCTATATATATTCACTCTTTTGCATTTGTGGTTGCACGCTCGCACTTGCGCTGCAAAAATCTATGCCCACTAGATCAAAGGTGGAGTGAAATTGAGGTTCAAATTGTTTGGTGAGATCTTGCTCGAACATTCTGAGTGGAATAGAGTCGGCGACCGATTGTGATGGGAATTTAACGCTGGTAAGGCCGCAGGCATAAAGTTCGAGAGGTTCTGAAGAATCTGATCTCAGACGCTCCTTGGCCTTTGGTATACTGGCAAAATCGAACACCCAGGCGCAAGTCCCAGCAGCAGCCTCAAGAACCTTCGAGAAGCGGAAATTGGCGAGGCATGCAGGTAGAATGCAGTCCTCCCGGGCCTGGTAAATCTTGTACATCTTGTGCTGTTGCTGAAGGCTTTTGGCGTTCGTTATTGGGATAAGACCACCACAGAGAGACTTGAATAACTTACCGAAGAATCTCTGCGTCATCCTGGGGCAGCACATAGTTTGATTCAATTGCGGGATCCATGGTCGCAAAAAGCAGACCTTCGAGCAGCGATGTCGTTGGTAGTGATTCAAGATTCCAAACCAAAGTAATGCTTATATAGTTCAAGCATCAACAGCATCCGGGGGCTGCGCGACAGACTAAAGAAAACTGTACCAAACCCAGGTATAGATGTCTAATTTAGCTCTCCCATGGCAATGTAGATGTGAATCGGCTGAGGAGTCAATAACACTCAATGAGATTCCGTCATCCAACTCTCTTGCACTAATTCAGTGATCATGATAAGATCAGAGAAGGTATGCCATCGCTCCGCTCGGGCTTAGCTCTGACGGTCCCAATTCAATTCATTTTATGATTTATCAAGTCTTTTATTATGTCCAGTACCGAGCTAACAAAACTATGTAACGACCAATGCACCCGTGAAATACAATCCCAGCTAGCCTCTCGCGGACAGAATTCGGTGCGATCAACATTGTGTCACCCAAAATGACATACATGAGCGACAGCTTGACTCGAACCAAATTGAAGAAGCCGAAATGTTCACTTTCCCAGCCGTACCAAGGTATCAAGTTAGTTATGTCTATTCCAAGTTATCAGATTCTGATGAGCATCCATGACAAAGGAAGCCGGACAGAGCAGAACTCACAAAAGCGATGTCAGGGAAACCAACATCGTGGCGACTTTATTCAAGCCTGCAACTATCTGATCGGAAGAGAGGTCAGATAACAGAATAGCTGGTTGCGATGGTCCATCGCAGACTCGGAAGGCTGAGGAAAACGCAAAGGAGAGGAAGCCGACGCTAAAATGGGTTGCGGAATTGGGATCATATGAACCTAGAGCTTCTAAAAGGTTCAAGAGGTCAACCCTTACCAGGTTTCACCGTTCACCGGTATTTTGCGAGACTATTATGACCATACCTTTCCATAAGACATGAGCTCTTCAGGGCCAACTGAAGTAATCCAACGTGAACCCCAAAGCGAACATATCAAAAATAAACGTGTCAAGTGAGCTTCTATTGAGACTGTTCAGATTTGAATTTGGACCATTTCCCATGGGCTATCTGACGGGCATCATACGCCCATGCCAGAATCTCAAAACCTGTTCAGACCTTCAAAATATATCAGCGCACCTCTCGTTGACATCTAAAGGACTTGAGTATTTGGAGCTTGTGGTAGGAATCAGGTACGTTACACCAATCTTTGTCAGATCACGATAGAGGTCATTCCAAGTGCCTGTGACCAGGTCTCAACTCGAACCTAGCTGTATTGCTTGCCAGAAGTCCCATACCTACTGGTATATCTCAAAATATCAGTTTTCAAACATAATGAAGTGATATTTTCCGATGAAAAATAGGGTCATAGATAAAACTATTTGGGGGCCCTTTCCCGGGGGTTTCCGGACAGGAGTGGCCGAATTCTATTTGGGAAGATGATTTTCGACAGCTGAAGGGTAAATAACTTTGATGCAGTGAGATATGCGACCTTGAGACGAACTGGAGACTGAAGGTCTCCAGGACCCTTTGGTACATAAATAATTGCTAAAGTGATTCTCATCTAAGCTCTCTAAGACTTGGGGCCTCTGGAGTCTTGAGTCCATTTGAAATCTTGAGGTGTCACAGATCAAAGAGCACTCTAATCCTGTCATTGACGAATTGTAGGATGCCCAATCTCCCAATTATTTTAGACAAGGATCTGGTGAGGAGTGACGATTGAGAGCACATCTCAACTATGGCGGGTCCATGCTGGAGCTTGCCTGTGAATAATTATGCTGGCTGGTCTCTTTTCTCTGAACTTGAAGGCTCAGAGGCCAGGCTCCTGAGGTTGTACAACAATTCCAGGACCACAGACAACGACACAGTATCTTGTGGATACCTATAAATGTGGGTTCCGAAGGTGTGAACTTCGAAGACAAATGTCTAGGTCGAGCAGCGTCAATTCATAATCGTACTGTACCGTATGTCCATCAAGTACTCACATGAAACTCTGACTCCATAATTTCCACTTAGAGCAGCGCTTGCCCGGCGCGGGTCAGTGACTCAGTAGCAGGCCGGCGAAAATGATGGGACGTAAGATCAGAACTTTCCGCAAACTTTCCGCGCTTCAACTTCCCTGTCAGTCAGATCGGAACCTCATCCGGATAAGAGTCATCGTCCTGTCCCACTACTGATCTTGTGAGCCCAGCATGCCCCAGCCAGAGCAACATACAAATTTGAGTAAATGGAAGCATGAATAGCTAGTAGAAACACTATCACCACACTGGGCGGTCAAACTGGAAACAGCGCCCAAGAAAGATCACTGATATTATTAAAGAGATCCCAGTAATTCGTGTGGTTGTGTTTGGCTTGCCTAGGGATGCTCATTGCATTGTCTTTCGGATTGAGCCGGTCGGCTGGACCCGATGCCGCCGTCCCCCACTGTTATCACCCATTATCACCCAGCCGGAGCGAAGCGATGGCGCGCCTTGTGCCGGTAATAAGCATTTGCCGTAGTGTAGGAATGCGGTAGACACACCCGACCAACCGAAACTATATAAAGCAGGGCTCGCCTCGCGGACTGCTTGCAACCTCCTTTCGCTTGATCCAATGACAACCGTTCAGAATACACTGGGACCCCTTGTCCTTGGAACCTTTATGGCGTCTATCCTGTACGGCGTACAAGTTTCCCAGGTCTACCAATACTATAGTAGTCCATTCACCCAGGATAAGCTCCCTCTCAAGACTCTAGTAAGTCTGAATGACTTGTGGCGACCCCATGAAGCTGACCACGATTTCAAGGTTTACGGCGTTTGGTACGAACCGTTACAGTATTCTTACAATGCAATCTCGCCTTTATGCTTACCATCAGTATCCTTGAGACTGTTCATATCATCTTCGTCTACATTTTCATCTTTGACGCTGTCATAATCAAGTTTGGTGTCAATCCGGGCCTCGAAAAGATCCACTGGGGCATGTCCTGGTCTTTACCAGTCACAGCGATCATCTCTGGGGCAATTCAGGTATATTAGAACTGTTGTACTGCTGGTGACATTGCTGATTTATCCAGTCCTTCTTCGCCCATAGAATTCATCGTCTTTCCAAGCAACGGATCTTGACTTTCATTATATGGATTGCGTGTGTTGCTCGCTTTGGGGCTTCAATTGCTATCGCCGTCATTTCACTTGACGCCAAGAACTTCATCTCGTTCGTTGGTCAATACCACTGGTTGATTGTATTCGCCATCGTTCTGGGGACCGCCATCGATGTCGCCAATACCATGGTTCTCTGCCTGACTCTCTGGCGCGAACGGAAAGAATCCAATGTTGCAGCGTAAGCATTCAGACTGGAAAGAACTTGCACACTATCAAACTCTCATTCTTATAGCTCTCGCCGAGCGTTGGACCGTATTATGATCTGGTCCATTGGTGAGCATGCTAGAATCAACTGTGGGACCCATACTGATCGAAGAGTGACAGAGACCGGATTTTTGACGAGGCGAGAGAATTTCAACAGTCACCACAATTCAACTGACTATCGTGACAGTTTTACTGGCATCATCATGATTATTTGCGTGTGTCCTCTTCCTGGTCCTCATTCCTGCTGGGCTCAAGAATAGATTGATAGATGTTAACAATGTTGGAGAACTGTGCGTGACAGGCAGGCTGTCTATTCACCCGTGTATTCTCAACTTCACAGTGATCTGGATGTTTTTCATTATTTTCTTGGCGAAAAGTGAATCAGTCTTCGTGTCTCCATAATTCATCAACTAACAAGGAATTGAAAGTGTACTCAAATACTCTCCTTTCTTCGTACGTCTAGAACAATTGTGCTCAATGCTCGATGTATTCAACCTCGAGAAGCTTGAATGGTCGCAATACACTACGAGCTCATGCCATCAGCACCAATGGCAACAGAAGCGCTCATATGATATCGACACTTCGAGATCCAACTCAAGGGCACCATGTGGGGATCCATTTGTATGCCGCATCAGTTTTTTTTGCTCATTGATCTTTGCAGGATCAAGAGCTTGAAGTTCGTATCAATATTGACAGGACCTCCGACGGTCAGGCTAACGGCCCAGAGTACGGTCACGATGGAAAGGTACCTGCTCCCATATATTGGCGGACTCTTTCTCACCTTCTTGGCAGAATAATGACGACTTTTCCATCGTGAAATAATTCGGTCCTTCTGTTCTGTAGTACTTGCCATCTCAGCAACTCCTCTGCCGATCTCCAGTCTTTTGTGTTGTTTCTTCTTATTCTGTACTCGCTGTTGAAGCATCAGTAACTTGACGTAAAACTTTTTGCGCTTATTCAAGCGCAAAAAGCGAAGAAAAGCGCATAAAAGCGCCGAAAGAAGAAAGCGCAAAAAGTCCAGAAATCTGGAAAAGTCCGTACTGTAGCTTGGATCCAACAGCTTCCGAATAGCTCATTTTGAGTGTTCCCAGACCAGCTTTTGAACTTGTGCGAAGCAAAAAAGCCCAAAAACGCGCAAAATTTTTCATCATCTTACTGGTGAACGTTCATTGACCCTTTGATATGAATATAATTATCAGATGAGCATCAGTTGCCACGTCTAAATTGTAAGACGCGCTACAAGTCCCTTCATGGGCTCGAATTACACGTCACTAATTTCACAGTATGGCAATATCCGAAACACTCACCCCCTCCACCCAAAAAAAAAAATGAGACTTGTAATTTCCCTTGGCGGCCTCCATTTCACTGGTAGATTGTATGCCAGTTCGCGCATCGAGGAAGCTAAAAAAAACTGTTCGATGTACACGATAAAAGCATGCTGCTCCAAGGAAGCGAGATATGGAATCAAGTAGGCCGTGAATGTTATCGTGACATACGTTCATTTTACCTTTGGTCAAATGCACTGTGAACAATGGTAACAATACTACAAAATAGTTGTCACGATCCCTCCAATTTCAAGCTGAAGTGGAGTGGGTCCACTGTATAGATACCTTCACCATGTCTTGAAAGATCTCGAGCCGCACTATACCGAAATTCTTCACCATTTCGTTCAGGTTGCATTGCTGTCTTCTTGCGAGCTAGCAGCCAAGGGAAAGCGCTCATGGGCTGGTGACCTGGTTACAGCGACAAAAAAGCTGCCATTTCTGATGCCAGAGTTCAGCTTGACTCTATTGAGCCTCACTACGTGCTAGGATAAGTATATAAAGGAGATTGAGACTCATACAGATCAGTGGCTGCTGCAGTGATAGAGTCCTCAGTAAAACTCGACCTTTTGTATGACAGAAGGGATTGAGTCAAGGATGAACCTCCAGCCAGAATCGGGTTACGGATGAGGGATTATTTACTCCTTGTTCCGGTCAAAAAGCATAGATATGCGATCACATCTCTCTTGCTTTCTACTCATAGACTGGCACTGGAACAGTTGCGGTGGGCTGATCACGGGCGACCATTAAGTAATTGAACGTTCACAAAGACTCTAGAGATTTTGCAAAATCAGAGTTAAATCCCTGGAGCATGCTTTACTTGAGTGCAACTCTCATAGTACTGACTTGGCGCTTTGCATTTATCTCTTCCTGAATTTACTGCAAATATCGCCACGACTCCATGCGGCAATCTCTGTCTTGAACAGCATTGACTTGCTCAAAAGTCTGTCTGTGAATCTGAGGTTCTTCCACGTGTCGCAAAGTTCACGTATAAAGTTCTCGAGATTTTCTACTTGTTCCCATTATACATACCGCCAGCTTAATTATTGGTAGAGTAATGAGGTTGGAAGGGCACAGCCGGAAACTCGAACTTGGAGTTTTGTTTGCTTCGTGGGAGTCTGGATGTGGGGTGTATCAAAGGGGCGTCGGCGGGCGTTGCCCTATGGCCTTGCCTTCGAGGAAGTCTAGCTGCTGTGGGACGAAGATAGGTGCAATTTTCTCATTGGGTTACTTCCACACCCCAGTGTTTCTGCTAGGGACCTTGCTGTGTATTTATCTATTTATCTATTTATCTATCTATCCATCCAGCAAGATCAAGTCACTTCCAATTCGCAGATGTCCTGTAAACCTAAATTTCTCCGACACTTGTCACTATTTTATTGATGTACAAGGACTGGTACACCATCAAGTCGAAACAAGTCTGACATTTACAGTATAATATATTTACTAGTTGAATAGAACTACATTGAAGCAAGATACGGTTTTCTGGCTACAATCTCAGTGTAAGGAATGAGAGCCCCCATCTCTCGGAAAAAACCTCTGTAGCGCTTGCTCATCGATTGACGTGCCTCTTCATCAATAACAGGACCATTCTCGTCCTCAAGACATTGGCTTTGGAGCTCCATCTTGGTCAACACGTCAAAGACGGCCGGGAAAACTTCGGCACTGAGATCTTGGGCTGCGGCTACTGACTGACCTAGCAAGCCAGGATAGGTTTGACAGAGAGGACCTATGGGGAGGGTGATCGTCGTCTGAGAATATACCTCGTAGCCGCTGGCTCGGACAAATCCATTTAGACGTTTAGACAAGCTAATGCAGAAACCAATCAGAAAGAGTGAAGTTCGGGACCTATAGAATTCACCCACTTGGTGATATGACCATTCCTTTTGGCATTCTCTGATACCGCTCTGTTGACATAGAACGTCCATGGATTGATACGGTTTGAGGAAATGCCCTCTGTAGCGTTCGTTTCTGGGGCTAGTTGAACAGATGCAGTGTCAAGTTCTGCCAGAACCAGGAATCCACCAGGTTCTTTCGATACTTTGAGCACAGCAGTTAGCACATACTAATGGAAAGACATACCGAGAGTCTTCCAGACATTTCGAAGTGCACTCATCCAACCGTGTTCCGTTAGTGAAAAAACGAGGAGCCGCATGTTGATTAGATCAAAGGTGGAATGAAATTGAGGTTCGAAGGGTTTGGTGAGATCTTGCTCGAACATTCTGAGTGGAATAGACTTGGCGACCGATTGTGATGGGAATTTAGCGCTGGTAAGGTCGCAGGCATAAAGTTCGAGAGGATCCGAAGCATCTGATCTCAGACGCTCCTTGACCTCTGGTATACTGGCAAAATCGAACGCCCAGGCGCAAGTCCCAGCAGCAGCGTCAAGAACCTTCGAGAAGCGGAAATCGGCGAGGCATGCAGGTAGAATGCAGTCCTCCCGGGCCTGGTAAATCTTGTACATCTTGTGCTGTTGCTGAAGGCTTTTGGCGTTCGTTATCGGGATAGGACCACCACAGAGAGACTTGAATAGCCTACCGAAGAATCTCCGCGTCATCCTGGGGCAGCACATAGTTTGATTCAATTGTGGGATTCATGGTCACGAAAAGCAGACCTTCGAGCAGCGATGTTGTTGGTGGAGATTCAAGGTTTTCAACCAAAGTAATGCTTATATAGTTCAAGTAATGATTGGTGATCATCATAAGACCAGACAAGGTATGCCATCGCCCCGCTCTGGCCTAGCTCCGACGGTCTGAATTCCGTTCAATTTATCAAGTCTTTGATTACATCCAGCACCGAGCTAACAGAACTATGTAACGACCAATAAACCTGTGAAATACAATCCCAGCTAGTCTCTCCAGGCCAGAACTGGATGTGTGATCAACACACCACAACATTGTGTCACCCAAAGTGACATACATCAGCGACAGCTTGACTCGAACCAAATTGAAGAAGCTGAAATGTTCACTCTCCCAGCCGTACCAAGTTACCAAGTTAGTTATGTCTATTCCAAGTTATCAGATTTTGATGAGCCTCCATGGCAAAGGAAGCCGGACATGGCAGAACTCAAAAAGTAATGTCTGGGAAACCGACAATGTGGCGACTTTATTTAGGCCTGCAACTATCTGATCGGAAGAGGGGTCAGATAGCAGAATAGCTGGTTGCGATGGCTCATCGTAGACCCGGAAGGCTGAGAGAAACGCAAAGGAGGGGAAGCCGACACTAGAACAGGGTTGCGGAGAGGGATCATATGAAGCTTTGAAGTTGCAAGGAAACATTTGGAGGCTTGGGTATCTATAACTGATTCAAGGTCCCAAACCAAAGTAATGCTTAAGTATATAGTTCAAGCATCAACAGCGTCCGAGGCTGCGCCACAGACTAAATAAAACTGCATCAAACCCAGGTATAGATGTCTGATTTAGCTCTGTCACGGCAATGTAGATACGAATCGGCTGCGGAGTCAATAACACTAAATATTCTCTTGAACCAACCGGTGATCATGATAAGACCAGATCACCGCGGTGGAAGAAAACATATGGACATCGTGGCATATAGAAGTGATAGTAATCATATCGTCAAGAGTGGGGTATGGCCATGCATCGCGGTCACCTTTGATGAGCGCCACAAATGATGATGCCTCTTTCTTGGAGACGAGAGTGATGTATGTATCGATACAGAAGACGAGATAAGACTATTTACAACCCATATGATTCTCCGGTGCTGACTCATGATTTTCGGTGGCGAATCTTACCTTTCATCTCATCTACTAATTGTGGCGTCGCATTCAATCTCGTCTTCATTCAGGCGATCTGATATACCATAGACCTAAATTTCAAGGTGATAGCTTTCGAGTCTACATATTGTCGACATTGGATTGACTATACAAGATTACACACACCCCCCAAACCTCTAGACGATGTTATTATTATCCCATACGGGTCCAAAATACTTGCACCTTACGCCTCACATCATATACTTACATCTCACACCATATACTTACACCTTGATCACACTGACTTGCGAGACTGAACAGTGCTGTTGTGAGCTGTGGCTCGACGCGCGAGTCGTCGTGGATGTGGCTCAATGCGAGTCTTCGAGGAAGTAGCGCACGACTCGGTCGTGCAACATCTCATAAAACGCAACCCTCTCAAATATCATAAACGCGACACCCTCTCGGATCTCATAAACGGAAAAACCGCTCTCAAGACGCTCAAGAGTCGCGTATGCTGCTGGTTCTGGGGAAATATTATTTTGTACACACACATTCAAGATCTCGCGCGCCTCATTCAAGTTTTGACCGGTGGATTCAAAATTTCGACCGGTGAATTCAAAATTTCGACCGGCTTATTCGGGTTTATTCGGGTTTGTTGGAGTCTCTGAGCATCTGAGTTGGAATTTAAAAATCAGAGATCAGGTCAGCTCCAAAATCATCTCATGCCGAGCTTCCGTGCACGTGGAGAGTGATGTATCGATACAGAAGACGAGATAAAACTATTTGCAACCCATATGATTCTCCGGTGCTGACTCATGATTTCCGGTGGCGAATCTTATCTTTTATCTCATCTACTAATTGTGGCGTCGCATTCGATTTCATCTTCATTCAGACGATCTGATATACCATAGACCTAAATTCAAGGCGATAGCTTTCAGTGTCAATATTTGATTGAATATACAATATTACACACACACCAAACCTCTAGACGATGTTATTGAATAAAACTATTGTGCCAGTACATAATGTGAATTAGTGGTCAAAATCTATTTAGCACCCCTCCGAATCAACCTTATCACCGGAGGTCAGCCGTGCGCCACACTTTCGCCAGTGTAAGCTCACTGATACGTAGTACCCCTCATCCAGGATTCCATCTGAGTTATGGCTGGTTCTCTAAGCCAGTCACCCGGTCCGTCATCCGAGTTGGAGCCACAGCTATGGCAGGTGGTTACATGGGAGATCTATGATCCTCTGACAAATCCTTTGAAGCCTGGAAATTCATCAAATCCGTCCTCATAGTGCATGAGATCACTCCAGAACCTTACTACTACTGAATTCCAGGATTGCACTTTGCTGTAAGGAATACGGACCGCGGTATGATGGATTTACAGACATTGCAAGATACATGAGCGCAAGATCCATGGTATGTAGAAGTCCTTGCATACAAAAAATACATGGTATGTCCCTTGATATGGGTGCCTTCCTGTCGCTGCTTATTTTCCAGAACAGAGAACCGCTGGCTGAGCTTGAAAATCTAGAATCGATTTTCATCTCGTGTAATCTGGTCAATATTCCCCAAATATTTCCATTAATAGATCCTTCATATACCCACTGCAAGGCAAAACCTCGATAGAGCTTGATCCAGGCAGCCGAGCATGCTGACCAATTCGGCTGACCTCCAGAGCCAAGGGGTGTTCCGGAGGGGGTGTCAAATAGATTTTGAGGGTTGCCAAATAGATTTATCCGTTGTTGTTATCATCCCCATACGGGTCCAAAATACTTGCACCTCACACCGTATATTTACGCCTTACGCCATATATTTACACCTTACACCATATAAGTACTTACAGCTCACACCGACCTGCGAGACTGAAAAGTCCTGCAGATGCTGTTGTAAGCTGTAGCTGAGCGCGCGAGTCTGGCTCAATGCAACGATCCAACATAGACCTCGACGGTCCCAGAAATATGAGCGTCTTAATAGAAATGTGAGAGTCTTAATAGAAATGTGAGAGTCCTAATAGGAATATGAGAGTCCTAATAAAGATATGAGCATCCTACTTAATAGACCTTGTCCCGGAAATGCCAGCCAACTCAAATACCGCACATACTGTACTGTACTTTGAAACGCAGAGTTGGAGGTAGAAACGCAGAATTGGAGCCTGTACTAGAAACACAGAGTTGGAGGTAGAATTCCAACTTGAATAGGATAAGTAACTTGGTAACTCTTGGTAAATCCTATCCTATATCTTATCTTATCCTTGGAGGACTCGACCTAGTAACTTCAAGAAGGACTTGATCCAATTTCAGAAATGGAGTCACTTGAGTTGGTGCCCGTGCATCCCTCTGATAATTGATTTTCCCAAGCCTTCCATTCGTCTGAGTGCCTAAGCTTTGCATCCGTCTGAGTGCGAACGACCCCAAAACAGTAAACGACTCAATTTTAAATCACCCAAACCAAAAACTCTGAACGACCCCAAGAAACGAAAAACGAAAAACGCAGACATATATGTACTAACCGCGAGAAAGAAAGAAAGAAAGCGCGAGACACCGAACGAACCAAAAAAGTCCCGCGACGAACGAACCAAAAAGGTCCCCCGACGGATGGACCGGATGAATGGCCTGGTCCTGAATATAAAGTCCTAGTCCTGCTCCTGAATAAAGTCCTGCTCCTAAAGTCCTGCTCCTAAATAAAGTCTTAGTCCTGAACATAAAATCCTGCTCCTAAATAAAGTCCTGCTCCTCCGTATTGCTAGATTAGTCGCTGCGGCGAACGCAGACCGAACTAGCGCAGAAGATACCCCCAAGCGCCTAGTCGGCGAAACGAAACGCCGAAACACAGTATCAAACGCCGAATCACTGTGTCACATATATAAAAAGATCGGAAACCTAAATTAAAATTTGGATATTTTCGAAGGCGCCAGAGTTGCGACCGGTTTGAAAATGGAAATGAAAACTTAGGTAAGCTGTTACCAGATGACTAAGCCATCACGGGTAACGATGACATAGTGGTACATGCACGGTCACCTGGGTGTTCGACGAGTTCCCACGGCGTGATGTCCACCGCTCACTGTCCAGAGCTTTGATGCCGAGGCCCACACCTCGCGCGCCACCGCGTGCTCTCTGTGTTTTGACTCGCACATTTCGCCCACCTGCTTCTTCAGGGTCAGTCTTGTTTTCGCATATTTTTGGTCCCAAAAATTTACAGTTTCGCCCAACATGAGCAGCGCCCTCGAGCTGGATTCCATCTAATTGCTCACTCGCTCGCGTGATTTTCTCCGTTTTGTCTGCTTTGCAAATGTGTTTTGTCGTTCATTCTTGTCACCTAGTTTTGCTAATTGATTGACTGTTGTCTGCTTTCGCAAGATTTGTCCTGAATCTGCTTTGTTGTTCATTTTTGAAGATCAAAATCTCTGTTTGGATGTTTAAATGAGGAGCCGCAAAGAGCAGTATTGCTGCTTGGTTGTCCGCAAAGTGGCCTGTGACATATCTTTCTCATTCTGTTATAGTTGGCATGAGCAGCACGGCTGCCAAGCGTTGGTGACTGGATACTGCTGACTGTTGACGAAAGAATTAAGTACTCAGGCAATCACAGATATGGTGAATGACTATATTGACCTGTTGACGAAAGAATTAAGTACTACAGGTATTCATAAGTTAAATGTGAGGTAAAAGTAAATAGAATCGCATACCTCAGGCAATCACAGATATGGTGAATGACTGAGGAGCGACGACGACGATAATTGGTATAAGTAATATGAAACAGGAGTCGCCAGATAAGATAAGATAAAACTGAAAGAGAAAGAGAAAATACAAGTCCACAGACCAACCTTCAACACTCCCCCTGGTCCGAACGACTCTTAGACATCGTGGCGAATCCCAATAGTGGTGAGATGTTTATGCAAAACAACCTTCGGAACCGACTTGGTGAAGATATCGGCCGGATTCTCGCTTCCAGCGATATGGGCTATCTCCAAACCTTTCTTCAGGACCATCTCGCGAATAAAATGGTAACGCATGTCGATATGCTTGACTTTGTGATGAGCCTTCGTATTGGCAGTCAATTGCGTCGCTCCCAGATTGTCGCATAAGATGAGAGGAATACCCTGAGGAAAGCCAATTTCGTTGTACCAACTCTCCATCCACTTTGCCTGTTCCGTCGCTTTGCTCAAGGCAATGTATTCGGCCGCGACGGTTGAAAGAGTTACAGCATCCTGTCAGTTTCGAATACCAGCAGACTGGTGCCCCCGCCGATGTAAAGACATAGCCACCAACTGATCTCCTAGTATCAAGGCAAGCTCCAAAATCGGCATCGACATAACCGAGGGGTTTAAGCCAGGCTTCTGGAGTGATGCCAGGAGGAGGAGGAGTAAATTTGAGGCTGTAATCCAGAGTGTTGTGAATATATCCGACGACGTGTACCATAGCATTCCAGTGTTGAAAGCCAGGATTCCCCTGAAAACGACCAAGATAGCTGACAGCATAAGCCAAGTCCGGTCGAGTCATCGCAGCTCCCCATCCAAGTTTCCCCAGAACACCTTTGTAAGGAATGGAGGACATTTCGTGTCGCTCCTCGTCAGTTGATGGAGACATGTCGCGTGTGAGGGAAATCCCAACTGGTAGAGGGGTTGTTCGACGCAGGACAGTTCGTCAAATTAAACTCTTCCAGCATCTCTTCGAAATAACCTCTTTGTGATAGCTCAATCACCCCCATCTTCTCATCCCAATCCAACTTCATCCCCAGCAAGACTCCTTTTCCACTAACATCCCTCGTATCATACAAGCTCGCCAAATCATCCCTTCCTACTTGAGCCATCTCCTTTGACGAAGCGATACCGAAAACATCATCGGTATGAACACATTCGACAATAAAGTCCTTCTCTGTGCGCTTGACATGGACACATGGATCAGCTCTCGACGTCGAGTAACGAAGCTTTTCGTAGCCTTCATTGAGGGTTCGTTGCCAGTCGTGAGAGCCTTGTTTCGTTCCATAAATTGTCCTGTTGAGCTTGCAGACTTTGTGCTCTAGGCCGAGCACATGATGTCCAGGAGGTTGTCGCATGTAGATGTCCTCGCGAGTAGGGCTGTTAAGGAAGGCAGCCGTGAAGTCGACAATAAAAGGGTGAAGACGATAAGCGGCTAGCATTGCACAAGAGAAGCGAATGGACTCAGCGCGAGCTACGCCAGCCCAGGTATCGGTATAGTCTACCCCTTCTTTTTGGGTAAAACCTTTACCAACTAACCGTGCCCTGTTCTCCAGCACCACCAAATTTCCATCCCTCTTGACTCCATAAACGAACATGGAATCCATAATGTTCGCTCCTTCTGGAGCATCAACCAGATCCCATACTCTTCGAGCTTCCATCTTGTCAACCTCCACCTTCTCTGCAGCTCTCCACTTTACCGGATCAAGACGCATTGCTTCCTTCTGCGATCTAGGGACTCTGTCAACAGCGACAGCAAGGGCTTCGGCAGGTAAATCCTTTGCCAAGGTCTCTGTTGCCCAATGAGCTCCGTCGGCCAATGCGTCAGCATTCCTCTGTTCGGAAGCAGTGGACTTGATTTGCGCTGCAGAGGGATTAACACCTCTTCGAGGTCGACGCTCAGCGAGGCTTGGTTCGGCTGTTGGAGGTCTAGGTGCGGAAAGGTCTTGGGGAAAATGATTGTCGGGTACATTGGGAGCGTCTGGGAGATTAAGTTGAGTCGGAGCATTGGGTACACGTTCCTCCACGGGATCCTCGTTGGTACCTGTTCGACGGGCGCTGCCCTCGTCAAACACAACATCACAGGAGTTAATGATCCTGCCATCGGCTAACAAAATCCGATAGCCTCCGTGGCCCGGCATATAGCCGATCAATCTCCCTTCAATAGATCTCACTGTCGAATTTGCTCCCGGCATCAGCTCCAAGCTGTTTCCCAGTTTGCGTCTGTCGGGATCTTAGCCCAACAACGAGCACCAAAAACCCTAAGGTTTGAAACATCGACCTTTTCCTTTGTCCACCGTTCCAACGGAATCAATCCAGGTCGACTAGATGAAGGGAGACGATTACGAGTGTAGATGGAGAAGGCGGCTGCCTCAGCCCAGTACTTCTGCAGCATATTGGCGTCAATGAGAAGGGTACGTGAATCGTCTTCAGTAACGCCGTTTGCACGTTCAGCGATACCATTAGCTGCTGACGAATACGGGGTCGTTGTTTCGGGTACTATGCCGTGGTCTCGAAGGTAGTTCTGCCACAACTCTGACCTCATAAACTCTCCCCCATTGTCCACACGAACTCGCTTGACCTTTCGACTGGTTTGTGTCTCGAACTTCTTCTGATAGGCATCGAAAGCAGCGATAGTGGTAACGGCCTCCTTGTTCTTCAGAAAGAAACCGTCTTTGACCTTGGTCTCAGTGTCTGTTAAAATCATCCCATAATAGGCTCCACCAGCCGACATAGTCGGGACAGGTCCGAATAGATCGATACAAACGAGATCGCCTGCCACCATGTTTCCATGAGAGATAGGACGATTAAACGGCTCTCGTTTCTGGCGTCCCAAGATGCAGTGCTCAGCACCTTCCGCAGGTAGATCTATCAGGTCAATTTCAAGCCAGTGACCAGACCCAGTCTATCCATTTCCAGGATTTTGTCATCATCGCAATGCACGAAGCGACGGTGCCATGTTTCGAGAGGGGCCGCTGTTGCGGCTAAAGCTGCTGGATTCCCGAAAGAAATGCTTCGGCCGAGCTCGTACATTCGATTTTCGTTTCGCCTGACTGCAAACTCGCCAGTGGGACCAGCAACAATTCCCTTGCCATTGCCGAATGTGACAGTAAAACCGAGTTCGTCCAGTTTCCCGACCAAGATGAGATTTGCCGCCAAAGTAGGGGTATGAATAGCGTTTTCAAACGATAGTTGCCGAGATGCTCCCCCGATGCTAAAGGTCTTCAGCACCTTTCCATGACCTAGGATGTCGAAACCTCCTTTATCTGCCAGAGCTGAAGATCCTTGGTTTTTCTTCTCAGCATAGGTGATGAAATCAGACCGTTTAACGAAACAGTGGTCTGAGGCGGCAGGAATTGAGGTAAGTTGGCTTCTCCCCCATTTCATTGACAGGAAATGGGACTGACGAGCTGACATAGATCTCAGGGACGAATGGATTACTGGATATGTCGCCAGGGATATTGGCTAAGATGACTGGTGGCTCGAACTCGATGGGGTCCGCCTGGTCAAACATGGCAATAACATCGTCTTGGTCAATCTCATTTTCAACCAAGATAGCCATCGCCACAATATTGACGAAATTTGCCTGCGGGTTCGACGCTCCCCCATTCCCTTTAGCTGCTGCTCTTGCCGCCATCATCTCTTTCCACCATGTGGGAGCATTAGCCTCATCAGCACCTCCCGGATGCCAGCACTTCTCAGTCTTGTGATCCCTACGTCGACAATTGGCACATCTCCGAGGACCGTTGTTTGTGCTCGGGGTAGAATTTACTGCGAGAGCATTCGGGGTTACTGCTGACGTTGATCCCCGAGCCGCATTGATCACTGCTAAATGGAGATTGATGTGCTGCTCGGCGTGGACCACTGTAGGCGATGTCATCACAGCATTGAAGATGGAGCTATAATCCATTCCCAAGCCAGCAGCCAGGTCGGCGAGGAATTCTCCCTGCTCAATCTTTCCGTCTTGAGCCAGTACGTCTGCCCATGCCTGTTTCTTCCCTTTGAGGTACTTTGGCATATCTCCACCATTCGAGCTTAGCGTGCATAGCTCGTAGATCTTCTTCACGTTCAGGCATCCTTGAAGAGTTGCGGTTCCGTAATTGGTCTTCACGGAATCCCAGAGCTCTTTGGCTGTCCCATCAGTTTTGATGGTGAGCGAACGAATATCCTTGCAGTTGGAGATGAATGAGGATTTAATGTATGCATTCCTTCGCGACGTATTCTTCGTGAAAGGGGCTGACGGAAGTGACCGGAGTCGAGGGCTCGTGATGGTACATGATTGCTACCTGGCCAGCTGAGGTAGCGGCAGTCATTGCAGCATTAGAGGCAGCAGTCGCTGCAGCAGCGGCGGTATGGGTATCTGCGGGTATATTCACAGTGCCGGAAAAATATCCACCAAGTCCTCTACCAACCATCACCGACATCCATACGAGACTGAAATCGTTGTAGTTAAGTCCATCGAATTTCTGGTCGTCGGGCAATTGGAAATGGGATAAAGAGGACATTCTCAGGGGTTGAGTAATGTAGTACGCAGCGGTACAATGGTTTCGATGAGTCGTTCCAAATATATATCTGTGCAATTCTTCGTATGAAAATTAGGTGCAGCGGGGCCACATAACCTGTTGACGAAAGAATTAAGTACTCAGGCAATCACAGATATGGTGAATGACTATATTGACCTGTTGACGAAAGAATTAAGTACTACAGGTATTCATAAGTTAAATGTGAGGTAAAAGTAAATAGAATCGCATACCTCAGGCAATCACAGATATGGTGAATGACTGAGGAGCGACGACGACGATAATTGGTATAAGTAATATGAAACAGGAGTCGCCAGATAAGATAAGATAAAACGAAAGAGAAAGAGAAAATACAAGTCCACGGACCAACCTTCAACACTGACTGGATGGTACGAGCTGTACCGTGAAACCTGCCAGGTGATAGGAGACCTGCAGTGAAGAGATCTACCAGTTGAGTGGTGAGGCAGTGCACGCGACCAGGAAAAAATTTAAATAGAAGACATTACACCGACTCAATCCAAGTACATTGGTGAGCGTAGACAATGGAGCATGAGTGTCCACCAACCGCACCAAGCGGGCATGTAAAGGGTCTCATTGTGACATATCATGAACTAAACAAATGCACCAACGACAAGGCAATTTAAATCGGCTTTCCTTTCCTTTCTTTCGTTCACTTACTTATATGGCTACCGGAGCTGAGGGAGGCAGGGTAGGGATTAGCTTAGATGTGATTCAGGGACATGGGTCCAAATGGGCCTGAATGCGACTATGATTTTCATTCATTCCATTCATGCCATGGCCAGGGAGTCCATGCGTGACGAAAAGATCATTATTATGTTGCACAGATTTGGCTGGCTAGCATGAGCAAGGTGATGTAATTGGCCAGGAAAGAGGTAGGTGTCAGAAAAGGCAAGGTGCCGGCCATTTCTGCTCTGAAAGCGGTGCGAGACCCACAACGTGGGCGCTGCCTTGCAGGGGGCGCTCGCAGCTTACCAATAGGCATTTTCATTTCTGTTTTCATTTTCATTTTCATTTCGTAACCGGTCGCAGCGCTGGAGCCTACATATTTTCGACGCCCAGACTCTCACGTGATCCTCCGAACCTCCAGCACGACGCTGGCCACGACGTATTGACGCTGCCACGACGACGTATTGACTCAGGACCGACTTATTCGACGACGCAAATCCGATTGACCGCAAATTGACGACCTTGTTCACGCACGCACGACGAACGAGCGCTTGGGTTTCATTTGGAACGACGAAGCAGCGAGCGAATAGGAGACACAGCTCGACAATAGGAGGGAGACACAGCTCGACAGACGGCTTTTATTCTTCATTCCACCTCGATTCTACCACGAAATACAGATTATTCCGTCTCCACTACACCCATCCTTTAACAAACGACACCCATCCTCTAACAAACGACACCAGCACCCAATTGAACGAAAAGGATGCCCGTCCTCTCCCTCCCGCTGACCTTTGCCAACTCGTTCTGGTCGCAGGAATATCGGAGGGGCTTGGAGGTTTTGTATAGGAAGTTGGAGCAGGTATGTCGATTTTTGGTGGTTTTGGTATTCTTTTGTTCAGTCTAGGTATTCTTTTGGAGGCTGGGTATTCGTTTGTTCGTCTGGGTATTCGTTGGTTTCGGTTTCGGTTTCGTCTGGAGGTTTTCTGGTTTTGTGGAATTCGTTGGAAGCTTTTGGCTTTGGCTTTGACGAGGATTTGGTTTTGTCGAATTCGTTCGTGCGGGAATCTGAGTTTGAATCCGGATCAAGAGACACATACCTGAGCAGGACCTTCCTGATTGCAGCATAATTTCGAGCACGTGAAACTAAAAGGCCAATAGACGAGTCGGACGGCAAAGGCCTAAGACATATTCAAATTGTGCAGTGTGACTCGCATATATGCAAACTTACATGGTACGTGAGGCATCCTGGATTGATTGTGACTGAACGCTGAGATGAATGTATCACAATTTGACGGTACCAAGCAATGAGAAACCTACGTATCAACCTGACCAATTGGGTGTACCAAGTGCGATGAATGGAATTGAGAATCGCATGCTTGAAAGTTGAAAGTAGGCGTGAGATGAAAGATTTCAGAAAATAAGAAAGTTGTCGATGGACCGTGCCATGAGTATGAGAATTGAGAGATTGAAGGTTCAGAAGAGACCAGCACTGCTGAGGATTCTCTCCTTTCCTCATCCCTTTTATAGCAGTCTAAACCGTACCTGAAACAGACGGGCGAAATCATGTCCGCGTTGACAATATCCACGTTGACGATATCCCCGACCGTCGGCCGCTGGACTAAAACCCGCGGTCCACAGAGGGCCCTAAGATTGACACTGATCCATCCAAATCCTAATGCTGCCAGTCCTTGGTCACTGTGAAATCAAGATGTATGTCGTCACTCTTGATCCTTTCCCCTTCTTCATTATTCATAAACCTATGTTAGAACCTATAGTTGTTCATTGGTATAGAAAACCGAAGAAGCCGAGAGATATTCCGAGCCGGAATAAGCGCGCCGCAGGCGTTGGAAACATGTGCTGGCTTGGTTCTCGGGACCTCGACATCTTGAGTAGAGCATTGACGTTGGCCGGCTACATGGACTGAGAGAAGGTCCCGCTCTTTCCTTTTTTGTATTTTTATTTTTATTTATTTATTTATTATCAATCAGGTAACAAGTTGCTATCGAGCCCGCATTTTGAGTTGCTTTGCGGGGTGAGTTGAAATCAAGTTGGAATTTATATATCTTCAACTTCGGGGTTATTGATTATAAGTTACTTTTGGGGCAGAAAGTGGTGGCATTGCAGGGCCCACAATTTTATATCGATATTCACGGCTCTTGTTGTACCTGTATCAAGGAGGTGATCTAAGTGCGTTTTCTCACTATCAAGTACTTTTTGTAGGAGGGGAATTGCAATGGATGTCGTCTGATGCGTTTGTCGACCCAGAAATCGACCCGAACTATCTTGCGTCGCCTTTTGGTAGGTTTGTGCTTTTCGCAGTGCCAGAAGGTTCCTTCAAGCCCCGGCTTGGTCTGGCTTTATCCTTGGCACTAATGCTAGTTCTGATGACGATTTGGATGCTTATATACGAGTTTGGCTGGGACGGTGTTCCATCCAACCGGTATGACGAGTACTAGTAGTTGATCCGGATTTGAAAGTCAAGGGTGTGGAGGGACTTTGTGTTGTTGATGCCTCTGAGCTGGTAAGTAAGCTTTTGCTTTTTTGTGTATTTCGAGCTCAAAGTTTGATGTAAATAGCTGTTCATTCCTTCTGCACATACACAAGTTCCGATTTATAGATTTGCGGAACGTGCTTCTGACCGTATCAAAACAGCTTGGGCATAAGCAACACTTTTTGCCTTTTGATGGACAAAATTTTGCAGATCTGGAATTGTAACTGTATACAGGGCTTTCCATCGCTCTGCTCCGGCCTCACCGCAAGTCGAGACTCGTATAGAATTTTATTCTTTCCTCCGAGGAAACTTGGAAATGGATACCCACTGCTACTTTGCTATAAGTATATCTGCAAAGGTTACAGAGTAATGTTCATATACTTCATCGGAGGAAAGGAATTGCAAGCGGAAAATCTTGAGAATTATTCAGCCAATCCAATGCGCAATGACTGAGGAAATTAGATACCTTGTGAAGACATACTGCATCTAACCACTATGATATCCAGGCGCCTTACGGCGTCACAGAAGAAATCTTGGCTTGCAGATTGAATTGTTGAATCTGTTGAATCCCGAGGGCTCAGATTGACTCCTGGGCAGCGAGAGTCTTCGATCCTAAGATAAAATCACGTCGGCCTCCACACGAACATTCGAGTCTACGCAGAAGTTGACGTTTGTGTGATCCAGAACGAAAACTGTGTCCAGCCATCGGAAGAAAACCGACAGTAGATCAAAGCAGGAGTTGAGAGGTTGTGGTTTGAGCAAGGCCTCCTATTTGAAGCATTCAACCAAAAATTGCAGCGGACCTGGGAATGCGGAATGGAAAGGGATGAAGCAAATGGGAGATCAAGGAAGACAAAGAGATATAAGAATGCAGCTGAGACATTCAGGAACAACACTGTCCAGCATGTGAAACTGAGACATCAGAGGAACAACAGCGCTGATCAAGACACAAACATGACCACATGAATTCATAGCATAATTATATCTATATGAGTGATAGTTCTGGGACAATGGAGGTTGGAAACAGAGATATCCGGGACTTTCAAGTATAAAATAAGGATGTATTTTGGGTCAAGTTATGAAGGTCTAAGATCCAAATAATACCAACTTGTAATTAATTGTTCCAGGTCCGACATGCGCCTTGTCGATCATCTATCAAATAAGGACTGTCAGGTCCCGACCCGAGTCTCAACAAGAAAGTTCATTTGCTTACGAGTCTTATAAGGGTCAAAACGTTCCATTTGCTCAGCATGTCGTGACGCCGTCAGATCTGCCTTTCAGAAAGTATGAAATGAAATTTGGGCACTTGGGATATATCTATTTCTCCTGTGATTAGAGCTCTAGTCTCTTGGAGTGGCACAGGACACGCTAAAAATTGCTAGCTTTCAGAGCTGGTGTAGCATGCGTGGCGCAAAATCGGCTCACCTCGTCGATCTGATATGCCATTGACCTGAATTTCAAGGTGATTCCCCCATAATGATTTCAATCACAAATTGGGCTCATTCCCCTGAAGGTCGTGGAATCTCTATGGGCCGGGGCTGTCACTAGACTGCTATGGAGTCTCGGACACTTTTCAACTTCTTCGTCAACTTCTTTGAAGTTTTTGCAGTCCATCGGAAGCCATCAGACTCCATCCAGCAAGATCAAGTCACTTCCAATTCGCACGTGTCCTGTAAACCCAACTTGAAGATTCTCCGATACTTGTCACTATCTCATTGATGTACAAGGACTGATACACCATCAAGTCGAAACAAATCTGAAATTTACAGTATAATATATTTACTAGTTGAATAGAACTACATTGATGCAAGATACGGTTTCCTGGCTACGATCTCAGTGTAAGGAATGAGAGCTCCCGTCTCGTGAAAGAAACCTCTGTAGCGCTTCATCATTGATTGACGTGCCTCTTCATCAATAACAGGACCATTCTCGTCCTCAAGACACTGGCTTTGGAGCTCCATCTTGGTGAACACGTCAAAGATGGCCGAGAAATTTTCGGCACTGAGATCTTGGGCTGCGGCTACTGACTGACCTAGCAAGCCAGGATAGGTTTGACAGAGAGGACCTATGGGAAGAGCACTCGTCGTCTGAGAATATATCTCGTAGCCGCTGGCTCGGACAAATTCATCCAGACGTTTAGACAAGCTAAGGCAGCAACTAATAAGGAAGAGCCGAAATCGGGACCTATAGAATTCACCCACTTGGTAATACGACCATTCCTCTTAGCATTTTCTGATATCGCTCTGTTGACATAGAATATCCATGGATTGATACGGTTTGAGGAAATGCCCCCTGTAGCATTCATATCTGTGGGTAGTTGAACAGATGCAGCGTCAACTTCTGCCAGAATCAGGAATCCACCAGGTTCTTTTGATACTTTGAGCACACCAATTAGTGCATACTAATGGAAAGGCATACTGAGGGTCTTCCAGACATTTTGAAGTGCACTCATCCAACCATGTTCCGTCAGCGCCCCTACGAGAAGCCGCATGTTGATTAGATCAAAGGTGGAGTAAAATTGAGGTTCGAAGGGTTTAGTGAGATCTTGCTCGAACATTCTGAGTGGAATAGACTCGGCGATCGATTGTGATGGGAATTTAGCGCTGGTAAGGTCGCAGGCATAAAGTTCGAGAGGATCTGAAGAATCTGGTCTCAGACGCTCTTTGGCATCTGGAATACTGGCAAAATCGAGTGCCCAGGCGCAGGTCCCAGCGGCAGCGTCAAGAACCTTCGAGAAACGGAAGTCGGTGAGGCATGTAGGCAGAATGCACTCCTCCCGGGCTTGGTAAATCTTGAGCATCTTGTGCTGTCGCTGAAGGCTTTTGACATTCGTCATCAGGATAAGACCACCACACCGAGATTTGAATAATCTACCGGACAGTCTCTGCGCCATCCTGGGGCAGCACATACTTTGATTCAATTGCTGGATCCATGGTCGTGAAAGCCAGCGATGTTGTTGGTGGTGATTCAAGGTCTTGAATCAAAGTGATGCTTATAGTTCAAGCATCAACAGCATCCGAGGCTGTGCCACAGACTAAATAAAACTCCATTAAACTCAGGTATAGATGTCTGATTTAGCTCTCTCACGCCAATGTAGATACGAATCAGCTGAGGAGTCAATAAGACTAAATGATATTCCGTCATCCAATTCTCTTGAACCAACCGGTGATCATGATAAGATTAGATCACAGCGGCGGAAGCAAACATATGGACATCGTGGCACATAGAAGTGATAGTAATCATATCGTCAAGTGGTGGTATGGCCATGCATCGCGGTTACCTCTTTCTTGGAGATGAGAGTGATGTATCGATACAGAAGACGAAGTAAAACTATTTGGAACCCATATGACCCTCCAGTGCTGACTCATGATTTTCAGTGGCGAATCTTGTCTTTTATTTCATCTACTAATTGTGGCGTCGCATTCGATCTCGTCTTCATCCGGCCGACCTCTAGACTCGGAGGGGGTGCCAAATAGTTTATCCGCTGTTATTATCATCCCCTACGGGTCCAAAATACTTGCACCTCACACCATATATTTACGCCTTACACCATATATTTACGCCTTACACCATATATTTACACCTTACACCGTATAAGTACTTACACCTCACACCGACCTGCAAGACTGACCGGTCCTGCAGATGCTGTTGTAAGCTGTAGCTGAGATCTGGCTCAATGCAACGATCCAACATACTTAGACCTCGACGGTCCCGGAAATGTGAGCGTCTTGATAGGAATATGAGCGTCCTAATAGAAATGTGAGAGTCCTAATAGGAATATGAGAGTCCTAATAGGAGTATGAGCGTCCCAATACTTATACCTCGTCCCGGAAATGTCAGCCAACTCAAATATCGCACATACTGTACTGTACTTTGAAATGCAGAGTTGGAGGTAGAAACGCAGAGTTGGAGGTAGAAACGCAGAGTCGGAGGTAGAAACACAGAGTTGGAGGTAGAAATGCAGAGTTGGAGGTAGGGAGGTAGAATCCAACTTGAATAGGATAACTTGGTAACTCTTGGTAGTAAATCCTATCCTATATCTTATCTTATCCTTGGAGGACTTACCCTTGGTAACTTTGAGGACTCACCCTTGGTAACTTTGAGGACTCGACCTAGGTAACTTTGAGAACTCGACCTTGGTAACTTCAAGGACTCGACCTAGTAAAAGTTCAAGGAGTCCTCGACCCAAGATCAAAATCGATTTCAAACGACCCGATTTCAGAAATGGAGTCACTTGAGTTGGTGCCCGTGCATCCCTCTGATAATTGATTTGCCCAAGCCTTCCATCCGTCTGATTTGCCCAAGCCTTCCATCCGTCTAATTTGCCCAAACCTTCCATCCGTCTGATTCGTTCGAACGACCCCAAAACAGTGAACGACCAAAAACCATGCACGACCCAAACCAAAAACTTTCAACGACCCCAAAAAACTTTGAACGACTCCAAGAAACGAAAAACGAAAAACGCAGACATAAGTATACCCGCGAGAAAGAAAGAAAGAAAGCGCGAGACACCGAACGAACCAAAAAAGTCCCCCGACGAACGAACCAAAAAGGTCCCTCGACGGATGAACCAAGAAAGTCCTGCTCTTGAACATCAAGTCCTGCTCCTAAATAAAGTCCTAGTCCTAGTCCTGAATAAATTCCTAGTCCAGAACAGAAAAGGACCTCCGTATCGCTGGATCAGTCGCTGCGGCGAACGCAGACCGAACAAGCGCAAAAAGAATCAAACAAGCGCAAAAAAGAATCAAACAAGCGCAAAAAGAATCGAACAAGCGCCAAAAGAATTGAACGAGCGCAAAAAAGCGGGGAATCCAGACCGCATGAGCGCAGAATGTAGTCGGCGAAACGAAACGCCGAATACGCAACGAAACGGAAACGAAACGCCGAATCACAGTATTATGGTATAAAAAGATCGGAAACCTAAATTTGGATATTTTCGACGCCCAGACTCTCACGTGATCCTCCGAACCTCCAGCACGACGCTGGCCACGACGTATTGACGCTGCACCGACGTATTCGACGCAGGACCGACTTATTCGACGCTGCACCGACGACGTACTCGACGCAGGACCGACGCAAATCCGATTGACGACCTTGTTCACGCACGCACGACGAACGAGCGCTTGGGTTTCATTCAGCGAGCGAATAGGAGACACAGCGCTTTATTCTTCATTTCACCACGAAATCCAAATTATTCCGTCTACTCGACCAAGACTATTCCGTCTACTCGACCAAGACTATTCCGTCTACTCGACCAAGACTAAATCAATTCACCCCACCAAGCCTAATCGACGATGCCCGTCCTCTCCCTCCCGCTGACTTTTGCCAACTCGTTCTGGTCGCAGGAATATCGGAGGGGCTTGGAGGTTTTGTATAGGAAGTTGGAGCAGGTATGTCGGTTTTTGGGTTTGGTGTTCTTTTTGGTGGTCGTCGGATTGGTTTTTCGTGGTGGTCGTGGTATTCGTTTGGAGGCTGGGTATTCTTTTGTTCGTCTGGGTATTCGTTGGTTTCGGTTTCGTTTTCGGTTTCGTTTTCCTCTGGAGGTTTTCTGGTTTTGTGGAATTCGTTGGAAGCTTTTGGCTTTGGTTTCGTCGAGGCCCTGGTTTTGTGGGTTTCGTGCGGGAATTTGGGTCGTTGGTTATTCGAGATATCTGTGCTTCGTCCTTGTTGTCCTCGCTTCTCATTCCTTGTTCTCGTCGCTTCTCCTTCCTTGTTCTCGTCGCTTGTTCTCCTTCCTCCCTTATTTCCCCTTGCTCCCTTATTTCCCCTTGCTCCCTCCATTCTCTCTATTTCCTCGTTCCCCCCATTCCCTCGTCGATATATCTGCTCTGAACTATCACTGACGAAATCTATTTTCAGGGCGTTGCAGAAAACGAGGAGATTACGGCGTTTATACGGGTATGTCTCTTTCTTCATTCCTTGGCCTTGTTTTTGTTCTTGTACGCTTTATCTCTATCGTTCTCGTCCCTTTACCTCTATCGTTCTCGTCCATTTACCTCTGTCGTCTCCTCGCTCCACGACTCGTCTCTTTCCTCGCTCCACGACTCGTCTCATTCCTCGCTCCTCCCTTCATTCCTTCATATCCCCCCTCCCTTCGCTCGTCATAACCCCATCGCTCCACCCGCTAACCGCATCTCCAGAGCCGCGCATTCGCAGAACAAACACTCGCTAATTCGTTGGGTAATGCTCGTAAGCGTCGTTTATGTTATCTTGTCTCCCTGTTCTCTTCTCCTCGACTCGTATCTCTTCTCTTCGACTCGTATCGTATCGTCGAATCTTATGGTCGAAATGAATACTCGTATCATCGAATCTCATCATCCGCAACGAATACCCCTACAAACGCTGACGCTGTTCGACAGACACACGCGCCCACAACGAAAGCACCGGCTTCGGCGCGGACGACGGGGCGTCGCTGCTCATGGCGTTTCGGGGGCTGCAGGGGGAGAGCGTTATGCAAGGTCGGTTTTGGTTCTGGTTCTTGTTTTTTGGGCGATTTTGGTTCTTGTTTATTGGGCGACGATATCTTGTGTCTTGGGCGATATCTTGTGTCTTGGGCGATATCTTGTGTCTTGGGTGATATCTTGTGTTTTGGGTGATATCCCGGTTCTTTGTGCTCTGCTTTTGGCCGGGTGTTCTCTGCTTTCGGTAGTTGGTTTCGTTCGATAGATACTCTCAGTGTTCGCTTCCCTCGTCGGTTTCGCTTTCGATTGGTTCGCTTCGCATCTCTTTTTCTCCTCTTGTTCTGATTTTCTTCTTTTCGCTCGCTCGAGTTATCTTGGGCCGTCTGATATCGTAGCTCGTCTCTTCTCCCTTTTATCTGGTTGCCTCGTTCGTCGCTAACCCACTTCACAGCGCAAGCCCACCGCAACATTGCGAATGAACTGACGCAGCTTGTGGTTGAGCCGTTTGAGGAGTGGGCTGGGGGGTATAGGGTATGTCTATCTATCTATGTCTCTACTTTTGTTCTATGTGTCTACTTTTCTTTTTCCTTTTCTTCTCCTTTGTTCGTCGTTCGTCGTTCGTCGTTCGTCGTTCGTCGTTCGTCGTTCGTCGTTCGTCGTCCGTTCGTTCGTCGTTCGTTCGTTCGTTCGCCTCGTTCGAATGTTCACTTTGCTCACTCTAACACGTTCGCTTCGTTCGTCGCTCACTCTAACCCCCAGGACCGCCTGAAACAATCGAAACTCGCCCTCCTGGACAACTGGCTCCGCTCGTACGAGCATTCTCTCGCCGAGGTCGCGCGGTTGAAGAAGGAGTATCTGGGGAAGGTGAGGAGGGCGGATGAGGCGGAGGATGAGTGAGTTGATTTTTCTTTTCTTTGTTGAGTCGGGTTATGGTTTTTTTGAGTGGATTATTCTTTGATTCGTCGATTATCTTTCCTTCCTCCTTCCTCGTTCGTCGACTAACGCATCCACAGCGCCAAATTCGCGCCTTCGGGTAATGCGCAAGGTATTCCTTTCTTCCCCTTTTCGAATACTATACTAATGCGTCGTCCAGATCCATATACCACCTCTCCCCGGATGCGCCCCATCGACGGCCGCGCGTCGCCGCAGCGCACCGTGAGGACGCCGCCACAGCGCACGGCGAGCGTGTCGGAGCGTATCGCGCAGAGGCTGAGGGAGATTCAGAGGAAGAGTGCTGGTAACAAGGAGGGTGCGCCCGTTACTTCCGATGGGGGCCATGGAGAAGACGGAGAGAACAATGAGAAGCAAGAGAAACGAGACGAGAAACAAGGCGTCGAATCCGTCGAGAAGAGCGAAAAGGGCGTCGAATCCCTCGAAAAGAGCGTCGAACCCCTCGAACAAGTCTCCATCACGGATTCGCCGCCGCCTATGGAGCCGCCATTGCCGCCTGCGAAGATTGAGTCGCAGGAGAGTGGATTTGTTAATTCTGGTTCGGCTGGACCGGCCCGCTCCGACGTCCTCCGACCCGCCTCGTCCGACGTCCTCCGACCCGCCTCGTCCGACGTCCTCCGCCCCGCCTCGTCCGACGTCCTCCGCCCCGCCTCGTCCGACGTCCTCAAACTCGCCGGCATCCCCTTCACCCCCTCCTCCCTCTCCCAGCTCCTCCTCCGCGCCTCTCACGAGCTCCCATTACGCGCCGTGCGCTTCCCATTGCTCGGGCAGTACGAGGGGTGTTTTAGTGGAGAAGAGTTTGTAGCGTGGATGAATTTGAACGTTCCGGGTGAGCCTTTTATTTCGTTCTTGCTTTTAATGCATTTTGAATCTTTGCTTTTAATGCATTTTGATTGAATCTTTGCTTTTCATGCATTTTTGAATCTTGCTTTTAATGCATTTTGATTGAATCTTTGCTTTTAATGCTAATTGGACCTTTTCGTAGCATTCAACGGATCCCTGGACAGAGCGGAAGACGCAGCGAAGGACCTTACGGAGCATTTGGGGTTGTTGAGAAGGATTGGAGAGTTGGGGAATCAGTTTGAGTGTTCGGATGATGCGTTTTATCAGTTTAGGGCGAAGGTGCGTCGCGTCTTTGCTTTCTGCAGACGCAATGGGTCTTTGCTTTGAGATATGATGGCTAATCGGGTTTTACCAGGCATTCGACCTCGCATCTCATCCACCCGTCGACGCTTCCAATACGGCCTTAAAATCTGCACCTGAGAATATCATGAAGAAGACTGGGAATTTTTATTCCTTGGTTACACGTGCTCTTGCGAACACGAATTCGGAACCGCAGTACGTACGGCTGAGACAAGAAGCCGAGGACGCGGATTGGGTTTATAGGGTCGCAGTGCGTAAGCTTGATCGACAGAGGTTGGGGCTGGAGGAGAAGATTGAGGATACGTTGAAGACGTTGCAGCATTGGGAGGGGGAGAGGTTGAGAGCTGTTAAGAGTGTTCTTTTGCAGTTCCAGGGTACGATATCGAATATTCCGAAATCGCTCGAGCCGTCTATGGAGAGGTCGACTACGCTTATTGCGGCGTATCAGCCAGAGGCGGATTTGGGGGCGTTGGTTGAGCGGTATCGGGTCGGTCCGTTTAGGCCTACGGCGCAGGTGTATGAGAGTGTGGCGCATGACGAGGCGGATGTGCTGTTTGGGATTGATTTGAGGAAGGGGGATTGGGGCGACGAGGAGAAGATACCGCCGGTATTGACGGCGCTGCTCAGAGGTGTTGGAAAGGCGTACGAGAGGGTGTCGAGTGATATGGAGAAACGGAAATCGTGGATCTACGACGTCCCATTGCCTGCGGTGCATCATCTTCGCGAGGGTTTGAACGCTATTCCTACGGAGAATGCGAGTGGCGATGCGGTTCCTGTTGGTGAGCTATTCGAATAAACGAAAGACCTTTTCTGACACCCTGCAGAGCTATTCTTCGAACAAGCAGAACAAGTCTTGTCGAAATACGACGCGCCGGTTATAGCGTCGTGCATTAGGCTGTGGTTGCTTGAACTGGATCCGCCGGTTGTGCTTTGGGAGGGTTGGGATGAGGTTCGGAGGTTATACAAGGCGAATTCTGGTGACAAAGGCCCAGTCGAAGGGAAAGGAAAGGCACCGGAAAAGACCTCGGACGAACAGCGCCTCGCGGACCTTGGGTCGACGTTGCAGAAACTGCCGAGGGTGCATTTGTATGTCTTGGATGCGGTTGTGGCGCATTTGAGGGGGTGAGTCGTTCGTTCGTTCATCTCCTTCGCTCGTTTCTTCTCTCGTTTCACTCGCTACGCTCGTACTGACCACCCCATACAGCCTGGTCGACTCTACGACGGTGGAGGAAGACGACGAGGTGTACATGACAAAGGTGGCGCTTTCGCTTGGGAGAGGTGAGTTTCTGGATTCTTCATGCCGCTTTCTTCTACTCTATGACTTGGAGGAAGATGACTTGTTCTTCTTCTCCACGGCTACGATCTTGTTCTACGTCTCTCCACTTCTACGGCTCTCCTCTTGTTCTACGGCTCTCCTCTTCTGACTCTTCTACCTCTTCTCTTGTTCCACGGCTCTCCACTTATTCGCCATACTAACCAATCCCACAGCAATCGTACGCCCCAAAACCGAGACGGAGATATCGATACAGGATCGGCATCCGACGCGTGAGTTGTTGTTTTTGTTTTTGTGGAGGGTGGGGCTGATTGTTCTTTGATTTTTCTTCTCTTCTTGCTTCTTGCTTCTTCTTCTTTTTCTTCTCTCCTTGCTTCTTCTTTCCTTCTTGCGTCCTCGTCATCGTCGTCCCTTCTTTCTCTCCTCGCCCTATGGTGTTCTCTTCTCTCTCTTCGCCCTATGGCGCTCCTATCTCCTTACGTCCTCCTCCTTCGTCGCCAGTCCTCCTCCTCGACCTCCTAACGCACTACCCCACCATCCTCCCCCCCACCATCGCCCGCAAGAAACGCGAGTCTGAGCGGAAGTTGCCGGTGAGGAAGAGGACGAGGATGGTTGATATGCGGTTGAGCAGGAGTCGGATGCCGGAGCAGGCTGATAGGAGGCAGTTGTTGGTCCAGCAGCATGATGCTCAACGCGGGGGGCAGCATGATGCGCAGCGGGGTGGTGGCGATGCTCAACGTGGCGGCGGCGGTGGGGTGAAGAGTCCGGAGATTCCGTATAGAGGCTTAGCAGAGCCGCCGGTTCCGCCTCTTCCGCCGAGTATTCCTGCAAGTGCTCCGAGTGTTCCGAGTGTTCCGCCGCCGCCGCCTTTGGAGAAGAAGGAGAAGGAGAAGGAAGAGCTGGTCGTTCCACCGCCGCCTCCGCCACCTTCGTTCGTTTCGACGGGTGGGGGAGATGAGACTGCTAGACCGACATTCGTCGAACCTCCGCCCGAGCTGGACGACGATGCGCCGCTTCCGACGCCCAAGTTCGCTGCCGTCCCAAGTTCATTCGGCGAAGCAGCTAGACCCTCATTCGGTGATAGACCCTCATTCAAAGAGCCCCCACCCGAGCTGGACGACGACGACCTCCCCCCACGTCCCTCGTTCAAAGAGCCCCCGCCTGAGATGGATGGCGAGGACGTTCAAGTGGCTGCTTCGACCCCAGTAGCTGCCCCAGTAACAACAGCAGTAGCAGCAGCAGCACCAGTAACAGCAGCAGCAACGAACCCAGTAGCCCCACCCCCCTCATCAAGCCCCGACCTCACCCGCCGCGGCCCCCGCATCACCCGCGGGCCGCGCGCGCCGGGGACGGGGGGCGTCGCGGGGATCGTGAGTAGTTTGAATCGGAATAGCGGGTCTGGCTCGCCCATCATCCGGAACAGGGATAGTTTGACCGGATCGACCTCGCCGACGAAGAGGAGCATCGGGTCCTCGTCGCCGCGGTCGCAGTCGCCAGCTAATAGCCAGTCCCCCACGAGTCCGACGTACCAGTCGTCCTCGGGTCCGGCGTACCAGTCGTCCTCGAGTCCGGCGTACAAAAGGTTGTCGGGCGGCCCGGGGAGTCCGGGGAGGAGGCCGTCGAGTGTTTTGGGGAGGAGTTCGGCGTTTTCGAGGAGGACGATGGCGAGTGATGCGGAGGATGATGTTGTTGATAAGAAGTAGGAGGGGGATTGGGGCTCTGTAGGGCTCTTGGGGCTCTGTGACTCGACGTTGGTGAGCTCTGCTATCGACGTTGGTGAGCTCTGCTATCGAGGTGAATCTTGTTGCTGGAGAATGATGAGATGAAGATAAGATGAGACGATGAAGATGAGATGAGATGATAAAATGCGACTTTTTATGCATAGTTTGGACACCCTTTTTTTATGTAGTTTAGACTCTTTTTTTTTCTATACCTTGATAGGCTCTTTTCATGCCCTCGATGGACCCTTTTATGCCCTCGATGGACCCTTTCTATGTCCTCGATGGCCCCTTTTAAATGCCAAGTATACAGGCAGATACCATACATACAATATGATTGATATTTTTTGTGATGAGGTTTGTCTTGCTTCCCTTTGAATTTGTCAGTTCTGAGAGGGTCCTCAAAATTTGTCAGTTTCTGACACGGTCCTCAAAATTTGTCAGTTTCTGACACGGTCCTCAAAATTTGTCAGTTCTGACACGGTCCTCAAAGGGATCTGGGAATCTGCACAGTCGGCGGATTGGTCGAGGTTGATTTCTTATTTTTATTCTGGGTTTCCGGGGCGTATGGTGATGCTGAGAGGGAGGATGGTGACGCTGAGGAGGAGAATAATGACGCTCTGAATCGCCTTGCAGATTTCAACAGCTCGAATTTTTGGCATCAACTCTGATTGTTTTGGACTCGCTCTGCAATTTGACTCGAATCTTTTTTTTTTCCACTGAGCCCTGGGTGTGATTCCAGAGTGACTCTTTCTCGAGTTCATCGAATTCATGGCGAGAATTCCTCCTCGATGCACAGCAAGAAATCATTCTCGATGCACAGTAAGAACTCCTTCTCGATCCTATGGCATGAATTCCTCCTCGCTTTCAGGCAAGGAAAGTCGATCAGCTGGGCATGGAAAATATTCTGGTGGATATTTCAAGTACATAATGAACCCTTTCGAGTACATAATGATAACTGGTGAAGACTCTCGAGTCATGAAACAGACTCTCAGTCCAAGAAAAGTCTCGATCCTTGATTGTTTTCACGCCACATGTCTCCCATGAGCATCTTGCAGGAAAGAATCAGACTTTTTAGTTTTGCAGGAAGGAAGGAATCGGAGTTTGGCGAGAAGGAACTGCTGTTTGTTTGGACTTTGACTCAATAAGTGGATTTTGATATATTACAATACCTGAGAAACATGGTATCGAGAGTACTATGTCACCACCGATCTCACTACAAGCACCATTACTTATTCAGCGAACACCAACAATTCAGCGCAAAACATCATCTCAGGTATCGTACCGACCAACGACACAATCCAGCCAACACATTAGGACTACATAATCACAGCCGCGATAGCTTACAACAAAACGTTGGATCTTTCTTTCTCACTCCATTTTATTCTCTAGTTTACATTAGTTTATAAGGGTGTTGGGTAAGAAGAGGACTGCCTAGACACTAGATAACATGTACATGCTCATGGGCCCGAAATGCAACCGATTTCATCATCATCATGTCACCACCACCGCCACCGCCACCAAACCCAAACCTCTTGATTAGTGTCGCCGCGAGTCAAGTTGGAGTTGGCTCCGAGTCACCGAATTCGGTACCTCGGTCGAGCCGAGCCGTGTCTAGGGGACTTTTGATGATGATCCTTAAAATTGCTCCCAACAAACGAGCCGACAAGTCGGACTCATAATAGATTCCAAGGGATGCGCACCAAAGATGAATATTCTCTGCGCCACAAACACGGTCGGATGCCATGCGGGTTTTGCAGGAAGGAATCGCTGTTGAAACTAATAGTTTTGACTCAATCAGTGGATTTTAATATATCAAAATACTTGACAATTGTGGTACTAGCACTATGCTAACCACTGTACACAGAACCTGACTAAATAAGGAGTTCTCACAGCCTGCCCCGTTCTAACGTGAAATGTCGCCCTGTATATTTTAATGTAGCTCGAGAAGACTAGCTTGATTTGATTTGATGAGCTGCATTTGTGGTCTCAGTCCAGGGTTCCAAACTACTTTTTGTACAAGTAAAGGTGCTGAGCTGTCAATCTGAGGCGCTCTCGGACGACAATCTGATAACTAGCCATCTCGAAAACATGGCTGGAATCTCTAGCATACTCCATTTGTACAATATAGATGCCAATTTGTTCATAGTAAAGCCCAGTTGACAACACAGCTTTGCCGAATTGAAACCATCTTTCCCTTCCCGCCATTGTATCATTATTCAATTCTTTGAGAATCAAATTATAACTCCCTGCACAAGTAAGCTACTTGCCTCTTTACTTTGGCTTTTTGCTGTTCAAATTTCAGAATAAAATAACATATACTAATATTCATCATGCAGGGCAACTAACAGGACTTGTGAATGGTACTTGATCAAATGAATGCCGTCTCTGCAGAACTATCCGTCGAATCCATGATTTACCTGCGTATCACTGATCGTCAGGCCTGATGTATGTCGCCAACCTCTAACAGGCCGAGCTCCAGGCCGAATAATATCAGTGCGTGTCCATCCTTGAGCAGCCATAGCCGCTAGAAAAACCTGGTGATTTGCTTTGGGACTCCTTTCCATAGCATCAAAAAGATCCTGTTCAATGGCACATTAGTTTGATAAATCACCCAAGGAAAAAGATCCCGACATCAATGGTCGGCGACGGACCACCCCGTGCGCTCAGTAGCAACTCTTCAACAGCAAGTTGATTCCGCCCTTCAAGACTGAATCAAATGTTAATAATTGCTCTCAGACAAAGAATGAGGTACTTGCCTAGAACTAGCATCGAGGTCCCTCTTTTTCTTCCCAGCTTCGTCTGCCTCGATGCTAGTGGCGGAAGATTGATTAATGGCCTGGAAGACTTTGAATCCGATCAGGAGACACATACCTGAGCAGGAACTTCTTGAGTGCAGCATGATCAGCTTTATCTCGAGCACGTGGAGCTAAATGGCCAATAGCTGAGTCGGATGGCCTAAGACACATTCAACTTGTGCAGTGTGATTCACATATGTATGTGCAAACCTACCTGGTACGTGAGGTGTCCTGGATTGATCTTGATTGAACACTGTGATGGGATGTATCACAACTTGACGGTACCAAGCGGTGAGAAACCCACATATCAACCTGAGTGATTGGTGCAGCCATTGTGTACCAGGTGCTGGCAGAAACGGCGAGAGCAATGAACGGAATTGAGAATCGCATGCTTGAAAGTTGAAAGTAGGTTGAGATGAAAGATTTGAGAAAATAAGAAAGTTGTTGATGGACCGTGCCACGAGTATGAGAATTGAGAGATTGAGGGTTGAGAAGCGACCAGCACTGCTGAGGATTCTCTCCTTTCCTCGTCCCTTTTATAGCAATCTAACCCGTATATGTAAGGCCCATGATTACTACATATCCGAGTTAGAGAGTCGGAGCTATATATAGGGTGTGAATGTGCCGAAATAGATTTGAACGGGGCCTATTCAAAGCGACCTATTTGAGGCCTCGAATATCCCAAAATAGATAGTCAATAGACCGCGAATATGTGGTTCGAATATGGCCCTGTTCAAAGCTATAGAGCACCTGTTCAATGATCTATCCACAGCCTTCGAATAGGTGATTCATTTCCACCCTCTATCACACTGATATGTAGTGTGAATTCCAGCGCCCAATGAGTATGGAAATCTACATCAGGAAAACACAAAATGCTAAATGGCGGACATCCAAGCAGATAGCAGGCTCCTAAAACCAGCCAACAAGGGACAGGATTTTGAGGATAAATATTGAGAAATCTCAATTAGAAAATAGTCCACGTTTTGATGATGGTCCGATCAGATCCGTTATGACAGCTGGGATCTTGTGGCCGGCATCGAATTCGGCTGACGGTCGACTGCGAAACTCCATCAATTTGTAATATCTGTTGCTAGACCGTTTGAGAATCAATAAAATGGGTTTTCATGAGTAGCCTGAAGAGTTGGAGGCTCTAGACAGACAGACAACAACAGTATTTGTGTTTCAAGGCAATGTACTAGCCTGAAACATGAAAGGACACACTCATGGATGTAACATATTGACATATGGAAGTCTTATCAGAGCCAGAAGACCTGCAGTGAAGAGTGTAAAAATTGCCTGGCTTTGGCGGGGAATCAAAATTCGAGTCGGAACTTCCACCTGCCGAATTTGATGCCAGCCACAAGTTCCCAGCCGCTACAAGTTTGTCAAAAGAAATCTTCCCATTGGCTCTGAATCCTCTGATCTGTCCTTTTGGGAAAATTCAAGAAAATATTCATTCATCTGTGTTCTCATCGACACCATATCGACGACTGGTTGTATTGTAGCAGCCTGGGCAGATGAAATTAGATAGCATATAGGATGGCAGATAGCACAATATAACTAGGGGCTCTCAAGGGCATGCTTTCACTGCGTTTCCGGTCAGTGTGAATAACTTGAGTCGCGAAAATGTGTGAACAGCCACCTGTTATCACGTATGTATTCCAACATCAAACATGTCTCAAACAGCTCATGAGCAGGTGAGTGAACAGGTGTATGATAAAAGGGTACATGTGCTCCCAAGGCTTCAATTTTGACCCTGGAGAGTCTGTTCAAAGCCTGAAGCACGTTTCAGAGCTTGAGTTGTATTGTGGTCATTCTTGTAGTATATTGTGGCCAGTCTGTAGGACTGCCATTACTTGATATTCTGAAATAGACATGACCAAGTACTTGACTTTGTAACTTGACCAGAGTTGGTCATCCCATTTTGATGCGATACAAGTGAGTTACTTTAAACAGGTCCGAGTATAATCCAAACGGGTGCGAGCATAATCCACATAGATAAAGGCGGAGCCGTAGTTCGGTCCATGTTTCGGCATCGAGGGTTTCGGGTTTTCAATCTGCATGTCTCTGTATTAGAAACAATTGTTTTTGCTGGGGTTTTGTGGTTTACCTTGTGCATCAGAGCTTTTTCCTTTGGGGTCGAGTCTAGAATAAATGGTTTTGCTTGGCCGGGGGCATTACCTTTGGGCTTTCGCTTTTCCATCGCCTTGCAATGTTTTCGGAGGGAATTGTTTAATGTGGGCTGTTGAGGCGGAGGCGAGCTGGGATGCGAGCTGTTTTTGGTATTGATTAGGACTGGGAGAAGAGATTTCCCGAGGGATTTTGGGCCTAGTAGGCGTTTTGTGACGTGAACCATTGTCGTGAGCTACTGAAGCAAAGGCGGAATGCGAAATGGTACTGGAATATAAATGCCGCAAATGCTGAAGATAGAGAGACTAGAAAGGTTGCAGCATGAGCGAACGTAGATACGTGACGAGAGGTGGACAAACCGACATCATCATCATAAATGGCCCGCGACGAATGAACCCGGTTAGACTTGAAAATTTGCTAGTCAAGAACTCAAAGTTGTAACATACATTGCCTTGAAACACAAATACTGTTGTTGTCTGTCTGTCTAGAGCCTCCGACTCTTCAGGCTACTCATGAAAACCCATTTTATTGATTCTCAAACGGTCTAGCAACAGATATTACAAATTGATGGAGTTTCGCAGTCGACCGTCAGCCGAATTTGATGCCGGCCACAAGATCCCAGCTGTCATAACGGATCTGATCGGACCATCATCAAAACGTGGACTATTTCCCAATTGAGATTTCTCAATATTTATCCTCAAAATCCTGTCCCTTGTATTGTTGGTGCCATAGCAATGGCTGGTTTTAGGAGCCTGCTATCTGCTTGGATGTCCACCATTTAGCATTTTGTGTTTTCCTGATGTAGATTTCCATACTCATTGGGCGCTGGAATTCACACTACATATCAGTGTGATAGAGGGTGGAAATGAATCACCTATTCGAAGGCTGTGGATATATCATTGAACAGGTGCTCTATAGCTTTGAACAGGGCCATATTTGAACCACATATTCGCGGTCTATTGACTATCTATTTTGGGATATCCGAGGCCTCAAATAGGTCGCTTTGAATAGGCCCCGTTCAAATCTATTTCGGCACATTCACACCCTATATATAGCCACCCTCTGTCTATAACCATTTCTATATATAGCTCCGACTCTCTAACTCGGATATGTAGTAATCATGGGCCTTACATGTACGGTTTAGATTGCTATAAAAGGGACGAGGAAAGGAGAGAATCCTCAGCAGTGCTGGTCGCTTCTCAACCCTCAATCTCTCAATTCTCATACTTGTGGCACGGTCCATCAACAACTTTCTCAAATCTTTCATCTCGACCCTACTTTCAACTTTCAAACATGCGATTCTCAATTCCGTTCATTGCTCTCGCCGTTTTTGCCAGCACCTGGTACACAATGGCTGCACCAATCACTCAGGTTGATATGTGGGTTTCTCACCGCTTGGTACCGTCAAGTTGTGATACATCCCATCACAGTGTTCAATCAAGATCAATCCAGGACACCTCACGTACCAGGTAGGTTTGCACATACATATGTGAATCACACTGCACAAGTTGAATGTGTCTTAGGCCATCCGACTCAGCTATTGGCCATTTAGCTCCACGTGCTCGAGATAAAGCTGATCATGCTGCACTCAAGAAGTTCCTGCTCAGGTATGTGTCTCCTGATCGGATTCAAAGTCTTCCAGGCCATTAATCAATCTTCCGCCACTAGCATCGAGGCAGACGAAGCTGGGAAGAAAAAGAGGGACCTCGATGCTAGTTCTAGGCAAGTACTTCATTCTTTGTCTGAGAGCAATTATTAACATTTGATTCAGTCTTGAAGAACGGAATCAACTTGCTGTTGAAGAGCTGCTACTGAGCGCACGGGGTGGTCCGTCGCCGACCATTGATGTCGGGATCTTTATTCCTTGGGTGATTTATCAAACTAATGTGCCATTGAACAGGATCTTTTTGATGCTATGGAAAGGAGTCCCCACGCAAATCACCAGGTTTTTCTAGCGGCTATGGCTGCTCAAGGATGGACACGCACTGACATTATTCGGCCTGGAGCTCGGCCTGTTAGAGGTTGGCGACATACATCAGGCCTGACGATCAGTGATGCGCAGGTAAATTCTAACATCAACGGATAGTTCTACAGAGACGGCATTCATTTGATCAAAGTCCTGTTAGTTGCACATGATGAATATTAGTATATGTTATGTTATTCTGAAATTTGAATAGCAAAAAGCAAAGAGGCAAGTAGCTTACTTATACAGGGACTTATAATTTGATTCTCAAAGAATTGAATAATGATACAATGGCGGGAAGGGAAAGATAGTTTCAATTCGGCAAAGCTGTGTTGTCAACTGGGCTTTACTACGAACGAATTGGCATCTATATTGTGCAAATGGAGTATGCTAGAGATTTCAGTCATGTTTTCGAGACGGCTAGTTATCAGATTGTCGTCCGAGAGTCAGGAAGTTTGGGACCCTGGACTGAGACCGCAACTGCAGCTCATCAAATCAAATCAAAGCTGGTCTTCTCGAGCTACATTAAAATATACAAGGCGACATTTCACGTTACAACGGGGCAGGCTGTGAGAACTCCGTATTCAGTCAGGTTCTGTGTACGGTGGTAGCATAGCGCTAGTACCACAATTGTCAAGTATTTTGATATATTAAAATCCACTGATTGAGTCAAAACTATTAGTTTCAACAGTGATTCCTTCCTGCAAAACCCGCATGGCATCCGACCGTGTTTGTGGCGCAGAGAATATTCATCGTTGATGCGCATCCCTTGGAATCTATTATGAGTCCGAATTGTCGGCTCGTTTGTTGGGAGCGATCTTAAGGATCATCATCAAAAGTCCCCTAGACATGTGACATGCTTTCCACCTACGTGGCAACTGCCATCTAGCTGCTGGGCTTCTTTGCTGGTCTCCAACACCCAGCAATATTTTTGTGAGCTCCGAAGGAGTTGGTGAAAACACTGGGTGTGCTCAGGACAGTGGGGACTCGTAATTGTCACTAGGTGGCCTCTACCTCCACTGGTAATCCAAGGCACTGCTGTTTCTGCCAATGCTCCAGACCAAATGTCAACTTTATTCGTGAAATGCTGGCTTGTCAAGTTGGTCATGTCTAAGTATTTCAGAATATCAGTCCTACAGACTTGCACCCTGGTTCCTGTACTACTACACCAGTTGGTTCATCTAACCTAGGCTACAGGACCACTGTTCCTCAATCGTTCTCTGGTACTATATAATGTCTCGCGACTCTGGTATTAACGTCTCACGATCTAGATTCCAAATGGCAGAGCACAGCAGAGAAGTAGCAGAGCACCTACTTCCCATCATACTTCCTGTATGACCCTATTTTCATCGTAAAATACTGCCACCTGGTGATTCACCATCCGAGCTGTGAGTGGTTGTTTTTTTGTGTGAGAGGGTAGGGCCGATGGTTATTTTCATAGGCTTCTTTGATGCAAGTAGCCGCTTTGAACGTACATACCAGCAAAAGAGAACGTACCAGCTCCTTCAGCAAGTCCCGACCTCAGCTGCCGCGGCCCCGGGATCACCCGCGAGCTGCGCGCGCCGAGTACAGGGGGTGTAGCAGGGATCGTGAATAGTTTGAATTGGAACAGTATTAGCTCTGGGTCGCCCATCGTCGGGAACAGGAATAGTTTGACGGGATCCACGTCGCCGACCAAGAGGAGTATTGGGTCGTCGTATCCCAGAAGCCAGTCCCCCGCTAGCCAGTCCCCCGCTAGCCAGTCCCCCGCTAGCCAGTCCCCCGCTAGCCAGTCACCCTCGAGTCCGACGTACAAGAGGTTGTCGGATGGGCCGGGGAGTCCGGGGAGGAGGCCGTCGAGTGTTTTGGGGAGGAGTTCGGCGTTTTCGAGGAGGACGATGGCGAGCGATGCGGAGGATGATGTTGTTGATAAGAAGTAGGAGGGGGAGCTGGGGGACTCGAAGTCGGTGAGCTCTGCTATCGAGGTGAATATTGTTGCTGGAAAATGAAAAGGGAGATGAGAAGATGAGAAGATTTGATGATAAATGCGACTTTTATGCATAGTTTGGACACCTTTTTTTATGTAGTTTAGGCTCTTTTTTCTATGCCCTTGATGGACCCTTTTAAATGCCAAGTATACAGGCAGATACATACAATATGATTGATATTTTTTGTGATGAGGTTTGGGTGTGTGGAGTGGTTTTGCTTGGCTGTGTTGAGGATGGATAAGTCGAGGATGAGTAAGTCGAAGGTGGATAAGTAGATCGAAGGATATATGTATAGAAGACGATATTTGTTGCTTTGATCTCTTGGAGCCGGGCTTTATATATTCGGATTGACAGAACCCGAGTTGTATATTGGATCTGATCCTATCGTTTTCTATTGCTTGAACTGAGACAACGATAGCAGGATTCGGGTCGAGCCAGTTCTGTTGGTTAAGCACTGGAAATTACTTTGAGTTGACACCCTGAGAGTCCTTTGAATCAAGCACTCGAAAGTCAAACTCTCATGGAAGAATATGTGTATGTGGTGTGAAAGCAGGCAGGAGTGAGAATTTCTTGGACTGAGAATCTGTTTCGTGATTCGCAAGTGTCCACCAGTTATCATATCATGATTTGAAAGTAAAGTATGCTGGTGAACCTGGGGTACAGTAAATATTATTTTCATCACTTTCATTCAATTTCACTCTCGCACCTCGTTCAATTTTCACTCTCGCACCTACAGTAACTCAACCTTTTTGATCTCGTGCTTAATTCAGCTTGAATGCCATGCTGCTTCTATAGGGCCCTGTTTTCAATGTTTTAGGATTAAAAACTGGGTTTATAAACAAGGTTTGTAAACAGGCTGTTTATAAACCGGTTTGCAGTTTTTAAAACACTGCTTACCTAAATGCACAATCTGGCTGATATTCTCAGCTGCCCTTGTCTCTGCCATCTACCATGACATTTTGGACACTCCAAAAGGGTCTGATGATGCACAAAATGCATCAGTGACTTCGACGAGCGGACTTGGAACAAAAATATTGATAAAGAATTCCCACGCTTGATCACTCAGCCTCAAATGCAACCTTGAGATCATTGCAAGGTCATTTCAATGTGAGTGTCTCACCAAAATATCTCATATCAACCACTATAACTCGCGGAAAGGCCCAACCAGTGGTATATTTAAAAACCAATAAACCGGGGGTTCCTGGGACTGTATTTAAAAACTGGTTTATAAACACCTGTTTATAAACTGGTTTGCAAACCAGTACTATAAACAGGGCCCTATGCTTCTATGCATTCTGAAACCTAGTTTGGACCCTTTTCTATGTACCCTCCTTTTATGCCAAGTACACAGGCAGATACATAAAATTTGATTGGTATTCATGATGAGATTTGGGGTGTGTGGGTGAACTGGGTTGCTTTTCTTGCGATGAAGAGAGAAGGGATTCTTGCCATGGATCGAGAAGGCGTCCTTATCAAGAATCGAGAAAGAATTCTTGCCATGGATCAAGAAGGCCTCCTTGCCAAGAATCGAAATGGAAGGGAGGAAGGAAATATATTCGACATGGTCCACGTCCTGTCTTGGGGGATTTTCTACAACAGTAGCAATACAACAAAATTACTGTAGCCCCAGGAGCCACACATAAACATGTTGAAAAGCTGGCTACAGATAAGCAGAGCCATATATCAACACCCAAATAGATGCTTAGACGGGGCCATCGTACGGGGCCCGTACCCGTCCCGTCGAAAAATGGCCGTGACGGCCGTTTAGACGGTACTTGTCCTGGTATGGTTGATCTAGCTCCATTTCCAGCATTCGCAGCGATCCTACAAGTCAGAGATTGATCAAGGGAAGTATAATTTACAGATTTGCCGAGTCTAGTCACCGAAGGAGTTCTTTGAGGGCCTAAGCAAGCAAAGATGACCGAACAAGGCAATTGCACCACATTTCCTGATAGCTTCCGTAACGGCTTTGAGGTCATCCTGGTTATTTATATTAACCAGTGAGTCTTTTTTTGCATACCTGAGATGAACTCCGACCTTAATTGGACAGCTAACACAGATATTGTCATGGTATTGTGATACCAAGCCTACCAAATCTGATTCAAGTGGGTGAGTAGCACTTTCTAATATCACTAGATCATCTTCTCACCTTTCGGAGCATTATAATTTCAAGAAAAAGTCAGTTTTTATCTTGAGATACCTCTCTCCCATCAAACGGCCGTTTTTCAACGGGTCCGGTCCCGTTCGAGATTTTTGAAAGCCCATCGACGGACGGGTCTTCAAGACCCATACCTGTTTTTACCCATCGATTGTAGGGCCGTATCCCGTCAACGGGACAGTGCGCAACCCTAAAAATAAGTACGAGTTCATTATTCCACAATTCTGACCATACTTTTTGCATTACTTGATAACATTGATCCATATCGATCATGAGCAGTCCCTGGGCGCTTTTGCATTTGTTCCAAGTGTTATTCTAGAGTGAAGATGTGTCGATGGTTGTGAAGGAGGCAAAGCTTCAGCAATCGGGTGACAGTTGTGACATCACCTACCCATATTGCTCGAACATCCTACTCGAGCACCAACTAATGGTTCTGGAATTAGTCAATAATACATGAATTATTACAAAGTTCACATTTCAATATACCAATATCGCTAAGAAATCTGGTCTGTACGGGGTCTGGCACATGAGAACAATGGCCCAGGAAAATTTGATCAAATTCCGAAAACCAACCGCGGTCTTGGCCCCTGGGATGGATGTAGTACTTATTCATAGCTCATGCTGCACTAGTAACTATCTCGAGACACAGTGCTGCAGGACGTGGACCATACCAAATTTCCTTCCTTCCCGCTGACCGTACCTGTTGGTTTGAAATGCTCCAACCGGTATTGTGCAGTTTTCATGCTGGGTTTCACATGGTTCAGCCTCCATCTGATCACACTACTACCCCATTCATCGGCATTCATCCTACAACTTTGATTCCTGATCATCAATACCGATTCCCATGGATGACCGAGAGGCCACTTAGTGATGAGCTCATTCATTTGTCGTAACAGGACAATCACTAGCATTTGGTCCATTTGAGACGAGTTATAAGTAGATTCTCGACAAGTACTGTTACAAATTGTCTCTAAGAGTCTCTAGTACCGATTTGGTGGCTGAAGACTATCCTCCTTGTGGCGAATCGTGTAGAGAGCCAAGTTCTCTCGCGAAGAAGGCATATACGACGGATTGGCCAACTGACCAAGATGGCGCTTGATGCTGATAGTATAATCTCCAGCCCATTCTTCATCTCTTGTCTCATAGTCTGCTAATGCCACTCTTAGTGCGATCTCTGCCTCCTCTCTTTTCCCTTGCCCCATGTATGCAACACCTAGCTGGAGATGCATACTTGCAATTCTGCCTGCAATGCCACGGACTGTAGTTATCTCTAGACCTTCAGTCGCAGTTTTGATGGCCTTATCGTAGTCACTGTTGGTATTATATGTGACTGCAAGGTTATAGAGTGTATAACTAGTATAGCCATCAATTTCCTTCCACTCGTCAAGTGCTCGCAGGCCCCACTGTTCGGCGTCATTGTACTGTTCGAGCTGGTAGTGTGCCTGAGCCAGAACATCTGCACAACGTGCCTTTGTGAATGATACCTGTGGACTTGTATCCCGTGCCTGCAGGAGATATTTGATGCCCTTGAAGCGATGGTTGGGCTGGCGTGCATATACTTCACCCAATCGAAGTAGACACCGCAGCACCATGGGATCATTATCCATAGACACCCTGCGATACAATAAAGGATGCAGAATATTGGATTTACGGATGAGCTTGAGAGTGATTGGATTATTCATATGGGTGTATTCCAAGTGAGCTTGTTGAATAGAGGGTACTTGATTGAAGTTGGGATTTGTTGACCCAGAAGTGTCTGCGATATCAAGCAACATTTGAGCAGTGGAACGAGTGTCCTTTGCACGTATGAATGCTTTGCAGGCCAGTTGATAATATTTGAGAGCTTCGTAATAATGGTCTAGACTGTATTGGATGGTGGCATAGCAATCCAAAGTCTTCCCAAGAAGCTGTTGATCGGGAATCTTTTCTGCAAGTGTTACAGCATGTTGGATAACCTCAAGCCGGGGCCTCGTCCGACATTGGTGCCATCCAAGAGTAAGAAGAGCAGAAGAAACCTTGAAGCTGGTGTTCATGACAGCGAGAAGTATGGATTGAAGGTTGATTTCTATGGCAGAAATGGCTGTCTTGTGATTCGTGTATGAGGGATGTCCGTGCTCAGAGTCGTGATCCTGCAAAAACTTGCATGAGCTTTGGACCATCAATTCAGGGACATTTTTCAAGACGCGTGATTGATCAAGGACGTAAGATCGAATCAGAGGATGTGCAGCATAGATTCCTGCCTGATACTCCACAAGCGAGGTTGTGATGAGTGTTTGAAGTGCTGCTGGGAGATTCAACAATGAGGCTGCCCAGTAGCTCTGCAGGGTATTGTATGTTGTTCCACTAGGAAGCATGCAGATCACGACCAAGAGAGTATCTGCTCCATCAGTCCGCTGCATCAATGGGCTTTCTGTTGAGAGTTGAATGCAAACATCAACACTATGACGGGAATCAGACCCCTGATTCTCTCCAAAAATCTTTATCCCCAGTGTCTGGAAGCTATTCAGCAATTGTTGTGCTGTGCATTCAGTTGTTTTTCCCAGCCTCGCCATCAGTGTGACTGCCAAAGGCATGTAGCCCAGGGCCTCCAGTAGCTCCAGAAGGTTGTGATCATCGAGAGCTTCTGGATATATATTGGTGTAAAGAGTATATGCAGCGGACTGCTCCAGAGGTTGAATCTTCCTCTTAATCCATTGAGTTCCCTCGCAAGGTGCAACGCTACCTCGCATTGTGATGAGGAGAGCAATATGCGGAATGGCCTCAATGTCACAGAGAATCTGTTCGACTTGTTCTCTGGCACCGGCAGCATGCAGAGGTGTTTCGAAGTTGTCGAGGACAATGAGAAGAGGCTGAGATGAACGGAGCTCATCGAGGATGTCGTTGAGAGTATCACGAGTGTCTCGATTGATTCCCAGTGCGATGTAGAGGATGTCGAGGAGAAGGGTCACTGAAGTTGCTTGGACACATCCGGCAAATACCAGATTCCTCTCCCCGTTGACAGAGGTCCTTGCGGACGAGACGGAAAAGACACGAGCAAGTGGCTACGAGTCGAGCCAACAACACCCAACATCTCAATATCTCTTTTATACTCTAGTTTAAGTTCAGGGCTTTCGAAAGATGACTAATCCAACATTCCGCGGAACAATAGGGTGCCGCGGAACACTGGGAAGGTTCAAATAGTCTCGGAAACGATCAAGTCAAGTATCATTGTCAAGTCTATCAGACACCACCCACAGAACATGCACTAAGGATGTACAAGTTCAAACAATAGGGTTTGAATGGGTTTTTAACAATTGCTTGCCATTAAGACAAGACTTTCAACTGGTTACCGAAACCAGGCTTGCCCCCGAGACAAGACTTTTGCCTGTTACCGAAACAGGACTTCAAGACAAGACTAGAGGCTAGATGCGACAAGACTTTTTCCGAGAAGAGAATCACTAGAAGCCCGAAGGCCCTAAGCTATCTGATTATTCTATTTGAATACATGCATCTTTTATACTACTGCCAAGATCTGATGAATAATAATAAACTCGTAAACCGGCGCACTCTCTATCTCGGCTATCAGACCATCCCTCGTGAAAGTGGAGTTTACTCGGTGTCCGCGAAAACATCAAAATGATGGCTAAGTAAGCCAGGTATACAGCTGCGTGGAAGGAGCATTTTCCGCGGAACCCCTTTGCATGGCTCAGGTGCAAGCTCGTCATGTATGAAGCTCGACTTTAAACGGTGTCTTTCCGCACACTATAGCCTGAGCTAGTCGCAGTAAGTCACTTTTTCCCAATAACAAATTCCTCGGCTAAACTGTACAGTCATCGATCCATGCTGCGCAACTGAGTTCCGATCGCGACACTGCCTCTGCCTCAGATGACTTGGTTTCTTAACTAAAAGATTCCTTCTTTCTGAGGAAGCGCAACATGGACTCTCTAAGTCGTTTTGCAGAAAGTAAACACTCTTTTACCTCATCGTTGATAACTGAGAACTGATTAAGTTAACCTTTTAGGTCTTATCAGTTCTACAGCCGATGTCAATCATTTGATCAATCCCGTCCGATATCTCGGAGCCGCGCCTCGCTAACTCACATTCCTCGTCCCGCTGACTACCTCGGAAACAGTAAGCTTCCGTGGTACAGTCATTCCTCGGAATTGCAGTACAAGTCAAAGTTGTTCAGAATCAAACGTTATGGAGTTCCCTCGTTCCGCGGAACCCTTGTTTAACCATAATGAACTGCGGCATGCGCTGCCTATTCTCCTGTTTGAGTCCGCACAAACCGCAGCTAGTACTCTTGCTGTGGCGAGTCAAGGTCTAGGTGTTTCCGCGGCTTATAGGTACAAGTCCTACTAGCAGTCTGGAGCTCAACTCTAGTGCAAACATTATCCCATTGTAACCAAGAAGATGTCGAATTAGCCCTTTAACTCGTATTATAGGGTCATTTTTATAGAGACCCTATCATCTCCCCCAGACAAAAATCTTAACGGTCCTCTGTTAATCTCTAAGCTGTGATTTTCCGCGCATTTTCGATGGTGTCAAGAATTTTGATTCCGTGCAAACAAGCCCCGATCGTTTGACCACTGTCTTGATTGCCTTTCCGCGATCACAAGTAACCCGCGGGAACAATCAGATTGTTCCGTCACACGTGTTTCACTGTTTAAACCTTAATCCATGTTCAAGGTCTAGCAAATGGCGTTTCCAGCCCCAGACTCTGGTGTACGAGATGCATGACTTCCTATTTTCAGAAGGATGATAGGGTCTCTATAAAAATGACCCTATAATACGAGTTAAAGGGCTAATTCGACATCTTCTTGGTTACAATGGGATAATGTTTGCACTAGAGTTGAGCTCCAGACTGCTAGTAGGACTTGTACCTATAAGCCGCGGAAACACCTAGACCTTGACTCGCCACAGCAAGAGTACTAGCTGCGGTTTGTGCGGACTCAAACAGGAGAATAGGCAGCACATGCCGCAGTTCATTATGGTTAAACAAGGGTTCCGCGGAACGAGGGAACTCCATAACGTTTGATTCTGAACAACTTTGACTTGTACTGCGATTCCGAGGAATGACTGTACCACGGAAGCTTACTGTTTCCGAGGTAGTCAGCGGGACGAGGAATGTGAGTTAGCAAGGCGTGGCTCCGAGATATCGGATGGGATTGATCAAATGATCGACATCGGCTGTAGAACTGATAAGACCTAAAAGGTTAACTTAATCAGTTCTCAGTTATCAACGATGAGGTAAAAGAGTGTTTACTTTCTGCAAAACGACTTAGAGAGTCCATGTTGCGCTTCCTCAGAAAGAAGGAATCTTTTAGTTAAGAAACCAAGTCATCCGAGGCAGAGGCAGTGTCGCGATCGGAACTCAGTTGCGCAGCATGGATCGATGACTGTACAGTTTAGCCGAGGAATTTGTTATTGGGAAAAAGTGACTTACCGCGACTAGCTCAGGCTATAGTGTGCGGAAAGACACCGTTGAAAGTCGAGCTTCATACATGACGAGCTTGCACCTGAGCCATGCAAAGGGGTTCCGCGGAAAATGCTCCTTCCGCGCAGCTGTATACCTGGCTTACTTAGCCATCATTTTGATGTTTTCGCGGACACCGAGTAAACTCCACTTTCATGAGGGATGGTCTGATAGCCGAGATAGAGAGTGTGCCGGTTTACGAGTTTATTATTATTCATCAGATCTTGGCAGTAGTATAAAAGATGCATGTATTCAAGTAGAATAATCAGATAGCTTAGGGCCTTCGGGCTTCTAGTGATTCTCTTCTCGGAAAAAGTCTTGTCGCATCTAGCCTCTAGTCTTGTCTTGAAGTCCTGTTTCGGTAACAGGCAAAATAAAACCTCTAGTATCTAGTCTCTAGTCTTGTCTTGAAAGTCCTGTTTCGGTAACAGGCAAAAGTCTTGTCTCGGGGGCAAGCCTGGTTTCGGTAACCAGTTGAAAGTCTTGTCTTAATGGCAAGCAATTGTTAAAAACCCATTCAAACCCTATTGTTTGAACTTGTACATCCTTAGTGCATGTTCCGCGGGTGGTGTCTGATAGACTTGACAATGATACTTGACTTGATCGTTTCCGAGACTATTTGAACCTTCCCAGTGTTCTGCGGCACCCTATTGTTCCGCGGAATGTTGGATTAGTCATCTTTCGAAAGCCCTGAACTTAAACTAGAGTATAAAAGAGATATTGAGATGTTGGGTGTTGTTGGCTCGACTCGTAGCCACTCGCTCGTGTCTTTTCCGTCTCGTCCGCAAGGACCTCTGTCATATGGAGCCCACTGCGAGGGGCTTCAAGATGAATCTGGTTTAAATTGACTAGGAAACCATCTCGTTAAAACTCTGTCTTGTTTAAATGATGCTGTTCTTGGAAACAACACGACTCTGCATGCATGTCCTTTAGAAGTCATAGTCTATTCCGCGGAAACTGTGATGGCTTGTGTCTCTGCAGTTTGGTCCTGTGGGAATAGTTCACCGCGGAGCTGTTCCTCTGTCTCGGTATTCATGTTACTGGACTTTTGGTTGCGAAATTTATGTATCAGATTACTGCAGTACAGCTCTTGTTAGGCTGGCATTCAGCAACGTTCGAACCGTTGGGATGTGCGCTCAGCAACGTTCGAACCGTTGGGGCGCAAACAGGTACACATGTAATGCTGTGGGATGATGGCTCTATGGATTCCTTAATACCGAAACTCTTGTCATGTCTTAAGAACAATAAAACCGCGGAATTGGCTACTTGCTATAATGTCAAGTAATCCTTTCCGCGAAGGAATTCTTTCAATAATTCATTCAAATCTTGAACGAGTTAATGAATCTTTTGAAATCAGAGGTTCATTGTGTCGTTATAATGCTTAGTTGCCATAGAAGCTTTGGATATTCACTCAGAGGTTTTGTGGTCTGTATGAACTAGAAGCTAAAATTGTTTTGATGCAATGCACCACTGGATTATTGTTAGGTCTGACTGACTGCAGAAAGTCTGAAAGGATCGAAATGAGTCTATCAGGTTTCTGCAGATAAGATCTGACTCTTGTGTTTGAGCAGTCTCCGCGGAAAGGGTTCTGTCATATCCATGACTCAGCAATCTTTCCGCGCAACTGGTGTTTAACCAGACTTTTTGAGTTGATAATGTACTGTGGAAGACACTCTTAATACTTCCATGCTACAGTGCTAGTTCAGGGCTTCAGTTCTAGCATCAGTCAAATGTTCTGAGGATATAGCCTTACGAGTCGGTGATGTCCGCGGAAGGAGTGTCAGAAAGTTCATCATGTTATTATATGCTCAGTGTCGCAGAATCTTTGAATACTCAGAAATGAGTATGGGAGGTTCCGCAGTAGGTTTAAACTTGAAGCCAAACTGTTTTGACATAATGAACTACTTGATATTGTTGAGTCTGACTAAACTGCAGAATATCTGAGAGGCTCTCAAATGAGTGTATCAGGTTCCCGCAGACAAATCTGACACTTGTGTTTGCATTCTCTCCACGGAAAGATTCTGTATTTTTGACTCAGCAGGCTTTCTGCGCGACTGGTCGTTTATGAAATTGATGTGTAGGCGGTTTCATTGATGTACTTCAGGACATTTCATTGAAATGTATGCAATGCATTCAATTTAACTCTGGAACAAGTCAAAATGGCAGACCAGTGTTTAACAGGTTTTGCTCGATAACCTTGAATCCATGGGAAAGGAACTTTTCACAACCAAAGAGGGAACTGTTTGGTTTGATGAGAGCTTTGGAAGTGTCGAAGTATTGGCTGTTGGGCGCAAGAAATTTGACTATACAGTCGGATGCCAAGTATATCAAGGGTATGTTGAAGAACCCAGAAGCTGGACCCAATGCTACTATCAATCGTTGGATTGAGAAGGTGTTGATGTTTCAGTTTACCTTAGAACATATCCCAGGCAAGGACTTTGGACCAGATGGCTTGTCTCGAAGAAAGGGGCAAGCTGGGGACGAGGTCTTTGAGAATTCCGAGGAAGATGCTGATCCGTTGCAAAATGTGACGTTTGTCGAGCCGAACGGTGTCGAGCTGCCACTTGAATTTGAAGAATTCAAGGACCAGATTGATACCCACGGAGGTTTTATCCAGACGGTCCAGTCCTACAAGATGAAGCGATGTGAAGTATCTTATCTAGAGAACTACAACAGAGCAGTCGAGGACTTGGGGTTTGGAATCATGACCGATGCTGATAAGCACCACCGAGCGACGTTGGCACAAGAGCCTCGGGATTTTCAAGAGGAATGTGAACGCCAAGCCAAGGAAACGGATGATTGGAGAGACGCGCAGATCGAGAGAATTATCGCGGAACAGGCAAAGAAAGAGGTGGATCGGTTAGATGCCTTCGTTCAAGCTACCGCGTTAATTCCTGACCTAAAAGAGAAGTATGATCCTGATTATCAGGAGCCATACTTCCTCGGAATACATACACCGTATGGCGTCGATCAAGATTTGAAGTTACTTTGGTGAAGCGGTGGCTGAACGACAAGTATTGGATTCCCGAGGAAATGAACGAGAAGCAGTATCAACAGTTTGTTAGATATGCTTCACAGTTCTTCCTCGACAGCAAAGGGCGATTGTACAGAAGGCATGTGGAGGGTCAGCACCAACTGGTAGTTGACCCAGCCCATCGCATGTACATGATGAAAGCCTCGCATGATAGTTTAGGTCACCGCGGAGGTGACGCTACTAAAGCGTTAATAACACAACGTTTTTGGTGGCCGGAATTGGATCAGGATGTGCAATACTATGTTAAATCTTGCCATAGATGTCAACTGAGGCGAGCTGCATTATATGTTATGCCACCGGTGGCCACTAGGACCCCCGTGGTATTTCAGGTTTTGCATGCGGACAATATGAAGATGTCTACCAAAAGCAACGGTTATACTTGGATTGCTCATGGGCAAGACGCTCTTTCAGCTTGGCCCGAGGCGAGGCCTCTGCGAGCAGAAAAGGGTAGAGACCTAGGCATATGGTTGTTTGAAGATATCATTTGTCGTTGGGGCTGCTTACAGGAAATTGTGACTGACAATGCTCCGGCATTTAAAGCCGCGGTAGCCTGGATTGAGCAGAAGTACGGGATTAAAGGAATCCAGATATCACCTTACAATTCAAAAGCCAATGGCGCGATTGAAAGGGGTCATTGGGATTTTAGGCAAGCCCTGGTTAAGGCGACGGACGGTGACGTTTCAAAATGGTATTGGTTCTTTCACCATGTACTATGGGCCGAGCGCATCACTACGCGGAGAACTAGAGGTTGCAGTCCGTTTTTCATGCTAACTGGGGCACACCCGATAACTCCTCTGGATATTGTCGAGGCAACTTGGTTAGTCGAGCCACCTATGGGAATGATGTCGCGGTCTGAGTTAATTGGCGCCAGAGCACAGGCGCTTTCGAAACACCAAGTATTCGTCGAAAGGATGCGAGAAAGGATCGACCAAGAGAAGAGAGCGCAAGTGATCAAACTCGAGGAAGATCTAAAGCATACCATTCGGGATTTCCATTTTGAGCCTGGAGATTTGGTTCTGATATGTAACTCCAAGATTGAAGTTGAACTCGATAGAAAGCTTAAGCCAAGGTATTCTGGACCCCACGTTGTGGTTAAGAGAAAACGCGGCGGAGCTTATATTATCGCGGATATGGATGGAACGGTGTTTCAAAACAAGGTAGCGCGATTCCGCGTTATTCCCTACTTTGCACGGAAATCCATCCCTCTGCCCGACAACTTCGCGGAACTATTGGATATGTCGGAAAAACGCCTTCTGGCACTGGATAGGACCACTGAGCTTCTATATGGCGACGAGTTTCCGGAGAAAATCAGAGTCGACCCAAAGATGACCGGACTGAAGCTGAAAACAGGCCACGAGGAATCGTGGGACTCTGATTCCGAGGAAACGGTATCTGAACCAGACTTGGAAGATGAGGTGGACTTCGAGTAGCCGCGGACTGGGTTGTGGTGGACGGCGCTGAAATAAAAAGGCACGTCGATCGACACAGGCCACAATTGGGATTCGAACCCACCGCTGCGACATTACGGGTCAGGAGAACGGGCACAATCTTCTGACTGGGCTATAGTGGCTGGTCTGGACCGTTTGTTCTGCGTTAACAATAGGTCCGGCCTATCCGGATTACCTAAAAAGAGGAGGGAATACCCTTTTACAGGATATTGTCGACTCATGCGACCAGGGGGGGTTCGAACCGCCGAGGTAACATTCGGGTACAAACGAAATGACTGATGCACCCCCTGAGCCATTAAGGCTTGTCTGGGCCTGCTAGCTTGTGGGTAACATAGGGTCTGACAAAGCCAGATGCCGTAAAAAGGTTACTTTCAGTCCATGCAGGCCAGGGCGAGGTATCGAAACCCCGCCCTAGCAATGGGCCAATCAGACGCTAGATATGTTCTACCAACTGAGCTATAATGGCTGACGAAAATGGGGTACATCACTATCTAGTCGCTCCAGTCTTGGCGTTCGGGGGTATAACTTCCGCGATTGCCTGGACTAGGAGGAGGTGACAGAGAAGGAGATTGACCCGGGGGTAGAACATCATCTATTACCGTGGAAAGGTCCGCAATTCCGCGGAAGTGGAAGGCCGAGAACTGGATATTGTGAAGGCTGGCTAAAGTGCGAATACGGCCTTCCGCGGCATGACGACCGAGATTGGTTAACCAATCAGGATGAGCCATCATCATTTCGGAATCGTCAATCTCCTGCTGAAGTTGTCGTTGCTCCAAATAAGTGATGAGCAGACGCATGACTCGAGCCGGATTGGTGTAAGGGATTTGACCGAGGATGTGGTGTAGGGAAAACGGGACTCTAGTATTCGCGTAAGCAAGTTCTAGGTCTGTGGTAAACCGATTCTGCGTCGGCCAACCTGGAACAAGGGGGAGCCAGGAGAAACGCGATCTGTAATAAAGATCAATCTCCTGGTCGGTCTCTGGACGTGGTACGAGGAAGAAAGCGTTGGATTCCGCGGGAGAGTGCGCCATGTTAAATAGCGACCGTATCAAAAGCCTGAAGCTTAAAGCTAAGGCATTTTGAAACTGGGGTTCCCGAGGAAAAGCCACAGGGGCTCGAGTGATGATCGGTCGTCAGTTTCGCGGGACGTTGTCATCGCGGTAACAGTTTCAGAGCGTTTCCTTCCTTCCTGACACCATGAGCCTCTCTGCTGAGCTGTTTGCCAAACTTCCCATTCCTATTACCATGAACGACATTGCCGAATTCTATATACATCGCGGCTCTTTTCTGGTCCTGACTTCCATTTGGGAAGGGAGGGCTAAGGAAACTCGTCTGTTGGCGGATACTTCGCCTTGGGCTCAAGACCTGGTAGCATTGCGCGACCAGGGAGAATCCATCACCTTGGACATCATAATTGGTCCAATTCGTTATGACAAGGACGTCTGCTTAATGTGGTACATGCTCGAGGCCATGTCGCACTCCTTTCTTCTGACAGAGGAGGAGATCAACGGATTGGAACAAGATGTTGGTTATTGGCAGCCATTGGCGGAGATGTTGAACGAGAAGTTGGACGTTCCCTTTGTTGTTCCGCGGGACAGGAGCAAGCTTTTGGATGCATATAGGGCGACTTGGGGACTTATGGACGAATCCGCAGATTACGCCGAGGATGATGCCAGTCTCCTCGACCCGGTTACTTATGGTTCAAGCGCCGGCGACGAGGCCAGCGGGCCAGTCGGAAGATTGGTTACGATGGAGCTCAAGGATGGTACTTGGCGCGATATTGTGGAGTACGATAATGGAGTCTTGCTTTATTGAGTACCAATAGATTGCGACTTGTCTAGTTATTGTTCTCTACTTCTCTTGTGTTAAATCATGACACTTCAGTTTCGCGGAATGAAGCCTGAGATGAGCTGTATTTTGTGGAAATCTTGACAGGCGGTAACAACTGCTATGGTAAAGACTGGAGTATGGCTATGATAGAACGGGACTGATTCAGTGGTAAAAGTTGGCGGTTAAGGAGAGTGGTTTAACTACGACTGTAGAGACGGGAATAGATGGAATAATATCTGCGAAGCGCTGACCGAGGCAGGAAACCGTACGTACGGACCAGTCAGTCATCATCAGACTCGATAACGGTAACCGCGGGGGTTTCTGCGGCAGGAGTATTGGGAGCTGTCTCAAAAGAACCTGCTGGAACGTGGTCCTCGTCGACCAAGCCGTCGTACTCGTGACGAAGAGTAATGAGCATGGCGGTGTCGGCGCTCAGGCTGAATCCAAGGGCATGCATGCTCTGGAGGAGACGCTGTTTCTCGGTCTCGACGTCGACGTCGGTGGGGTTGGCCAGGTCCTTGAACTGGGTCTGGATAGCCTTGTTAGCGTCAGCACAAGCGGCGTCCATGTTCTTGAGGACCTGAGCTTCAGACGCTGTAGGTTCTGGTGATTAGCGACCATGCGATAATATTTCAGGGACGTACGCATGGGGCCCGCGACGGAGCTGGTGCCAGAGTTTTCCTCGGCCTCCTTGGCTCTCTTCTTGTTTCGACGTTTCTGGGGACAGTCAGAACAGTTGATCGGTGGTTGGCACATCCAGCAACCGACCTTAGCACCTTCGGTTTCGTCAGCTTCGACGCTGAGAGCCCGTTTGCGCGAAGACTTACCGGACGACGTACCAGTACCAGGTGCGGCTTGCACCTGAACTGGAGCCGGCTGGACCTGCTGGAACCAAGTTAATAAACGCTGACCAGGAAGTACCGAGGCTTAACTAACCGTCGGGGCTCTGCCGCGGATATGAACAACTTGGCTGGCGAGGTTCTGTAGGAGCGACGACGCGGTTAGACTGATTATTCGCGGAAACCTCAATGTGTACCTTGAAATAGGTGTTAGCCACGCCCATGGGAGAATAATGAGAAGCTACCTTGGCTCTGTTAGCCTCGTTTTCCTTGTCCGAGAATTCGCGGGTACGAGCTTGACAAGCGCGGTAGACTTCCTCGATATCTTGAACTAGACCGCCGAAGTAAGTCGCGGCAGTGGAAAGATGGACAATTGCATTGTTTTGGTGCAATCTGGGGTTCGGGTCAATAAGGTCAAGCAGAGCGCGGCCTTTCGACTGAACGAGAGCCGTCTATAAGGGCTTTATGTCAGTACGATAGAGACCGAAGGTTTTCGACTCATGGCAGAGGAAAACAGCTCTTTGATGGTTTGGACATTCAGCTCGTTGGCAGCAGCCGCCCCGGAGAAGGTCATGAAATCCGAATGGAGACCTTCTTTGAGAAGATGAATGACTTGCTTGAGCAGCTCGAAGTCGTCAATGGTTTGGTTCGGCCCTTTGGCTATAATAAGCTGATGAAAGGGCCGAGTAACGTGCCTAGACAATGGGTCAATGACGCTAGCATGAATTGTGAGGCTTACTCGTTGTAGGCCTCGTGGGCTTTCTGGGCGACCATCCTCGGATTGTGGCCTGCCCGCTTGGCCGCGGTGACGACATTGACGATCTCTCGAGTGTTGTTATTCATTGAACAGTAGATGAATGGATAGGGCAGCAGAGAAACTGGGTCGATTTGTTAGTTATGGGGGCCTGGCCTTTTATAATTTGCAGGGACTCAGGAATTTGTAGCGGAAAATGCCATCATTTGTTTCAGTCAGAGACTGAAAATTTTTTGTCTGGGGGAGGTGTGGAGCGACCATGTGCTCCGTTTCGCGGAAAGCATGGCAGCGAAACAAGATATTTCATAGCCGCTGAGGTAACGCTCCGCGATAAGGAATAACTCCCTGGTAACTGGATATTACTTGTGTGGTGGCATTTCAACAGACCTTGGGACATAGTAACCGATCAAGGATTTCAAAAAGGGAATTTCCATGTAACCGGGGCCCTTAGAAACCCATCTGTGAAATAAGCCCAAGTCAAATGCCCGCGGTAAACCCATGTGGACAGAGTTTTTGGATATTTCGGTGAAGAAGAATAACGTGCGCGGCTGTACATCCGAGGAAAGTCATTCCGAGGGAGTAAGCAACTCATGGAAATTCTACAAGTCCATGCAAGGGCTTCACACCGGTCAAAAAGGGATCAAGATGCGATTTTTGTATATATATAAAAATTACAAAATAAGAAATCGTGTCTATTTTCTTTTAAAAGCGTCCGAAAGGCGCGAGAGATTTGTATGAAGGACCTTAAGCTGACCCAGAGTGCTAAGAAAATGAACAGTCAGAAAAGAACTTAGAAGGAAATAAAGGAACTTACCTTCTTCTTCTTCCTCGACGATTCACCGACTTCAACCGCGGCGGTCTCTGAGACTTTCCTCTTCTTCGTCGAGGAGCTGCTGGCTTTGGGGCGAGAAGGTTTATTGGCCTTGGCAGCTTTCTTGACGATGGGAGAATCGTGCATTTTGAAGTCGTCGTCGTCGTCGTCCTGAGGCTGAGCTTTGGCCTTCCCCTTTTTCGCCGCAGAAGATGAAGTCGAGGCAACGGCCATCGGAACTTCCTCGACATTGGGATCCGTCAGACCGTACGCTGATGGGGCATATAAAAAATCAGCCTTGTTTTCCACCGAACTAGGGCAGTTTGGCATCTCCTTGACTGCTGGGACGATGATGGAGCACTAGAACCGAGCTTCGAGGTTGCTAGTAAGAATGTCAAGCGTTAACAAGTGTCCGTGCTTTGTGTTAGTACTTATCCGCCCAGAGGGTACAACTATGACCAAAGATGACCCGCTACGACTACAAGAAGAATAGCATTGTCCATCGAATGGCTGATACTGATTACATGACGAAACACTGCAAGCCAAGATGTCTATTCAAGGCTGAAGGAAGCTACACAAGGGAATGGCAGTATGACCTGCTTGGTGGTACTAAGCGGAGCTCTATCCAGACCTGTGTCATGGTTATTACATGACCGGAGCTTTATCCGAAGTCCTGTGCGGAGTCTAGATGACTTAGGCACGATCAGGAGAAACCCAGACATCAAGAAGTTGAAGATGAGACTACGAGCATAAACAAGTGTTAGTGCTATAACATAGTTTCTTCACAAAGATACAGATGAGAGATGAAAGACAAGAGTGCTCTAAAGAGATTAAAGTATCTATCTCTCAAAGCGAGCCTCTGAAGACCTTTGATCGGTTTGAGACTCCACTTAGGAGGTTTCAAGATGACATCATGTCTTAGAATATGACTGATGGTTTGCAGGCACTTGGCATGTTTGTCTTAGTTGTCAAGCGGAACAGAGTCATGTCTGAGTCCTATGAGTCATTGCTCCACAGCCGAGATGACTGCGGAACGATCAGGGCAAGACACAAAGATACCCCTGGACAAAGATGGACCCATAGTGTGGACAATTGTTCATACTTTGAGTTGTACTTTTGACACAAGACGAGACGATGAGAATCAAATAAGAGAGTACAGAAGGGACTAAAGGACTTGTCTTCCTTCTGCACTTCTCGAAATACCTGATCGGCAAGAGACTCCACTAGGAGGTTTCACCCGGTTGTACTATTAATAGCAAGATGACTGATGTCGTGCGGCCACCTTGGCAATCCGACTCGGAGACCCCTGTGAATGACTCAAGAACATTATGTTATCATTTCTGGACAGTATTTAAGGACTCTAAGTTTGTAGTAAATAGTTAGAACATTGTAGGGCATTGAACCCAGTTAGTAACAAGTGACCGCCTGACCAAGGCTGGAAGCTAGTAGCTGACTTGTGGATAAATATTACTTTGTTTCTCGGACTCAGTTACCGACGTTTTGACGAATTGAACAAGTTTGAACAAGTCTAGTCTAGTCTAGTTGCTTAGTGCACCCTCTAGTCTCGAAAGAGAACCTCTAGTCAAGTCAAGTCTAGTTCTAGTTAAGCTGCTTAGTGCAAATCGCGCTTCGGTCAAGAGACCACAAACTCTAGTGTTACCACACTTTAAACAAGCTATAACCCAGTTAAAAGCTCTCAAAGACGACCAGACGTAAGACACTGAGTACGGACAAGTGTTTGTGCTTTGGACTATCTCTATTATAAGAAACCCGAACTTATCGAGGATATAAAGAGTGTATTGGTGTGTTGGTGTTGTTGTGTGTGTTGTTCATTTGCATACGCTCATATCGACGTGCTTTCCGCACCGTCCGCAAGGATCCCTCACAACGCCTTGCACATCTTGGACTCGGTATCGTGATGACCAGCCTTGTGGAGAAGAGGCTGGATCATGGCTTCGAAGTAGGCCACCGGAATCTGAGTCAAGGTATCGGCTCCGCGAGGCTGGGTACTGCAAGCCAGGTAGGACTTGAAAAATCTGGCGAAAGAAGCTTCTCGCTGTTCGAGAAGGATCTTCGCGGAGATTTCCAAGCCCCCCAAGGCTGTGTCGACGCTGGAGATGGAGCGAAGGGAGTTGAGCATGGCTGGTTTAAGATTCAGAAGTGTCAATAGTGGTTAAAAGGGGACTTACCGTCCAACGACGAGTCAGCTGTCTCCGAGGAAAGCTCCTTGAACACCTCTAGGTCGGCCGCGGTAACCGACAACGAGCACGCTTGCTTAGCGATTTGACAGTTCTGGCAAGGTACACCTTTGGCCAGACTCCTAATACAAGGCCGTCTGACCTCGGTGCACCGAGCGCAAGGATTGAAGATCTGGAAAAACAAGTTAGAGAGCGCTAAACCAAGGAAATCGCCGAACCGTCGCGGGTGGAAGCTTCGAGAGTGCCTCGATCAATGCGAAGTCCTCGACAGTGGGTTTCGTAGGACCACGAGCGATGGCTAGCACAGTGTTAGCAAGGAACGAAAAGGGCGGGTTAAGGACTCACCAGGGACGCGAATATACCCACGGGGAGGCTCGCCTTGGTCGGCTTCGTTAGCACGCTGATTTGACAAGTCAGTAGAGCGTAAAGAGAAGGATAAAGACACTTGCGTTTCGTTTGGACACTCCAGGTCCAGAGCCCCAGGCGTCTTCTTGAATGGCGATCTAGAAAGAGGATTGCGGTCAGCAAGCGCGTTCGAGTAAAAGAAATTGGGTGAGTACCTGTTCCGCGACGGTGCAGTTGCGGAAGTCCAGAATCAACGAATCTGTCTTAGAATACTTCTTGCCGGGTACTGCGATGATGACCTTCTTCGAGGACTTTGACGCTGAAGGTGACCGTTTGCGTTTCCGCGGTTTGGCGACGATTTTGACCGAGGACGCGGAAGGAGCAGGAGAAGGGGCGCGAGTTTTCTCAGTCTTCTTCTTCTTTTTCGGCGTCGCGGAACCTGAAGGTGCTGCACTCTGGCGAGATCCAGTCGCGGAAGGTGGCGCAGGGGGGGAAATCGTCATTGGCATTGAAGTGCATAAGTCCGTCTTTACCTTGAAAGACAGGACGGCCGGCGTGAGGCTACAAGGGTTGAATTAAAAAGAAAGGAGAAAACAAAGGAGGCAACTCACGTTATCCTGACGGAGAAGTTCAACCCGAGCGGACCGAGACTCGGTTCCCCAGTCCTCGGCAGATTTTCCCTCGAGCGTAAAGTCGAAAAGTTGGAATCCGGCAAAGTCGTCGAAAAGTGTCTGGAAAGGTATCCAGCCGAAAGGCCATTCGTGACCCTCGACAGAGGCCGAGACATCTCCCGAAAGAGCCCAGCAAGTTGCCCTGACTCGCTCGGCTTCCAAAGACTCGTAAAAATCAACCTCACCACGGGCACCGCGGATAACCATGTCGACGTGCTCAGCCTAGGGTTCGAATTAACCAGTGCTTCTGAATAAGGGACTTGGACTTACCATATAGGTCGAACATTCACTCAGCATGATGATGAGTTGAATGGTCGGCTTTCGGATTTCCGCGACAGGGGTGTTTTGTCGGTATTCCAGCAGCAACTTGGCGCACCAACGAGCGTAGTAGTTGAGGTCCGCGGTAAAGATCGGACGTTTCTGGCTGGAACAAAGGCTGGAAAAACGAACTTGAGCTGCAGAATTCATCTTGTCCTGGTTGTTCCAGGAATAGGGCATGAGATCCTGGAATTCCGGGAAGTCGTTGTCGGGGTTGGGCATTTCCTCGCGCTCGAAAGTCCAATCGTCGCCTTGTAAAAGGGGGTTAAGAAGAGGTCAACGACTGTAAAAGAGGACATACCAATCTCAAGAGAATCCTCAGGAGGCCCTGGTAGCTCTTCCTCGTCAACGTCCATTCCACCGGCAGGTTCAGCTGGTTCAGCTGGTACCGCGGGAACGGCAGGACCTGATGACTCTTGGTCTACTTCGCCCTCGTCCTCATCCTCGCCGACCTTCTTCTCGTCGTCCTCGTCTGAATCCTCGTCTGAATCCTTCGTGTCTGAATCTTCCTCGTCGCTAGTGTCCTAGGGCGGTTTCTTTGAAGACACTGGGGCTGGGCTGGAGTCGGAATTGGAATTGGAATCGGTAGAGGCCGCCACCGAGGCAGGTTTAGCCTTCGTGGTGGTATCGCTGTCAGATCCTGATGGGGTAGACACAAGATCTTTTAACGAAAATTTGGGAGCAGCGGCAGCTTTACGAGCCGCGACCGCGGAAACGAGATGGGACGCAGGATTGGCAGTCGCGGAAGATGAAGACGCGACGGGCTGAGACTTCGCGGCAGCGGAAACTGGTTTAATCTGGGATGATTCGTTAATGAGCAAACATGTTTAACAACTTTTGTTAAACCAGTTACCTTGGGACCGGTGGATTGAACGTTCTGGGACTTAGAAACTTTTGACGGGGTGGACATCGTGGGAGACAGTGAGCAAAGAGGTTCGATGTCGAGTGAAACGATGAAGGCAGCTGGAGAGCGGGGAGGAAGAAAAGTGAGGGAAAGAAGAATGAGTTAGCGCGGTGAATCAGCGGCAGTCTTATGTGGCCTGCTGAAACACAGAAGCAACTCAATCTCAGATCCTGACAGCCTAGGCGGATTCGATAGGGCGTGGTTCTTTCCCAATCAAGCAAATTGAAGCAGCTGGATTCCTTTCCTCGCTACATAGCCTGAATTGGGAAGACTTAACCCCGAAACGAGCGCCTCATGTTTTCACACACTCGCTCTTTGATTGGAAGTACGGCAACTCATACCAGAATTGGCAATGTCGAAAGCGGTGACTTCCAAAAATAGGAAGTCACGCCTGCCGTACACCAGGGTCTGGGGCTGAAAGCGCTAGCCGTTAGACTTTAACATGGATTAAGGTTCAAAAGGCGGTTACCCGTGGCGATAAAAATAGTCACCGCGGATTCAGTATCGCGGGAGGCCGTTACAGCGAATGATCAAACGATCAGGGCTTGGTTACGCGGAATCAAAATTCTTGGAAACCACCGAAAAATGCGAAAATTTACAGCTTAGGGATTGACGAGGGACCGTCAAGATCTTTGTCTGGGGGAGATGATAGGGTCCCTATAAAAACGACCCTATAAATCGGATTAAAGGACCAATCCGACGTCTTTCTGGCTACTATTGGTATCTTATTGTTCACTGCACTAGAGTTGAGCTCCACACTGCTAGTAAGACTTGTACCTATGCGCCGCGGAAACACTAGAACTTGACTTGTCACAGCAAGGGAACTAGCCGCGGTAACGTACGGACGCACCAGGAGAAAGAGGCAAACGCATGCCTCGGTATAACATTGGTTTAACAAGGGTTCCGCAGATCCAAAGAACTGTATATTGTTCGGTTCATAACGACTGGATGGGCTCTGCGATATCGAAGGATGACTTACGAGGAAGCTTACTGATTCCGAGGTAGTCAGCGGGATGAGCAACGATCGCTAGCGCGGCACGGCTCCGAGACGTCAGAACAGGTAGATCAAAATGATTGACGGATATGCGATGACTGATTAAGGACCAAAAGGTTAACTCGATCAGTTTACGGTTTCCGGTAATGAGGTAAAAGAGTGCTGGCTTCTGGTTATGGATCGCAGTGGGTCCGCGCGGTACTTCCTCGGCAAGAAGGAATCTTTTAGTAAAGAAACCAGGTCAATCGAGGAAGTGTTTCGATCGTGACTCATTTGTGTAACAAGCGATCGACGGTCAACATGGGGGCCGAGGGATTGGTTATTATCAAAAGTACTGAACGCGACTAGCTTATGCTATACTTCGCGGAAAGACATCGTTTAAAGACTGACTTCATACACGACAAGTCATAGTCTTATCGGTCGCAAGGGATAGTGCGGGAACCAGCTTTTCCGCGAAGTCTTTAGTCCATCAACTAGGTTCATCATTTTAATGGTTTTCGTGGACACCGAGTAGACTCCACCTTCACGAGGGATGGCATGATAGCCGAGATAGAGGGTGTGCCGGTTTACGAGTTAGTTATTTATCATCAGTTTTGGACAGTATTTAAGTAGCCCGTTTGTACTAAGTAAAGTTAGAGAATCAGTGGCCCACTACGCTTTAGCGTGGGATCCATCTTGTACGCTCTCTGTGTTGAAATCATAAGATTGTCTGCACTTGTCTCGTCTTGTCTTGTTCTAGTCTCTAGTCTCTAGTCTTGAAGTCCTTGTTTCGGTAACAGGCAAAACCTCTAGTATCTAGTCTCTAGTCTTGTCTTGAAAGTCCTGTTTATAATAGGCAATACAAACCGTTGGCTTAAAACACCAATACAAAACCCTTTCTGAGAAACATACTACCCCGCATCTCGCGCGGAAGTCTACGTACCGCGGAATACGAACTTGCCGCGGAAACTCTGCGCGGAAACTTTCCAAGCTTCCAAGTCTCGTTTGAACTAGTTAACCAACTCGCACAAAGAGGGTATTAAAGAGATATTGTGGTGTGTGTTGGGTGCTCGATTCGTCGCCACTCACTCGTGCCATTTCCGTCCCGTCCGTTAGGATCCCTCACATCTGGAGCCCACCGCGAGGGGGAAACACCTAGACCTTGACTCGCCACAGCAAGAGTACTAGCTGCGGTTTGTGCGGACTCAAACAGGAGAATAGGCAGCGCATGCCGCAGTTCATTATGGTTAAACAAGGGTTCCGCGGAACGAGGGAACTCCATAACGTTTGATTCTGAACAACTTTGACTTGTACTGCGATTCCGAGGAATGACTGTACCACGGAAGCTTACTGTTTCCGAGGTAGTCAGCAGGACGAGGAATGTGAGTTAGCGAGGCGCGGCTCCGAGATATCGGACGGGATTGATCAAATGATCGACATCGGCTGTAGAACTGATAAGACCTAAAAGGTTAACTTAATCAGTTCTCAGTTATCAACGATGAGGTAAAAGAGTGTTTACTTTCTGCAAAACGACTTAGAGAGTCCATGTTGCGCTTCCTCAGAAAGAAGGAATCTTTTAGTTAAGAAACCAAGTCATCCGAGGCAGTGTCGCGATCGGAACTCAGTTGCGCAGCATGGATCGATGACTGTACAGTTTAGCCGAGGAATTTGTTATTGGGAAAAAGTGACTTACCGCGACTAGCTCAGGCTATAGTGCGCGGAAAGACACCGTTTAAAGTCGAGCTTCATACATGACGAGCTTGCACCTGAGCCATGCAAAGGGGTTCCGCGGAAAATGCTCCTTCCATGCAGCTGTATACCTGGCTTACTTAGCCATCATTTTGATGTTTTCGCGGACACCGAGTAAACTCCACTTTCACGAGGGATGGTCTGATAGCCGAGATAGAGAGTGCGCCGGTTTACGAGTTTATTATTATTCATCAGATCTTGGCAGTAGTATAAAAGATGCATGTATTCAAGTAGAATAATCAGATAGCTTAGGGCCTTCGGGCTTCTAGTGATTCTCTTCTCGGAAAAAGTCTTGTCACATCTAGCCTCTAGTCTTGTCTTGAAGTCCTGTTTCGGTAACAGGCAAAAGTCTTGTCTCGGGGGCAAGCCTGGTTTCGGTAACCAGTTGAAAGTCTTGTCTTAATGGCAAGCAATTGTTAAAAACCCATTCAAACCCTATTGTTTGAACTTGTACATCCTTAGTGCATGTTCCGCGGGTGGTGTCTGATAGACTTGACAATGATACTTGACTTGATCGTTTCCGAGACTATTTGAACCTTCCCAGTGTTCTGCGGCACCCTATTGTTCCGCGGAATGTTGGATTAGTCATCTTTCGAAAGCCCTGAACTTAAACTAGAGTATAAAAGAGATATTGAGATGTTGGGTGTTGTTGGCTCGACTCGTAGCCACTCGCTCGTGTCTTTTCCATCTTGTCCGCAAGGACCTCTGTCATATGGAGCCCAATGGAGCCCAACTATAGCACAGGCAATGAGTCTGGCAAGTTGAAAAACATTTCTGACAGTCACTGAAACCACAGAAATCACCAGATCACCAGTTAATCAACTGCTGATATGTTCCGCGCAGAGACACAACCAACTATTGAATGATCCGCACCAAGCATATGTGCCACACAAAACGTTCAAACTCTTTAATCTACTAAGAGACTCCAAGTTTCCACTTAATCACAGCATACATCAATCACTGTCTGATCACAATTTCCAGGCTAATCAACCGCGGTGCTGCTGAGTCAACCTCAGTGACAAGCTTTCCAAGGGACTACCTGCAAGGAGTCGAAAGTCATTACCAGTCTTTTCTGCAGAGTCTCCAATGCATAGTCATGAGTGCAGACACTTCCGCGGAAAGGATCAGTAATGATACACATGTTCCGCAGAGAGTAGCTCGAGTGCAGTACTATTGAATGCTGAACAAGCACAACTAGCCGTTACACTCAATGGTTTTGATACCAGCATGCGGAACTCTTTCATTCTGCAGAGAGATGTAAAACGAGGGTCTTAATGCAAGATAACATAGACTGTTCATCATTCTGTTCCTAGTTCACTTTGGACTTGAAACCCTTGACGACATTCAATGCAACAAACTTTTAATTTTACCGCGGAATACCATTCCTTGATATGCAACAACAAGTCTGGCTAGGATTCTTGCTGAAGCTAATCAAGGTGCAGCGCTCCCTCCAGCAGTGTTATAACCCAATAACGACAGTATCCGAAGGGGTGTCAAAACTGTAGAGAGCCTATCATTCCTCCCCAAACTTAAATATCAACCGCCCTCGGTTGACTTCTCAGTTTGTATGGAATAAAATATAGTTCAAGTTGACTTTCATTATCATCAAGTCCTTTGCCATGAAACCAGATATACAGCCGAATTATCCAATGTCAAAATTGCACTTTATAGCTCTCTGGTTCTTCAGAGCTCAAGATGTGTTTTGGGAAGTAATAACTGCTTAAACCCACCAATCCGAGGAATTTTCAAACATAAATAGCACTGAGTACACTTTCTAACTTTTGCAGCTTCAGTCCAATGTTAAAAGGGCTTGTCGAGCAATGAGTTTTACACTAGCCAACACTTGTAACTGAATCCGCAGCATTCCAGCAGTCGTCGCTTGACTGGGCTATTCAAGGCATCAATCAGACAATGTCCAACATCGAACCTCACCCAGTCAAACTACAGACAGACTGTATGAAACTTTGGCGAGGAAATTCTACATAGACATGCAAGCTTTGAAGTTCTTGTCTGCATACACTCTGTAAAGAATGCCACCAAAGTACTTTTCATAACTTGAGAGAATTTCCTTGGAAACCAAATTTGGAAGCTGGCTATATATCCAACAAGCAATCGCTGTAACGCGGAAGTGCGGTGAGTCATGGCTATGACAGAACTCCTTCCGCGGTACTTTACTGAATCAGCAGTCTTTCGGAAGCCTGTTTGTTCACAAGCAACCACTGTAAGGCGGAAGTGTGGTGAGTCATGGATATGACAGAACTCCTTCCGCGGTACTTTGTGGAATCAGCAGTCTGACTAGTCCATGTCACATCTTCAGTACGTTTTTCCGGCGCTACTGTTGCCCTGAACTAGCATTGTAACACAGAAGTGTGCTACATTATAGACATGACAAAGCTCCTTCTGCAGTACTTTACTGACTCAGAAGTATGAGTAGTCTGTGGAAACTTCAGAACCTTTAGTTGATCCTAGGACTGTAGCGCGGAAGTATCCTGAGGTAGCGCGGAAGTGTGCTGAGTCATGGATATGACCGCGGTACGTCATCGACTCAAAAGTCTGATTGAACTACAGACATCTATCCCACTTATGCGAATAGTGCATGTCAGAACACTCAGTACTCTCAAGCTAAGTGCTTCAATCAAGCATGAGAGACCTGCATATAAATCAACCTCATAAACGACCCATAGTGCAGAGAGTATGCTAAGTTACGGAAATGACAGAATCCTTCTCCCGGACACAGTACTGGTAACAGTCAGATTTGTCCATCCGCGGAAACCTGACAGGCTCTAAGTCTTTCGAATTTCAGCAGACCAGTGGTTCATTGCATCAGACCAGCTTAGCTCCAAGTCTAAGCATACTGCGGCATCTCCCATACTCATGTCTGAATATTCAAAGCTTCCGCGGCAGCTGCGACTGGGCATTATAATAACAACAAGTAGTTGCTGTAGCGCGGAAGTGTGCTGAGTCATGGGTATGACAGAACTCCTTCCGCGGTACTTCACTGAATCAGAAGTCTGATCAGTCTGCAACAATCTTCAGTATCTTTGGCTGATGCGAGAACTGTGGTGCGGAAGTGCGCTGAGTCATATACATGACAGAGCTCCTTCCGCGGCACATTATTAACTCAGAAGTCTGAATCTTTCATGGAAATCTAACATTCTACTAAGGCAGCGAGTCGCGCGGAAGTGTGCTGAGTCATCGGTATGACAGGAGCTCCTTCCGCGGTACACTATTAACTCAGACATTCTAAAGCAACAAGTCTCGCAGAAGTGTGCTGAGTCATTGGGGCCACAACAGCTTCTTCCGCGGTACACTATTAACTTGGAAGTTCTAAGGCAAGAAGTTGCGCAGAAGTGAGCCGAGCCTGTACGGAAGTATGCTGAGTCATTGGTATGACAAGAGCTCCTTCTGCAGTACATTGCTCAACTCAAAACAACTCGAAATACTGGTTTATGCCACAGCCATCTATCCCAAGTAGCTCATTGTCTAAAAGTACTTCAAGTCAGAACCTTCATTAACACATTGCAGAAGTTTCCTCAAGCTTCCAAGTTCCTATTGTATACATTCTTGTGGAAATGTTACAAAGTACTTCCATGAAACATGGGGACTTCCTCAGATGCCACTTCATCAAACCGTGCAGAAAGGTTCTGTGATAATGACACAGCCCTTTCCACGGAAAATATATTATGTCGGAAGTCTGATACTTCTACACAAACCTGATATACTTATTTCTAAGCCTCCAGCTTTCTGCAGTCAGTCAGAACCACAATATCAAGTTGTTCATCGCGTCAAACAAGTCCGCTCCAAGTCTAAGCATCCCGCGGCACCAGCCATACTCATATCTGAATATTCAGGGTTTTGCGGTGACGCCAACTGAGCAATACTATAACACAACAAACTTCTAGTTTCAAATGCAGAGCAAATCAGCACATGTCTGAAGAGCTTCCAAAGTCCCTCAAGCTTCAAAGTTTACATTGCATACATTCTAACCGAAATGTCGCAACATGCTTTGATGAGCCATGAGGGACTTTCTCCGGTACCAATCCCATACACAATCATTGCGCAGAAAGGGTGTTGAGTCATTTAGCAAACACAACTCTTTCCGCGGCCACAGTACTAACACAAACACCAGATCTTGTCTGCAGAATCCTGATAGTCATTTCTGAAACTTTCAGATTTCAGCAGTTAGTCTGACTCAATAATATCAAGTAGCTCATCATGTTAAATCAGTTTGGCTTAAAGTTTAAACCTACCGCGGAGCTTCCCATATTTGTATGAATATTCGAAGATTCCGCGGCATTTTCAACTAAGCATTATCATAACATGATAAACTTCCGATTTCACAAAATTCATTGACTTGTTCCAGAGTTAAATTGAATGCATTGCATACATTTCAATGAAATGTCCTGAAGTACATCAATGAAACCGCCTACACATCAATTTCATAAACGACCAGTCGCGCAGAAAGCCTGCTGAGTCAAAAATACAGAATCTTTCCGTGGAGAGAATGCAAACACAAGTGTCGGATTTGTCCGTGGGAACCTGATACACTCATTTGAGAGCCTCTCAGATATTCTGCAGTTTAGTCAGACTCAACAATATCAAGTAGTTCATTATGTCAAAACAGTTTGGCTTCAAGTTTAAACCTACTGCGGAACCTCCCATACTCATTTCTGAGTATTCAAAGATTCTGCGACACTGAGCATATAATAACATGATGAACTTTCTGACACTCCTTCCGCGGACATCACCGACTCGTAAGGCTATATCCTCAGAACATTTGACTGATGCTAGAACTGAAGCCCTGAACTAGCACTGTAGCATGGAAGTATTAAGAGTGTCTTCCACAGTACATTATCAACTCAAAAAGTCTGGTTAAACACCAGTTGCGCGGAAAGATTGCTGAGTCATGGATATGACAGAACCCTTTCTGCGGAGACTGCTCAAACACAAGAGTCAGATCTTATCTGCAGAAACCTGATAGACTCATTTCGATCCTTTCAGACTTTCTGCAGTCAGTCAGACCTAACAATAATCCAGTGGTGCATTGCATCGAAACAATTTTAGCTTCTAGTTCATACAGACCACAAAACCTCTGAGTGAATATCCAAAGCTTCTATGGCAACTAAGCATTATAACGACACAATGAACCTCTGATTTCAAAAGATTCATTAACTCGTTCAAGATTTGAATGAATTATTGAAAGAATTCCTTCGCGGAAAGGATTACTTGACATTATAGCAAGTAGCCAATTCCGCGGTTTTATTGTTCTTAAGACATGACAAGAGTTTCGGTATTAAGGAATCCATAGAGCCATCATCCCACAGCATTACATGTGTACCTGTTTGCGCCCCAACGGTTCGAACGTTGCTGAGCGCACATCCCAACGGTTCGAACGTTGCTGAATGCCAGCCTAACAAGAGCTGTACTGCAGTAATCTGATACATAAATTTCTCAACCAAAAGTCCAGTAACATGAATACCGAGACAGAGGAACAGCTCCGCGGTGAACTATTCCCACAGGACCAAACTGCAGAGACACAAGCCATCACAGTTTCCGCGGAATAGACTATGACTTCTAAAGGACATGCATGCAGAGTCGTGTTGTTTCCAAGAACAGCATCATTTAAACAAGACAGAGTTTTAACGAGATGGTTTCCTAGTCAATTTAAACCAGATTCATCTTGAAGCCCCTCGTGGTGGGCTCCATATGACAGAGGTCCTTGCGGACGAGACGGAAAAGACACGAGCGAGTGGCTACGAGTCGAGCCAACAACACCCAACATCTCAATATCTCTTTTATACTCTAGTTTAAGTTCAGGGCTTTCGAAAGATGACTAATCCAACATTCCGCGGAACAATAGGGTGCCGCAGAACACTGGGAAGGTTCAAATAGTCTCGGAAACGATCAAGTCAAGTATCATTGTCAAGTCTATCAGACACCACCCGCGGAACATGCACTAAGGATGTACAAGTTCAAACAATAGGGTTTGAATGGGTTTTTAACAATTGCTTGCCATTAAGACAAGACTTTCAACTGGTTACCGAAACCAGGCTTGCCCCCGAGACAAGACTTTTGCCTGTTACCGAAACAGGACTTTCAAGACAAGACTAGAGACTAGATACTAGAGGTTTTATTTTGCCTGTTACCGAAACAGGACTTCAAGACAAGACTAGAGGCTAGATGTGACAAGACTTTTTCCGAGAAGAGAATCACTAGAAGCCCGAAGGCCCTAAGCTATCTGATTATTCTACTTGAATACATGCATCTTTTATACTACTGCCAAGATCTGATGAATAATAATAAACTCGTAAACCGGCGCACTCTCTATCTCGGCTATCAGACCATCCCTCGTGAAAGTGGAGTTTACTCGGTGTCCGCGAAAACATCAAAATGATGGCTAAGTAAGCCAGGTATACAGCTGCATGGAAGGAGCATTTTCCGCAGAACCCCTTTGCATGGCTCAGGTGCAAGCTCGTCATGTATGAAGCTCGACTTTAAACGGTGTCTTTCCGCGCACTATAGCCTGAGCTAGTCGCGGTAAGTCACTTTTTCCCAATAACAAATTCCTCGGCTAAACTGTACAGTCATCGATCCATGCTGCGCAACTGAGTTCCGATCGCGACACTGCCTCGGATGACTTGGTTTCTTAACTAAAAGATTCCTTCTTTCTGAGGAAGCGCAACATGGACTCTCTAAGTCGTTTTGCAGAAAGTAAACACTCTTTTACCTCATCGTTGATAACTGAGAACTGATTAAGTTAACCTTTTAGGTCTTATCAGTTCTACAGCCGATGTCGATCATTTGATCAATCCCGTCCGATATCTCGGAGCCGCGCCTCGCTAACTCACATTCCTCGTCCTGCTGACTACCTCGGAAACAGTAAGCTTCCGTGGTACAGTCATTCCTCGGAATCGCAGTACAAGTCAAAGTTGTTCAGAATCAAATGTTATGGAGTTCCCTCGTTCCGCGGAACCCTTGTTTAACCATAATGAACTGCGGCATGCGCTGCCTATTCTCCTGTTTGAGTCCGCACAAACCGCAGCTAGTACTCTTGCTGTGGCAAGTCAAGGTCTAGGTGTTTCCGCGGCTTATAGGTACAAGTCCTACTAGCAGTCTGGAGCTCAACTCTAGTGCAAACATTATCCCATTGTAACCAAGAAGATGTCGAATTAGCCCTTTAACTCGTATTATAGGGTCATTTTTATAGAGACCCTATCACCGTAATATCTCTTTATGTCGGGATGGTTCACCACCTCAACCGCCAGTGCAGTTTTACCCATCCCTCCTTGACCCAAAATGATGATTCGGACACGCTTCTGATTCGCCTCTTCTCTGCTGAACAGTAGCACAAGCTTCTCGACTTCATGATCACGTCCAACAAAGAATGCAATATTTGCTGGTACGTGGCCTCGACGATATTGTATGCCTGGACTTGAGGGTTGACTCCCTGAGCCTGAAATGAAGTTCAGCGCTGAGCGTTGTGAAGAGAAAACAGAGGTTTATTACCATAATTATGGATAGTAATTGACGTATTGTGTGAATAGAAATCTCCACTAATATTGCCTGTCTTGTCTTCAATATTGTGAGGAACGAACAAGAGGAGACCTCACCTTGAAAGATATTGTTTTCGACTATTCCTTGCATTTGTGAGGTGGAGGTACGGGAAAACTGAGCCACTAAACAATAAGCTGTACGTGATACACTTTATATCTGTTCAGGGTGCAACAGAACAGCCTTGGCCTTGAGCACAATTGAGTTCTGATGCCATATGCTCTACCACATTTTCGGATTGCTTCCTTGTCCGTAAAAAGGTTGAGTCCTGCAGTGCCGTAACCTTTACCGATGACGACAGGGGTTGAACCTGGACTCTTTTCCAAAGTGTTCACCATTAATGGAATAATGATATTGTCTTCATCATCTGAGACGTTCTCATCACCAGCATCTCGCGTAGCCTGTCTCTTTCCATTTCTCTCCTCCCTTTCTTCTTCCAACTGCTTCAGCATCGAAATGAGGGTGTCACGGTCACTCCTCGGCTAACACCAAGTGGGGTTGTGTCCAGACTCCTTCTGTCTGTCATTCCATATTTCATTCCATCCATCATACTCTCACTCAAGTACCCCCTTGACCCACTCTCACTTGAGTACTCCTTGACCCACATTACTTATGCTTCCCTTACATACTCTCTATGGTATCATTATCCTTACACAGCTCCTCAGAACCATTCCGTACTTTCTAGTATAAAAGACCAGTTGTATTTCTCTAGATAGTCATTCAATCAACGCCATCCTTGGCAGCTATATCTTCTATTCCTTGTTCACACTCAGCTCCAAGTAGAAGGTTTCGGTCATAACCTTCACAGAGGGTTGGGTTGGAGATGGTGTCTTGATCATTATTAGATGACATGTTTGGGAGCAATTGAGAATCAATCAATGAAATTCAAGATGAGAAAGTTTTCTGAATGCTGACAGTAGCGGACAGAAAGAGATTTTCGATCGACGCCACTGTCCGCTTTGTCAGCATCCGTTTCAGCCTGCGCAAGCTCGACTTAGGCTTAACTAACAATTCAATACTCACTGCGTTTCATGGCCACCTGATCCAACCCTAGGGTCTGATCGGATCTGACTAACTCTGATTAGGATAGGATAGGATATATTATACTGACAACCGATTTACATCAGAGGGCCCTAAACTAAGTACCTATCAGTTTACTGTCTACTCAAAGTCTTCTACGGCACATCCTAACCGTAGTCTCTTTGTGAACCGGAATGCGCACACTAACGATGGGGGGCGATCTGCTTCTGGGTACGGAAAAACAGAGGCAAAAAACCGTCCCTTGCTAGAACTATCTCATCAGCTTATGCATGCCAAATCAATCAATGCAGTGACTCGCAAAGGAGAACAAGAATCGTGACTGCGCTTCAAGTTGAACACCGGTGATTACAGCAGATTTGGAGTCATGTTGATCATCTTACAACTCTGGATACTCTATTTTTGCAAGCCAGTATGAAAAAGACAATTGAACGATTCAAAGAAGAAAGCCTAGAGCCATTTTTGGAGATTCTATTGATTAGCAGACTTGTCTCATCTGACCATATAGAGAGAGATTGGTCCCTCCTTGATACCATCGCTGCAATCTTGTGCAGCAGTCGGTGTGACAATCGAACTCATTCTGTGGCGTGATTGCAATCAGAAGTCACTTATTAAAGATAGTAATACTTATCTAGGTCGCAGTGTCGCTCCCAATTCACGCCACAACTGTACGCCATAATGGTGATTCATGCAATCATAGACATATGCAATTCAGCGAACCTTGCGATGCAGTGTATCCTTGCTGCGAACACAAGAATATCCGACGTCCCCGGCATCAAGTATACTTAGCGCGTTTTACAGGCATAGAATCGGAAACCTGAGGAGAGTTTGATGCATTTATCAACCTCGGGACTTCTCCCACCTGACGAGGTGTTACCACTCTGATAGTAGCCTCAAGGACATCAGAGACCTCTATGTATCTGAAAGCGATGTATGCTGGTGAAACTGGATAAATATTATTTTCGTCACTTTCATTCAATTTCACTCTCGCACCTGATTCTTTTTGATCTCGCGTGTTTTTCAACTTTTTCTCGAGCTGGTCGCTGTCAATGAGTGAAAGAAGTTTGTTGACTGTGAGTGATGCCCTCTTGTTTTCTTTGATACGACACAGCTTATCGTCATAACAGACAGCTCACGGATCCATAGTCGCGACTTCGACGAAGGTTGCAGCTGTCCCTGTGGTCATCGAATCTGTTCCGCCGATTCGCATGTCTCTTTTACGCCGGTAAGCCTGGACATTATCCAAGATAACGACACCCCACTTCAGAGGGTCAGCGCCGACTGTGCGTAGACGAGCTGCACTTCGATCTGCCAACTGTTTGAGTGCCTTGTATGTTGTTGTATATGCTGGCATGGTGCCGACCCGAGACTCGTAAGTGAAGAAATCCACCGGAGCAGATGCGGCGAAATAAAGCAGTCCGTGAGCAAGCGCTAGACATCTGGCTTGGGAATTCCGACTGAAATCCAGTGCTCCGAGTGCATGTGTTACGACCTTCAAATGATAAGAGTTGATTAATTTAGTAAAATATGAAATAACGGCTCACCATTTCGATAGGGCGTCTTTTACGTGGTGCAATGACACCATTAGCATCAGATTCAGCTTGTCCGGCAATAACACTGATAAAATGAAATGCTAGCGGCTGGTGATGCTTGAGAATTTCGGCTGTGGTTGACGCAGTAGATGCTCCAATGTCTGCCCAATCCTGGTCAGTTTCAACAGGGTCGACACCATTCTGACGAATCGAGGTCACATGAAGCCCATTCTTGACATCCACTGCGTTGCTTGCTTCTCTTCTCAGCTTAGCTCGACACATCTGGGTCGCAAAAGAGGTGAGACACTGCCGTATTGGCCTGATTTCCAGATATGGCTTGGTGGTCGAGTACATGTCGGTGCCATTATCATCTTTGAACTCGTCAACACGGCCGTCTTTTCAGCTAATCCAGCCTTCTATAATCTCAGCTAGATAATGAGTCGAATTTCCAGAAAGAAATTTCTGGACTGTTGTCGCGACGGAATGAGACCGTGATACGAGCTTTCCCGAGGCCTCTTGCCAGCGGAAAGCATGGAAAAGAAAGTCTCCGAGGCTCCAATTGAGATCATGGATTGCACCGAAGATTTTAGTCAGCTTCTCGTCCTCTGTCAGATTTTTGCGACGCTTTTTCTTTGCCGGTTTTGCCGGGTCAACGGAACCAAATTGGATCTCGGTGTTTTCCCGTGACCGCTTCTGTATTGGACAAGGGATTTCAGCAGCATTTTGAGTGGCCAGAAATGTCCTGTCTGGTCTGAAAGAGGTTTTGTTGGGTGCTGAACTCGTATCGGGGCAGAAGAACCGGGCGTAGGGTAGAATTGGGTGGCCGGAATAGGCCAGAGAGGTGTCTGAGATGATGTTTCTGCATTTGGAATAGGATATCTCTGAAATGAATAGAGCGCCCCATCCATTGGGCGCGTGTTGGAAGCAGTAAACAAAGGCGCGCTCAAAGACGCGTCTGATCATGTGATGAAAAGCTGATGTAATTCTATTTCCTTTTTAAGTAACTGGTGCAGTTTGATGGGCGCGTAACAACAGACTAAGTTTCACCAGCATAAGCCTCAGCAGCAGCAACCCCAGTAGCAGCACGAGCTCCTTCGGCAAGCCCCGACCTCAGCCACCGCGGCCCCCGCATCACCCGCAGGCCGCGCGCACCGAGTACGGGGGGTGTCGCGGGGATCGTGAATAGTTTGAATCGGAATAGCGGGAATAGGAATAGTTTGACCGGATCGACTTCGCCGACCAAGAGGAGCATTGGGTCGGGGAGGGGGCCGTCGAGTGTTCTAGAACGGAGTTCGGCGTTTAGCAGGTGGACGATGGGGAGCGATGGGGAGCGATGGGGAGCGATGGGGAGCGATGGGGAGCGATGTGGAGGATGATGTGGTTGATAAGAAGTAGGAGGTGTGAGATTCATCTCCTAGTCTCATCACTGGAGATGGATGGGAGAAGGGAGGGGAAGAGAAGAGAAGATGAGAAGATTTGATGATAAATGCGACTTTTATGCATAGTTTGGACACCTTTTTTTATGCAGTTTAGGCTCTTTTCTTATGCCAAGTATACAGGCAGATACATAGAATATGATTGATATTTGTGATGAGGTTTGGGAGTGTTAAGTGAAATTGTGTTTCTCGGAAGGGAACGAGAAGGAGATGTATGCAGGGGCTCACTGGAAAGGGCACCCAAGGCTCAGTGGAAAAGATTCAAATTGCGAAGCGAGCCCAAAACATCCGAGTTTTTCAAGTCTCAAGTCAGCAGAGGTGATTCACTATCCTTCTAAGCGTCACTATTTTCCTCTCAGTGTCGCTATTTGCCTTCTCGCCACAACCGCATCGTATTATGCTCAAATTCCGATTATTTCTAGATTCCGATTATACTATATTTAGATTCCGCAGCCAGCGGCTTGGTCGGTGGTTGACTTTACATTATACTCGCATTCGTGTGGATTATACTCGCACCTGTTTGGATTATGCTCGCACCCGTTTGGATTATGCTCGCATCCGTTTAAAGTAACTTACTTGTATCGCATCAAAGCGGGATGACCAACTCTGGTCAAGTTATAAGTCAGTCTGGCCAAGTTATCAAGTTAGTCTGGTCAAGTTACAAAAGTCAAGTACTTGGTCATGCCTATTCCAGAATATCTTGAAGTAATGGCAGTCCTACAGACTGGCCACAATACACAACGAGGATGACCACAATACAACTCGAGCTCTGAAACGTGCTTCAGTATAAACTCACTTTTCGTCATTTATTCAGATAAGTACCTGGTCCAAAATCTGATCTCTGACGTGTAAAACCAGGTGACTTTACAGATATCTGATACCTGCTTCCAGGTGGTATGTTTCACCCCATAGTCCAGTGTACCTGGTCTGAGATTGGTATAATGCTGAGGGTATCCGACCACCAGCCTGAGGTACTGCTTTGTCTGATCTTGAGCTTCCCCCGAAGAGGTCGGGTTGAGGTCGGGTGTCGGCTAATCCAGCTCCTATTTCGAGTCCGATACTCATTGCGCCATAAATGAGGGAAGCTACAGTTCCTTTCCAAATATCCATGGTGTGATGTATAAAAGTTCTTACAATGCCCAGTTTCAATTTCAGGTGTTGAGTGAATGATAGTCGACATAGCTAGAGTGGAATTTTCCTTCAACAATATAAAGACTATGCAACTCCGGAGAGACTCCATTATTTATACTTACCCTCAATTCCACTCAGACTCAGACATCCTCATTTGGTGATGTTTCATAACCTTTCGGGCCTCTCGGAGCCTTGATCCAGGAAGCACGTTTCACGTACCAGGTTGTGTGATGTCACATGTCTGTTTCTGCTGTCCTAGCGTCTGCTTCGTTGCAGTATGGACATGATCTCTTCTCAACCACCAAGTGGCAGTATTTTCCGATGAAAAATAGGGTCATCATACTTCAGACTTTGAACAGACTCTCCAGAAATTGAAGCCTTGGGAGCACATGTACCCTTATATCATACACCTGTTCACTCACCTGCTCATGAGCTGTTTGAGACATGTTTGACGTCGGAATACATACGTGATAACAGGTGGCTGTTCACACATTTTCGTGACATAAGCCATTTACATCCGCTCCGACTCCAAATAGACCGACCGGAGCATGCCCTTGAGAGCCCCTAGTTATATTGTGCTATATCCTATCTAATTGTTTTCTTGAATTTTCCCAAAAGGGACAGATCAGATGATCCAGAGCCAATGGGAAGATTTCTTTTGACAATGACAGCATACTTATGGCAGCTGGGAACTTGTGGCTGGCATCAAATTCGGCAGGTGGAAGTTCTGACTGGGATTTTGATTCCCCGCCAAAGCCAGGCAATTTCTTCACTCTTCACTGCAGGTCTTCTGGCTCTGATAAGACTTCCATATGTCAATATGTTACATCCATGAGTGTGTCCTTTCATGTTTCAGGCTAGTACATTGCCTTGAAACACAAATACTGTTGTTGTCTGTCTGTCTGTCTGTCTGTCTAGAGCCTCCAACTCTTCAGGCTACTCATGAAAACCCATTTTATTTCTCAAACGGTCTAGCAACAGATATTGAGATCCACCAGCCAAGATTGTTGAGGACAACAAATTGATGGAGTCGACCGTCAGCTGAATTTGATGCCGGCCACAAGATCCCCGTCATAACGGATCTGATCGGACCATCATCAAAACGTGAACTATTTCCTAATTGAGATTTCTCAATATTTATCCTCAAAATCCTGCCCCTCATATCGTTGGTGCCATAGCAATGGCTAGTTTTAGGAGCCTACTATCTGCTTGGGTGTCCGCCATTTAGCATTTCGTGTTTTCCTGATGCAGATTTCCGTACTCATTGGGCGCTGGAATTCACACTACATATCAGTGCGATAGAGGGTGGAAATGAATCACCTATTCAAAGGCTGTGGATAGATCATTGAACAGGGCCATATTCGAACCACATATTCGCAGTCTATTGGCTATCTATTTCGGGATATTTGAGGCCTCAAATAGGTCGCTTCGAATAGGCCCCGTTCAAATCTATTTCGGCACATTCACACCCTATACTCTCTATCTATAACCATCCTCTATATATAGCTCCCGACTCGGATATGTAGTAATCATGGGCCTTACATGTACGGTTTAGATTGCTATAAAAGGGACGAGGAAAGGAGAGAATCCTCAGCAGTGCTGGTCGCTTCTCAACCCTCAATCTCTCAATTCTCATACTCGTGGCACGGTCCATCGACGACTTTCTTATTTTCTCAAATCTTTCATCTCGACCCTACTTTCAACTTTCAAGCATGCGATTCTCAATTCCGTTCGTTGCTCTCGCAGTTTTTGCCAGCACCTGGTACACAATGGCTTTGCCAATCACTCATATTGATACGTGGGTTTCTCATTGCTTTGTACCGTCAAGTTGTGACATTCCATCACAGTATTTTAAAATCAAAATCAAAATCCGCCTCACGTACCAAGTAGGTTTGCACATATGCGAATCACACTGCACAAGTTGAATGTCTCTTAGGCCGTCCGATTTAGTTCCACTTATTCAAGATAAAGCTGAGCAAGCTGCAGTCAAGAAGCTCCTGCTCAGGTATGTGTCTCCTGATCCGGATTCAAAGTCTTCCAGGCCATTAATCCATCTTCCGCCACTAGCATCGAGGAAGGCAAAGCTGGGAAGAAAAAGAGGGACCTCGATGCTAGTTCTAGGCAAGCACCTCATTCTTTGTCTGAGAGCAATTATTAACATTTGATTCAGTCTTGAAGAGCGGAATCAACTTCGGATAGTTCTACAGAGACGGCATTCATTTGATCAAGTACCATTCACAAGTCCTGTTAGTCGCACATGATGAATATTAGTATATGTTATTTTATTCTGAAATTTAAACAGCAAAAAGCCAAAGTAAAGAGGCAAGTAGCTTACTTATGCAGAGACTTATAAGTTGATTCTTAAAGAATTGAATAACGATACAATGGCGGGAAGGGAAAGATGGTTTCCATTCGGCAAAGCTGTGTTGTCAACTGGGCTTTACTATGAACGAATTGGCATCTATATTGTGTAAATGGAGTATGCTAGAGATTCCAGCCATGTTTTCGAGACAGCTAGTTATCAGATTGTCGTCCGAGAGTCAGGAAGTTTAGGACCCTGGACTGAGACCGCAACTGCAGCTCATCAAATCAAATCAAAGCTGGTCTTCTCGAGCTACATTAAAATATACAAGGCGACATTTCACGTTACAACGGGGCAGGCTGTGAGAACTCCGTATTCAGTCAGGTTCTGTGTACGGTGGTAGCATAGCGCTAGTACCACAATTGTCAAGTATTTTGATATATTAAAATCCACTGATTGAGTCAAAACTATTAGTTTCAACAGTGATTCCTTCCTGCAAAACCCGCATGGCATCCGACCGTGTTTGTGGCGCAGAGAATATTCATCGTTGATGCGCATCCCTTGGAATCTATTATGAGTCCGAATTGTCGGCTCGTTTGTTGGGAGCGATCTTAAGGATCATCATCAAAAGTCCCCTAGACATGTGACATGCTTTCCACCTACGTGGCAACTGCCATCTAGCTGCTGGGCTTCTTTGCTGGTCTCCAACACCCAGCAATATTTTTGTGAGCTCCGAAGGAGTTGGTGAAAACACTGGGTGTGCTCAGGACAGTGGGGACTCGTAATTGTCACTAGGTGGCCTCTACCTCCACTGGTAATTCAAGCACTGCTGTTTCTGCCAATGCTCCAGACCAAATGTTAACTTTATTCGTGAAATGCTGGCTTGTCAAGTTGGTCATGTCTAAGTATTTCAGAATGTCAGTCCTACAGACTTGCACCCTGGTTCCTGTACTACTACACCAGTTGGTTCATCTAACCTAGGCTACAGGACCACTGTTCCTCGATCGTTCTCTGGTACTGTATAATGTCTCGTGACTCTGGTATTAACGTCTCACGATCTCGATTCCAAATGACAGAGCACAGCAGAGAAGTAGCAGAGCAATTACTTCCCATCATACTTCCTGTATGACCCTATTTTCATCGTAAAATACTGCCACCTGGTGAATCACCATCCGACGTGTGAGTGGTTGTTTTTTGCATGAGAGGGTGGGGCTAATGGTTATTTTCTTAGGCTTCTTCGACGCCAGTAGCCGCTTCGAACGTACCAGCAAATCAGAACGTACCAGCTCCTTCAGCAAGCCCCGACCTCAGCCGCCGCGGCCCCCGCATCACCCGCGCCGGGGACGGGGGGTGTCGCGGGGATCGTGAATAGTTTGAATCGGAACAGCGTTAGCTCTGGGCAAAAAGTTTTATGTCAAGTTACTGATGTACTTGTATAGTGTGAGGTGTAAGTCTACGGGGAAGGTTCACAGTGAGCTTTGGACCCGTATGGGATAATAATAACATTGTAGAGGTTTGGGGTGTGTAATATTGTATATTCAATCAAATGTTGACACTACATAGACTCGAAAGCTATCGCCTTGAAATTTAGGTCAATGGTATGTCAGATCATCTGAATGAAGACGAGATCGAATGCGACGCCACAATTAGTAGATGAGATAAAAGACAAGATTCGCCACCGAAAATCATGAGTCAGCACCGGAGGGTCATATGGGTTCCAAATAATTTTACTTCGTCTTTTGTATCGATACATCGCTCTCATCTACAAGAAAGAGGTATCATCATTTGTGGCGCTCATCAAAGGTGACCGCGATGCATGGTCATACCACACTCTTGACGATATGATTACTATCACTTCTATATGCCACGATGTCCATATGTTTGCTTCCACCGCTGTGATCTAATCTTATCATGATCACCGGTTGGTTCAAGAGAATTGGATGACGGAATATCATTTAGTCTTATTGACTCCTCAGCCGATTCGTATCTACATTGCCGTGAGAGAGTTTAATGCAGTTTTATTTAGTCTGTGGCACAGCCTCGGATGCTGTTGATGCTTGGACTATATAAGCATCACTTTGATTTAAGACCTTGAATCACCACCAACAACATCGCTGCTCGGAGGTCTGCTTTTCGCGACCATGGATCCCGCAATTGAATCAAAGTATGTGCTGCCCCAAGATGGCGCAGAGACTGTCCGGTAGATTATTCAAATCTCGGTGTGGTGGTCTTATCCTGATGACGAATGCCAAAAGCCTTCAGCAACAGCACAAGATGTTCAAGATTTACCAGGCCCGGGAGGACCACATTCTGCCTACATGCCTCACCGACTTCCGTTTCTCGAAGGTTCTTGATGCTGCCGCTGGGACCTGCGCCTGGGCACTCGATTTTGCCAGTATTCCAGAGGCCAAAGAGTGTCTGAGACCAGATTCTTCAGATCCTCTCGAACTTTATGCCTGCGACCTTACCAGCGCTAAATTCCCATCACAATCGATCGCCGAGTCTATTCCACTCAGAATGTTCGAGCAAGATCTCACTAAACCCTTCGAACCTCAATTTTACTCCACCTTTGATCTAATCAACATGCGGCTCCTCGTAGCGGCGCTGACAGAACATGGTTGGATGAGTGCACTTCAAAATGTCTGGAAGACCCTCAGTATGCCTTTCCATTAGTATGCACTAATTGCTGTGCTCAAAGTATCAAAAGAACCTGGTGGATTTCTGATTCTGGCAGAAGTTGACGCTGCATCTGTTCAACTACCCACAGAAATGAAAGCTACAGGGGGCATTTCCTCAAACCATATCAATCCATGGATGTTCTATGTCAACAGAGCGTTTTCAGGAGATGCCAAGAGGAATGGTCGTATTACCAAGTGGGTGAATTCTATAGGTCCCGATTTCGGCTCTTCCTTATTAGTTGCTGCCTTAGCTTGTCTAAACGTCTGGATGAATTTGTCCGAGCCAGCGGCTACGAGATATATTCTCAGACGACGAGTACCCTTCCCATAGGTCCTCTCTGTCAAACCTATCCTGGCTTGCTAGGTCAGTCAATAACCGCAGCCCAAGATCTCAGTGCCGAAAATTTCTCGGCCATCTTTGACGTGTTCACCAAGATGGAGCTCCAAAGCCAGTGTCTTGAGGACGAGAATGGTCCTGTTATTGATGAAGAGGCACGTCAATCAATGGTGAAGCGCTACAGAGGTTTCTTTCACGAGACGGGAGCTCTCATTCCTTACACTGAGATCGTAGCCAGGAAACCGTATCTTGCGTCAATGTAGTTCTATTCAAGTAGTAAATATATTATGTATACTGTAAATTTCGGACCTGTTTCGACTTGATGGTGTCCCTGTCCTCGCACATCAGTAAAATAGTGACAAGTGTCGGAGAAATTTACATTTACAGGACATGCGCGAATTGGAAGTGACTTGATCTTGCTGGATGGAGTCCGATGGCTTCCGATAGGCTACAAAAACTTCAAAGAGGACGATGAAGAAGTTGCAAAGTGCCCGAGACTTCCATAGTAGTCTAGTGACAGTCCCGGCCCATAGAGATTTCGTGACCTTCAGGGGAATGAGGCAATAGATCGCAGAGCAAAGCCGGATTTAAGGCTCCAACCATACTATATAACTAAAAGTCTGGTATACAGTATAGAGAGGGTTGATAGGGCTGATAGAGTTGAGTCACTGTGGCAGAGCGCGGCATGGTAGAGTCAGCATGATGGCGCCGCTGATATTGATTCCCGACTCAATCCCGATGCAGTGGTGGGTCCTGGTAGCGAGAGGAAGCGGAAGCGTCAGTTTGGCCGTATTAGGCAATAGCTTTAGATTAGATTGCGTAGATTACAGGTCAGAGTCGGGATCACCTGACCCAATTCCATCCCATTCCATACCATCCTTCACCTCAGTCCGCTCGAGCCATTCCATCGACGAAAATATCGGTGCAATTATTTCATTTGGACATCACAGATAAGATAATCAATACTATATAGCTGCAAATCCAATTCAAACTCAGCTAAAACTCCATCTACCCGAATACACCAATGCAATTGACGCCCCTGAAGTGTCTAGCACAGCTGCCATTCAACAGTCTGGATACCATAAATTTCGTGAGCTATTTCATCGTCTAAATGCTCATTTACAATTTCCTAGAGATCCAGTGACTGTTCATGCTGCATCATAGATGCCCGACGCCAGCTACAGACACGCTGGGTGCCCATACTTCCAGTATAGTCATTCTGTTTGCATCCTAGTTTTACATGATTCACTAATTTTTTGCCCCTTCAGCGCGCATGTGAGCATGTCACTGTGACGATGGACCCGTAGAATGCAGACGACGACGAGCTCGAGCTGCCCGAGCTGTTGTCAGACTCGGAATATGGTTCAGAGTAGTCTGGATGTAAATTTTGCGAAATTGAACCACTCTCAAGAACTGTATACCTTATACAGTATATACGGTAGTTATAGTATAACAAACCATATCTATATAATTACACCTTGAGCTGTTCCCAAAAAGCGAGAAAAATTGTTCAGAACACTTGTCTGCCTTCGAACTTGCTCCCTGGTATGTCTGTTCCAATCAATCATAAAGCCAAATATGGTGTATTTCATAATATATCTGGCTAAAACCGATCAAAATTCATCACAGCCAATTTTAAACTCAGATTTACAAGTCCCTCTGATGAGGATTCTGACAAGTCAGAGGGACCTGTCCCTAGAGGACCGTGTCAGAACTGACAAATTCAAAGGGAAGCAAGATGATTTGTACGATGCTTCTGCTACTCATCCCTACTCATCCCAGAGGTTTGTGTGTTATTGAGGTTTGTGCTTTATTAAGCCCGCCAGGGTGGCGTGGGTAACCTAACCTGCTCGCCGAATGAATGAATGAATTACTCGGCTCTCCGTGACTGTCACGACTTACTCGCCGATCATGTCACACAATACGAATGACGACTTGGGGAGTTTCCGCCGAATCCGACTTTCCTTTTCTGGCAAATCTAGCTCCTTTCCGCGTTTTCCGGTGGTTCAGTGTGACTGCTTACATGTTTGCTTAGCTGTTATCAACGCCGTAGGGGCCGCAATTATTTAAAAAAAGTACAAGTCATATTTATTTCTGTATAACCATGAGACGCTGATACAGTATAAACATCTACGAAAAATGCTACAAATCAAATGAGAGTACGACTACAAAACAAGGCCATCATGCATTAGGGATTATGGAAATGTGGTGTAAGAGTATTGATAATTTGTGAACTTGAAGCGGTCGGGCAACTTTCAGACGTTGTTGAAGCAATATGGGATACTAGTAGCGGCATTGGAGGACTTGGCCGTGTTACTAGCGGCCGCGAGAGCGGAAATGGAGGGTTCAGCTGGGCAGGTGGTCAAGAAATAATGGTTGCGAGAGCTGTGGTTAAAGGAGCGGTTGTGATACTGGTGGTATTGGCTGGAATTTTGTATGGTCTGGCGGCTCGCTAGGAGAAGGAAAAGGCGAGGTCGATGGAAAACTGGGGAATGGTCTAGCAAGGAGCGATATGCATCAGAGATGTGTCAAAGATAGCGTCAAAGTGACTTACCTTAGGCTGGGACATTGGCTGGATATCGGCTTGGTGCATTGCTGTGACAGACCTCGCCATCGTACGGAAGCGACCAAAAGACATTGTAATGAGGGAGATAATGAATTGCTGGAGCACCAAGCAAGGGAGATATCGCGTTTCTGGCTCAGGCTTCAGCCAACGTTCGAGCAATGGGTGCAGGATCAACAAGCTTAAAGGTCACATGCCTCCGGGATTGTCTCAGACAAGGCCGCAGCCGACCGGGGCCGGAGACGACAATCTTATCTGTGACAAACCTACAGTCACTGTGACAACTTATTTTCTAGGGGCTGCCGAATAAGGGAATTCAAATTCGGCGGAAAGTCAAAACTGCGAATGACGTTACCCCTTCTTTTTTTCACTTGTTTCGTGTTTCGACTGGACGTTTTTTTGGCGCCCGCATTTTGGCGTTTAGAAGAGGTTTCTTCCTTCAACTATTTGACGACCCAGGTTCTACTGTTTGGCGACCCAGGGCTCATTATTATTCGCCGTTTGGTCGTCCACCAATAACAGCTGGCGGGTTCGGTTTGTTTGGCGTCTGTTCACGTATCTACATTGGCTAATCTTGAGCAATATCAGTGCTAGCTCTTTCGCAATATCAGGACCAGCTTTTTCGCCTCGTCCGGTCGTTCACCACTAGCTCCCGCATCCTTGGCTTCAGCATTCAACGTTCGCTCAATCTGTAGCTCGCGACCAAGCCTTCACTCGACCATGGTTCACGTCACAGAACAAATGCTCTCACAAATAGGGCCAAAATCACTGCTTTCGCGGATCCAGACCTAGTCCCAATCAATACCAAAATCTCTCTCCAATGGCCTTCCAAAATCACCAGACATCCCACATCAAACAATTCCCTCCCAAAATATTGGTAGCTGGATCAGGTATGTATCCTTTACGGGAAAGAGAAGATGGTGTTCTGATGAAGGATTCGAAGGAAAACTCGAGGGAGGGGAGGAAAGGAAAAGCTGATGCGAAAGGTAACGTCTTTTTCTTGTTAAGCTCCACGGCCAACGCCCAGCAAGGATTTTGAGAAGAATCAACCTCGACCCCAAGGAAAACCCGAAACCCTCGACGCCGAAACATAGGCCGAATTACAACCGCCGCCTCTATCTATACTGTCGGCATCTGCGCATCGGGTGGCGTTGGGGGGCGTTTTGGGGGTTGATGGCTCTTCTCTTGATTCCGAGTCGATTCTTCATTTGTGTCTCCTTTTATTGTCACCAATTCTGGGATAGAAGTATAAAACAAACGACTTTGGGAGCGGTTGCAAAGAGAATTAGAATTTGAAGAAGACTGTAAAATATGCAACTTCACTACTGGAACCACCCTTAACTGAGATGTTCACGATGGTGGTAGGCCCTTTACGTAGTAGCTTTTGGCTAGCCTGCGGCCTGCCGATCGAGGAGAATATTTGTCAAGTTGAAATTTTGTGACCTACCGTAACAAACCCCTCGTTTCCCGCCTCCCGCCTCGTTTTGTTGCTCAAATCCATTCTGCTTCGTTTTTCTCACGTCTTTTGGCTTCAGCGCCTAGCTAGAACTGAAATAGAAATCTCGTTACGACGTTAGTGCTGCCCTTCAAGGACATGTGACCGGGACCTACAACAGCGTGTCTACCTGCAGGTATTTTGCCAAATTCTTACAATCCATTGCGATCCAGCATGCTTGCGGGCGCCGTACCAGTGGACCACACGAAAACCACCGGCGAACGACCCATTTGGCCTGTGGTTCTCTGGATCATTTTTGCGGAATTTATCAAAAGCGTCAGCATCAGCTCGCTTGTCGAGTTTATCAGCATTCAGGAGAATGACTTGTGCTCATGGGACGACGAGCGCGAGCAATGGCTACGTGACCATTTTGACGCCGGTAACCAGTCCGTCAACGACTGGTTCGACTTTTACGCATCGCAACTGAAGGACGAGCACGGCCAATTGCTGGATGCAATCGTGACGAGCACAGCATCAGAGTCTCGACGGCAGGAGAGGATCTCGAGCATTAGGTCGGAAATACAGGTGAAATTATGCGCCTTTATATGGATAACCGCCATTCATGGAGAAGGTGCTCTCTCAGATTCGGCTGCCGGGAAAATTGCCTCCATTACCACGAAACTTCATAGTCTTTTTAGTGGTTTTCCAGCTCTGGTGGGCTTTCCGTGCAACCGTTTCTTGTCTCTACCCTTCAACAAGTTAAAATATCGCAGCCATGCTCGTTCGGTGCTTGCTTCGTCGCCCCGAGAATTGCCCCCAGAGCTCGCTTTCCGGTATCCACAGGCCTGGCTTTGCGGGCGAAAAGCTATTCTGGATGCTCTGCGTTCTAGCACAGCATATTCCCCCCACCATAGTTCCGTGATACCTCTGGTGAATCTCTTTTTTCCGTCTTTTTCCTGCTGGCTTATGAAAACATGGCAGGGTTTGCCTTACTGGACCGAATATGCCTCGATGGTATCTGCCGAGAGCGCTCCGCTTATCGAAGCTTCGATGAGCGCCATTGAAACCCTGGTCCAATACTCTTCATTGTATTCAACAATGCTGAGACGGCTCAATATCGTTCCGACGGTATGTCAAATTTGGACCCTGAAAGATGAGCTTAAACGATATGATATAGCATATTCGTGATGTCAAGGAGATTTCTGAGATGATTCGGATGGACACCCTTACGCTTGTTGCTCAAATCCAAGTCATAGTGAAGACCACTGACACATTTCGAACATTTATCTCGCAGACTGGAGAAGCAGCTAGTAGATTGCTCGATTTACTTCACGAGGTCGAGCTCTTCAAGTCCTTTGTTGAACTCGACTCATATTCTCCGACAGTTGATTGACTGGGGTGAACTGCCTGGGCGTACTAGAGCTCAATTTACAGCAGCATTGGTTCGCCTGTCCCAAAAGTCAGGCTGTCATCCCGAGTTCCTAGGTCTGTCGGGCCTGACCAGATCTGGTTCCCATGCCATCGCTGCAGGAGCCTTTGGAGACATTTGGAAAGGCGTTTTACGAGGCCAGGACGTGTCTGTGAAGGTGGCCAGGGTCTTTCGCGACGACGACGTGCAGCGCTTCGTTAAGGTAAGAGAAATTTGATGAATGTCACTGTTTGAATCTCAACCCTTGTTACAGGCTTTTTATACCGAAGCTATCCTTTGGGGTCAACTGTCACATCCCAACGTCCTTCCTCTTTATGGGATCTATTACCTTAACAATAAAGAAACGTCCCAGCTGTGCATGGTTTCGCCATGGATGGAGAATGGGAACATTGTTCGGTTTTTGAAAGATGCTCCTCCTGGTTCTGTCAATCATCGTTCATTGGTTCGTGGCAGTCAAATCATGATCAAACATTCAGCTTATACCTAACAGATGTTGGACGTTGCCCTTGGGATGGAATATCTCCACAAAGAATCTGTGGTTCATGGGGACATGAAAGGGGTGAGCTTCTTTCTTATGCCATTGGCTTGTATTTTTGATTGTTTTGCAGCTCAACATTCTGATTACACCTTCATTCCGAGCCTGCTTGATGGACTTTGGATTGTCATCTATTGCGGACTCTCAGATTCCCAATTGGACATCCTTATCGACTCAGCACAGTGGAGGCACAGCCCGATGGCAATCCCCTGAGATATTGGAAGGAGGGCCCAATAGCTTGAAAGGCGATGTATATGCCTATGGATGTGTTTGCTACGAGGTAAACAAATTCACTTCAGATACCAACGGAACATTGACAGAGAAGCACAGATATTCACTGGGAAAGTCCCCTTCCATGAACTTTCCAATGACATAGCCGTGTCGCTGAAAATCATTCGAGGAAGTCGGCCTGCTCGTCCAGAAACACCTTTAATGGAAGACGATGTGTGGAATTTGATTCGAGATTGCTGGAAGCAGGATCCCGATGATCGGCCAACAGCTGAACAGATTGTACAACGACTTTCTAGTGAAGGTTCTGTTCACGAGACAGTAAACGAATGGGATGAATCTTTCGCTCGAGGCCTTCGCAGGTCACTTCGTCGGAAACAGCTCATTCCATCCTCTGCAGAGTTGAAAGTACTACTTCGTAAACAAGGTATGTTCCGTTGCTATCGATGTTCTTTTCATCGCTAATACAACATCAAAGGTGCAGAGAAACGGCAACGGGCGGTACCACGCGGTCCATCTCATTCTATATCGGAAGCTGATTTAAAAGCGGCACAAAACGACATTTATCAACGTGTTGCAGGCCCTGCATCTCGAACACGTTCCGTTTCTTCGTCACCGCTGATGCGGCCATCTCATTACCAGGGTTCATCGAGCGCTATATCTGATCAACAAGAGCAAGGTCCAAATCAAGACCTCGACAATATCGTGCCGGATGATCACATACTGCCAGCGAATACTATGTTCAACTCACGACGCGGACCGTCCGAGAATCCTGGTTCCGACTCACGGTCGAGCAACCCGCCTCGTTTAGACAGAGATTTCAGCTTTGGTTCGACCACATTCATAAACCCTCTGCTATTGCATAAGGCAGGCAACTTCGTGTCAATGCAGTATGATCTCCGACAAGATCAACTGAATGCGCTCCAACGACTGGGCGATTATGATTCAAATGTTGAGCAAGCTGGGGTGGAAGAAGAGCAAGTGGACGATCCAGGGCAATCTCAGGATGACGATCCAACACCGGTCGCAGGACCTTCTCGTATCGATAAACCATGTCTCGCTTATGGCCAAGGCTTTTGTCAGTTTGGATCCTCTTGCAGATTTCGTCATATCTCGCAAGATGGAGTAGAAGAGGAGGTACCGGAACAGTCTGGGGTCTACGATGATGGGAACCAAGAATCTCCCCATGATTTTGCGGTTAGTCGCTGCTCTTTGACTGGTCGACATGCTGAAGCCTGTCAATGACAATGAATTCAGCATGTCGTAGTGAGTAGTCGCTGTGGAGGTTTCCTTCACCTGGCAATGAAGACGGAAACCTCCGCAACGACTTCTGTATGTCCTTTCTGTTGTTTATCTCCGTTGTCTCATTACATTCCTAGACCGAACCCGAAGTCATAGAGACCTCATTCTTCCGATGCGACATTCGAATCGGCGTCGGCGCTACGACTGAACAGATCGCCACAATGTTCGATTCTTCCACACTCCTGATTTCCGGCCTTTCACCTTCAACCGCTGATGAGGACATTCTCGGCCTCTGTCAGCCGTTCGGCACCATTCTCGACATGTCCCGGGATATGGAAACAGAATCTCTTATCACTCGAGTCAACTTTGCGACATCTCAGGACGCTGCAAAAGCAGCCCGCCATCTGAACAACCGCGAATATCAGTCTTCCACTATTTCCGCTCGTCTTGACTCTGCATCCATCACACAAAATAACGTCTCTTCCACCGTCAAGTTGACTTGGCTTATCCCTGTCGCAACAGCTTGGGCGCGATTCAAATCCCCTTCACAGGCTAAAGCGACAGCCGCTAAAATCAACGATACGGTGTTCATGGGTCGGAAGATCATAGCTCAATTCGAGACTTCTCGAAAAAACGCGAAAAACGATCCTTATCCTGGGATTGTTCACATTCAGAATCTCCCGGCCGACACTGTAGACGCCGATATCCAAGTTCAACTTTGTCCAGAGGCTGCGTTGGTAACAAGAGGGCAAGTTACCTATACCAATTCGCCGGTTGACCAAATCCGTGCTCTTTTATCTACATATGGAGACTTTGATTCTCTGGATGTGGTGCACACCAATAAAGCTAAAAAGAAGGCACTGGCTTTTGTTCGTTTCACGACCAGGAACGCCGCGATGGCTGCTGTTGCAGGTCTCAATCAAGTTGATCAGGAGTTTTTGGGAGACACTCCTCTTCGATTGCAGCTCGTCCATTCTATACGCTACACTCTTCGAAAGGTTGCTTTAGCTGCTGTACGCGAAGAGCTCGACCGAGTTTCCGAAGCACAAAATCAATGCAGGATTGATATTTACTACAATACCGACAGCGGCGGCGACTCGGATTCTCGCGTTCGTCTGTCAGCTACCGAGGCTTCGCAGCTAAAGGCCGCGATCGACCAAGTTGAACCGACGGTTCGGGGGAAAGTTCTGTATGAGGGCGATAAGATAGCCTGGGATGATATCCTCGAGACAGCCGGACAGAAGATAATTGCAGCCAGAATCAACCAAAAAGACAAATGCCATGTTTTGTGCGACTTTCGCACTCGGACGATACGAATTTTCGGCTCTGAAGAGCACCGAAACGTGGCAAGCAAGGCTTTGCTTCGGATGCTGCAGCAGGCACGAGAACACCGCCGTTTTGAGGCTTTTACTGGTCGCTTCAGAACCGCGGTGTTAAACGGTGGTCTAGAGGCCTTCCGTGCAGCCAATCAAGGTCAAGAATGGAAGGTTTCCCTCGACTTTTACAGTGAAATCTGTACCGTTTTTGGGACGCCCGAATTCCAAAACAAAGCACTCAGGACGATCAAAGGCTTTATGCCGACTGATCCTCTGAAGTCTTGGGGCGACTTTTGCACCCTTTGTTGTGTTGATACTGGTCGTCTGCAGGTGGAGCTAGGTTGCGGTCATTCCTACTGCGACACTTGTCTCCAAATGTTCCTTTTGTCCGCTGCAGGGCCAAAGTTCTCGAGGTTGACATGCTTGGCGAAGTCGAAGGCAGACGGACAGGTGGTTTCTTGTTCTTTCCCGATTCCTTTGACCACCATTCGACGACTTCTTTTGGTGACCGAACAAGGAGACCTGTGGGCGTCGTCGTTTGTTGCTTATGTTCGGGATCACCCTGACGAGCTGCGATTCTGTCCGACAGTATCCTGTCAGATGGTCTATCGACCTGGTAATGACGCCATTCTCTGTCCTTGTTGTCATTCTTGGATTTGCTCTTCCTGCGATGTTACTTATCATGAAGGATTGTCCTGCAAGGAGTACAGATTGGTGGCGGAATAGTCGAATTTGTAGTCTTTCCTACATTGGTGATTGGTTAGACGTTTTTATTACATGTTTTAGCTTTGTGGATTCTGTTTGGGAAAGCTTTGAGACCTGGAAGTCGTGGACAAGATCTCCAATACGTCGTGGCCAGTGCTGGGGTCGGAGTGTCACGTGAGGGCCTGGGCGTCCAAATTTAAAATTCGGAATTTTTTCTCTCCGCCCGCTATTTCCACGACTGGCAGGCGCTCGTTCCTGCTTTTTCGGCGACCTCGTTTCTACTTTTTCGGCGACCGCGTTCGCAGACCATTCCGCTTTTATGACGTTATCCCTTATTTTTTACACTTGTTCCGTGTTTCGACTGGACGTTTTTTTGGCGCTCGCTGCTCGTGCCGCATTTTGGCATTTAGAAGAGGTCCCTTCTACATTTTGACGACCCAGGTTTTACTGTTTGGCGACCCAGGGCTCATTATCATTCGCGCTCACGTCGGTTCGTTCGGTCTTTCTTCACGTCTCTATCCTGACCAATATCAGGACTAACTCAGGGCCAGCTCTTTCGCCTTGTCCGGTCGTTCACCACCAGCTCCCGCATCCTTGGGCTTCTTCGCTCAATCTGTAGCTCGCGACCAGCTCCTTCATTCGACCATGTTTCACATCACAAAACAAATGCTCTCGCAAATAGGGCCAAAATCACTGCTTTCGCGGTCCCAGTCCCAGTCAATACCAAAATGCCTCAACCAAAAACGCCTCGCATCCCAGCTTGCTTCTGCCTCAACAGTCCACATCAAACAATTTCCTCCCAAAGCATTGGTTGCTGGATCAGGAGGGGGGAAAACAAAAGGGGAAAAGCTGATGCCAAAGGTAAAGCTGACTCGAAGGAAAACCGGAAACCCTCGACGCGGAAACATGGGCTGAATTACAGCCGCCGCCTCTATCTGCATTGTCGGCATTTGCGCATCGGGTGGGGTTGGGGGGTGTTTTGGGGGATGACGGGAAGGTGAGTGAACTGAGATTTCGTGTCAGTGATCTTGTTCTAATGGCGTCCCTGCTTTTTCTCTTTTCTCTCTTCTCGTCTTCGTCTTCGTTTGCTCTTCGTCTTCGTCTTGCTCTTGCTCTTCGTCTCGTTACACTCGTCATCTTCGTCTCCATCTTGCTCGTCTTCTCTCGCCTTGTATTCGTTAACTTTCGTCGTCTCGCGATGCCTCCCTCCGGTCCTCTTCGTTTCGTTCGTCCTTGCCAGACCCCTCTCCTTCCTCCCCTTCCACCAAACTCACCTCTCCCCGTCCCATTGAGCAACAGTCACCGGGAAACATTGGGGAATGGGTTGATGGGCTGTTCACTGCTGGCGCGTCCAATTCCTCTTTGACTTTTATCTTCTTCTTTTACTTTTCTCTATGGTCTCTGTTCAGCGAGCTCACTTCCTTCATGGCCCGCATAGAGGGTCGGTCACCGGACTAATTCATTCCTAGCAGACCGTACAGTAGCGCGCTTTCTCGAATTCTGCCCTTTTTTTGCCAGGTCGTTCGTGGGTATATGTCTGCGGTTTCGTTTTTCGTTTTTTTGGGTTGTTCATAGTTTTTTGGGTCGTGGGTCGTTCGAACGGAAATCAGACAGATGCAAGGCTCATGCAAATCAGAGGGATGCACAGGAGACTAGTACTACACTGATAACAATTATCTGTTCATCTCGTTTCCAATCTTATCATCCCCCACGCGCGTCTTCAAAGCCGCTATCACCGCCCACCTCGGTGGGCTAGCGTGCGCGAGTGTGGCGCAGGAGATGGGGGCGGGCCGGGGTGTGATGGTTAGGTGGAGGAGGGGGTGAGTGAATCTCTTTTCTTGATTCCGCTCTTCTCTTGATTCCGAGTCCATTCATTATTCGTGTCTCCTTTTATTGTCACCAATTCTGGAATCGGTTTTGGTTTTCTTTCTTGGCCTCCAGTTTAGATGAAGACCGGAAAGGACTGGGTGCATCAGGCAGGTTCTATTCAACTAGTAGATATATTATACTGTAAACGTCAGACTTGTTTCGACTTGATGGTGCACCGGTCCTTGTACATCAAAAAAAAATAGTGACAAGTGTCGGAGAAAAGTGACTCCAATTCGCACATGTCCTGTAAACCTAAATTTCTCCGACACTCAATCTTGCTGGATGGAGTCTGATGGCTTCCGATGACTACAAAAACTCCAAAGAAGATGATGAAGAAGTTACAAAGTGCCCGAGACTCCCATAGCAGTCTAGTGACAGTCCCGGCCCATAGAGATTCCGCGACCTTCAGGGGAATGAGCCCGATTTGTGATTGAATCGTTATTGGGGGAATCGCCTTGAAATTTAGGCCAATGGCATATCAGATCGACGAGGCGAGGTGATGTTACGCCACACATGCTGCACCAGCTCTGAAAGCCAGCAATTTGTAGCGTGTCCCGTGCGACTCCAAGAGACTAGTATTCTAATTACCTCGCAGGAGAGATAGACCTATCTCAAGTGCCCAAATTTCATTTTATACCTGCTGAAAGGCAGACCTGATGGTGTCCCAGCATGCTGAGTAAATGGAACGTTATAAGAGACTCTGCAGTATATGAACATTGTAAGAAACAATGATCATTCTAAAGGACTCGGCAGTAATGACCGTTATAAGACTCAGCAAATGAACTTTCTTGTTGAGACTCGGGTCGGGACCTGACAGTACTTATTTGATAGACGATAGACAAGGCACATGTCGGACCTGGAACAATTAATTACAAGTTAGTATTGTTTGGATCTTAGACCTTCATAACTTGACCCAAAGTACATCCTTATTTCATACCTGAAAGTTCGGGATATCTCTGTTTTGAACTTCCATTGTCCCAGAATTATATACAGTTATAATTCCAAATCCGCAAAATGTTGTCCACCAAAAAGCAAAAGTGTAGCTTACACCCAAGCTGCTTCGATAAGGTCAGAAGCATGTTCCGCAAATCCATAAATCGGAACTTGTGTATGTGCAGAAGGAATGAACGGCTATTCACATCCAACTTTCAGCTTGAAATGCACAAAAAGCAAAAAGCTTACTTACCAGCACAGAGGCATCAACAACACGAAGTCCCTCCACACAACATATAAGGCTGAAGCCTCAGTGGCCGACTCGGCAGACCAAGAATAAAAGAGGAAAAGTCAATGGATCACCACTGCACAGAGATGATAACTAGCCAGAAAGGAGACAAGGGCCAAGGTCGATAACCAGCAAGAATCCGTTGAGAATCCGTCCGAAGAGGCGCCGACCCCCGGTTCGGAACAAACCCCTGCAGCTTCAGGGCCGGTAAACCATGCAACCAATGTTAACCGTTAACCAACAGTCATCAAGCCAATCAAGGCTCTCTTTTCTCCAACTTGGTGAACTCCAACCTATAGAGGGTTCAAAGGCTACAAGTACGCAAAGTCTCTAGCCATAAGATGAGCTGATACATATTGAGATGCGTGATTTACATGCTGTAAAACAAATGAGACATAGTACCGGTGGAAGCGTCCATCATGACCAGAGCACGAAATCGCCTTGAATATCTTACAGAATGGGCATAAATGAAGGTGGGTATAAAGAAACTCAACGGATCCAGCCAAGCCATTAGGGTATCATTCGCTCCTTCCATCACTCTCCTTCGTCCACAAAGATGTCGTTGTAATGATTGAGAATAGTTTCAATAGCCTGACGACACCAAATTAGTTAGCTTGAAACACAGACAAGTAGCAAGGCAGCGACTAACCGTGATCTGGTGCATTCTATCCGCTGTACCGCCGCTTGATAACTGACCATTGCTACGCATATGGGCAAATAGCGTCTGTCCAAAGACAGTAGCAAGATTCTGCATCGTCATCGAGTTTTCTGTCGCGTGTTGATTGATACTGAAGGTTGATGAGACGGTGACCGAACGAAGCGAGACCTCATGGCTTACCGGTACAAGTGCCCAAAAAAGTATTTGAGCGTAGAATAGTTTGCATCTGGAAGGTCATTTACGCGCTCATGCAAGCGAATATGTCGTAGTCGTTCATTCTCAATCTCTGCAAGAGCGAAATGAGAACAATGTCCAGTAGAAATGACCGGAAACATACTGGCAGCATTGATGAAGCCTTGATGTAGAGCGACAGTAAGTAAGGAATCTGGCAGTTCGCGGAACCACAGTTTCAGGACACTCGCGACATTGTTGATACCCGAAGACCACTCCGGTGTGTCCAGATCCACCGCATCCAAATCTAGAACAGTCAACAATGGCAACAGATTTAAAAAAGTCACATACCCTTATCGAGCCGCTGCTTCAGAGCTTGAATTTTGGTACTGGTTCCGATTACTCGATAGATACCCTGCGATTCCAGTCCATGCTTCTCTATAGCTTCACAGCATTTGGAGACAATGAGCGGTACCTCGACATCGTCCCTGGCCATTTGCTCAGCAAGACCAACGCCAAACGTAGGTCTACCCTTGTCGGCTACAGGAGACTTTTTACCGCCGTTGACTATCGCAGGAGGGCTGAGAATAGGATGACCATGGCTATGGTCGTTCGGATCATTGATAGTCATGGTCTGGAGAGTTATCAGGTCTACAGAACCTGGCTGAAGGGTTTGAACAACTGTCCGAGCAGACGGACGACTAGTTGGATCCTGATGCCAGCATGCCTCGACAAGAGCCCACAAATCATCAGAGATGTTCATTGGACGTGAAGGCCGTCGACCCGATAGCACATCGTGAATAACAGGACCGTCATGCTTGTGTTGTACAAAAGGATGCTGGCTGGTATAGACCTAGAAGGTAAACGAGTCAAAGGCCAAAACCACACTGAGAAGCAACTACCTCCAAAATGGTACATGCAAAAGCGTAAATGTCTCTGGGCATTGATTTGAATTGATTCGCATCTCCAGCTGTAAAGAACTCGGGCGCCAGCCACCTGGTTGAACCCTTTCCATTACCGCTGGATGAATTTGTCAAGGTGAATGAAGCAGAGATAGAAGAAAGCCCAAAGTCAGCGAGGCGACAGCGAAGGTCACTGTCGACCAGAACATTTGCCTGGTAAAGGAAGGTTGAGCACAAATCAACATCAAAGGAAATCGACAACTGACACATCGAATATCTGCATGGACAATAGGTGGTGAATATTCGTGCAAGTATTGCATCGCAGCAGCGATGTCGGTAATCTAACGAACCACTGAGCTTAAAAGCATGTCAAGGCAAGAAGAGCATACCGCATTTCGTCGGTCAAAATCGGGATTGCGATGCAGAAATTGCAGCAAGTTGCCATTCGACATCCATGGAGAGACGAGACAGAAGCTCGGTGCAAACAGTTCAACATTGACCCCGAGGAAAGGAAGAACATTTGGGTGATTGAGCTGCTTCCACACAAGAGCTTCACGGCAGCAGTCCTGCCAGTGATGATTCCGTCAGTAGGATGATACTGCAACTCCAAAGAGACCAACTTACAATCAATAGCTCCCGCGCCATCTCGGGGCGCTCAACAAAGAAGCGTAACACCTTCAGACAGACCACAGCATCATTTAGTTTACCCTTGTAAACATCCTTGGAGGAAAGTCAGTCATAATCATTGGCCAGGTCGATGCTGACCCACCGCAAATCCGCCTCCAAAAACCTGACGCGATCCGTCATATATCACATCGGGTACAAGAAATGACGGCGGCAGAATACCATTTTGCAAGGCCAGTCGTCGCAGATATCGAAGACACTTTGTTCTGTGAGCAATATCAAGTGAAGAATGGTTCTGCCATTCAACGTTAAAACGGGTCAGGATGGCTTAAACTAGACTTACCAACTCGTGCTGCAGCAATTCCGCTATTGCTCGTGCCCAAGAGGAAGAAGATGTCGCGTTGGTAAAATGAGGTTCAATTGTGTCCTTGTGAAGAAGAGCCCTCAATGTCGCTGTATTGGAAATTCCAGGGACCTGGATGGCGTCGGAAACAGGGTAGATTTGTCCTCCTTCAGCTCCATGGATGATAATCAATTCAACTGTCGACGAATCATTCAGAATCGGAAGGAGCTGTTCGCCACAGTATTGGCGGACAGATCAGATTCAAGCCAAATGCGTATAGGTACTCCGGATCCATCTTTTGATTATCTTCGCATCACACAGTTATCTCCGACTTATATACTGGCCGCGATGTACTTGTTCTTCATTCGTTTGACCGCCCACGAGCTCTCGGGTCCAAACGCAATTCATTGTTTTTCTTCATCTCTCTTGGAGTCCTGAATCTACGACAATACACAGCTATGGAGCAAAGCATTGAGCCTTCTGGCCAATATCAGATAGTTCTTGAGGCTTCTAGTTGCCTGTTGGATGAATTCATGTACACTGAACAATAGAGTAAGGAATCATGCTTGCAGCTTGAGGAATCCGATCAGGAAGACGCACCTGATGGATTTTTCGAAAAAACACGCCTTCGTCACTATGCTGACCGCCTCAACAGTCTCTCTGCTAATATTGGCTTCACCGGACACAAACACCAGGAAATTTTCGACCACAGCTACCAGCTCTGGCGAATGAGGACGGGCAAACGACATTGATACAGCAATTGCGCCGGCTGTCACTGACTGCACACTGGTCAACCTATCTTATCTTATCTATAAATTAGGACAAATCATCGCCTGTCTGAGATTGAACCTGTAAAATCACAGACATGAGTCTTTGCGCAAAGACTCATGTCAGGAGTCGCGACAATCAAACCTAATCGCCGCGACGACGACTCGGATAACCGCAGTCCGAAAGCTGCTCTCAGTGCAAGCAAGATATCCCAAATCGGAAACCTACATAATTTGCAGTGTGCACAAGAGTTGGATCTAATTCTTAATATTTTATAGGTGCTGGAATCGGCAGAGAGTTTGGTGAGTACGTAGGTCGGGCGGGTTCATTATAGCTATTGGGTCTAGTTCAAGGTGTATGACATAATGTCTTCAAATTTTGCCTGCTGAAAGTGTCACGTGAGGGCCTGGGCGTGGAATTTTTTAATATTTTCCACGCGAGATTGACCGCTTTTTGGCGTTTGAGAAGAGCTCGTGCGCTCGTTTCTGCTATTCGGCAACCAAGGGCTTGTTCGCTATTCCACGACTGGATCTGCTCGAATACCCAAGTCGCGAGGTCTGCTTTGATATCCCAGCCCCGAGGGCTCGTCCACGTCGGTTTGTCCCTCTTTCGTTACGTAGCTCATTGTTCAGCATTTCCAGGAAGCGGCTCTTTCTCTCGTTCACATTTCTAGGACCAGCTTTCTCGTTTGCATTCCGCCGTGTCTCGTTCGCATTCCACCTTGCCTCCTTCGATAGCTCACGACCATGGTTCACGTTCAAAAACGCCTACTATCGCAGCTAGGCCAAAAACCTCTTCTCTCATGCCCTCAATCAATACCAAAAACTGTCTTTTCGCAAGGACTAGCATCTCAGACGGGCCAAAAACGACTAGCATCGCAGCTCGCCTCTGCCTCGACATCCCACATTAAACAATTCCCTCCCAAAGTATTGGTAGCTGGATCAGGTAAAGCGTCTGACGCAAAAGGAAAACCTTCAGCGCAAGGAAAACCCGAAACGCTCGACGCAGAAACATGGGCTGAATTGCAGCCAGCACCTTCATCTGCACTGTCGGCATTTGCGCACCGGGTGGGGTTGGGGGGTGTTTTGGGGGAAGATGGAAAGGTGGGTGGAATGAGATTTCGTGTTGTGATGTTGTTCTAATGGTCTCCTTCGTCTCCCTCTTTTCTTCTTCTTCTTCTCTTGCCTCTTCCTTCGTCTTCCTTCGTTCGCAGACCCTCCTCCAACTCTTCACCCACCCCTCCTTCCTTCCTTTCCACCAAACCCACCTCCCGCACCTCCCGGTCCCGTTGAGCAATGGCCATTGGGAGACATTGGGGAATGGATTGATGGGAATGTTCGCTGCTGGTACGTCGTGATTCCTTTTCTTCTTGCTCTACGTTTCGTATATCTTATCTTATCTTCTGCTGCTCTCTTCATCGACGTCGCTAACGCTCCTTGGTCGCAGAACACATCCACGTAACACACCCCTTCCTCCCGACGCGCGTCTTCAAAGCCGCCGTCACCGCCCACGTCGGCGGGTTGGCGTGCGCGAGTGTCGCACGGGAGATGGGGGCGGGCGGGGGCGGGATGGTTAGATGGAGGAGGGGGGTGAGTTGATTCTATTCTCTTTTCCTGTCTCCTTTGGGAATTTCGCTGTCTCTCGATATTTCAGCTATCTCTCCCTTTTCCTTATCGTCTCTCTCCCTTTTCCTTACCGTCTCTCTCCCTTTTCCTTACCGTCTCTCTCCCTGTTTCTCACCGTCTCTCTCCCCTTTCTCTTACCCTCAATCTCCTTCTCTAACCTTTTACTAAACCTTCTTAGCCCCGAACACCCCCGTCCCCGCCGCTCCTGCACTCTGACGCCCTCGCCTCCATCCCGCGCGCCCTGACCGCCCTGATATATCAAAGGAAATCGCTGACGGCGGCGAGAGAATTTGTGGAGAGGTATTTTTTGAGTCGGTATGTCGCGTTTGGATTCTTGCTTTCATGCTTCTTCTTCTTCTTCGTCTGGTTTCTCTTCTTCTGGCTCTGGATTCTCTACCTCTGGTCTGGTTTCTCTTCGTCTCGCTCTGGTTTCTCCTCTTCTCGTTCTGGTTTCTCTTTCCTCGTTTCGAGTAACAACAGTGAAGCCTTATACTAACGTCTCCCCAGCCAAGTCGACTTTGCCAGCATGCTCAAGTTCCGCGATCCAAAGACGGCCTTGCTGGAGATGGTGGACAAGTTTGGGAGGGAGAAGCCAAAGTCGAGGTATGTGCGATTTTCATTGTTTTCATCTTTCTGCGTCTTGTTGTTTCCTCGTCTTGTTGTTTCGTAGTCTTGTTGTTTCTTCGTCTTGTTGTTTCGTACGAGTCGCTTCTTGTTATTTGGATGGTGTGGTCGGTTTTCTCCGTCGCGTTTCTCCCGGTTTGCTTCATCGCGTTTATCCCTGTTTGCTTCGGTGACGTTTCTTGGTCCCGCTTCTTCTCTCCTATCGTCGTGGTCCCGCTTCTTTTCGTGGTGGATTTCCACGTCCTGGCGCTTTTGCTTTGTTGTTTGCTTCGGGATTGACATTGTGTTTCTCTTCGGCGTTGGCGTTGTGTTTCTCTTCGGCGTCAACTTTGTGTTTCGCTTCGGCGTTGACATTGTGTTTCGCTGTGGGATTGACTTTGTGTTTCGCTGCGCCAATTGGCACATTCTTTGTTTTCGTCCTTACGTCCTTGTTCATTGAATTTTCATTCATCATATTGGCCTTTGCAGGAATCTCCAGTGTCTGTCTTCATCTTCCTTCTCCTTCGTTTCGCTCGTATTCCTTCTCGTGTCTTCTCTTCTCCTTCGTGTCTTCTCTTTCTTCTCTTTCTTTTCCTTCGTTTATTCTCTTTCTTCTCTTTCGTTTGTTCGCTGTATGCTCACTCACTTTATTCGCTGTATACTCACCCCCTCCGTTCATCCGCAGACTCCTCAAAGAAACAGGCCGCTACTCCAATTCCCCCATCTTCGTCGTCGGGATCTACTCGGGCGAGGACAAGCTTGGTGAAGGGTTTGGGTCGTCGTTGAAGATGGCTGAGTTTCGGGTGAGTTGAGTGCTTCGTGTCGGCTTTGGTGTTTGTGTGGTTTCCTTGGATGAGTTTATTCTTTTGGATGAAATTCCGTTTTGGATTGGGTTTCTTTCGGATGTGGTTTTCTTTCGGATGAGTTTATTCTTTCGGAATTGCGTTTTGGGGTTTCTTTTGGAGAAAGGAGTTGTCTTTTTTTGCCTTTTGGAGAAGAAAAGAGTCGTCTTTGATTTGCGCTGTCGTTTCTTTCTTCTTTCGTCTCCCCTGCTCGTATGGGGTTCGCCGTTTTCGCTGTACCGGTTCGCTGTATCGAGTTCGCTCGCCCTTGGCCTTTGCTTCTGTCTCCTGCTCATTTCGACATTGCTTCTGTCTCCTGCCCATTTCGACTTTGCTGACGCTCACCCCTCAGGCCGCCGAAGACGCCCTGCACCGCGTCTACCTCACCAAAACGCCAAAACACCTCGTTCAGGTGCCGACTTCTACGTTCCCGGTATGTTGAGTCGATTTTGTTGGGGATGGGATACTGATTTTGGGTTTCTTCCTTCTTTTCTTCTGTGTTTCTTCCTCCTTTTGACTTCGTTCGTCGCGTCTTGCTTTTTGACTTCGTTCGTCCCGTCTTGCTTTTTGACTTTGTTCGTCCCGCCGTTTTGACTTTGTTCGTCCCGCCGTTTTGACTTGTACGTTTTCAATGTCGGTCGGGCCTAAAGTCGACCCCAAACTCCGTCTTCCCTCCCTCTCGAAAAACGAGCACCTTTGACGAGCCGACTTATCTCGCGCCCGACCTCCCGGCGGCGGAGATTATGTATGCGAGTTCGGGGAGGAGTTGGGTTACGAGAGTCGAGGCGTAGTCGGCGTTGGCGAACTAGCGCCTGAGCGTTTAGCGAGCTAGCGCCTGAGTGTTAGCAAACTAGCGCTTGAGCGTTAACGAACTAGCGCCTGGGCGTAGGTTAAAGTTGGCTGACGCAATGGGAGAGATGGGAGGAAGGGAGGGAGGAAGGGAGACGAGAGGAAGAGGAAGGGAAAAATGGAAGAGAGATGTAGACTCGACTAATCCAATGCATATAGATTCACCTCATTCTTTTGGATCCAAAGCCTGGTATCTCACAATCTCAGTGACCGAAGCTCTGAGACGTGGCCAGAATGGAGGTCCTCCACTATCGAGGCCAAGGAGCTATAAAATGAGGATTCCTCTATCTCTGAACCGTGAGAATCTTCGGATACGACAAAAGAACTAAAGTGCGGCAACCGCGTGTACACCGGCTCTTTTGAAACGGTAATGCTCCCAGAATTTTGGCCTCCCCAGCTTATTATACGTCGTCCCAAAGGTATGTCACGTCTCCTCACGTCACTTTCTATCAATCGTATTGAACCTCGGCTAGACATATCTCGGCATCGCAGGGATACTCTGGGAGAAATACGCTGGTTAATTTCTTGTGGGCAAGAATTGAACAACTGGATCCAGAAGGTATGTACTGTGATCAAGTATCATGACTATACAGGATTTCTTTTGATGACAATTCGCAAGAATGGCAATCAGATTAACAAGCGGGTTTTCAGACAAATAGCTGACGACTTGTCAACCTTGGAGGACGTAGCTGATTTTGAAGCCCAAGATTCTTCTCTCTCCATTCTTCATATTAATAAGAATCTCGGGGCGGCCACGTGGTGAGACTGCGTTCTGATTGTCATCCCGTCCGGCACTGATGGTTTGAGCAGCCAAATGATAAGGGTGGCACAAATAAGTGGGTATAGCCGTCGCTACCGCTACTCCAAGTTGTCTTCGATGAAAACCGAGATCCAACTTTGGTTTGGCAAGACCAATTCCACCTAGGGCACCTCAATCCTACTATAACGTAAAACCTTCGAGGTCGGGGGTCTCGTAGATGGGAAACTAACCTAAGAGGTCATCTCCCGCAAAGTAGATGCCACCAAAGTTCCAATGCGGCGACCTTGTTCTCCCGCTGCTATTCAAAATTGTTTGCTGTTGCTCGATTTGAGATCAGTTTTCTCACAGAATGAATGTAAACCACGCACCTTTATTCATGCAGCCATATAGCAATGACTGACGAGCAAATGAGCCTGCTCGAGGGACATCCAGGAAAGCCGGTGCACCTGCAGGAGTGATGCAGGTAGCTGTCAAGAGCTGTCAATCAAATCCCTGGTTCTCACGATCCAGTCCCATAAAATCACTGGATTATGTAGCTCATACCGCTCCTTCTGATGCACTGGGCCCGCCTCGCGAGCCAGGTCCTTGATGTGCTACATACTACCGCATGGTCCGGATCGGGTCTATTCCCTTACTTTCAGACGCTTGTTGGTCTGCAGTGCGCTGATTCTCGCTGTCAATGATTCTAACGTAAAGATACTAATCAGGATACTAATCGGGATTGTCGCTGCTTGGGGCACCTGGCTTTACGCTCTGATTTTATTCAAATGTGCGCTGAAAAGCGCTGGAGAGCTCACGCCAGTCAGCTCCATTGTTGCTTTATCGGTTTTCATGCGCGAATCAGTCCTAGACCACAAATTCGGACCTCGTTGAACCGAAGACTTGAAATCTTCCAATCGGGGGGTGGAATACCGCTTTTCCCGCCCATTGCTCTATACTCATATCGAAAATCAATTATCTATTGTCTATGTTTCAGACTGGATCTAGCGCCTGGAAAACCTGCCACTGTAGTTCGGATTTTCCCAAATCGGGCTTTTGACAGGCGGGAATCCAAAACGGGTGAAAACCCGCCAAATCATTCGCGCTCATGGCACTACATTATTTAATCAATAGCTGAGCCATGTTGGCTTCCATATTATGCCGAATTGGGCCCATAGGTCATATCACGGAGCTTGGACAGCATCAACTAGTAGAAATGTCAGTAGGGTGCGATGATGGCGGGATCCCGCCCTGAACCCCATTCATCATTGGTGATCTATACCTTGCCTTGCCACATGTTTACAATGATGGCTCTCTGGGCACAAATAATTGTGTAGTTCATTGTGACATCGACTACCTGCATCCGGGACATCATCCGAGAATGAACCAATGGTCGCCTCATTCCACAGTGGACAGCGGCAGGTTCCCGACTCTTGCTGACGAGCTCCTCAAAAGATAGTGTTGACTAGAAAGCCAGTATTCAACTTGTATCAGCTGTATCTACCAGTTACAACATGAGACCTCACCATTTTAGACCTCTCAATATGAAATTCTTACCAAGGGTATGGAATATCTGGATATCTAGTTCAGAAATCTTTTTGACATCTTCCACTGAATGCAAAGAGCATAAAAGTTCATGTTCCATCATATCTAGCTAATTTTACTCTGCTGATTAGCAGCTGTCAGTATGCAATCGGTCATTGCGCCACAGTTTGACTACCGCCGGTGTCCCTCCATTATCATCTCCAATGGAACTGAGGCTCGAAATAACCGCTCAAATGACGAGAATATGCTCCAGTGCTCACTTCTGTATTGTCTTATATAATTTAGTCTAACACTAAAATGAAAATGAGGTAGTTGACGGATAGAAGTCAAGTTGAGCCTCGCACATTTAGGGAGTTGTTCGGACTTTTTGTATTTCAAAGTGAGCACCAAGATTTTTAGATAGGATCATATAAATACATGTCACTGGCTGATGCCAAGTAAAACTAACAGAAAAAACCAATTGGTGACACTGCGGAAAGTTTTCGAGCTGCCGCCGAGCTCCTTCCCATGGATCATGTGATGGCGGCAAATCCCGTTCGTCATTATCCGACTCTCGACGGTCATCGGCACGCAAATTGGATCTGGAAGTGAGCGTATATGAGCCAGAAGGCTGCCGGAATCATCTGCAGCACTGATATTGACCACCTTCAAGTGCCGAGACGATGAGTGGCGCATAGTCTGCCGACCGGGACTGAAGGCTGCGAGCGGAGATTCCCAGTGTTGTCCAATCGGGAGGACCAATTGGAAGAATACAGGAGACAATAATTATCCTGTGGGATAAGTACACAGACAAAGAAGAAGTGTCATGAGTCATGACATCGAAGGCCAGTGCAGCAAACGATGTGCAAACAATGGTAGAAGAAGCCTCTTGCTGAGAATGGGTTGATAATTTGTTAGTGTCACTGAGGATCCGAAAGTGATCACGGCCAATGTGTGGCGCAAGTCTGCTAAGATCGAGCTTCTAAGTAGTTTCTCTACATTGTCATGAGCGCTGAAAATTCTGTGTTGGAATTTTTCAAGAAGTGGTCGAAACATCAACCCATAGATGTACCTGGGGAAATCCGCATCCATGTGTCCAGTAGTGAAAGATCTTGACCATAATGGAGGCCCCGGCACAGAGAAAAAGTGTTGTTATTGTGCCCGCTGCGGTGAATTTGGAATGATGTTAGATTGACATGGTTCACCTATTGGTCAAATAAAGAGTGCCAAGAGTGCAAACAATCTGGCGGAATTCCATCTGCTTTGAGCATTCGCCTGTCCTCGATCATTTGGGAAAATCCATGTGGCAAGTTTTCCAGGTGTTAAATCTAACTCGAAACCCAGGCGACATGGATAATCCATTGCGAGACAAACCCGTACCCACGCGGAGCAATGGGCGGAAGAAGCGGGATTCCATCCGCCGATTGAAAGAATTTGAATCTTCTGTTTGTGGTGCGAATTTGCGGCGTGTGGCCGATTCAGGCATACCGAATGACAGAGAAAACAATGTTCTCACTGATCTGAGCTTTTAAGCCCTGATTTAAGCCAAGCTCAAGCGCAAAACCAGGTGCCCGAGCTGCTCGGAGAATCCCGATGAGAGCTCACTGCTCAACAAGGATCACAAAACTAGCGGACTGCAGACCCATGAAGCGTTCGGAGGAGTCGATTTAGACCACATGGGATGTAGCGTATCTAGGACCTAGTTTGGCCAAGACGGATCCGTACCGCATCAAAATCAGCGGGAAAAGGAGCCAAATGAGCGCATCGTACGAGACCAGAGCGTGGGAATGGAGGATTTGATTGACAGCTCTTGACAGGTGCCCGCTTCGACAGCCATTCTCCTCGATGTCTCTGAACTTGTCCAGTTCACTCGTCAGTCATTGCTATGTGGCTTGGTGAACAAAGGTATGTTGCTTGCATTCATTTTGTATAAAGAAACTGACCTCAAAATCGCGAAACAGGAAGCATTGTTGAATAGCATCGGGAGAACTAGGTAGACGCATTGAGCTTTTGGTGGTATCTACCTGGCGGGATAAGACCTCTTAGGCCACTTTCCCATCTACAAGACCCCCGACCTCGAAGGTTTTACGTTATGGTAAGATTTAGGTGCCCTAGGTGTTATAATGAGAACCTTGCTTGTGAGGTCGGCAATGGAAACGGGCTTGACATCACCTAGGGCACCTCAATCCTACCATAACGTAAAACCTTCGAGGTCGGGGGTCTTGTAGATGGGAAACTAACCTAAGAGGTCATCTCCCGCAAAGTAGATGCCACCAAAGTCCCAATGCGGCGACCTTGTTCTCCCGCTGCTATTCAAAATTGTTTGCTGCTGCTCGATTTGAGATCAGTTTTCTCACAGAATGAATGTAAACCACGCACCTTTATTCATGCAGCCATATAGCAATGACTGACGAGCAAATGAGCCTGCTCGAGGGACATCCAGGAAAGCCGGTGCACCTGCAGGAGTGATGCAGGTAGCTGTCAAGAGCTGTCAATCAAATCCCTGGTTCTCACGATCCAGTCCCATAAAATCACTGGATTATGTAGCTCATACCGCTCCTTCTGATGCACTGGGCCCGCCTCGCATCAGGTCCTTGATGTGCTACATACTACCGCATGGTCCGGATTGGGTCTATTCCCTTACTTTCAGACGCTTGTTGGTCTGCAGTGCGCTGATTCTCGCTGTCACTGGTAATTCTAACGTAAAGATACTAATCGGGATTGTCGCTGCTCGGGGCACCTGGCTTTGCGCTCTGATTTTATTCAAATGTGCGCTGAAAAGCGCTGGAGAGCTCATGTCAGTCAGCTCCATTGTTGCTCTATCGGTTTTCATGCGCGAATCAGTTCTAGACCACAAATTCGGACCTCGTTGAACCGAGGACTTGAAATCTTCCAATTGGGGGGTGGAATACCGCTTTTCCCGCCCATTGCTCTATACTCATATCGAAAATCGATTATCTATTGTCTATGTTTCAGACTGGATCTAGCGCCTGGAAAACCTGCCACTGTAGTTCGGATTTTCCCAAATCGGGCTTTTGACAGGCGGGAATCCAAAACGGGTGAAAACCCGCCAAATCATTCGCGCTCATGGCACTACATTATTTAATCAATAGCTGAGCCATGTTGGCTTCCATATTATTCCGAATTGGGCCCATAAGACATATCACGGAGCTCGGACGGCATCAACTAGAAATGTCAGTAGGGTGCAATGATGGCGGGATCCCGCCCTGATCTTCGCGCTTTTAATGTACGAATTCACGTCGTCGTTTCGAAAATAGACTGAGCAGGACATTCCTTCAGCCAAGTTCCAAGATATTCCAAATTCTGAATACCAGCAACGTGATCTGACGAATGTGCTAGAAAGTTATACATGATTGTGAAATCATGCTGTGGTGTCTTGTGTCATTAGCTACCTTTCTCACTGGTATATCATCATATAGGCCTGCCATCAAAGCTCGGAACTTCAAGATTCCTCATGTAAAACGCTCATGCTGGCATGTAACACACAGCAGGCATCTCACCCCATTCACCATTGGTGATCTATACCTTGCCACACGCCTACAATGATGGCTCTCTGGGCACAAATAATTGTGTAGTTCATTGTGACATCGACTACCTGCATCCGGACATCATCCGAGAATGAACCAATGGGCACCTCATTCCACAGTGGACAGCGGTGGGTTCCCGGCTCTTGCTGACGAGCTCCTCAAAAGATAGCATTGACTGGAAAGCCAGTATTCAACTTGTATCAGCTGTATCTACCAGTTACAGCATGAGACCTCACCATTTTAGACCTCTCAATATGAAATTCTCACCAAGGGTATGGAATATCCGGATAATAATAGGATATCTAGTTGAGAAATCTTTTCGACATCTTCCACTGAATGCAAAGAGCGTAAAAGTTCATGTTCCATCATATCTAGCTGATTTTACTCTGCTGATTAGCAGCTGTCAGTATGCAATCGGTCATTGCGCCACAGTTTGACTACCGCCGGTGTCCCTCCATTATACATCTCCAATCGAACTGAGGCTCGAAATAACCGCTCGAATGACGAGAATATGCTCCAGTGCTCACTTCCGTATTGTCTTATATAATTTAGTCTAACACTAAAATGAAAATGAGGTAGTTGACAGATAGAAGTCAAGTTGAGCCTCGCACATTTAGGGAGTTGTTCGGACTTTTTGTATTTCAAAGTGAGCGCCAAGATTTTTAGATAGGATCGTATAAATACATGTCACTGGCTGATGCCAAGTAAATCTAACAGAAAAAACCAATTGGTGACACTGCGGAAAGTTTTCGAACTGCCGCCGAGCTCCTTCCCATGGATCATGTGATGGCGGCAAATCCCGTCCGTCATTATCCGACTCTCGACGGTTATCGGGCACGCAAATTGGATCTGTAAATGAGCGTATATGAGCCAGAAGGCTGCCGGAATTATCTGCAGCACTGATATTGACTACCTTCAAGTGCCGAGACGATGAGTGGCGCATAGTCTGCCGACCGGGACTCAAGGCTGCGAGCAGAGATTGTCAACGTTGTCCAATCGGGAAGACCAATTGAAAGAATGCAAGAGACAATAATTATTCTGTGGGATAAGTACACGGAACGGAGAAGAAGTGTCATGACATTGAAGGTCAGTGCAGCAAATGATGTGCAAACAGTGGTAGAAGAAGCCTCTTGCCGAGAATGAGTTATTAATTTGTTAGTGTCACTGAGGATCCGAAAGTGATCACGGCCAATGTGTGGCGCAAGTCTGCTAAGATCGAGCTTCCAAGTAGTTTCGCCACATTGTCATGAGCGCTGAAAATTCTGTGTTGGAATTTTTCAAGAAGTGGTCGAAACATCAACCCATAGATGTACCTGGGGAAATCCGCATCCATGTGTCCGGTAGTGAAAGATCTTGACCATAATGGAGGCCCCAGCACAGAGAAAAAGTGTTGTTATTGTGCCCGCTGCGGTGAATTTAGAATGATGTTAGATCGACATGGTTCACCTATTGGTTAAATAAAGCAGTGCCAAGAGTGCGAATGATCTGGCGGAATTCCATCTGCTGTGAGCATTCACCTGTCCTCGATCATTTGGGAAAATCCATGTGGCAAGTTTTCCAGGCGTTAGACCCAACTCAAAACCCAGGCGACATGGATAATCCATTGCGACACAAACCCGTACCCACACGGAGCAATGGGCGGAAGAAGCGGGATTCCATCCGCCGATTGAAAGATTTTGAATCTTCTGTTTGTGGTGCGAATTTGCGGTGTGTGGCCGATTCAGGCATACCAAATGACAGAGAAAACAATGGTACTCACTGATCTGAGCTTTTAAGCCCTGATTTAGGCCAAGTCCGAGCGCAAAACCAGGTGCCCGAGCTGCTCGGAGAATCCCGATGAGAGTTCACTGCTCAACAAGGATCACAAAGCCAGCAGACTGCAGACCCCATGAAGCGTTCGGAGGAGTCGATTTAGGCCACACGGGATGTAGCGTGTCAAGGACCTAGTTTGGGCAAGACGGATCCGTACCGCATCAAAATCAGCGGGAAAAAGGCCCTGTGACACTCCCCTAGTAACTAGGCCGATTTTGCGGGTTTGAGAGGTCAAAAAACACCATTTTGTCGGCCCCAAATTGCGGGTCTGAGCCAGGATTTCAGAAAATGTTGGCCAAAATTGCGGGTTCAAGAGACAGGTTAGGAATAATTCGCCATCAACATGGAAATATCTCTGTGGCTCAGTGGTTAACTTGCTTGGTGAATCCTTTTCTGCCTTGCCTCCTCTCCACGAGTTCGAACCGACGCAGTGGCGGTAATTTTTGTAGAAATCGTGCATTTTTTGGCCTGGTCACAGGCGTGACAATCTGTGACCCCGGCCAAATTTGCGGGTCTGAGCCCAAAAAAATTGCGGGTCTGAGCCGATTTCGGGGGCCGAGTTCCCAGGGGAGTGTCACAGGGCCTCGGGAAAAGGAGCCAAATGAGCGCATCGTACGAGACCAGAACGTGGGAATCGAGGATTTGATTGACAGCTCTTGACAGGTGCCCGCTTCGACAGCCATTCTCCTCGATGTCTCTGAACTTGTCCGGTTCACTCGTCAGTCATTGCTATGTGGCTTGGTGAACAAAGGTATGTTGCTTGCATTCATTTCATATAAAGAAACTGACCTCAAAATCGCGAAACAGGAAGCATTGTTGAATAGCATCAGGAGAACTAAGGTAGACGCATTGAGCTTTTGGTGGTATCTACCTGGCGGGATAAGACCTCTTAGGTCACTTTCCCATCTACAAGACCCCCGACCTCGCAGGTTTTACGTTATGGTAGCATTTAGGTGCCCTAGGTGACCAATTCGCCACTTGACCAAATCCGTGCGGATAGAGACCTCGCAGCAGAGCTCAAGCTGCTGCAGCATTGCATAACTGAGTTGAACCCGTGTTCTGTACGTCTCAAATTCCCATCAGCTGGATGTAGTGCTGAAACATCATGCTGGAAAAGATATATCTTATGGACGAAACAGCGCAAAGTAGTCCCCATATGGAGGCGCGCGCCATTGAAGGACTTGATCGATCTTCAGCTGCAGTGACTGCAGTGGAAGTAGAAGGATCCTTCCGACAGCTCTCCGAAGATCAGGGAAACGCCGATAGCAGCACAGAACAGCCCCCAGTGCCGACTGAAGATCGCTCAGCGCCTGCGAAACAACCCATCACGGATGAAGGACCTGACCAATCCGCGTCCCCTTTTGCCGCTGAAGCTGCCTTTCGACAGCCTCCTGAAGAGCAGGGAAACCCTGATAGTGACGCAGAACAAGAATCGACACGGTCACCTGACGATCGCTCTGAGGCACCCGCGGAACAACCAATCGCGGGTGAAGAATCTGATCAACCCGAGTCGCCTGTTACAGTAGCTGAAGCTGAAGTAGAAGGATCCTTCCGACAACCCCTCGAAGAGGAGCGCCACACAGATAGACTCAGCACAGAGCAGCCTTCAGTGCCGACTGAAGATCACTTGGCAGCAGCACCCACGGAACAACCGGTGACCACTGACGAACCTGCAGAAGCAGTGTCCCAACAGCCGGCAGTCGTCACATATGACCTGGAAGAGGTTCACATCGGTAAGTCGTAGATCACTGCCAGTTGTGCCGCACTGAGTGCCTGACTTGCACAGGTAACGTCCGAGGACCTGCCTTTTCGAACAACGCCAACACGAGGAATTACAATCCAAACATTCAATTTAATATCAATATCAATATCAATGGGGAAGGAGCTGTTGTTTTGGGGACCTCACTCGCCTTGACAAGTGTCATCTACGTCAAACTGGTACAGTTATCGTTCAAGTAGTTGCTTCCTAACATAATTTCTGATGATTGTTATCCAGGGCCAGACGCTGTACGCTCGCACGAACCGGACTATCTCGGGTGACATCAGGTCTACAGTCGAGAGGATTGAGTTTCTTGATGCCCCAGTGGCGGGCCTGTTCACTCTCATAATATTCGTCGGCTTTTCTCTATTTCCGAAATTTCGGTCGAATAATCGTGCCAATGTTGCGCTAGCCTCCTCCGCAGAGAGCGCGAACAGACCTCCGTCCGGATCTCACGATGGTATAACTCGAGCACAAATTATCGATGCCGTGGTCCAGGCACTACAGAGAGGCGCTGGCTAGTGTGGCGTTCGGATGACGGTACCAGCGAGGTCATCGTTTGGGGGGAGGATGAGGCTGGGAAGCGAAGAAGAGGGAAACCGTCAGAGAAAAGAAATCTCATCCCAAACAACAAGAGCACCACCCACCCACGCCCTGTTCTTTATACCCATGGTCATTTCGGAAGATATGTATATATTTATAAGCGGCCATAGAGTCTCTGAGAGACATAGTATTATGTATAATACAGTCAGCTCTCCAGACACTTTCAGATTGATCCAGGTCCTTGAAGCCGAACTCCCACCTCGTACCATCCTTGAGTCTTGAGTCTCAAAACATTGACAGCAGCCAAGTCCAGAACTCGACATTCAAGTACGTACCAGATAAGCTTGGAGGCCAGGACATCGGCCGTATCCATCTATGCGTGGCAGTGATAATTTGTAAACCGGGCAGCCAAGATCATCCCCGCGATTTGATCTTCGTGGCCTCAAGGTCTACTTGCTCCCTGTCTCTCGTTAACTCTAGAGTCCATATCCTTTATGCATCGTTTCAAAATGCGGTCGGACAAGTCTGAACTGTCTCACAATTTACATAGTAATTATAACTTGTCAAATTTCAAATTCCTGGTACTGGCATCGAGTACTTACTTGGTGTACAAGCTCCAAACGTACCTGTTAGCCAAGCTTTCAAAATTTATCAGAGGAGACGAGGGGAAGAGTAAAATATAGGGGAAGCGAAGGGGAAGGGAGACAAGGAAGAGGGAAGAGAGAAGGAGAAAGAGTGAGAGAAGGATATATAGTTGACCAATCCATATACTGTAGATTCATCTCATTATCTTTTGTTGGTTGCATCGTGAGACGACTTCTGCGAGAGGTACTTGCTTTTAGACTTGGGATTATGATGTTCTCCTCGTCAAACCTAGATAACGCGTAGATAACTTCAATCAGGTAAATGTATTTTTCCACCTCGGAGAGTGAAGGGGATACCGCTAGGGATTCATACTTGTGACTTCAAGCATTTCATGATAGCCAGCAACATTGATCTCAATATGAAAAAGTTGAGTATGGTACTGTCAATGATTCAGGTACGTTTGCGGTGCATTTTAACAGCGAAATACTTACATATATTATTCAAGTCTCTGCTTGGTTTCGAACTTCCGCACTTAGGCGTGGGACCCCAGTTAGGCGGGTAGCAAAGGGAGGTGGGTCTGGCAGCTGCTTAAACAAGGAAATCAACGTACCTTCTGCATTTTGCGGACCGGATACCTCTTGCCGACCAGCGCTATTCGAGCCTACCATCATTGCCGATTCTCGACTGACAAGTTTCGGAGAGATAATTATTTCGGAAATAAGGTCTGTTGAACCGGATTTCCAGCATTATTCAAGCATTATTTCGCTATGGTCCTGCTCACCGTTTGTGACATGCTGTGACATGCATCTAACTTGGTTTCCACCGAGTCTCGACTCTCCAGGGCTTGGGCGCTTGATGCAACATAAAAATGAAATAGAACATCTGGCAAGAGGGAACCGGACTTTGATTATGTAACCCGGCCCCGGTTAGTTAGTCCAGCCCGCGGTCGCGAAAAAAAGTTTTGGACCCAAGAATTTTGGGGTGTTTCTATGACTTTGGGCATTACTGAACCAATCTTAGTCCATGAAATAAACTGGACTTGCAGACCTGATGCTCGTGCTGATGACCAGAGAACATCCAGAGGAATTGCCGAGTATGGATTGTGGCTGTGTTGGCCACCAGCTGCGGGTCCATGTTGAAGATACTGCTGGAATTTACTCTGGCTGCAGAAGGTCTATCTCTAAGAGTTAATTAGTGGTGTTATACAGTGTTCAAGACATAGAAAAAGCAATTGGGCCCTGGAAATGAGAAACATTATCTTATCTATTACCATATCTGGCCGTGGGAATGCTTACATAGTTCGATTCTGAGAAAATTGACCCCAGGTCAAATTTTCAAAGTCCAGTTCCCCCTTGACATCTGGGGCTTCTCAGTGATCATGTGGCTGAAACGTTGACAGCTTCCGGACAACAGCTTTCCGTCAGGTCAACCTTGCATGAGGTAGGTGCTTGCCTGGCCTATATTTTTTCCAATTCTTATCAGCCATTCAATCAAGTATGCAGGCGGAACCAGCGGCTCAAGCTAACACCAGCAACGAGCGCCCTATCTGGCCAGTCATTCTATGGATGGTTTTTACGGAATTCGTGGAAAATAGCAACATCAGCTCACTTGTCGACTTTATCAGCGTTCAGCAGAAAGACCTGTGGTGCGAGGACGATGAGCATGAAGAATGGTTACGTAGCCATATCCAAAGGGGCCATTCTGCCAACCACCATTTTGACTTTTGCGCATCCTATCTCGAGGAGCAAAGTTCAGAACAATGGCAGCTGAGGAATGCAATAAAGACGACAACCTCCCCTCAATCTCGACAGCAGCAGAGCAGCTCAAACATGGGGCATGAAATCCAGATGAAATTATGCGCCATTGTATGGATAACCGCCATGCAGGGGGGAAGACCATTGGACTCTTCGGCTGCTCAGAAAATTTCCGCTATTACCGTCAATCTTCATGATCTATTTGGTCTGGCGGATCTGGAGGGCACTACTTGCAGTTATTTCCGGGACCCCGACCAACCCCTTAATAATAATCATTCCAGTGTGAATCATGCTCGTATTGTGCTTTCCTCTTGCCCTCGAGAATTGCCCCCAGAAATAGCGTTCTGGTATCCACAAGTGTGGCTCTGTGGTCGAAAAGCTATTCTTGAGGACTTGCGGACCAGCATATCATATTCTCCAAGGAAGAGCTCAGTAATACCTCTGGTAAATTATATCTCCTTCCTTTGGCCTTGACTGATTGAAACCCAGGGTTTGCCTTACTGGTCTGAATTTGCTTCCATGATACACGGGGGAGCAGTGAGCACATCAGCTCCACTTATTGAGGACTCGATAACAGTGATTGAGACCCTCATCAAATACTCATCGTGGCACTCAGAGATGCTGAGACGGATCAATGATCTACCTAAGGTATGTGGGCTTGAGACTTTCAAAGTTCAGGGTTTCAGAACAAGACAGGATATTTATGATGCTGAGGATATCTCGAGCATGATTAGGATGGACACTCTTACACTTGTTGCTGAACTCCAAGTCATCTTGAAGACTGCCAATACTTATCGAGCCTTGATCTCGCAGAAGGGAGAAGATGCCAGTAGACTGCTGGATTTGCTGCACGAGGTCAGGTTTATTACCTTTAGCAATCATAGCTCATATTCTCCCAGCTGATAGACTGGGGTGAGCTGCCTGGACGTATTCGAGCTCAGTTCACTGCGGCGTTGGTTCGTCTTTCTAAGAAATCAGGCTGTCATCCCAAGTTTTTTGGCCTTTCTGGGCTCACAAAGTCCGGTTCGCGGCCAGTTGCGGCAGGAGGCTTCGGTGATATTTGGCAAGGCATATTACGAAAGAAAGTTGTGTCTGTGAAGGTTGCCAGGATCTTTCATGATGATGAAATGAAACACTTTGTGAAGGTCAGCAAATTTGATGGATGTTCTTGTTCGAGATCTCAAAACCTATTCTAGGCCTTCTATACTGAAGCTATCCTGTGGGGACAATTATCTCATCCTAATGTGCTTCCCCTCTACGGCATCTACTACCTCAATAATGAGGAAGCATCACAGCTTTGCATGGTTTCCCCATGGATGGAGCATGGCAATATTGTTCGGTTTTTGAAAATTGCCCCACCTAGCTCTGTGAATCATCGGTCTCGGGTTCACAATGTTCATTCAGGGCCAAGCCTTTGGTTGACAAATCTTGACAGATATTGGACATAGCGCTCGGGATGGAATATCTTCACCAAGAGTCTGGCATCCATGGGGATCTGAAAGGGGTGAGCTTCTTTCTTATGCCATTGGTTTGTATTTTGATTATTTGCAGCTCAACATTCTGATCACCCCTTCATTCCGGGCTTGTCTAATGGATTTTGGATTGTCATCTATTTATGATTCACAGATCCCCAATTGGACATCCTTATCAGCTCAGCACAGCGGAGGCACAGCCCGATGGCAATCGCCTGAGATATTGGAGGGCGGGCAAAATAGTTTCAAAGGTGATGTCTATGCTTATGGATGTGTTTGCTATGAGGTAAGACGACCCAAATCTCGGACAGATCAAAGATGAAGATAATGTCAGATATTTGCTGGGAGAATCCCTTTCTATGATGTGTATAATGAGATGGCGGTTTCCTTGAAGGTCATTCGAGGCAATCGCCCAGCTCGGCCAGAGACACCTGAACTGGAAAATGATGTGTGGGATTTGATTCAAGATTGTTGGAAAGAAGATCCAGACAAGAGGCCAACGGCGACACAGATTGTCCAGCGACTCTCTGGACAAGCTTCTGCCAAGAGCCACCATACCAGTGAACTTGAATGGGATGAATCATTTGCTCGAGATCTCCGCAGGTCGCTTCGTCAGACGCAGCTCATTCCATCCGCCACCGAGTTAAAAACACTGCTCCATGATCAAGAAGTAGTCCTTGTGCAAGGTACCTTTCAATTGTTATATGATGGCTCTGTCTCCTTTATTGACAAAGCTGAGGCATTCAAGATGTAGCTGTCATGGGAGCGGGGTCACCACCAAGTCCTAACACGCTCATCATTGACTCATATCCCTATAAAGCCAAGGCCTTGTATGCTTGTATGTTGTTTTTATTCTGCTCTCATTATCTAGATGTCCATCTTTGCAGACACTGCCTCAGAGGATGATCCCAATGAGATTTCTTTCACCAGGGGTGAAATCCTGGACATTATGGACAAAGAAGGGAAATGGTGGCAAGTTCGAAAATCAGATGGCACAATTGGAAGTGAGTTGACTTGCAACTGTCGCTTCTGTATCTCATGTCTTCCAGTTGCGCCATCCAATTATCTGCAGACCATACCAAACAATCATATATCCGATCTCAGTGAGCAAGGTATGTTTATATTGCTATGCATATCTCCTTCATGGGGCTCAAACATCCCATAGAGGCCGAGTCACCACTGATTTCTCACATATCCACTCATTCTTATAAAGCCAGGGCTTTGTATGCTTGTATGTTGATCTTCTTCCACCCTCAAAGCCTGGATCTGTATACTTTGCAGATACTGCCTCAGAGGATGATCCTAATGAGATTTCTTTCACCCAGGGTGAAATCCTGGACATTATGGACAAAGAAGGGAAATGGTGGCAAGCTCAAAAATCAGATGGCACAATTGGAAGTGAGTTGACTTGCAGCTGTTGCTTCTGTATCTCATGTCTTCCAGTTGCTCCATCAAACTATCTGAGGATCCTTTAAGTCTCCATTGTACCCACACTATAGAATCATGGGCCAAGCGGCTGTTTTGTGCAACATTTCCTGTTAATGTTTGTAATGACCTGCAGAACAACTTGAAGTCAAAACCATCATCAGCTTTCATCCATTTCACATGCTCGACATCCTGAATTGGAATCTTTTGGGCACCTGAGTTACAAGCACAAGCTTTGAATGAATGGGTCAGTGGAGCATCATTTATTCCTGTTGCTGTTTCCATCATGCAGATTCTATTACTTGTGATTCATGACATGGCTGCTGTTCTGTCGGGGGTGTACATGAAATCAAAGCTCTATCATGGAAGCAATCTGTGAAGCCAGATTGAAGAGGGTCTCATCCTCATATCTAGCCTAGACTCAAGACTCTCAAGGATGATCAAGGAGACTCAAGGCAAGAGAGCGCAAGATCAATCCTGTTGTTGAATAATTTATTATCATTATCCTGTCCTTTAGTTAGTGTTGCCGCGGCTCAAGCCGCCTATTCTCAGAAATGGGCCCTGAGGCCTGACAGAAAAGTCTTAAATTCCTCATAATATTTGAGGAGCTAGATGTAGCTATAAGCCAGGGGGTCCTCAGCCAGAGTTATGTGCCTTTCTCTGTGGTATGACCTGTATGCCATCAGCTTTGTTTTGAGCCAGTTTTGAGCTGATTTAGAAGCTGATCAAATTCCAACGGAACGACCGGGCCGAGCACTTTGCGGCGGTGGAGGACCCCTCAGCTTCTAGTGTCCTCTACCTACTCAAATATTCTAGTAAATTGAAGGAATTTATCTAGAGCATGATGGCCAATTTTTGAAAATAGGCAGCTTGAGCTGCAGCAACGCTACCTTTAGTTCTGCCTATGCTGCTGAAAGTGGGGAAATATTATTCCCCCAGACACTAATCAACTTTTGTTCCCCCAGACTCTAATGAAGTTGGTTTCCCCATGGAAAAAGCATTGAGTTCCCCTGGACCCTAGTCAACTTTTGTTCCCCCATATAGGCGTCCAAATGCACATTTAATCATTTTCCCGTGGATTGATAATTTCCCCCGCGGATTGATTTTTATTTCATGGATTATGTCTATTCTGAATGTCTATGCTTTGCAATTTGACCTCGCGTGTCCTTCAGCAGTGAGCAGAGAACAGTTAGAAGTGGGTTGAGAAACAATTCCTGCCATGTGATGTTGACGCGTCAGCTAAGTATTTGAGTCTCAGTTGCTTTCATTCTGAAGCTGTATATTGTTTGGTACATTAAGGCTTCAAATCAATGAATCTAGTGGATGTTACATGTCACTCAATAATTGTCGGCTGTCACAACTTTGCTTCCTTGCTCAAGACAAACCACCGAAGAAAGTCAGGAAGATCAGTAAACTGCCCACCAAGGCCACTTCTTTCTCATCTGGAAAAGATAAACATGAGTACCCATTCATGTTTGTGTTCCCTGTGACTAACACAGCTCCATAGTCTTTCTTCCTGATGAATCTGACACTGATAGCCATTGTCACACGCCAAAAGGCTTCCAGCCCATCATCCCTAGGCCAAGGTTTGTTCTATGGCCCTATTCTTCATCGCAAAATACTGCTACTTGGTGTTTAAAGAGAGATAATGGCTACACTGAAGTGAAGCAACAGCAGGACAGCAGGAATAGACATGTGATGATATTCCTTCAAGTCCTTTGAAGACTTTTTGGTAAGTTTGGCCTGACTCGAGTTGTTGGCTGACTTCTCTGTATCCTTTCCCTTCCGACGCTCTTGTTTCGCCTTGATTGACATGATACCGTATTTCTTATTCCGTTTCTTTCCTTGCCTCCGACGTTCACTTGTTTGACTCGCGGTTTGGTCGACCATATCTTCAACTTGTATTCTTGGCGAGTCTCAGAATCTCCTTCCACGATTCAAGATTCCTTCCAAAATCTCCAAAGTGTTCAATGGTTCAAAGATCCCAGAGGAATCGTTCGAGGATCTCAATAATCATTCGCTCAAGCACTGGGTCTCACGAACAAACTTCCTCTTCTTGCCCTGATATCATACAATCAATGGCCCATCTAGATCAGGATATTCGATTTTCTGACAATTGATTCACTCTTTCACTTAGATTCAATTGCATTCGGTATTTGGGTGTCTCCTTGAACTATGAGTTACTCCTGGCACCTGTGTTCACGGATCTCTGAGCTTTATTTCAAGTCGATTATAAGGTTCAGTCATATAGTCCATGTATAAATTGGATCATTTACTGACCATTCAGTTGGCTTGATTTGACAGAGATGAATTTGAAACCCGAGCGCCACAATCAGCTTGGCATAGCGTGAGAATAAAATATGTTGTAATCATGTGACTCAGTTTCTCAATGGTCACTGACAGTGATGAGATTAAGTAGCCCGTTCATCAGAATCAGAATCAGTACTGCCTGCGAGTGTCGTCACAAGGTGGAGGTAATTCCGAGTCGCCCGGTCCATTTCCTAAAATGGACAGCTTGCTTCGGCTAGCTCGGGGTACCACTTCTCTTTCCGGAATGTATATGTTTTCCATTGCCCGGCAATTCTCTAGAGCATTTCTGCTGCATTTCTAGCAGAATAGGTCATGCGATCACTGAAAATGACATGTTATAAACATGCAATGCAACCTAAATACAGGATTTACTGGCAGCAAGATCACGCAGTGGGCTGGTATTGCTCTTGGATACTTGGCCTAGGATATTTTCATGTATTGGACAAATGAAAACTGAGCAGATCACAATGTTTTGGACTGAATTGAAACCTCTCTGTGCTGAGTGCAGTGATTCTGAATGCGAAGAATGTCTTTGTTAGCAAAAGCAGCGAGTTGAGATACACAACCAAATTAGGAACTGAGCTCGCGAGCTAACGCTGGCTCGCCTCGACCCAAATACCTGATCCGGTGACTCGGAGCTAACCAACTTGACCGCAGCAACACTACCACTGCCTGCTCACAGAACATTCAGATCGCCACGACATCAGCAGAGTATGTCTTATGGCGTATCTCGGTGTCCCGGTACAAGTATCACCAGCTCTTGATCTTCGCATGTCACCATCTCAGGCCCTGGCTGTGTAAATCTATCAGTCTATCAATCATATCTATTCCGAATTGCTTCTGGAATATCAATGCTTGCTTCTCTATTTTTGAAGTGAAAGACATTCTCCGTTTCTTTCTCCTCGTATGTATCCTATGCCGTTCACCTTGTTCAACAAACCCAGCCCCCACACATTGACATTTCTACTATCGCTCATTCTAACAACAAATGCTCTCAGCCTGTTCTTGGACCCGACCGAGCCGTTGAGACTTGCTGTTGGCAGCTATGTCAACTACACTTGGGAAACCTTCGACACCGATTCTGGTTGGAGTTTTTTCAGGGTCAGATTGCGACTGAGCACCAGCACCACACATCTTGGTCCAACTAACTTTGCGCACCATGGGGATGAAATTCGGAAGGCCAACCTTTCATTGGCGCCACCGCTCGATGATGGGTCAGCCTGACTTTTCGGATTGCGTGCTGAGATTAATCACTATACAGCTCCTATGTTCTGAGTGCTTTTCTCATCAGCAGTGATCCCGGCGGTCAACCGTATGTATTGCCAGAGGTACTGAGCAAATACTGACTGTTTTGAAGGAATGGGGAAGTGTTCCTGGCGGACAGCGAATCTTTTGAAATCTTTCATTCAGAAACAGTGGCACCGAGGTCAGTTCAACCGTATCTCAATAGCATTCATTGACAGAGGTCTATGCAGCAGCACTACAACCGAGTCCCCGACGTCGACTTCCACCTCTCAGTTGTTTACTTCCATCTTTCAGTCACCTACATTCATTTCTACTGATTCACAATCATTTACTCCCATTTCTCATCCGTCCAGTATTCGGATTTTGGAACCCTCGACTTCCGTTTTGTCGACTCCCAATTCATCGACTCTCATGTTTCAAATCCCGACCACCGTGAGCACGACGACAAGCTCTACACAAGCCAAACCGTCCCAGACAGCAATTATCGCTGGTAGTGTCTGTGGAGGCATTATCTTCCTTCTTGTATTACTGTTTCTCCTCATCCGATGGCATCGCAGGCGACAGAACATGCTCATCAACAGACCTAGAGGACCTCAACGGTCAAGTAGTGATTATACAACAGGCGAGTTTGGAATTCTACATGTATTAACCCTTCTCAACAATTGCTCCTCAGCTCCACTTGACGAGTTGGACATTAATCAATGGCAGACACCTTCTACTGCTAGCACTTTCGTATCAACTACTTCATCACAGTCGCTGCTTGGGAATAATCCGACGCAGAGACAGTTGCACTTGAAGAACGAGTTGATGGAACGAGTCTCGGAATTGGAGAGGGCAATGTCACAGCAGGCGGTCACGACCGCTGCTGAAAACGCGCGATTGAGGGCTGAAGTCGAGTGGCTACGGGAAAACCAGGAGTCGGACTGGGCACGGGGTCTCACGGACGAACTTCCACCTTCTTACCCTGATATTGTATCTCCTTCTTACCTTGATATTATGCAGTCCAACAGGACGCGATGATCAGGATATTCAATTTATATAGATCTCAGTGCCAGGGCAAGACGCAATTTCGGACAATTGATTCAATTGCATTTGTGTCTCCTTGAACTATTCCTGGCATAGGTCTTCACGGATCTTTGAGCATGGTTTCAAGTTGATTATAAGGTTCACTCATATGGTTCATGTCTGAATTGAATCATTTGCTGATCATTCAGTAGCTTGACTTGACTGATTCTGATTCCGAGATGAATTGGAACCCCGAGCGCCACAATCAGCTCCAGGCTAGCGTGAGAAATCAGACGCGTTGTGGCTGATTACGTGTGGCTGTGCTAAAATTGTCTCCATCTCAATTCTACAACAACTAGCAGCTACCCGTGCACTGCACAGGAGACTATTGCTTGTGATTTGATTTGTGAGAAACCTGGCATGCCTCATCCTGCAGTCCAGTGGAGACCTGCGGTGAAGCTTGAACTTCACTACAAGATATACTGTCTGTCATGGCCTTAGTTCCAAGCTCCCATAACTTGTTAATTAATAACTATGCAGTCCTGAGCTTCAATTTCAGCCAAAAAACTCTGTCAGGTGGCCCATACTACTCCTTTGGAAGATCTTAAGATAGTGCTGCATCTCAACTCATGTGGGAGATGAAATTGTGGCCTCAAGCATTGAGTGAGATCCAGGAAGCAAGTGCCTCACTTTGAATAAAGCTGCGACCCATGGACTGGTGAACAGTAAACTTTGAAGGGCACATGTTTGATGAAATGCGAGCAACTCCAACTCAGTGCGAGACATATGAAACTTGGTGATGAATTCGTAACGCCCCAAATTTAGCACTGCAAGTGGGGTGGATATGACACTTCAGCCTCGGTGAGCATCAAGTCAGTCTCTTGCAGCTAACCAGATAGCTGGTAGCAGATACCCATGTCATGCAATAAGTGAGCATGGGAGACTATTGCTTGCAGGTTGATTTATGAGAAAACCATGTGATCATTCAGGCCTATGGAATCTTGTCATAAAGTTGTGAAGTCAAGATTACATCTGTGCTGGTTTAATGGTTAACACTGACCCTGACCCGATGGCTGGTAATTCCTGAAAGCTTCAATTTCAGGTAGGGTAGACTAAATTCAAGTCAGCTGGTGAGATGCAGGACCCATGGAACTTGTTACAATGTCTGACTCTGGCTCAAGTGCCACTGCTGAGATCTACCGCAAGACCCGTCAAGTTATTGCAACCAGCGGGAATCGAACTTGGGGCCGGCAACGGCGAGTAGATGACGTAGCGATTTCATCGCCCTTGGCCCAAAAAATTCTCACGAGAACCATAAAAGGCAAATTTGCCTAATGGGGGGACTGAGCTCTTTTATTATAAAAGATATAAAAGATTCCAGCATGAAAATTAGAGCCTGGCGGTCACCGGTCACTGGCTATCTCTGAGCAAATACCCCATTTCTTAATGCCATTTCGGAAGGATGCATTTCTACCAGTCTCGTAACGGCGGCTTTCCGACAAGCGAGAACACAAAATATTTTTCTTCTATTGACCCATCCTATATCCACCATTGTAGCCTCAAATCGCCAGTATTTTCTGCGCGGTTTCGTTCATGACGCTCTGGCTGGAACTCTACATACCGCTCTTACCGTCGAGTAATCCCTTCTTGCTGTGCTGAAAACCGGTCAAGGATCCCAGACAGGGATCCAGACGACTTTAATCGAGATCGGATTCTTCACAATTCGTTTTCAGTAGGTTACTTGGAACCATGATGTTTCCGATTTCGAGTTCTGAATGATGTTTGCGGTCCGAATGCTATTGTGGTAAGTTTGCCCTGACAGTGTTTTCTCGCACGACTCTCTTTTGTCGCGTTTACTGACTGACACGGTATTCCTTGTTCCGACTCTTTCCTTTCCTTTCCGACACTGTTTCATTTCCTTCAACGTTAATCGAGCATATTTTTGACTGGTGGACTCGTCAAGATTTGCTCGGCATTGGCGAGTCTGGCACTTCCGTCGACGATTCAAGCATCCTTCGACGATCGGAATCTCGATACGGGGATGGTTCAAGGATGAAAAGATCTCAAAAAGTTCGTTCAAAATAATGTCCGTCCAGTCGTGGTTTGGCAATGCCATAGTACCGGTAAATGAGGTCTGATGAGGCTTCAACGTTTCAACCGTCAGTCCACTGCGGTCCAACAGAGGATTTCTACCCTCAACATCGATGGTAGCGCCTCCAGTTATCAGAGCTGCTTTCAGTTACAGAGCAGAGTTGACGGTATTCGAAGCTAACACTTATCGGTAATACAAAAAACGAATTTTGATCAAGAGTACTTGGACAGCGCCCTTGTGGCTGCATTCTCCATTTTGGCCATACGTTCGTCGGTTTTGAGCTGCTCTATGGTGAACCCTCTATCTCTCTGGCGCCGAATTTCCTTGAAAAACTTCAGTCGCCATTGGCACTTGCTTTTGTCGGGGACGTTGTAGTATCGCAAATTGCCCCTGAGCGAAAATTGGTAGATTTCGTGCTGGGGTGGCAAGGCGTGCTCGTTTTTGTCGTACGGAATGTCATGGATGTAAACCGTTCCTGGGGCAGTCTCAGTGTCACATTCAGATATGAATGCGGTTTCAATGTCGTACCGCGCTCCCAGACCCTCATAGCTTCTGCGACAGAGTATATGTGGGCACAAATGACATCCTTCCTGTCCAGAAATTCAGGCGCTTCTGCAAAATTGTATTGTGTGCGATCAGGACGGCAGCGATGACCAGACTCGACATCCCCAAAGTCGACAATCCGAAAGTCTCCGTCCTTGTACAAAACATTGTAACGCTCGAAATCGCAATGAGAGAATCCTGCATGGTGGATCGCTACTAGCTTATCGAGAATGAGGGATCTGGAAAGCTATCGTCAGTATATATAGCTAGTGCTGGCTTGATTCAGAACTTCGCACTTTTCTGTCTTGGCTAACTCGCGGAATTGTCTCTTCAGGTGTGATCCCCATAGCTCTGTTATAGTACATGCGACCAGTTCTTTGTTGTTGGTATTCGGTATGGTCGCGAGCAACATCCCATAGAAAGAGGGGGTGACGGTTCCAACCAGATCTTCCTCCTCCAGAGCATCGTACACATCAGCTTCTTCAGCCAGCGGCAAAGTGTCACCAAATTTCACTGCAAACTCCACAGCCGCGACTTGGCCTGACGCGAAAACCCCAGTGGCACGATAGACCGTCGCGTTGTCGCCGGTGGCGAGTACACTTGCTATTGTGAGGGTGTCGGGTAGGGCTGGAGGAGGAGGGTATTCTGGATTTGAAAATCTACAGATTGGATATCCTGGGAGCGACCGTGCGCCGAATGGTGCAGGGTTTATGGCAGAGAAGTCAATCGAAAATATTCGGTATGTCGGAGCATCAGTCATGGCATCTGTGACATGTGACACGTTACAAGAAAATCTTTGGCGCCAACGATCTTCCGCTCAGTGGTCGATCCACTTGTCACTATGGTAACATCAATACTTGGAATCGGATGAACGAGGATGACCGTTCCGGAAACCCCCTCACTTTTTCGCAGTCGCATAATCCTTCGCACTCCATGATGAGGCTGATCAACACTAGGTTGTGCAAAACGTCCTACCCTCGATTCAAATGATTACCGTAAAATGATGATAACAGTGGCCAGGCAAGTCTCAAAGAAAGTTGGAAGTACCAGTGAACTTGAGAATGTAAGTAAGTAATCGCTGAAGAAGGTTTTGAAAAAGGGTGGGCAGTTGGCCCTGGCACACGTGTGTCCATACAGCTAAATAAACCATGATAGATTTGTCATCACGAACTTGTTCCTCAGACCACTTCTAACCCATACTTTTTTCAGCACTTCTAACTCAATTCGATCTCTAGACCACAGGCTCTCCAATGCCACCACGCGAATCCATCCACGTCGAACGAGCGAGACGCTGGGAAACCAACTCCTTTCTTGCTGAATGGTTCGATAGAGCGGTCAAATACTGCAAGGGGCCTGGAAAGGCTGCTTTTGAGTCGTGGTAGGTTTTATCTGTTGATCATAATTGTCTCCGTGATTATTCGCATTTGAGACTAATTCACACCTCTCAGGCTCATCAGCACCCACGGATCCCAAAAAGCCGGCCTACTGATTTCTCAATGCACAGCGACACCTCAATTGCTCCCAAACAAGAAATATCCTGGAAAAGGAATAGAGAATGCACAGAATTGGAATAAAGCTAGTGTGAGTGGACTCTATTAAACTCAATCCAGAGACTGTCGTCGATTCTGACGTTTACGCACAGGTAGAACTCGGTTCGTATCCCAGATTATTTTTTTTTGAATATGCTGCCCTAAACTTGCTGCAGGTGTCACTGGTAAGCGTTTGTCCTGCTGTTGAACGATATGGATCCATAAAGAGAACAGACGAAACTATGAAGCTGTACTTCTCATACGCTACAACTACCGATTGTTGCACACCCGAACGGACGTTACCTCCACCAAGACGACGAAGACACGAGAACTCCTCACAGTGGATCGCTCGACGGAATAGTAAGTCTCAGATCCTATCGCACAACTTCTGCTTCTTTACTTGCATCAACGCAGGTGCACTATTAGAGGGCCATCAGGGTCCGAATTTTGACTGGGAAACCGTGCGAGCTATTGCCATTTCAGAGCTCGTACGTCTGCAGTATACTTACTGCTTTTTACTAATAGTTTCTAGGATCGAGTCCGCGATCTCGCAATTGTAAGACGAAGTGACCTGGCACCATTTCTCGAAGAAATGCAACGTCGCGCGAAGAGCACGATACCATCGCCCGAAATCGTGGCGTTGGGTGAAGAAGCTGTTCAGCATCGAACAATGACTGACGCCTTTCGTTCGACGACTTTTATTTCGCATGTCCGTATCGTAATCCTTTGTCTCTTTACTCAGATACTCATGGTCCGTAGATATCACATCGGTGCTGGAAACATGCTACGGATGTTTTTGAATATCTCGCTCGCAAAGGCCTTTGTACCGCTTCAGCCATTGAACGAGCTTATCTCAGAGATGAAGACCTTATGTGGCGTCTTTTTGCATGTGGTGTGCTTGCATTTACCTTGGGACGGGAATTGTGGGGTATGTTATCCGACTTTGACGTCCCTGCTATTATTCACTCAACCCTGCAGGTAAAATCTCGCAAGTCATTACGTTCTGCCCGTACTACAAACCTTACTTCAGGCGCTGGCGGGTATGTAATGACTCGTCTCTTTGCATCGTACTAAACGTACTCCAGTCCAAATTCGGTGTTGCCAACATCGAAGTCAATCACGCGTATTGGAGTAATAATACCCTCAAGACCGACCTCGACTGTTTCATAATCAACCACATTGCTTCCGAGGATCTCGACACTTCATACTTTTTTACGGTGTTGACAAGGGAGCTGGTGAGAAACTTCCGTGTATCGATAGAGCGCGTCTCATTTTCCTCAGGCGGCCCACCCAGAGGAAGCAGCAAAGTTCAGTGAAGAAGCTTTCGAAGTCATCGGTGATTTTGCTGTTGGTATGTCTCTCATTCTGTTCAACAAAACCCAGCTTGACAAAATGAATTCATAGTCAAAGAATTCCTCCAACATTTCCTCCATACCCCTTTTGGCGCCACTCTCAAAATGCACGCCCTCAACATAGCAGGGGATCAAATCCTTCCTGGGATGTACAAGTATCTCTGCCCTCTAGACCCTAAAAAGCTCGGCCAAGTGACTGCTTCAGAGAAACCCGTCACTTTCAAACCATTCGGTCCAGCATCCGCCTTCGATGTCCATGTCGTTTCACAGTGGCACAATAACGAAATCGCGCTCCAAGACGCCATAAATCGCGTCATCATCCTCGGCGACACTCCATCCGTCCGCATTTCGTCCTTCGAAGCAATGTGGGAGGTCAACGACCGCATCTTGTGGGATACAGCGAAATCGTGGGATAGACCGAACGAGCCAGGTCGTGTAGCTCGTGAATTCGGCTTGCTCGACCCCGATGATCCCAATCGCCCAACGTACGCCAAGGGCATTCTCAAACTCTTGATGGGCGCCACAGAAACCCCAGCTCCCGCTGCATCAGTCAAGGAGCCCAGCGAATATGTCCAATCATTCCTTGTCGCTGCACCGGGAGAAGGTGTAATGTCTGGGCATGCCTACACGAAAGACTCCAAAGACTCTGGACCCAAATCCAAGCCCAAAACGACTGGGACAGTCAAAACCGTCACCGAGGTCAAACCAGACCCAGATCAAACCCTCGACGACTTCCCCGACATCCTTCCAAAGACCTTCAAACTCCCGAAAAAGATCTTGAAGGTCTTTCACAACATCCTCGAAGTCGAACGTGAAACCCAAGGCGATCCAAATGCGCCAAAGAAAGGTCAAGTTCGTTGGGGGGATTTCGAAAAGGTATGTACATCGCATAAGCATTCAACTTTCTCACTCTCACCAATCAACAGGCCATGAAACGTCTTGGATTCGATATCATTCAAACTGCTGGCTCGTCAGTTCGTTTCGACCCGCCTGCTAAAACCGCAAGACCTATCTCGTTTCATCGAGTACGTCGAGTCTCTCGAGTTTCTTTCAACGCTAATCAACGTTTAGCCTCATCCTGATTCTATTTTGCCACCACACATGCTCAAAGCGTAAGCATTTGCAGCTTTTACCAAAGTATACCCGCTAATCGAGCTCCAGTGTCGGTGCTCGTCTAAAACGAACCTATGGCTGGACGATGGGCACCTTTGACCTAGCCATGTCGTCGTCCGAAGAGTAAAGCCACGTCGCGAAGAAGGAAGGAAGAAGAGTAAACTCAGAGTAAGCAACAATGTAAAGTATACCTCGTCGAACAACAATCCCTATCTGTGCACGATTTCATCCTCCAAACACTGTTTCATTGAGCGCACCGACCATAGACAGTCAATATCTACTTATGAATCGCCCAACACCGCTACTCCCAACTTCCTCCAATCGACGCACCCCCATTCCTCTCGCTTTTTTTGGTATTTTCTCTCCGAATCGTCGCTCTTCTCTTTTGGTGCTCGAGGAGATCCATGACTTCTAGCCGTTCCGGTGAACAAAAGCAAGGGCTTTTGTGACGAGAAGACAATGGCGAGCATATAGTGTCGGTTGATGCAGAAGCAACAGGTCGTCTGGCCTTCGGGGCGCTGATGAACATGAAGGGATCGTAGAAAAGACGTCTGCTGCTGTGCTGGAAGAGGAATATCGGAAAATGAAGATTGCTTGGCCTCCATGGCGCTTGATGGATAGGAGGGATCGTGACGAAAACAACTTCGATGATGAATTAAGAGACGAGCTGGAGGACGAGTGAGCGAAAGGTCCCGGAAATCATGGAAGAAGGGACATACCAAACGACTCGGAAGCAACTAGACATCTGGCCTTCGGGCGTTGACGAGACGCTGAACAGAAGGGATCGTGACAAGAAGCCTAGCTGCTGCAGTGTACTGGATGATGTTTTGTTGAAGTGACGAAGAAAAGCAGCGAACGCTCAAGTCTGGCCCTCCGGGCGCTGGATGAACAAGAGGGGATCGTAACAAGACCAGCGAACGAGCAGAAGCAATAATGCTAGGGAAATGGTCAGTCTGAAAGGAATAAAGCAATGGCGATGACTTGCAAAACTAGATGAAGCATGTAGATGACAATGTCAGATGGACTCGCCTGAAAGGGGATGAGCGGGAAGTATGAAAACGACGAACAGCGACTTACGCGACACGCGAATCTTATGGGCGAGCTTCGGGCGAGCTATTCAACAACATGGCTTGAGGCGAACGCGTTGGAAACTGTGAGCGAGCTAGATACGCGAAAGACAATGCTGAGCGATATTCAGAAATACGAAAAAGCACGACCTACGGGTCCAAAGGCGAGCTATTGAACACGATGTCGTGTGGCGGACGAGCTTGACACCGTGAGTAAGGTAAATATCTGGAAGACAATGAGCGATATTCAGAAATACGAAGAAGAGCGACTTACGCGACCTGTGAAGGCTTTTACCAAGGACGAGCTGTTCAGCTTGACAACGAGACGCCTTATTAACGCAAAGTAGGTACGATTTGAATGGCTGAAAGACGATGAGCGAGATTCTGAAATACGAGAAGAGAGACTGACACGACTTTTGTGCATTCCAAAGGTGCGAACGGGCGAGACACTGGGAGCTACGACGAGAGAGAGACATGCTCGTCGTTGGAAGCGACGATGGGAATGGCGGTGGTCACAGCGAGTTAAAATCGAACATGGGGGTGAGAGCGAAGGAATGAAAGACGGATTCGGCCCGTCAGCGGAATTTATACTGGTCTTGGCAGTTTCTTTGTCACCCGCTTCAAATTGGCGAAAATGGCTTCTCGTTGTTACGCGGATAAACATCTCTCTGGCCTCAAATGGACGAGAATTTTGCAAAAAGCGTAAGGTTCCAGATATTGTGATACAGTAATACAAATAACTTTGTGGTGGATGTCGGAGGTTCAATACAAATCATACAGGTACAAGTACAGCGGCGACCATCTCACAGAACATATCCAGGATTAGGCAGTTTAAACATCTTCCCTGGCGTGCAACGGTGCTCTTCAACGACCTTCGCGAGATTGCCTCGCTCGAGCAGCTTATGACACCATATGCAAAAGGCGGCAGAGTCGAGCAAATGAACATGGGCAACTGCAGAAGAATGAGTCGAAATACATTGAAGAAAATAGCTCGGACGAACCATGAGCCATAACGTTCCCGACTCCCAAGTCCTTCTGACAGCCATCCCACTGACAAACAGCGGTGTGTCGACTTCTGCAGTGATGCCCATTCTGAGCAATCGACCTGATATGTATCGGGATCTCTTTAACCTTCAGACGCTTGCCACAAGCGCCTTCGGGTCCCCATTTGCAGATTGAAAAGCGTCGATGGATCTCGTCGATACTAATAACACTGACGGGACCGATCTTGGACAAGCAATAACCCCAGCTGATTTCTTCGACCGTCAAGGCAGGAGGACGAGGCTGGAAAGACATTGTTGATGGATAGGGCGGCCAGATATTTTCATGAGCAAGTGGTCCAGGATGGTAACGTCTCGGTTGACTGGAAAAAGTTCAGCATCGAATACCAAAGTACAACGCAAATGATCTATACCTGTCAACCAGAGGATACCGATTTGACCCTGGCAGATAGTTCGCAGGCTGAACTGAATTTGAAGGAGTCGCAGCGACGACAGCTTTGCTTGTCGAACTCCTTTTCGATGGCTTTCTCGAGGGCTTTTTCTCGACAGGTTGGAGACTGGACAAGAAAGGTATCAGCAAAATCCCGTTTGAAGGACCAGAATCTTACGTAGGATTCTGGGATCCAAAACGCGAATCGACAGGTGTTGATACCACAGACGAAGGGACAGCACGTCTCGGCAATGGGCGAATAACTCGGTCGCTGAATGGACAGTGCGTCAGAAATGGTAACAATCAGAGGAAGCAATTGTCTTACGGAGCAGCTCCTTGTGGAACATTGGTCGCAGTAGCAGGTAATGCGATGGGAGGTAGCCCGACAGGTGGCGCCACTACCCTCTGATTGACCGCAGACAAAGGCATAGAACATCTCTGCGGCAATGGAAGAATAACTCGACCACTAAAACAAAAGCCGTCAGAAAGAAGAGCAAGCAGAGGAAGAGCACTTACGGAGCAACTTGTTTCGAAATTACTTCAACGCCGCCTTGAGGATAGCTAGCATGTTGTCAGTCGTCGACGCGGTAATGCAATGTAATGTTGAGCTGACCGAGTTGTTGCGAGTCCATTTCCCAGAGAGCGAGAATCATAACTGTTCCAAGAATTAGCTGATGATTCCAAGATATTGAAATGAACAACTCACAGTGGCTCTAGGACATCTCGACGTCTCTGAACAGCTTCCGCACCGTTGTTGTCCATTTCGATACCACTGAGACTCGTTTATGAGTTCGAGTTGGTGAAGATAAAAAGGGTACCTACATTGTGGAAGATGGAGTGGAGCCGTGGCTTGTGATAGCCTTGTCGAGTGGTTGAACATCATCGAGGTTTGTCGAAGGACCATCGTCAACAGAATCGTCTTCGAGGAAAGCAGCTGAAAGCCAGTCCTCATCGTCGTTCGCGGTCGTTTTGGTTTCCTCGATAGAGTCGTCCTCGAGAAAAGCTGCTGTGAGGAAGTCCACATCGTCCGTTAAGGTTTGTCGTGTTGGAGCAACCATTCTGCCAGAAAAGTATGAAGATGAACGAATAATAAGCTGAACGCGTCGAATGCAAGGCGTAGATGTAGGCAGGCGTTCAGAAACAATGAGGGTCACGAGGTGCCGAAACTGTTCGAATATTAAAACTCGGAAATCCATTGTTTGTGAGAAATGCCATTGTTTATCGAGAAGTTGAAGACCGGCTGGTCTAAACGGTCTTGCTGACCCTTGCGAAGGGCACCTGGGACCTCGGGCTGGGAATGAGGTCTGGAGCTCGACAAGGACCAGCCTATTGCGAAGGATCCACCAACACTTGTTCCTCCTTCTGCTCGACGTCGACTGTGGTTTGACGATAACTCTGTAAAACAGATTAGCATCACAATTGCAGGTCAAACGAGAGATTTGCCTTTTCTCCAGCCTCTCGGAGAATTTGATCCTATTTCAGCAGGATGCATACTTCATTTTGTGCCAGACCTGATGTCCCTGGGTTGACGACAGCACGGTTAAAATAGCTTCACAGGGCTCCTCCTGGATAGATTGTGAGCCTATGGATTATACGTGAGCTTGTCTTGTTGCGAAAAGGGCTAAATACAACTCACCGTAACATTTCTAGATTTCAGAGCCCCAAACCCAGTGGCCTCGAGCGAGAGCGCAACCATGCCGAGCCGAAGTTGCTTCCAGAAGAGCTCGATATGACCGTCATTCGTAGCATTCGTGAACCGTGAAGAATGATCAAAGTCGCGGATTCTTGACCGGTTTCCCAGCATAGCAAGAAGGGGTTACTCGACGGAAAGAGCAGCAAAAGTCCAGCCAGGGTTTTATGAATCGAACCGCGCAGAAAATACTGACGATTTGGAGCTAAAATGCTTGGTCTCAGCAGCCAAAAAAAAAATATTGCGTGTTCTCACCTCTCGTGAAACAGCGATTACAAGACTGAGAGAGAGATGGTTTTCTCTCCTTCTAAGATACGACCAAATGGATATTTGCTCAAATATAGCCAGTGAATGCCAGTCGCTGCCTTTCATGGCTGGAACTGTGGGATTGGGATGGAAACATTTTCGGCACAGCCACGAACAAAGGTTCCAAGTTTGGGTTCGGTTACGCCCCTTCGCAGATCATTTACTGGACCCAACTTGGCTCGTCTGATCTCAGATGCTTTGGCAACTCTCCCTTGGATATAAGTAATTGGTACCGGAAAAAGGTTCAATGCACTACAAGCCGGAACAGACTTGGAACAGACGCAGTCAACTGTATCATTTAGCGGGCCAAAATGCATGGAGTTTAGACGATCAGTCCTTTCTGGAAGGCTATCCGCAGCACATAATATACTTTGACGAACTCTCCGCGCTCTTCAGGCTTTCGCAAATCAAACATCACAGAACGTCGAGTTACAGTGTACAGACCTGCTGGAAGCTCCGACCTGTGCACAGCAGCCCGGAGATACTCCTTCGACCATTGGGCTGAAGCGACGTAGGCTTTGCTGTCGTAAATGCCTATTAAGAAGCTCTGTAAACCCTGGTTAACCGACGATAATGCTCTGGCGGGGACCCTACCTGTGCTCCTGAGGACTGAATGATTCAGCAGTGAAACTGCGAAAAGCAAAAAAGGCATAGCGTACCGACAAAGGCTTCTTTTGGCGGATCTGGTTTACGAGCAGACCAATCATGAGACCAGCGGTTGAAGCGTCGGTGGCAGGCTGGTTTGCCTGAAGACATTGAGTCTCATTTTGACGATCAACTAATAGACATACCCGAAGAAATACTGGAATGCTTTTCAGCATGCTCATCTTGACCTTGGGATAGGTTATGGGCTGGGCGTAGCCACGATATCCGACCGTCCATTTGTGTTTCTTCGAGCCACCCATGTACCAGACGCATTCACGAAGCTTGGAAAACCCGCTATCGTGCAAAGATGTGAATGAATGTGAAAGCCACTGTTGCGAGAACGCACCTTGGAAACATTCCACGACCAGTCTCAATGCCCCGAGAGACTTCGTCAGCACGGAATATTTCTTCAATTTTCCATATAAATCCGCGAATGACTTCCAGTTGCTTCGGTGGTGGTGAGCTGTTTATCCACAGGTCATTCAAATTGCGGAAAAATGGGTGCCGCGCCCATCCCCCACTGATGCGATAGTGTGGTATTTCGGGAGCCATAACTTGCTCCTTCAGAGTTTGGAAGACTGGAAATCCATTAGACCACAACTTTTGGCGTCTGGGAACGTACGAGGATCCAGGTCAGCCTCCTCGAAATATTTGTGACACGCTAAGGGGAACAGCATTTCCAGAGGAAGGTCGACAATGCTGGGGATCTTGACTCCTGAAGGCGGTCACCTCGCAGTGAAGGCAATTTCTCCGGAGGCTGTGATAGAGAGTGTTGTAATTCGTGGGTTTCCAATATGTGTGGTGCGATAGGTGGAAGGCTGCGCTCTGCTTCTGTGAATTCTGTGAGACCTGGGACCAGGCGGGAGAGCATGGCGATGGCTCCGTGACATGAAGTTTTTCGTCGGCTCGAGGTTTAAGAGTCTTGGCACGTGTCGGCAATTCGATCTGGACCAGTCACCACATGCAAAATAATGCTCTACGCCAGTGACAGGTAGAGATGAATCTTCCAATACATTATTGAAGAATGGAATAAGCTATAGCCAGTGAATGCCATTCGTTGCTTTTCTGGCTGGAATTGGGAGAGAAACAATTTTAGCACAGCCACATGTAACCACTGCTGACAGCAGAGGTCACATGAGTAAAACGCGTCTGTTTTCTCACGCTAGCCGAACCCACGCCACCTGTAACATCGGCGCTGGATCTGCTTGGATCTGCTGATTCTGGTGATTCCGGCAATCGGGTTTCAGAACCATCTCAGAATCAGAATCAGTCAAGTTCACCGACTACAGACGGCCTTGAACCTTATGATCAACTTGAAACAAAGCTCGAAGATCCGCGAAAACATGTGCCAGGAATAGTTCAAGGAGACAGCCAAATACCGATGAATGCAATTGAATCAATTGTCAGGGATTGCGTCCTGCCTCATTGAATATCTCGTCCCGCTGGACTGTATGGTATCAGGGTAAGAAGGAGGAAGTTCGTCCGTGAGACCCAGAGCCCAGTCTGAGTCCTGGTTTTCTCGTAGCCACTCGACTTCAGCCCTCAATCGCGCATTTTCAGCTGCACTCGTGACCGCTTGCAGCGACATTGCCTTCTCCAATTCCGCGACTCGATTCATCAGCTCATTCCTCAATTGCAACTGTCTCCCGGTTGGATTAGTCTTCTCCGAGTCAGCTAGCGGCGACTTTGACCAGGTTGATCCGGAAGTACTACTAGCAGCAGTAGTAGCAGGCGTATGTTGGGTAAATGGCTCGATGTCTGACTCGCTAACTGGGGCTAAAGAGCCATGAGAATGGGTTGATACATGCAGTAGAATTACAAACTCACCTGTTGCATAATTACTACTCAAGTCTCTATCAATGAGCATGTTGCGTCGCTTGCGATGCCATCGGACGAAGAAAAACAGCAAGATAAGAAGGAAGATGATGCCTCCACAGACGCTACCAGCGATGATTGCTGTCTGAGACGGTTTGGTCTGTGTAGAACTTGTCGTCGTGGTCACGGTGGTCGGGATTTGGAATAAGGGAGTCGATGAAATGGGAGTCGACGAAATGGAAGTCGGTGATTCCAAAATCGAATTAGACAGATGGGAAAGGGGAGTAGTAGACGAATGAGGAGTGGAAGTAAATGATTGTGAATCAGTAGAAATGAACGTAGGCGACTGAAAGATGGAAGTAAACGAGTGAGAGGTGGAAGTCGACGTCTGAAACTCGGTTGTAGTGCTGCTGCATAGACTCTGTGTCAATGAATAATGATGAGATTCGGTCGAACTGACCTCGGCGACACTGTATCTGAATGAAATATTTCAAAAGAATCGCTCTCCGCTAGGATCACTTCTCCATTCCTTCGATCCAGTCAGTGATTGTTTAGGATCTCTAGCAATACATACGGTTGACCACCGGGATCGCTGCTGACGAGAAAAGCACTCAGAACATAGGACCTGTATAGTGATTAATCTCAGCACGCAATCCGAAAAGTCAGGCTGACCCATCATCGAGCGGTGGCGCCAATGAAAGGTTGGCCTTCCGAATTTCATCCCCATGTTGCGCAAAGTTGGTCACACCAACATGTCCATTGCTGGTGCTCAGTCGCAGCCTGACCCTGAAAAAACTCCAACCAGAATCGGCGTCGAAGGTTTCCCAAGTGTAGTTGACATAGCTTCCAACAGCAAGTTTCGACGGCTCGGTCGGGTCCAAGAACAGGCTGAGAGCGTTGGCTGGTATAATGAGCGCTAGTAGAGATACCAATGTGTAGGCCCTGGGCTTGTTGAACGAAATGAGCAGCATAGTGTACGAAGAGGACAAACCGAAAAAATCCGGGTCTCGCATGTCGGGACATCAGACAAAGAGAAAGACAAACAGCCGTCAACTTTTGTTCCAGCTGGAAGCCGGGACGCTGGCGACGGTGACACGCGAAGATCAAGAGCTAAGTTGGGGGCATATCGGATTAGAAATAGACCCCGAAAGAGCCCGACTTGACAGCTGTTTCGGAATAGACAGATGTATCAGCAACCGCAGTGGCGTACTATCCCTGTTTCGGCTTACCTATGTTAACGCTTCACGCAAGTAAAGCTGATCTCGCAGACAGGCTTCGCTGCATCCATAATTTATCATCGAATTTTGATAAGTCAAGTGATAAAGGGTGAAATGAACTTGCAGCCATGTGAAACCTCCAGTTCTGTCATAGCTTCGAGCTGAAGTGATATGCGACGAAAAAACCTGGGTTAATTGGGTGCCTGCATAAATTGACTAACAGCGCTCGTCAAACACTCGGAGCGCCAAATTCTTGGCCAACTCTGGCGCCCGTGTGCATAGCCTCAAATATCTACGTGGCCTTGATACTGAGTCGGGTACAAGTTGAATCATATTCTGTGAGCAGAAGTAATGATGGCATGGATGTTAAGGCAAGGAATCAAGTTCACATGATAACGAACATCAAGTTTCTCACGCCAGCCCAGCGTGGCGCAACTGCACAAAAATAGCCGATTTTTAAGCTGGGCCTCTGTATTGCGTCTTCAAAGGCCACACTCGTTGCTGCTTGAGCCGTCAACCAACTCGCCAGAGTCAAGAGACAGAAAAGGCTCAAGTCAAGGTTGAGATACGATCCCCGTCACATCAATCTCCTCACTAAGTACTTTGATGTGTCCGTTCGCTAGTACTAATACGTCAGGTCCAAGTCTCAAAGCTTCTCCAAATAGAATTCGACAAAGCTAAAGCACGTAACGCAAACGTCTAACTAATCACCAATGTAGGAAAGACTATAAATTCAACTATTCCGCCACCGATCTGTACTCTGTGCAGGATAACCCTTCGTGATAAGTACCATCACAGGAAGAGCAAATCCAAGAGTGACAACAAGGACAGAAAATGGCGTCATTACCAGGTCGATAGACCATCTGACAAGATGCTGTCGGACAGAATCGCAGCTCGTCAGGGTGATCCCGAATATAGGCAACAAAAGACGACTCCCATAGATCTCCTTGCTCAGTCGCCAAAAGAAGTCGTCGAATGATAGTCAAAGGAATCGGGAAAGGACAAGAAACCGCTTGACCATCTGCCTCCGACTTCGCCAAGCATGTCAACCTCGAGAACTTTGGCCCTGCAGCAGACAAAAGGAACATTTGGAGACAAGTGTTGCAGTAGGAATGACCGCAACCTAGCTTCACCGGCAGACGACCAGTCTCAACACAACAAAGGGTGCAAAAGTCGCCTCCAGACTCTAGAGGATCAGTCGGCATAAAGCCTTTGATCGTCTCAAGTGCATTGTTTTGGAATTCGGGTGTCCCAAAGACAGTACAGATTTCACTGGAAAAGTCGAGGGAAACCTTCCATTCTTGACCTTGATTGGCTGCACGGAAGGCGTCTAGACCACCATTTAACACCGCGGTTCTGAAGCTACCAGTAAGAGCCTCAAAACGACGCTGTTCTCGTGCCTGCTGCAGCATCCGAAGCAAAGCTTTGCTTGCCACGCTTCGGTCTTCTTCAGAGCCAAAAATCCGTATGCTATGAGTGCGAAAGTCGCATAAAACATAGGATTTGTCTTTTTGGTTGATTCTGGCTGCAATTATCTTCTGTCCGCTCGCTGTCTCGAGGATATCATCCCAGGCTATCTTATCTCCCTCATACAGAACTTTCCCCCGAACCGTCGGTTCAACTTGGTCAATAACGGCCTTTAGCTGCGAAGCCTCGGTAGCTGACAGACGAACACGAGAATTCGATTGGCCGCTGTCGGCATTGTGGTAATGATTAATCTTGCATTGACTTTGCGCTTCGGAAACTCGGTCCAGCTCTTCGCGTACAGCAGCTAAAGCAGCTTTTGGGAGAGTGTAGCGTATGGAATGGACGAGCTGCAATCGAATAGGAGTATCTCCCAAAAACTTGTGATTAACTTGATCAAGACCTGCGACGGCAGCTACCGCGGCTTCCCTGGTCGTGAAACGAGCGAAAGCCAGTGCCTTCGTTTTGGCTTTATCAGTGTGCACCACATCCAGAGAATCAAAGTCTCCGTATGTAGATATAAGACCATGGATTTGGTCAACCGGCGAATTGGTATAGGTAACTTGCCCTCTTGCTACCAACGCAGCCTCTGGACAAAGTTGAACTTGGATATCGGCGTCTACGGTATCAGCTGGGAGATTCTGAATGTTTACAATCCCAGGATAAGGATCATTTTTCGCGTTTTTTCGAGAAGTCTCGAATTGAGCTGTGATCTTCCGACCCATGAACACCGTATCGTTGATTTTAGCGGCTGTCGCTTTAGCTTGTGAAGGGAATTTGAACCGCGCCCAAGCTGTTGTGACAGGGATCAGCCAAGTCAGCTTCACGGTGGAAGAGACATTGTTCTGTGTGATGGATGCAGAGTCGAGACGAGCGGAAATAGTGGCAGACTGATATTCGCGATTGTTCAGATGGCGGGCTGCTTCCGCAGCGTCCTGACATGTCACAAAGTCAACTCGAGTGATGAGAGATTCGGTTTCCATATCCCGAGACATGTCAAGAATGGTGCCGAATGGCTGACAGAGGTCGAGAATGTCCTCATCAGCGATTGAAGGTGAAAGGTCGGAGATGAGGAGAGTGGAAGAATCAAACATTGTAGCGATCTGTTCCGTTGTAGCGCCGGGGCCGATTCGAATGTCGCATCGGAAGAATGAGGTCTCTATGACTTCGGGTTCGGTCTAGAAATGTAATGAGACAACGGAGATAAACAACAGAAAGGACATACAGAAGTCGCTATGGAGGTTTCCGTCGCCTGTCAATGAATTCAGCATGTCGTAGGAGCAATCAACGAGCAGCCACCAACCGCAAAGTCATCGGGAGATTCTGGGTTCCCGTCATCGTAGACTCCAGACTGTTCCGGTACTTCCTCTTCTATTCCATCTTGCGAGATATGACGAAATCTGCAAGATGAGCCAAACCGACAAAAGCCTTGACCATAGGCGAGACATGGTTTATCGATACGAGAAGGTCCTGCGACCGGCGCTGGATCTTTCCATTGTGCAGTTCCCCAGGTAGCTGAATCGTCGTCCTGAGATTGCCCTGGATCTTCCACTTGCTCTTCTTCTACCGCACCTTGTTCAACATCGTCATCTCCCCAAGGATCATGCGAGCCAGATTCACCCCAGGCGTCGGATGTGATTGGAACAGGAGAGGCTGGGGAGCTAGGTGAAATCGTCCAGGTTTGTTCCGGTGTTTGTGGCTTCAAGGTCTCGGAATCATGACTGTGAGGACATGCTTCGCCTCTAAGACATTCTCCATTCTTGACAAGCCATGGACATCTGGAAGTACTCGGTGGCTTCCTCGGGGGCCGGCCCGAGCGAGGTGGATCAAATGAACGTGGAGATCGATGTCGAGCTGGAGTAGGATGATCCCAAGAAGACGACGAAGATTCACGGAATGAAGATGACGAGGAAGCTGCTGGTGCCTCTCCCCATGGATCATCCACGTCGGTCACCCCCCAAGTCGCAGCATCTGTGGAGACTCCCCAACCATTATCCTCTTCCTGCACTTCAACATCTGTTTTTGCCTTCGGCTCTGTCTCGTAATGAGTGAACAAGCAATCATTTCCCTTCTTGCACCTTCCTTCCGCATAGAAATTACACGGCTTCGAAGACTTTTTCAATGGCAAGTTGACCACCGCGGGTGATGATTCGATGACAATGGATGGTATAGTGGTGTTGGTCTCGAGGTCATGGGAATAGGTACAAGCTGAGCCAAGCTTGCAGCTTCCCGTCGGAAAGAATTTGCAGGGTAGAGTTTTGAATGAGGTTCGCGGTTGCTCATCATTAACAGCGACGACTTCATGGAGGAAAGCGCAGGCAACGCCATTCTTGCATCGTCCCGATTGGTAAAATGCGCAAATCGGACGTGAAGGCGAGGATACAGGGCTAGATCCAGAGGCGACCGGATTCGAAGGAAGCCGTGTTACTATGACGATTTCAGCCTCTGTCAAATAGTGGCGCATCTGACATTGATTCGTTTTCTGCAATTCACAGAAGCCACGAAGATATGGCTGACAAAGCGGGGCAGAGTCGTCTCGTGGGCCAAAAGGCCACGAGCCAGAATTCGAGGCTAGCAAAGGCTGAGGAATGAGATTGAACGTCTGTGGAATGAATGGGTTGGAATGATAAGGTGTGTAAGAGCTGTAGTTTGGCTGTGGCGTCGGTGGCGGGTAAAAGGCATGAGGATAGGTGGGATTGATGTCAACTGAGGACGTATCACAGACAAAACACGTCCATATTTGTGAATCTCACCTCGTTTGGGTTCAACAGACGCGTTGTCTTCTGCTTTGATGACCGGCTGAACCTCTTGAACGGATTCAACGTCGATTAATACTGGCTCGGGTCGCACGATCCATCCATCTGAACCTTGAGGAAGCGGAGCGTCCAGAACCACCTCTTTCTTTATGGGAGATTCCTGACCACAGACTGTTTCGCTGGGACTTAACATGTCAGGCGATTCTCCGGAGGAAGCGACTATCCCCGATCCCGACTCTGGATCAGGCTTGCAGTTTGAACAGAGCTCGCCATTCTGACATGCGCCTGGCGAGCAAGCGACTGGAGCAGTCGAAACTGAACAGAACATGAATTAGGATAGTTGATTCACTGGCTGACCTACTATCTCTGGTTTCATGAAGGAATTTGCAGTCGGTTCGAAGACATTGGCCTTGAAGGAAAAAGTGGCATTGGATTCGCGAATTGGAAGAAATACTCGCTGATTCACGATCGTGACGGAAGGTACAGTTGTTTTGGTTTTTACACGCGCCAAGCAAGAAATACCTGCACAGAACTGCAGACATGAGGAGGTGGTTCGGAGTTGGTGCGACCTGTCACGCTGTGACGGCTCTTCGCATCGACTGACCGAGATCTTGCTCGAACTCCTGTCTTGGTATCCGTCAGCAGTTTATTCGACCACTCGACCGCGAGGCTACAATTTCAGTCAAGGCCTCATTTGAGGACAGCGAAGGCGGCCTCTTACCTCTGAATATATGGTCTACCACAATCTCAAAGGTCCGGTTCCTTCAATCTCCAACCTATTCTGCAGTTAACAATATATTCCAGCGCTCATAAAGGGCATCCGGTCATGCAAGGCTAGTTTCTTCAAATCTCGGTTACCGGAGACTGATTTGGCAGGCAGACCGTCGCAGATGAGCGTGCCCTCATTCAGCAGGAATCTGCTGCCATACGAGCCTCTTTCCGAGAAGAGGACTCTTTCCAGCGGTACAACAACATCGCAAAAGTGCTCTACATCCATATGTTGGGCTCGCAAGCCCATTTCGCCCAAATAGAATGTCTCAAGCTGGTCGCCAGTCCACGATTCGCAGACAAGCGCCTCGGGTATTTGGGAATCATGCTGCTGCTAGACGAGAAGCAAGAGGTGCTCACCTTGGTCACCAATTCGTTGAAAAAGTGCGTTTCTCGAATATCGATAATTAAACTGCTGATGATCCCCTAGCGACATGAACCATTCAAACATGTATGTCGTCGGTCTGGCGCTCTGCACCTTTGCCAACATCGCCTCGGAGGAAATGTCCCGCGATTTGGCCAACGAAATCGAGAAACTACTCGGCTCGAGCAATACCTATATTCGGAAGAAGGTCAGCACCACCTCCTACATTTGTACACCGAGCTCACGTCGAGACACAGGCCGCTCTATGCGCTCTTCGGGTTATCAAAAAAGTTCCAGATCTCACAGATCATTTCACCATAAAGGCGAAGAATCTGCTCAGCGACCGCAATCATGGTGTCCTCCTTTCCTCAATAACCCTGGTCACAGAAATGTGCGAAATCGACCCTTCTGTCCTCGATGAATTCCGCATTGTTCGACTGCCTTTTTCCATGTCTTCTTGCTGCTGACATCATCCTCAGGCTGTGCCGCTTCTCGTACGGAACCTCAAGGCTTTGGTGACCACTGGCTACAGCCCAGAACACGACGTCTCAGGAATCACAGATCCCTTCTTACAGGTCAAGATTCTCCGGCTTCTTCGATTGCTCGGGAAGGGTGACGAGAAGGCGAGCGAGACGATGAATGACATTCTAGCTCAGGTATGTCAAGTCCTGCACCTTGCATCCTTATTGACATCTTCAGGTCGCTACCAACACCGATTCAACAAAGAATGTCGGAAATTCAATATTGTACGAAACGGTGTTGACCGTCTTGGAAATAGAGGCGGATTCGGGGCTTCGAGTTATGGCCATCAACATCCTTGGAAAGTTCTTGAGTAATCGCGATAACAATATCAGGTATGTCTGCTATGCTCTCTGCTCTCGATGTCTTTAACCTTTGGTACAGATATGTCGCTCTGAATACGCTGAACAAGGTCGTGGCCATGGATACTCCTGCGGTTCAACGACATCGCAACATTGTTCTGGATTGCTTGCGTGATGGCGACATTTCCATCCGCCGAAGAGCGCTAGAACTGTCATACGCCCTCATCAACGACCTGAACGTTCGAATGTCCATGAGAGAGCTTCTTGTCTTCCTAGAAGTAGCCGATGACGAGTTCAAGCTCGGTCTCACGACTCAGATATGTCTGGCTGCTGAACGATTTGCACCTAGCAAACGGTGGCATATCGATACGTATCTTCGTGTCCTCAAACTCGTGAGTTTCTCCACCAAGATGATACTAGCGCTGATCAATCAAACAGGCCGGAAATTTTGTGAGGGAAGAAGTCTTTTCTGCCTTTATCCGACTTGTGGCCCACACGCCAGAGCTGCAAGCCTACACAGCCTCGAAATTGTTCACCTCGCTCACCGAAGACATCTCCCAAGAATCATTGACTCTTTCGGCGACTTGGATCATCGGAGAATACAGCGACATTCTGGTCGAAGGCGGAATCGTTGACGAACCTCCACGTCCTGTACGTCTTCCGGTCAACATTCAAACCTCTTGCTTACTCTGTTTCCGTCTCAGGTATCCGATAAGGAGATCGTGGATTTGATTCTTTCGATTCTTGATTCTCCTTATGCAAATCACCTCACTCGACAATATGTTTTGGCAGCTATCACCAAGATAGCTTCCAGAGGGTCAACGTCGCAGACTCAGCAGGCTCGCATCGCTGAAGTCTTGTCGAATTACACGACAAATCCCGAGCTAGAATTACAACAGCGTGCTGTAGAGTTCAACAGCCTCTTGGTAGCAGAGGCTAGAGAGGGTGTCCTCGAGCGTATGCCGCCACCAGAGTTGAAGCCAACAGTCATGGGTTATAGTATGTGGTATTTTACCCGTCTTTTGATCATACTCAACTCTTTCCAGCCAGTGAAAAGAAGCCTGTCGGTTCAGTTGACAATCTATTAGGAGATGAGCCTCTTGCTACTCCTGGAATGTCGAATGGACATGCCCCAATGCAGACCACAAGCAATCAAGATCTTTTAGCAGACATATTTGGCAGTTCACCGCCGTCGAATTCTTCTTCACCTCCACCTCCAGGATCCCAGAAGTCTACGATTGCGGATATTCTGGATCTCTTTGGTTCTACAGCTCCCGCTGCTTCACCGGCACCGGCACCCTTTGCGTCAGCTTCGTCGCCAACATCAGCCTTTAACCTTCCTCAATCCCAGTCACCACCAGTGGCTCCATCACAACCGCCTGCTGCTAAACGTCCGGTCGAGTATACTGCCTACGACAACAAAGAGTTAAAAGTCACTCTTTCTCCCAAGACTTCTCCTACCAAGCCAGGTGTTGTCCTTATCGAGGCTCGTTTCCAAGTCACTGGGAGCAACCCAGCTATTGGTTTGACGTTTCAAGCTGCTGTACCCAAAGTGTGACTCTTTTTTTCGCACAGTGTTCAAACTGCTGACGATCTTTGATAGACTCAGCAATTGACGATGATGCCGATGTCGCAGCCAGACGTGAATCCAGGCGCAGTAGAGACGCAGCAAATGCGGGTCGTCGCACCAGTCGGGGTCAGTATTCCTTTTGTCTTTAGGAATCTTGGCGGTCTTATTAAATTTTCTCTGCAGAGCGCGGTTCGGCTACGCTTGAGGATAGCTTACACGCTGGCTGGTCAGGCCATCACGGAGCAAGTAGATTTTGCTGGTTTTCCACCAGGATTGACGGGTGGAAGCTGATTTTAATTGTATTATTGCTGGCAATTTAGTTTGGGGAAGTTACGGCTACCGGGATTGAAAATATTTTTTCAAAAGACAGGAACTCGTCTTTTGCCCCCGGTATCATCCGGATTCTTCTTTATTATGGATACTCCATGGCTGGTAAAGTTTGTGAGAGGAGGGAAGAAGAAGAGCCTCTCCAGAAATCCTGACCGGAGGGCAGAAAAAGCACGTTTTGTTGAAATCCGTTGGTTTCTCTTGTTTGAACAGCTCCCGAGGCGCTCTAAAAAATGCCAACCACGTATGACATCTAGATAAGTCGATTCATATGCACAGATCTGTCTGTACTGCTCAAGTTACGGTGTGGTGGATGACAGACGCACTTCGCTGCGTGACAAATTCGTGACATTCTAGTCACACCGACCACTTCTGAGTCGACCATAGGTTGTGTCGATGAAAGTGCACTGAAAATTGGATGTGTATCGATGAATACAGTAAGGACAAGCACTCTATATTTTTTGGGGGACCCCCCAAGTATGTCTGGGTCAGAAATCGAAGACTGTCAACAAATCGGGCTTTTTTTGCCTTCCGGTCAGCATTTCTCGAAAGGTTCCTCTTCTCCCCTCCCCCCACAAACTTTACCAGCTATAAAGTATCCATAATAAGGAAGAATCCGGATGATACCGGGGGCAAAAGATGAGTTCCTGTTTTTTGAAAAAATATTTTCAATCACTATCACGATTGTTCCGATTTGATCGGCGATTTACTAGAAATCATGATGTACATCTCGACTCACCTTTTCGAGACAGGAAGTCAAGAGTGACAAGCATCGGAACTTTCAACAGCTTTTATCCAAGGCGGCCTTGGGGTGATAGGCAGCCTGATTGCCAAGATATTGCAGTTCGCCTGTTTTTACTCTACTCTTTTTTTCAGAAACTTGAAATACCGTGACCAAAGTGCTTCAATCGACTCGAAACACGACAGCGATGCTTTGTCAGTGACCCCAGATCGAGCATCGTTGCCATATACAGTATGAAGGCTGCATGGAGCGACGTCATTGCAATTTCCTTGTGGAAACGACCAAGCCAACGGATTTAGTATGTAAACCTTCTTAATCAAATAAGCGATTTACCGACTCCATTTTTCCTTTGACCACCACCCCATGCTTCCCCCCATTCTCTTGTGGGCCTTGTCCCTCGTCGACATTTCGCTGGCCGCAATCACAGTCTATGGCCAGATCCCATTTGCACTGACCGTCAGTGGCACATCTACGGCGTCTGGAGCGACTTTTACGACCCTAGCGGCGTACAACGACAGTGTTCTGAATGCCCCCGCAGTGCCCAATCCGGCCCCTGGGACTGCTTTTACCCTCGAACTCCCTTCTTCAAGTGCCAATGTCGTTGGCCTGTCCATTCCATTGAAAGGAAATTTTTACGGATTTTCGATCGAGATGTCGGTCGCGACCCAAGTTCGTATGTGCTGCAGTTTTTTTTACGCCTGTACCTGGCTCATCGTGACGGGTTTTTAGTGGGCAAAAACTCGTATGTACAATCTTCTTCGGCTACAGTTCATCATGCTTATCAGGGACCCTAGATCTTTCCTTAATGTTCCTTTTTTGAACTTGATGTCCAATATCGTAGAGCGTGCTGGAGACGTACGTGTCAGAGTAGGCGGAAATACCCAAGAATTCGCGGCTTTTGCGGAAGTGATACCAGATAATAATGGAAAGTCGTTAGGGAAGGAAAAGACAAATTCTCAAAACCCTGTACTCTCTTTTTTTTCTACATCGGGATCCATCACTGACAACCAAAACAGACCCAAACCCCCGCTGTGGAATACACTATGGATTTCTTCTACATGATGTCTAACATTTCTGCGCTCACCGACGTTGGATGGTAAGCATATTGTACATATTTGTGGCGAGGTCTAACAGTTCCGACTACAGGTATCTTGGTATGCGGCATCTTATTCACTTGTTTTGGTATTCAATGTGTCCCCAGGCATTCCTTTCAACGACTCTTCAAACTTTAGATTACAAATCGTCGAGTACTCACAAGCTATCCTTGGCGACAAGCTGCTCGGACTCCAGGCGGGCAACGAACCTGATCTCTACGCTGCGTACGCCAAGCTTTAATATGTTTCAAGCTGGATTACTCATCTCTTTCAGTCACTCTCTCCGACCCATTACCTACGGTGAGCTTCCTTACTCGCCATCGACTTTTTTTCCTGAACATTTTTCAGGTCCATTTGACTATTTCGGCGGTATGTATCCTGTTTGACTGCCCGAAAACCGTGTTTGACCTTGCCCAGAATTCGGATCCTTAATCGCTGCGATCAATGCCAACAACAACATCCCAGTAAAAAACAACCTCGTGAGTCGCTCCAGACTATTTGACACCTAAATTGACTTGAGTCAGATTGGGCCTAGCATTGCGACTGGCGACTGGACGCCCCAAATGATTTGGGATACCGGTTTTATCCCATCGTACAGCGGGAGTCTATCCGCATTATCTGTCGAGCAGTAAGTTCTTCCGATTTAAAGTCAGAACCACAGGCTAATGCTTTTAGCTACCCGGTAAGACAACAACCGATGTCGGATGACTTGGATCTCATTGATTTCTAGGACAACAATTGTTTTGCTACCTTCGGAGTCGGGGCTTTCAATGATCCTCAGACTGTCTTCCCGGATTATCTCAATCATACAGCTGGCCAGCTACTTGTTGCGCCTTATCTCGCATCGAGTGCTCTGGCCGTCGCGGCTGGCAAGCCATTCCTAATGTTTGAAACCAATACTGCCAGTTGTGGTGGTTTCCCAGGGGTTTCCGATAGTGAGTAATTGAACAGTTTCGCTTCGATGTACTGATGTCTCCTAGGCTTCGGTGCGGCTCTTTGGGCATTGGATTATGGACTTCAAATGGGATACAGTAACTTCAGTGGCGCAATGTTGCACGTAGGTGGTCAGAACGTGTTTTACAACGTAAGTCGATCGCCCCATAGCTTCAACGAAGTTCTAATCCGTTTATTTCTCAGCCGTTTACCGCGCCTCCTACCAATCAGAGCGGCTTTAATGAATGGACGATTGGCGCAATCTACTATTCAACAATGATTGTCGCCGAGACTCTCGGTAAAACCGGGACAGCGCAACTGCTGGATCTTCAAGGAAACTCTGGAAACATATTCACTCCTCAGTACGCTGTATGGGAGAATGGAAAGCTCTCCAAGGTGGCTTTGTTCAACTACATCACGGATCCCTCGAAAGCCTCCGACTACGTCGCCACAATTCATCTCAATGATGGAAGTGCGATACCCTCAAAGGTTTCAGTGAAATACTTTACCTCAGGCTCAGTTTCAACGAAAGACGATATCAAGTGGGCCGGTCAGGTACAGAACACTTGTTTATTTCAAGTCCCATCAATGCTGACCTTTTCGTTCAGACATTTGGCACAAAATTCACAGTAGACGGACGATTGAAAGGCGATCTCAACGTCGTGTCGATAAACTGTGACCAAAATGCCAATACGTGTCAGATACCGGTGCCTGCGCCAGCATTTGCGCTGGTATTCATGTCTGATGGGATAGAGACGCCTTCCCCGACGACATTTGCGACTACAGCGTATACGAAATTGCATAATACTGCGACTATAGATGCCCAGGTTCTTCAGACTTCGAATGGACATTCTGGAGCCGACCGACTTTCTTTGGGAAGCACGAGCGTTAGAAGCGCTAATGGCGCACTGAGGCGTCATGCCATATCGAGCTCATTGGCATTGTGTTCAATAGCTTGGACAGTGATACAATTCTCGTGGATTTGAATAATTAGATGATTATATAGGATTCTTGAAGCCAAAAACAGAGGCATTAAGATGCTGACACCGTTAGAGTAGAGCGTTAGAGTAGAGACCCCTACGCCATTCAGGTCGTGTGTCTGGCTTTGGATTATACTGCTGGTTTCAGATCCCAGCGGCGACTGCGTCATCCTTCGCATGCTCCTGTTGGGGGAAGTCACCAAGATGAGCAGTGGACTTCGCAACTAATCGCAAGCGTGAACTTGACGAGTCTATCGATGCTCCCTGACCTCCTTCAACTTGTTTGTCATACATGTGGGCGGTGTGACGCCGCACATCATGATCAAGGGATGGATTCCGATGACACGGGTCCCATGCTTAGCCAAAGCGACGCCACAGGTGGGACAGCAGAGCAGCGATGCCGAAATCGAAACAGCGTCAAAGTCCTTAAAAATTCCTTTCTTCTCGTCGGCATCGCATAGTAGCCACTCTGCATGCATCGAATTGTCGCATTCAACGAGATCCTTTTGCTGAAGCTGTCCTGACTGGCTGGGTACAAAATGGGGAATCACTTTTGTGATGACAGGGGAATAGTTCATTTGCTCCTCCTTAGAAAGCAAGTGACGAAGGTTTGCCTGCGACGAGTATTGTTTACCTTTGAATGCTGCGTCGACAAAGTATCCAACAAGCTTTAAGGTGTCGAAACCAACGGGAAGTTGCTTCTTCCTCTCCGAAAGACGATGAAGTATGAGCTCCAAATCGGCGAATCGATCGACAGACCGGAGGTAACCGCGGATGGTATTCATAGCCGTTTGATACTTCTGCTCGTTGGGAAGAATCTCTGCATCTTCCAGCGCCAGCAGCTCTCTGTCGTTCGCCGATTGTATCTCCAGCTCCTCTATTTCGGACCGCATGTCCTCTGTTTCCGCTCTCTGGTGCTTTATTCGCAAGCGTTCGACGTCAAGCTGATCATCGAAATAGGAAGCCCAACGGGTCAACCAGTCGGTCGCGAAAGAAGTTCGGCGGAAGAGGCTGAGCAAAGAAGCCGCCTGGAGGGTGACATTGAGATTTGCTTTAAGATATTCGTTCTGCTTGGCTGTCTGTCCTTGGGCACCGGGCTGGTAGAAGGCCAGAAGGATCGGGGTAAGAGCTACGCCGGTGAGATAGGCTCGGAAGAGCCATACGACCAGCCAGTCGAAACAAGCAGCGACCTCTGGCGAATCTCGAAACAGAGTGGTCGGTTTTTCAGCAGCCTGGAAGATCAAATGCGCGAAAGCGGAAGGGAATGCCATATATTCGTTGTCTCCGTAAGTCGTTGATGAAGCTGACTCTCGCCAGTACATGTATTGCTGACCCCAGAATGCAACAAGGCGATGATCTTTGTCGCGTTGCATCGAATACATTGTGTCGCTCCATTTCTGGACCCAATAGGACTCATGCCCATATGCTAAGAAGTCATGAAGGAGTGCGATGAATGACTTGTCGGCTTTTCGAGCTGGAGGCGGTTGTAGGTAGAGGGGCCTCAAAGAGAGAGCGATCATCTTGAAAATGATCGTCAGGAATGGAAGGTATATAAGCAGCGGAGATAGTTATTCGTACCGGATTATTGTTGACTGGCATCAGTAGCATGATACCGAGACAATCCGGGGATGACTCGAAGCTGGTTCGGAGAACAGCGTAACTCGAGAAAAGACTGTATCGTTTCAGCGATGCAGTCGTCAAGGCTCTTTGCGCCGAATCAGAGCTGTTGGTGATTCGATTGAGATAGTACAAAAAGTGACTAATATGTCGCTGGGGAGAACATCTACGGCAAGAGTGTTTCAGGAAAGAGGAACCAGTATATTTAGATGAAAAACGTACGTAGCCCATTTGAGAGACGGCTCATTGGGTTTTTGACCTTCGATGCGGTCAATTGTTGGCAAAAACCTAGGCTGGTTCTCATGACAGTTCGCCATTCCTGGGTCGACCGCCACAGAACGTTTGGGCAACGGATGAGTCGCCGAGACCATGGCAGGGTGTTCTCAAGAGGACGACTTTTGTAGCCATCGAATTTCGCGCAGAGAGAGGACAAGGTCTGGATGAACCAGGAGCTTATCAAGATCTTCGGAGCGTTGGCGAGCTGCACGATAGTTTGTCGAATTCTTGGAATAGACCAATGGGAATTGGTTAGGAGTGAGCGCCTCCAAAGCGAAGTTATCAACAGTGTGGACTATCGCTGCGGCGAAGATATCACCTGGGTCGCCGTTTCGCACGAGGGATCTTGCAGCTGCAGATGCTAGTCTGAAGCCCAGAACAAGAGCTTCTGGGATCTCTGTGGCTTTGGGATTGTCAAGCATAATGTTGGGGATGACGTCGCTGAGACCCATGAAACCCTGGAGCAAATGAAAGAGGTTCCGGAGCGAATGTTCAAATGATCTTCTAGTCGGGCTAGAATTCCGGTAGGAATCTGCAGGGTTCGCATGGGTATGATTGCAGGACGAAGAGGCTACTGCGGAATCTAGAGCTTCTGCAGTGTCGAGAAGAGGGAGGTTGGAGGGAGGAGAGATTAATATTGGTGGTCAGGTTCTGCTGATCCTGAAGGAGGTGAATGAAAAGGTTTTACTGTCTTTGTCGGAGCGCTGCCACTGGAAGCTTGGGCAGCGCGTAACTGCGTGTGCACTGTGGATGAAACAGAGAGCCTCAGTAAAGGCGTCACGGTGGTTGTATCACATGATCTATAGTGTTTCCACTGGAAGTCGGACTGCAGCGTTGAGATTGGATTGAGCTGCATCCGCTGCTGTCTGTATTTAAGGCATGGCGGTCGTAAAGTCCTTGGTTTCAGTATCTGAGACATTGGTTAGTTGAATTTTAAGGGTGACTGTCACATGTCACGCACATGGCTTCGACGATCCAAGTACATACCGTATTCGAAATATCAATGTGACAACCTAACTGGGAGGCTTATGTAGTGCAGGGACTGCTGCTACTTGAATCAAGCTCATAAATCGACTGGTCGCACAGTGACCAAGTTAGATTTGCTAACATCAACTTCCTCCTGGCCAAATTATAAAAACGAGGAATTGAGGCTCGATGCAATTTATTGATAATGAATAAATGAAATAGATAAAAAGGAATGAGAGAGATTCGAAACTAATGTGAGTGCTTCTCATGATCCTTGAGACGCCTGCTCCACTGCATACCTGACGAGCCTTTCCAAGGTCGCTCCACATTCCTTGATCTGCAAGCTGCTTTGGACTTCCTGGGTTCTATGATTGACCAAAGGGAGACCGCATGTCGGACAACAGAGTAAAGATGCTCCTACAGAAACCTCGTCCAGGACCTTGAAGATGCGTTTGTTCTCCGAGTCCTTGTCATCGCATAGTAGCCACTCTGCATGGATTGAATTATCGCTTGACACAAGATCTTTGTCCATTGACGCCGTCTGCTGCGGTCCAGGTGCGAAAGGGTGCGAAAGTAGCTTGGAAATGAGGGGCGCATACTTGATCTGCTCTTCTTTCGAAAGCAAGGACCGGAGGTAGGCATCCGTCGAGTATTGCTGGTTTAACTCTGCGTCGACCAAGTATCCAACAAGCTTCAAGGTATTGAAGCCAACGGGAAGTTCCTTCTTTCTCTCCGAAAGCCTACGGATTATGAGTTCAAAGTCAGCGAATCCATCGATAGACCGGAGGTAACCGCGGATGGTATTCATAGCCGTTTGATACTTCTGCTCGCTGGGAAGAATCTCTGCATCTTCCAGCGCCAGCAGCTCTCTGTCGTTCACCGATTGTATCTCCAGCTCCTCTGTTTCGGACCGCGTCTCCTCTGTTTCTGCTCTCTGGTGCTTTATTCGCAAGCGCTCGACGTCAAGCTGATCGTCGAAATAAGAAGCCCAGCGGGTCAACCAGTCGGTCGCGAAAGAAGTTCGGCGGAAAGCACCGAGCAAAGAAGCCGCCTGAAGAGTGACGTTGAGATTTGCTTTGAGGTATTCGTTCTGCTCGGCTGTCTGTCCTTCGGCACCAGACCGATAGAAGGCCATGAGAATTGGTGTAAGAGCTACTCCGGTGAGATATGTCCGGAAGAGCCATACAACCAGCCAGTCGAAACAAGCAGCGACCTCTGGCGTATCTCGAAACAGAGTCGTCGGTTTATCAGTAGCTTGGAGGATCAAAAGCGCGAAAGCGGAAGGGAATGCCATATATTCGTTGTCTGCATATCTGGTCGGTAATGCTGATTCTGAATCCCAGTAGGTGTATTGTTGGTTCCAGAATGCAACGAGCCGAGGGTCTCCGTCGTGCTGCATGTGATGCATTGTGTCACCCCATTTCTGGACCCAATAGGAGCCATGCCCGTATGCTAAGAAGACATTGAGGAGGGCGATGAATGGTTTATCGGCTCTCCTGGTTCGTGGCGGCAAATGGTACACCACATTTTGGAACTGAAAACATACATCCATGGCCTTGCTTTGCATCAGCAGCATGACGCGAAGACAATCTGGGGCAGATTCGAAGCGGGTTCGAAGGACAGCGTAACTCGATAGAAGATGATACCGTTTCAGCGATGTAGTCGCCTGGGCTTTTTGCGCCGACTCGGGGCTGTTGGTAATGTCGTTGAGATAATACAAGTAATGGCTTATGTGCCATTTGGGAGAGGTTCTGGTAGGACTGTCTCAGCAAAAAGGGACCAACATAAGTAGATGAAAAACGTACGTAGCCCATTTGAGAATGGATTCACTGGGCTTTTGGGCTTCGATACCTTTGATTGGTGGGCGAGACCTCTCGCTCACTTTGGTGTAGGTGATTCCAGGCACGTCAGGGATGGGACGGCTGATCATTGGCCTGGGTACCAACTCCACCATTGCGGGATGAATGAGGTTTGGAGACGATCCAATCCATCCAATTTCGCGCATCGTTAGAACGATGTTCGGATGAATTAGGTTATCGAGGTTTCTGGGACGGGATACCGCGCTGTCGACGGAATTTTTGGAATAGACCACTGGGAATTGGTCAGCCGCAAGCTCTTCCAAAGCAAAGTTTCCAATGTCATGAGTTATGGCTGCTGTGAACACCTCGTCAGGGTCTCCGTTCCGGACTTGTGATCTTGCAACAGCGGAAGCTAGTTTGAAGCCCAAACAAAGAGCTTCTGGGATCTCTGTAGCGTTTGAGCTCTCTGTGGTCATCTGGTCATGGATACATTGATGGTCCAGATAGCCCTTGCGCTGCAACAAGTTGACTAATGAGGTTCCCGAACGTATACGGAAATGGTCGTCCATATCATCCATTTTTTTGAGGGTTTGAAATGCCGCCGAACCTTGGGAAATGAGGAGCAAGACGGCCTGCTGCCGTGTAACGTCCTTTGTAAATTATGGAGCAGTTCTAGGATACTAAGGAGCTCCAGAAGTGAGCACAGACGCAGGTCGTTGGAGAAGAGCAGAAAGGAGCAGAAGAGAACTTGGTCACGAGATGTCTGTGACCCGCCAAATTCCCCCGTTGCCCATTGGGAAAGAGCGCCGCCGTGATCATGTAACGACTGATTAGAGACTTCTCTCGAATGGCCATCGCAGCGGGACAGAAGCATTTCGTATTGCAGACAAATATGTCAGGACAACAAGGAAACAAAACTTGATTATGGCCAGCCTTAGTTATAATATATTATACATACAATGTTATAGCCAGTCAACTTCCTACCAGGCGTTTCCTACTTGGTTACTCGAGTTCGGGACCACTTCCTGGGTATAAGAGCCGTCTGGCGTTCCGCAGGCATCGAGGAGACAATATCTTCAAAGAGTTCCAGCGCCTCCTTGGCGCCAGGTCGATCTTCCCACTTCGTTTCCGTCATCCTATCCATTAGAACGCCAAAATCATGGAGGTCAGGGAAACTCTTGCATTCAAACTCAATGAGCTTGGCTAGAAATGGCACAGAACTGACTCACCAATGGAAACATTTTCTTGAATACGGTTCCGAGCTGCACAATATCGCTTTTGAATGGATTGTATGGGACGTCATCAGAAAGTTCTGGGGTCGCCTTGGTTTGGCCGACGATGCCCGTCGTCCGCGCTTGTTCTTGGCCGTCGGGATACTTGTCAGACAACCCAAAATCTATGAAGAAATACTGGACCGGAGAAACCTTGCATAGATGCTGCTTGGGCTTGCACGGAACAAGGAGACCGGATTCGAGGGAGTATCTGGGGAGATAGGAAGAGAAATGATGCTCAGATGGAATTACATGACTGCCAGTCATCATAATGTTCAGGCGGCTAATGTCCCTGGATACGCCTGAGCTCCTAGGTTTTCAGCGAATGAAGAAGAGCTAACCGATGGGCAATGTTCTGGTCGTGCATGAATTTCAGCCCCTGATACCGAAGATCAACGACGGTTCTTCGCAAGGCAGAGGCTTACTTACCTGCAAGGTCTGTCGCATAAAATTGATAACCTCGCGCATACAATGTGGAGAATCATGGATTGAGATCAGAAAGGGCAGCACGATAATTTTGAATCATTTCCCGGGGAATTCAATGGTATCGAGGACAGGGACGCAATGATTCTGTGGGTTGTTTCGAAAGGGAGGTTCAGAAAAGGTTTGCGAGATATCCTGCTCCTTCGTGTGGTTGAAAGTGATCTTCAAAACCACTTTCTGCCCATCTTTAACGCGGATAGCATCAATTGCTGCCCAACACAGCTGCGAACATGATTAATTTGTTGCTCGGTGAATGACTAGCCGTGACTCACGCCGATGCTTAAACCATCCTCACACTCGTACGAAGGCTGGCCGGCCAGTCGTTCGCCAGGAAGCCAAGACGGTTTCCAATCTCGACGGTATCGAGGCCGCAATCGATATCCCGCTTCTTCCAGTCCAAGCTGAAGATTCACCCAAACAAATTCAGTACATGACCTTTGGCACTCTCCACGGTATTCATCGGAGGAAGGCTCCAGATCAAGGCCCAACAGGGTCTCGTGGTCTTCTGTGAGCAGCATCGAAGAGGTGAGGGTCCGTCCAATTTCACAGTAATTTCAGGAGAGAGGGAATGGCTAAAGGCAAGCAATACCAAACACATAAGGCTGAAGCCTCGGTGGCCGACTTGGCGGACCAAGAATTAAAAGAGGAAAGTCAACGCATCACCACTGCACAGAGCTGATGACTAGCCAGAAAGGAGACAAAAGGCCGAGGTGGATAACGAGCAAGAAAGAGTTGAGAATGCGTCCGAAGAGGTGGTGCCACTGGTGAACCCCGGTTCGGAACAAACCCCGCAGCTTTAGGGCCGGTAAACCAGGCAACCAACGTAAAGGCTACTCTTTTCTCCAACTCCGAGGGTTCAAAGGCTACAAGTACGCGAAGTCTCTAGCCATAAGATGAGCTGATACATATTGAGATGCGTGATTTTACATGCTGTAAAACAAATGGGACATAGTACCGGTGGAAGCGTCCATCATGGCCAGAGCACGAAATCGCCTTGAACATCTTACAGAATGGGCATAAATGAAGGTGGGTATAAAGAAACTCAACGGATCCAGCCAAGCCATTAGGGTATCATTCGCTCCTTCCATCACTCTCCTTCGTCCACAAAGATGTCGTTGTAATGATTGAGAATAGTTTCAATAGCCTGACGACACCAAATTAGTTAGCTTGAAACACAGATTGGTAGCAAGAAAGCGACTAACCGTGTTCTGGTACGCTGTATCCGCCATACCGCCGCTTGATAACTGACCATTGCTACCCATAACAGGTGCCACCTGGGCAAATAGCGTCGGTCCAAAGACAATAGCAAGATTCTGCATCGTCATCGAGTTTTCTGTCGCGTGTTGATTGATACTGAAGGTTGATGAGGACCGAACGAAGCGAGACCTCATGGCTTACCGGTACAAGTGCCCAAAAAAGTATTTGAGCGTAGAATAGTTTGCATCTGGAAGGTCATTTACGCGCTCATGCAAGCGAATATGTCGTAGTCGTTCATTCTCAATTTCTGCAAGAGCGAAATGAGAACAATGTCCAGTATAAATGACCGGAAACATACTGGCAGCATCGATGAAGCCTTGATGTAGAGCGACAGTAAGTAAGGAATCTGGCAGTTCGCGGAACCACAGTTTCAGGACACTCGCGACATTGTTGATATCCGAAGACCACTCCGGTGTATCCAGATCCACCGCATCCAAATCTAAAACAGTCAACAATGGCAACAGATTTAAAAAGATCACATACCCTTATCGAGCCGCTGCTTCAGAGCTTGAACTTTGGTACTGGTTCCGCTTACTCGATAGATACCCTGCGATTCCAGTCCATGCTTCTCTATAGCTTCGCAGCATTTGGAGACAATGAGCGGTACCTCGACATCGTCCCTGGCCATTTGCTCAGCAAGACCAACGCCAAACGTAGGTCTACCCTTGTCGGCTACAGGAGACTGTTTACCGCCGTTGACTATCGCAGGAGGGCTGAGAATAGGATGACCATGGCTATGGTCGTGTCGGGGTAATGGTGGCAGCTGATACGGCTGTTAGAAGTTCCGTTTGCTATATAAACTGAAATCACTCACGAAGCCCTCGTCTGACGGTCCTTCTCGTCTTGGACCTCGCATTGAATTCCCATGAGCGTATGCATAATTCTGCATGAAGGTCTTGAAATCTCCACGATTGTCAATCATCTCGATGGCATTTTTCAAACCCCCAGTGGATATTCCCGCTGTTGGTGCTATTAGTACAGTTTCACTGGAAACCCAAAATGCTCACCATCATCTTTTGGAGGAACCAGAGTTGCACCGTCGCTCAAGACGATGCTCTCGAATAAGAAAGCATATCGAGTAAGGTGATACTGCGTTCCAAGATCCACCTCGTCAGTACATTCCTTCAGGGACTAGAGAAATCGACATTAAGCATTCCGACATCACGGACGAAAAATAGACCTACGCGAAGGATCCGTGGGAGCTGAAAGTTGAAGTATTCTTGTCGCATGGTTTGTGTATCTGTCAGGGCTTTACGGAAGGTATCTGATGCATTAGACATTCGAGACCGTATATCATCTTCTTGTCGCTGGATCTAAATACAACATGTCAGCGGAAACTAGGAGGGGAGAGCAAGGTGACACACGTTTCCAGGGTTCTTCCCTTTTAGCAGTAAACCACCTTTGGCCACCGCTTTCCCAATAGCCCGTTTACTACCGACACCGCCTGGACGGGCCTGGACGGTATTGTCCTTGAAGGATTCGCCCTCTTTCTGCAGTAGTACGCGCTCCAGCTCCTCAGATGTGATGTCCAGTCGATTCTTGCTCTTTTCTGTAACACCTTCGGATTCCTGGAGTGCTCGTTCGTATCTTGTCGCGAGGTCCTTGGTCTGGGGGAAGTCAGATATCGTCGGTCAGAATGACATGGCTACGCACTCCTTTTCTGTTCTTGTCCACCTCTTTCGCCAGCGTCGATAGTTCGTCACTCATCTCGTTAAGCCTGTGAGCAAATCGTAGCCTGTTGTCCGCCATGGCTTCATGAATTTTCATCGACGCTTGCCAAGCAGAGACATAGGTCCTAGAAAACCGTCAGCGTGAATGAGAAGTAAAAGACAATGACGCACCCTGCTTTGCCGTCGTTCATGGCATAGACATCGTTGGTGGCACGAGCCAGCTTCTGCATGCTCTTCCCGTACTCTTCCTCAATGGCAGCCCGCTTCTTGAAGAAAACCGAAGCTTCCTATGATTAAATGAGAACCGGGATGAATGGCAGCCTTGGAATACTGACTCTACACGAGACCATGCTCTGCTTTATTCGATCCATTAACAATGGGACAGCACACTGTGAAAATCATGGTTAGGAACTGGAGAGAAGCAGAGAAAATTGACTTGCATCCATGTCGCACAACGCCCGCAGCACGTTCTCGTCGAAACCGCCATCGACAAGATTGCCCTCGTGAACAGCAGTAGACTGGGATTCATGGGATTCGCTGATCGCTGCTGGTGATTGCCATTTTGAGGAAGAGGCCACGCTGTTCAGTTCAGCGCTACCCCGACGTAGAGATGATCCATCCAGGCCAGATTCCTCAGCCTCTTGCGGCGGCCTCATCTGCGATCTTCCATAGCTGCTGCTCGAGCTGTTATGAAGCTCTGAATTGTCTGTCGTATCCCAGCCGGTTGTAGATGAGGAATATCCGTCCTCTGGCATGAGCGAGCTCGTCGTAGCGAAATAATGGTGGCTAGGGTGCAAAGTAATCGTGGGTTACTAAAATGGTGTTTCGCCTAATTGGGGCTTCGACACGTGGCGCGGCACCAGTGACATTTGGGATGTTTCCATCCAGTCCCTTTTGTGACCATCCATGGACCCACTGGCACGAAACGAAAACAGACAAAATCCCAGTTTTCTAGCATGCTCAATTCTCTCTCGCTTGAGTGTGCGTCAAAGTCACTTCAGCTGCCAACAATGACACTGCACGTGAACAAATCATTATTGTCTGCAACTTGGAAGTCATGCCAGGCCAAATTCCGCTGCCTTGGCCCTTTAAAGTGTCCCAATGTCTTCATAAACCATTCAGCCTTGCTTATTTCTCCCCAGATGACACGCCTTTCGCGGATCTTCTTCTGTACCTTGACCTCGTTTCAGAGTGGAATATTCCCCAAATATTCTCTTCGGTGTCTGGAACAAACCTGTAGAGAACCAGCCACTTTTTCGGAAGCTGATTAATGATAGGGCGTACACCGGGCACCCAACGCACCGTTCATCCCGGGAATGAATATGTCGGCCCGGATCCAGTGTCGCGATGTCTGTCAACTACGAAATGAATTTGAGACGAAAGTTGATTGTGACCGCATGAATTCTTTGTTTCTCGCGATATCCCAGATTCCTCTGCTGTTGCAGTGGCTGCCTCGGATGTCCAATGATCCACCGACCGCCTAAGATCCCGCCTCAATGAAATTCTTCCTAAATGGTATGTAACATTGTAAGATCCATTCATCTCACAAAATTTTAGACAACCTCTATCGGGCTCACTATGGCCTTTCCTGCTTATTATTCTGTCTGGTCATAATGAAAACTCGTTCGATGTCACCATTTTCTTGTTTCTACTTTACAGAGATTTCTTTATGATATCTGCCGCCCTCTCCGCCAGTATGTAAACCGGTGCTTGAGTGTGTCCTGCTGGCACGAATGGCTGAGATTTTATCAGTCAAAAAGTCGAATTAGCGAATGAAATGCTCACTAAAACAGACGCATCAACGACTCTCAGCCCCTCGAGACCTTTAACCCTCAAATCAGGATTCACAACACCATCTGTGGCGTCCCAGGCAGACATAGACGCTGTCCCAACGGGATGTGCCGACGCAGCGGCTCCACCAACGAGAAACGCGTCGAGTTCCGCATCAGAGGTCCCGGGATCAAATAAAGGGACTCTGGATATGACATATCCATCCCAAGCGGAAGCATTGATGAAGCGTTTTGCGCTGCGAATTGCTTCACGCATAACGAATCGGTCCCAGTCTGTACCAAGAATATTTGGATTTATTATCGGCTGGTCGAATGGGTTGCTTGAGTTGATGCTGACAGAACCGCCTGAATGGCATATTAATCCAGGAATTTTGTCAAAGAGTCGGCTTACGAGCTGCAGGAGAAACGTTGGAGATCAAGATACTGAAAAAGCTACCTGTGGGAGGTGATGGGCCAAAGACGTGCCCATTCTGTTTTCCTGTCTCAGGGATTACAGTATACAAAACACTGTAGTATTCACCATCATAAAAAGCTCGTAGTGCGCCGTATTTGGTCCCGCTGCAGGATCAGGGTGATCTTCGAATGTTGTTCCTTGAGTTTTGACACGGAAGAAGCCAAGCTCGTTCATGGGTTCATCAATGAGCGGGCCAGTTCGCGACGTCTTCCACTGTTCGAAGACCTCATCAAATACTGTCGAGTTTCGCATCCATTCGTCCGGGGTTTCGGTGCTGTTCACGGCCCATGTGAGAGTAGATCCAGGTTGCTCTGACATATTCTGACCAACGGATGACAGATTGTGTAGGGGAGATATGCCGATTCGAGTCAAAGAGTCAGCGTCGCCGATTCCAGAATGTAATAAGATGTGTGGCGTCCCCATCGTCCCGGCTGATAAGACGACCTCTTTCGTGGCCTCCAAAATATGCATGGTCACTGTAAATGCGTATCAATATACGAATACATGTGCCAAGAAACAGATTGACCGACCTCCTCCGTCCTGAGTGAACTCGACTCCACGAAAGCTTGTTTGGCCTTGACTATTAGGAATGACTCGAGTGACTCTAGCACTGACCAAAATACTCAAGTTTGGTCTGTCGATGTACCCAGGACCCAAATAGGACGTCGCAGAGCTACTCCGAGTGCCATTCTTGATCGTCGATTGAACCCAGCCTATTAACATTTAGCTCATTGCCGAAAGCAGATTCTCATTCACATACCGATACCGAGATGAAAACCTGAATTCATATCCAGATTGTATGGGAACTGGTCTTTCAGCTCCCCTTGTGTCGCTCGAATGACGCGATTATCCATATCATAGACATTCTCTGCCAGAGTGACGCTATTGACGCCATGGTATCCGTGAGCAGCAGGGTTGAAGTCGCCTGAAATGTTTCTTCCGATGGACAGCGCGAATGCTTCGTTCTGTGCGACGAAACTGAGCCACGGAGACGACTCGTAGAGGCGGCATACCTTTCGTATATATTTTTGCAGATTGTTCCAAGACCAACCTTGGTCGCCCGTCACCGCTGCATACCGATCGTAATCCTCGGAAGAACCACGAGTATAGCCCATCCAATCTTCAGACGATGGTCAGTGTAATGGACTTTGGAAGGACATTGGTATCCCACTGATTGAACTGCTTCCACCCAGGATGAACCCTCGAGGATAGGCAAAGGTACGGCCATTCAGGTGAGACTGTGGAGCCGAGGTGTAATTCCAATCATACAGGGGATTAGTCGTCAGGCAGAATGCAGGGACTTGCGAGAAAACGACATTTTCATTTCTGCATCGAGGTTTAATTGCCGACTATGGGAAAGAACTTGGACATACGATGGACCAGCCTCAAGGACGAGAACAGAAACACCCTTGTTCTCCGTGAGACGGTTTGCAACGACGTTTCCCGCGGTTCCACCTGCCAAAGCTACAGCGTCCATCGAATCACTGGAGCAATAGACGTACCTCCTACTATAATGACATCGAATTTCTTGTTGGGTAGCTGAGAGATTCGTTCATAGAGAGCTCCAGATGTCAATGGCAGAACGAGACAAAGGAAAGAGAGAACAGAGATTATACGGGTCATTTGGATGGGCCGCAGAAAGAGAGCCAAGTCTTCAACCAAATGATGGCCTTTCTATCGGCCTTTGCTCCAACCCCACCCGAGGGACCATTTCGTGCGAAGAGAGCACATGAGCCCATAGAGACGGACAAAACGCCGATTTCAATGTCAAATGTTCTGTCCATCAGTTTGAACCGCCAAATTCCAGGATATTTTGGTGCAACCGTAACGGAATTGTTGAGTAAATCTTGACAGAGCGTGAGTCATTCACGGAACTGGGGTTCCGTCCCAAGACTTATGTAGACCGATGTGGATGCGGAAGCTAGGGGGCAGAGAGTTGAGGGAAGCAGTCACAGCCACCATGTGGTTCGCGCCAATCGGACCAGCTTCTCGATGTGGAAATTGCGCCATCAATAGTACGGCATTGGGGTAGGGCGGCGTTACCAGCTGTGTGCATTAATGAATTTCTTTAGTCGAATGGCCATACCAAATTCGGACATCTCGGCACGTGCTGGTTCCGACTTGTCTTCCACCATGACCCAGATTTCTCTGCCAATGCCCTGTCCTGCAATCGTATTGCCTCTCTTGCCTAGTGATCCACCCACGGCCACAGATCGCGCTGATGCTTTGAGATTCTATCGAGAGGTTAAAATGGCTGAGGAAGGTAAGCTTTCAAATCAATTGCACTGCACCGTATTCGTATTCAAAGCAAAATCCCAGATAAAGCTCCTGGAGTCAGACAAGAACATCTATGGGCTGCAGCGACCTATGCAAACAATATTCTCAACACGTTTGCTGGTGCTCAGGGTGTCGGTGTGTCGATTCTCGTGTCCAACTCGACTTGAATGCTGATTTTGCTTAGTCGGTACCCCGATGTGGGGTATTATGTTTCACCTCGATCTGGTCATTGTGTCAGATACATTGGACGCTCTAAATAATACACTCTCTAACATAATAAACATTTCAGTGAGTTCATTCCCTCCCAGTTAGCCAGTTCGGTTTTGAATAGGACTCGTTTGACTAGCCGCTACTTCCACCTCCAGTTATCAATTATACAGCAGTCTCCAATACTGACAATCGTCAAGAATCTGCCCTCAATGCAGTCATGCAGAATTGGACCCCGGTGCGCCCTACATTTCTCCCAATACTTACTTGGTCGCTCATGGACCATTTCGCAGACTAAACAGTGTCTCTATGACTATTATTAAGCTAGCCCTTGTAGATGATAACTATTTACTGTAACTTCCTTTTTGTAATGTCCAAACCTCAACCAATAGATCGCTTTCCGAATCGGGATAACGCGCGCCGGTCACGCAGCGTGACCAGTCCGTACTTAGAGTACGTCATCGTCGCTTACAGTCGCGCCGGGCACGTGAGCATTCAGCACAATGTCATTCCCAACCATTGCCCTGCCTTTGGCATGTCCAAACATTCCCCGCCCCCCACAGTCGAACAATCCGCCCACAGAGATAGACCGTTATCTGGCTTTGAATTTTTGCTACGAAGTCTCACGAGCCCACCAAGGCAAGCAATTTCGTTTGCAACTCCATAACAACTCCATAATATATTTCTAACAAAACCTTAGCGAATACTCCTGGTGTCACCCTGGACCATCTCTATTCCGCATCTTCATACGCCAATGATGTACTTAATGCCATTCCCGGTGGAAAAGAGGGCCTGCCAGGTGCGTCAATCGAGTTTTTCCTCCTCAAGCCCTGCTGATTTCAGGCTAGCTGGAGTGCCTCTTTGGGCCATTGTCCTCAATGTTGCCTCGGTAAATGCCAATGATGCTCTCTGGTCACTCGTTGGAATCCATGCTCGAGTGAGTTTGAATGTTTCACCGGAACAATCAACTGACTCTAGACAGGCTGATCCAGATTTGAGGGCAATGATGGAGGCGATTCCCGACGACAATGCTGCGTTTCCTTACTGCCAGGTCGGCCCTTCATATCCTCGTTAGGTTCAACAAATTATTAATCCTTCCATGCAGTCCACCTTGCGCTCGCTCGGCCTTCCTGGCAGCTAGGCACTAAGTAGTACTGACGTCAATCGCTGCGAAGTTCGCTATCCACATCCTTGTTAGGTCAAAAATTCATTCATTCAACAGAGTAAACCCGTATGCTTAATCCTAATGTCAGCCAGGAGAACCGGCCTCCTACCAAGCGCTTGGAGGACGACCAAGTCTGGTCGTTGTAAAATATGGTTACATTTCCTTGCTCTACCACATAAAATATCAAGCTATTTTCCCATGAGGGCAATGACGCTCTGTGCTGAATTCTGGGCATCCGACGATTTGGATCATCGCATTTCTTGGGCCGAACGAGAATGCCCAAAGAATGCCTCTTGCCGCGTCCTAGGATCGCTTTCCGAATCGGGATAGCGCCATCAAGCAGAGCGCCTCAGGGTCGGTGCCGGCGCACCATCATTTTCACCCCGCCTACATATATCTCGACCAAGGCTATTTCTGTGCTCGAGGATAGTATTGTGTCGCCAAAAATTGCGCAAATTCAAAAAATTGCAATGCCGGCGGCACGTGGGGTTTATTGTCTCCTTTCAGACCATGTCAGGTCAAATTGCGCTACCTTTACCACGTCCTAATGTCTCGGGCGATAATCCCCCAGACGAAATGGAGCATGCGGCTCCAATAATGTCGCCGGTTGCATTGCCGCTGCCCTGCCCAGACGCTTTCATGCCGGATCAGGCCAAAAATCCGCCAGACAATATTGATGTCTGTATAACTCTCCTGTTCTACAAGCACGTATCGAGAGCTTTTGATGGTATGCCTTCCAAGTCGTACTGACGATTCGTTTCTGATAGATATTCTAGGCAAAAAACCTGGTGTGACAGATGCCATGTTTTTATTATGCCGCCTTGTACGCCCAATAACATCATGAATGCCTCTCCGGACAGCGACCAGGGTGTTCCGCGTGCGTTAAATCTTGTTTGCAAATCACTCTATCATCGCTGATTCCTCGCTAGTCGATTCGCCTGTGGCGGGTATCGTGCTAAGCGTTGAGTGTACCCTGACTGTCAGACTGCGGCTCTTCTTCGGACTTTGTCACTGGAGCAAGTCTTGTCCAGTGTGAGCTCTCGCATCTTTCACCATGCCCACTAGAATCTCAGCTCGGAACAGGTCTCGGCGAACGCAGAGAGAGTCAAGCCGCTGCCTGCAAGCAAAGCATTGCCACTCGTAGATGTTTCAATCGAGGTCTGCATGCCATCCAGAGTCTTCTTGAGTGCAACTTGTTGATTCATTCCACAGCACAAGCTGCGTTCATTAGATCTTGAAGTGAGCTCACCGGCTCCTCAGGGTGCCAATGAGGAAAAGAGCAACATCGGGGATTAACTTGTGATATTCTTTGGTTAATTCTTTGAGGGCGTCAGTTGCCAGAGGAGGCTTTTTTGTCTGTCATATAGATATATCTCGTCAAATTGCTATAGCTTCTCGGACCCCGATACAGCAGATCGTGCGATATACCTAGCCAGAGCGAGACGAACTGTCTTGAGACGGTCCAATGCCTCTTTTTCGCTTCCCCCGCGCACTGTCTTGGTCATAATCGTCAGATAATCCTCCCCAGATCCCTGCGATGTCCGAATGGATATCTCATCCATCTTCCTCATCAGCTCAAATACCCCCGATATGGGAAACAACAGTGCCGATTCTAAGAGACATTCAGTATATACGAGATAGTAGCGAGTAAAAAGGCTTACCGTGTTGTAATAGTGGCATCGAATCGTTTAGCATGATTGCCCACCATGACCGGGGAGCCACGTCGTCTGTAAACATCGAAACTAGATCTGTAGCAGCATATTGCAACTGCTGTTGTTGTCGTAACTGGTGGAACTGGGAATATCGGACCGCGAACATCAGTCGGTGGACGAACACGGAATGCAGATCAGGTTTGTGATTAAGCAAGTCTTGCAGAGCCGGAGAGACATCTGAAGCGTATTTGGCGAAGGATGAAGGACCTTTGATGAGGGCTCTTAGTGAGATCAGGGTCCGAAGGACAGTCACTTACCATGCGCGATGTATTCATCGAGAATATGATCTGCAACGCGTCCCAAGCCCGGCCAATCTTCAGCGGAAGTATAGTAGGTAACAGCTTTCCCATACTCCTTTTCCGAGATGAAAGTTTGTGCAGCAATCTGGAGACCAATTAGCATGTTTTCGGAAAGAGACAATATGGCTTACCTTGCAAACTGTGCGCCTGACTGCTTCTCGCTTGTACTCGAAGCACATCTCATTGACCTGCTTCAGGGCTCCAACGAGTCCACCTTCAGTCGCATCAGACGTTTTAGGTCTCTGCTCGTGAAGCTTCAGGGGAACCCGGAGTAATATCTCATCTGCTCTTTCCCTGCCGACGTCACCACAAGAGTACATGTAGGACAGCGTAATCCTCCATAATTTGGGGTCAGACTGGAGATAGTCGGCGTAGGAAAGAATATAATGGTCACGTTGAGACAGGTCTGCACTAGAAAAGATCTCAGTCGACCATCAGAAACCGAACAATTTCACTCACTCGTCCTCAATCTCGCCAATCAAAGCGAGTGGAGCCATTATGTCTGCGAGATGCGCTGCCAACCAACGATCGAGTTTGGCGGCGTGAATAAGAGTTTGGTCTGCATCCCCAGAAAACAATGAAGCATGGACCAAATCCTCAACATTTGTCGGATCTGGTGGCATGTCGTAGATGATTTTGGTTGCCACGTCGCTGAGGGACCACAAGTCAGACCAAGATCTCCGGAGAAAAAAGCCAGACGCACTTGAGATCTTGTCTCCGTAACCGCGGATCAATGAAGACTCCCCAAGCAGCACATGCTTCCTTCCAATCTGCGCCCAATTCCGTACAAACTCGAAGCAATACCTCTCCGCGACCTTCCAGGATACCAACAATATCGCTCAGCCGATCCCACCAATTGTCGAAATCGTCGAACCGGTCGTCTTCTGGCACTCGGCTCATGCTGATCCTCAGCGCCTTGACTTTCTCCTGCCACCGTCGGAATGCATGAGAAAACTCGCGCTCTGTTGTGAAGTTCTGTAGTCGAGGTTGACCTTCTACTAGCGGTATGAGCGTCTTTGTGAGCTCTTGCAGCTCTTCTGAGGGATGCTGTAGCAGAGTATTAAGGAAGAAGACAGCAGCTTTGGTTAAACCGCGCAAGGTCGCTCTAGACAAAACGTCAGTCTACAGCCAGCACCGCTGAACAGTGACGAACCGAGTGAGATAAGGCCAAAAGTTTTCATCCTCCCAAGGCGTATCCAGGGCACTAAGCTGGTCTCCTTCCTCTGTCGACGGTTCGATAAAATGGATATTGAGCCACTCCATGAGCTCTTCACCGATAGGCGCGTCGTCGTAGCCTGTTTCTGGGAGGAAAAGCACCACAAAGAGCGAAAAGCATGAATAGAGGGTCCGGTAGTGGTCGCTGCTGTACTGAAGTGGTTCTGGTCGTGGTATAGGTTGCTAAGAGAGACCTCAAAAGATGAATAGGACGAAACAGAGTACGCACTGATGCATGAATCCAACATTCCTTGATGAAATTCACATAATCTATCCCCAGTTTCCGCATAATGGCTACAACATCTCCTCCTGGTGGTCTAGCAAACTTTTGAGAACGTGAGATGCTGCAAGGGCCCAACGAACCTTTTAGGATGCGACTTGACCAGATTTTTGAAGGCCTCGAATATCAATAGCGTGTCCGAAATAAACTATGCGCGCGAAGTGAGATTTTGACAGGCGAACCAGCAGAAACACGAACCAGGCGACGTTCGGACGATGGAGGCGCGTCCAAAGCCACGAAATAAACAGGCTGTTCTTGTTCAAAATGGGATTTATGGTCTGCTGAAGGAGTTTGCTGCAACACTGTCAGCGCGGATCCGACGCAATGTTTGGATTCGTTCACTCACTGCATTGCTCACGAACACCGCCAGAGAATTTCCTGTATGAGAAAAGACTGCAGAGATGACCTGTCCCGATTCAACGAAGTCTTGTGTGTGGCCGGATTCCACCAGAGGAGGGAGAAGATTCAGATTCAGCTGGTCGGCTTGAGCCATTTTTTGAACGAGCCAACAGGGAAGCGCTTATGTAAGCGACCAACGAGATCAATTCATGACAAGTCCATCATGATCTACAAGACATAGTTCACTTCTTTCTCTCTATTCGAGCTATTTCCGCCAATCAACTTTCTGGGTGACGTTTCGTGATTAGAAGAACTTCAAGATATGGATAGGGAAATTACTAGGCTATGTGTACTGATATCAAGGCATTGCAATACAGTGCAGGTCTGATGTAATGGCTGAATTTGTTCTTACCCTGTCCAGATTCAACGAATTCTTATATGTGGCCGGAATTCCGCCATATATGACGATTCTTGTGCTTCTTTATCCGATATTATCGCCCCGCTGCTATTTGGTAAATGAAAGCATATGGCTAAGAGAGTCAGACCGACCCACGACGGCGACGCAAAGCAGCGCCGCGATGGTTCAGTGTCCGATGTAGCGCAGTATCTGCTCTTTACGTTGGTCATAGTCGGACTCAGGAGCGACACAGATGGAATAGCATTTGCAGTAGGCATCTACTGCTTGCTCGCCCATGCCTCGAAGCGACTGCACATTCAGGATTCGTGGTAAGCCCTGCAGTTTTCGGGTCAATGCCGATATCGAGTTTAGCACCAATTACGCACCAATGTCGTAGGATCGACTCCTGTATGCTCGGGTGAGCAGAACCTGATGATGTGGAATGGAAGGTCGGTATCTTTCTCTCCTCGGTCATGGTTTTCAACCGGTAGCCAACCTCAGAAACGGTGAAATGGGGCACGAAAGTACTCACAATATTCATCCTATGGAGGAGCTCTTGTAATTGCTTTGTCGCCTGCTTCCGTTGATCCAGGATGAGATCTAGTTGTTGTCCGAATTGCCCCCACCAGAGAGGCGCGACAGCTAAATCAGATTTCAGCGAAAAGAACAAATGGGGCTGTGGGGACGCACAGTCACTCTGCTCAAGGACAGTCTGGTGGTATCTAGTGGCATAGACGATATCCTCGGCCGTAGCGGAACCTTCAGCACCGGATTCTGAAGAGCGTATATCCATATTATCTCGCTCCTTGTGTAATGGCTGGACTCACCATGCGACTGCTTGATTCGGTCAAGATAGATTTGAGCAGACTGGACATCTTCAAGGGTCGGAACGAGAGCAGAGGATGGAGGAACAGGAATGCCACCAAGATTTCCTGGAACTTGAAGTGGAACTGCGGCCATTTCTGGTCCCTTTGAGAGAGTAGACTTTTTTTTGTTAGAAGTTAGATGACAAGTGAGTTTGAGCACGTGATGTGAATTTGCGTTGAATAAAGCATTGCATCCCCATTTGGCTATGCCAACGAACCTCTCGAATCCTAACACTGCACGGCTTGGATGTAGAATCCCAATCAACGCCCAGATCACAAATTTCTCCGTCGGCTGGATTCTGCTACCAATCTCACAACATATGACATGAACGCTGAACATATGATGGTGTACTTATTCCCAGATTCCGAGATGGACCCACAACCGGAAAACTTCCTCTCACCGCCATGGGCAACACCCTAGGAAACATAATTTCGTTCTTAAGCCAAGCTTACTTCTCTGGCAAGCCAACCTGGAGTACATACCAGATTCCGGATCTCACTGGCAAAGTCGTGATTGTAACAGGTGGAAATTCCGGTTTGGGAAAGGAAACTGTCAAGGCTTGTTATTTGAACCATATCCTTGACCATTCTTGATTGGTATCACAGGGATTGCTTGAGCACAATGCCAAAGTCTACATTGCTTGCCGAAATCGCCAGACAGCAGAGAAAGCCATCGAAGAGCTCAAAAAGAACACAGGCAACGAAGCCTTATATCTCCAGCTCGACCTCGCCGACCTCCTGTCCGTTAAATCAGCAGCACTGGAATTCATTAGGTACGAATCATCTTACATAGTCACATATTCCTCCTTACTCGACGCATCTCAGTAAAGAAAAGCATCTGCATCTTCTCTTCAACAACGCGTACGTTGTGTCCACTTGGGTTCTGTAAAAGTCTGCTCAACCTTTTCAGAGCCGTAATGATGCCTCCAGTAGCCCAGACAACCCCTGCAGGTCATGATCTCTCCATGGGCATCAACGTCCTAGGTCTGTCGATTCCATTCGGAAGATTCACTCGCTGATTGCTCGCTGATCTACCTTCCCTTCAGGCCATTTCTATCTCACAAAGCTTCTTGTTCCGGTTCTACGAGCCGCTGCTCAAGATTCCGGTGAAAAATCTCGTGTCATTACGACGTCTTCTGGAGCACACTATGTCGCGATGTACGACTTTGATGCTTTCAACGATGGGCCCATCAGACGTAACCTCTCTCTCATGGACTTGTATGGTCAAAGCAAATGGGTATGTCACGTTGATCTCAAATGTCTTCCTATTTACTGTTATTGCAGGCAAATATCGTGTTTTCCACAGAATTTGCTCGTCGATATGGCAGCGAAGGCATTGTCTCTTGTTCTCTCAATCCAGGTATGAATCATCTGCAAACGTGGTCGTCGGACTGAACTTTTTTAGGGAATCTCAAGGACACTCGTCTCGGTGCTCATATCACTGGAGGATACCTCTACTGGACTTTGGTAGGCATCACAATATCCTGGTTTTCCTGTCCTCATGATTCTCCAGAAAGCATTTCAGATCTATCCAGCGAAATGGGGCGCACTGACACAACTTTATGCCGGTACCTGTCCCGAGGGAGAAAGCTTCAACGGAAAGGTGAGTTTTCCATTCATTCGTCAGGATCCTGATTCACTTGGACAGTTTCTCGTTCCTTGGGCCAGAGTGGGCAAGGCAGCACCCAGCACAAGCGACCCGGAGAACGGAAGGAAACTCTGGGAATGGATGGAGCAGCAAGTCAAGTACATCTAGAGGTTTTCCACGAGGTTTAGCTTCGACGATGCATTCGAATTCCTAATAAAACACTTTGATGACTACACTTTGGTCCTAGATTTCTTTGACAATCTCAACAGTTGCTGCTCCTCGGTCGAGTTCAAGATGTCGCAGTCCAACAATTTGCCGGGACACTATTGTTTCCCATGCTAAATGGATTGCAGTCGATTGTGGTCGATTTCTATTGATTGTCTGTGGCTATCAACATGTACAGCCTGAGGTATCGGTTAGAATCCACTGGAATTGACCGGAATCGACTGACTTCTCACTGGGTATGCACAGCAGTTTGTCATTGATTTTTCCTGCTGAGTCATGATCATTGATTCTCTGGTTTGTTCTTGTCTGGAAATCAGCATAGACTTGCCCACCAAATTGAACCCGGCTTCAGCTCTGGACCCTCCAAAACCACAAAACAGGCTGTCTTTTGATTTGATAGAAAGCACATTGGAAATACAAGACACAAGCTTCATATTATCGCATCTATTCTCTGTGGCGCAGCGAATGTTTTCCAAATATCTCTTGCCCCACTTGATCTCAACATCCTTCATGATGGATCTGACTGTCGAGACACTCTCCCGGAATTTCCCTTTGAGCGCAAAGAGACTAAATAGCGTATATCTATTTGTGGCGCAGACGACACTTTTTTAACCTTGGCTTCCAAGTACGTTATGAAGCTTGGGTACCAGGTAATTTGAGTATCATCAATCTAGAACATACTATGAAAAAAGCTTGAAAATTATGAGATAATTCAGACTTGTACGACCGAGTTTCTGATGCAGAAAGGAGATCTTCATTGAAATCAAAGACGAATATTTTTACGGCATTTGGAAAAAACCCCAATGGCAGATCTTTTACGCCACACACGGATAATAATCTGGGATGAGGCAGGATCACAGCATCGAAATTGCCCAGAAGCTCTCAATAGAACATGCCGTGACATCCGTAATGACCCGAGACCATTCGGTGTGATCACGGTGGTGTTTGGCAGAGACTTTCAACAAACTCCTCCCGTTGTAAAACAGGGATCTGTGAAGAAAGCGACAAGACAACTTTCTTATCTATGGCATCATATCACTATTCTTCCGCTGCATATCAACATGCGATTCCTCCGAGATCAGACCACTAAATCTGATTCAGAACAAGTCAAATTTGCGAATTGGTTGCTGGATGTTGGTCACGGACGCCATCTTTCAGATGATTCAGGAGATATTCCTCTACCTGAAAACATCGTAACTGATTCCCAATCAGATTAATAGATTTTATCTATCATGGGACTGAAACAAGTCCATCTCCACCCCAGATTACTTTCTCAACTGCACCATCCTGTCCGCTCGCAATGTTGATGTTGCTGGCATAAATGCTGATATACTGGATCGGATGGCAGGAGAAGCAAAGACATATTATGGTGTCGATCCACTGATCCATGAGCCTGGTGCGGATGGAGAATGGGAGGAAAATACACCGTCAATACCAGCTGAGTTTCTCCGATCTATCAACTCCAGCCGCCTTCCTCCGGGAGAACTGACTTTGAAAGTTGGCTGTCCTGTGATTGTCCTATGTAACCTTACACCAAACAAAGGCTGCTGACTTTGCTTTCAAGTTCAAACGCCTTCAATTTCCTGTCCGACTCGCTTTTGTGATGTCCATTAACAAGGCTCAAGATCAATCTGTAAAATATGTAGGATTGGACGCCCGTGTACCTGTCTTTGCTCATGGGCAACTTCACGTCGCGTTATCTAGGGCTACTTCTTCTTGACGCCTACGAATTCTGACTTTTACAAGCAAGTCTTTGTAGATTAGATTAGATTACAAAGTTCTACGGCCAGCTCCCTGGCTCCTCTTCAACCGTCAGCTAAGGCTCTACCCCCGAGCGTAAAAGCGACACCTAAATTCCTCCTTCTCGAGGGTCCTCTCTCATAACAGGACCCTACGAGGAGCTATCTTCATTGTTGGACGGTTTGCTGATCCAAGCGACGGATATAAATTCTGACGACAGAACAAAGGATAGGTTCAGAGAGAGGCTAAAATGGTACGGCATTTGGTAGATCAGCAATGCTTTCACTGACTCTTTTCAGGCTCAAGGAGGCACTCGAACTGATCAATGTGACCCCACACCGACATGACGCCCGTTCGATCGTGGAGGAAATCCAGAAGGAGATCTCCATCATTATTCCCTCAGATAGTCGCGATAAAAGATATGATAGTGTTGAATTGGCGTTGAACAAGCTTCAAGATGATATCACTGTGCGTACTGCACATTTTTCTTTCTGGATGGTCGCTAACTGGAGCTCAGGTGGCCTCGAACGCCGCCGCCGCCGCCGCTGCCGCTGCCGCTGCCAGAGCATCTCAAGCATAAAAATGTTGTATACATGTACACTAAATATCTTTTCTTGTGGCTGTAACTGTACAGTCGTTCGGCTTAGGTCGGTACAAATATTTGTACTAATTCGGTAGTACCGAATTTCCTCGCTTTCGGTGATTTACCGGCCCTGAACTTCGGCGGCCACGCCAGCCTCAGCCACGTGTTTGGTATCGCTTGCCTTTACAGCCATTCCCTCTCTCCTGACATTATCGCGAACTTGGACGGACCCTCGCCTCTTGGATGCAGCTCTCCAAAGACCATGAGACCTTGTTGGACCTTGATCTAGAACCTCCGTCCGATGAATACCATGGAGAGTACGAAAGGTCACCTCCAGAATTTGTCTGGGTGAATCTCCAGGTTGAGCTGGAAGAAGCGGGATACCGGTTGCGTCCTCGATACCATCGAGATTGGAAACCATCTTGGCTTCCTGGCGAACGACTAGCGGGCCAGCCCTCGAACGATTGTGAGGACGGTTTAAGCATTTGCGTGAGTCACTGCTAGTCAGTCACCGACCAACCAATTAATTATGTTCGTAGCCTCTGTATTGGGCTGCTATTGATGCTATTCGCCTTAAAGATGGGCAGAAAGTGGTTTTGAAGATCACCTTCGACTACACGAAGGAGCAGGAAATTTTGCAAACCTTTTCCGAACCTCCCTTTCGAAACAACCCACAGAACCATTGCGTCCCTGTCCTCGATACCATTGAATTCCCCAGGAAACGATTCAAAATTGTCGTGCTTCCCTTTCTGATGTCGGTCTTTGGTCGCCCACATTGTATGCATGAGGTTATCGACTTTATGCGACAGATCTTGCAGGTAAGCCTTCGCTTTACAAAGGATCATTGTTTATCTTCGGCATCAGGGCCTAGAATTCATGCATGACTATAACATTGCTCATCGGTTAGCCATTTTCCCTATTCGCTGAAGAACCTAGGAGCTCATATCATTCAGGGACATCAGCGCACTAAACATCATGATGACCAGCAGTCATATTCCCTCTGAGCGACTCAGACATTTCTCCTCCGATCTCGACGAGTACTCCCTCGAATCCGGTCTCCTTGCTCCGGGCGAGCCCAGGCAGCATCCGTGCCAGGTTTCTCGACTCCGGTACTTCTTCATAGACTTTGGACTCTCGGACGAATATTCCGACGGCCAAGAACAAGCGCGGACGACAGGCATCGTCGGCCAAATCAAGGCGACCCCAGAACTTTCGGATGACGTCCCATACAATCCATTCAAAAGCGATATTGTGCAGCTCGGAACCGTATTCAAGAACTTGTTTCCATTGGTGAGCCAGTTCCGTGCCATTTCTAGCCAAGCTCATCGAGTTTGAATGCAAGCGTTCCCCCGACCTCCATGATTTCGATGTTCTAATGGATAGGATGACGGAAACGAAGTGGGAAGATCGACCTGGCGCCAAGGAGGCTCTGGAACTCTTTGAAGATATTGTCTCCTCGATGCCGGCGGAACGTCAGACGGCCCTTATAACGAGGAGATTACCACAAAGAAAGAAGACCATTACCCCGACACGACCATAGCCATGGTCATCCTATTCTCAGCCCTCCTGCGATAGTCAACGGCAGTAAACAGTCTCCTGTAGCCGACAAGGGTAGACCCACGTTTGGCGTTGGTCTTGCTGAACAAATGACCAGAGACGATGTCGAGGTACCGCTCATTGTCTCCAAATGCTGTGAAGCTATAGAGAAGCATAGACTGGAATCGCAAGGTATCTATCGAGTAGACAGAACCAGTAGTACCAAAGTTCAAGCCCTGAAGCAGCGGCTCGATACATCGATACTTACTCTAATGAACTGTCCATCACCTCGGTTTATATTGCGAGGCACCGACATTGAAATTGCGTCAAGTTCAGAGATGAAATGTTGAGTGTCATTTTTATTCAACAAGCAAAGAGCAAATAAAGGTTTGGTTTAAAAGCTAGGAGGATTTGGCAGGCTTCCAGGGCACGATGACGAGCCGGTACTCAAACTGCGACGCGAGGATGAACGGGTCGGTGATCGAACTCGGGTCAATGTCAGCTGCAGGGACTGCAGAAACTGCAGGCTCTGGTGAGACAACTGCATCAGAGATAACTTCTTTGGCTTGAGTCTCCTCTACTGCATCATCGCCCTCTGCATACTCATCAACCGCATCCTCCTCTTCGACTGGGAAATCGGTTTCCGTCCCATTATACATGATCTTAACAGTTTCGGGTATCACTATGGGACCCAAGGTCGAATCTTTGTTGTACTTCGGGACAACCATCCAGATTATCTTCCTCGGGAAATCTTTCTTGGGCCATTTCGCTAAAATGGAAACCATAGCTCTTCCTGAGCAACCATGCTTGATGGTGGCTGTCATAGACAAGAAGTTGAGCGCATTCGTCTCGTCTAGAAAGTACGAGTCGAAGAGGGGGTTGGTACGTGACGTTGGAATTTTCAACGGCCTTTCCCCTGACGGCTTGGGACCCAGGTCGGCTGGTTTGGTGATTGCCTCGGAATACAGAGAAATGGCCATTTTTTTCACGAGAAGCGGTGGCATTGGGTCCCCTGTAACTGTTACAACGACATTATGATTCACATTGCGAGCTGCCTTCATTGCCCACACCTTGAGCTCATTATTCTGCCCTTTTGTGAGCTCCATGTGAGCATGTTCTTTGTAAAAAGATCCACCGAGTTGGCGAGTCTGATTCGAGGAGCAGAGCAGTAAACCCATTTCCGATGCGGAAGCTGCGCGTAGCTTGTTGAGCACGATGCGAAGCATACATGCCCCATAGGGGGAAATGACGCTATACCTCTCGAGCGACGGGTCTTTTGAAGATGGCCGGACCAGGATCAACATATGGGACACAGGATCATCAGTCAGCAGCTCGTTATCCAGGAGTCGGATGATCTGTTTCTCGCTCAAACCTCCAAGACTCCAACTCTGCTGGTTTTTGAACCGGTCAAAATCTCGCTTTCCGGCGAGAACATGGCGTGCGACTGGGCCCACGATTTCCATACGCTCCAGGACCAGGTGCAAGAGTATTGCACCCTCTTCGTCCTTGTTTTTGGCAACCTTATACATATCATGGTCGGCGAAAAGATCCATACGGCGGGCACTACAAGGCAGGATCAGCAAAGGGGGCGTTGAATAGACGGAATATGCGGACCATCCAATCAGCTCCTTCGTCTCAAACACATCAAGGACTATCCTCGATACATTTCGGACCCTCTGTAGTAGTTTATCGACCTCGTCACGCGTATATCACGCTTTGTTACATGTCGCGATTATATCTTATCGCTATCTTATCTAAACTCTATAAAAAGCATCCGTAGGGTCACGCGTAGAAGTTAACTTTACTCTTAACCACCACGACCTCCTACATTGTAGAGAATATATCTCTATTGCTGTTCACATCGTCGTGATCTAAGGAGTAAGGCTCTCCATATTTTTGAACACAAAGTTCTTTCTTTAATAACTTATTCTCTACTTTGCACCGAAAATGGGACGCGCCAAGAAGACTCGCTCGTCGACCTCGACGATTGCTGCGCCGCAGATGGCCACTTCTCCTACCGTTCCATCTGGAATTGGTCCCCAGCGATACAGCTGTGTCCCCCTTATTCCATATCCTACCTACTATCCCTTCAGGGATCAGTGGGAATTCTCCCGTTATTGCACCTATCGTTGCAGGCGGTTCTGATCCTCGATTGCACTCTGAACGTGCTCCTTCCTTCATCGCCGGTGCTCAAACGAATACAAACCCGTCGAATGAATTAGGAAGAGGCGAACCTTCTCCGTCCATTGGACCTGCTGCTGTTACCTCAAATGCGAATTCACGCGTCACCATTGAGGAAATAGAGGATCCAGAGGCTTCAACCTCTTCACTTTCCAACGAGCAACGAAGAATGCGTCGTGCTGATAAGCAAAAACACCATGGCGCAGATATTCCCTTGGAAGAGGACAATATCATGGCCCAACAGGCAATACTAAATTCGATTCGTGAACGCAATAATCGTCGTCCTTCTAATCCCTCTGATTCTCATGGAACTGCCCCAAGCGCCCAAATTCCCGAAAGCTATAGTGGAATTCTTGAGGCAGCGCTGGCTCATCTTATGTCACCCCGTCACGAAAGCAAATCTGAAGAGGATTTCGCTCTCAGAATGGATGCTCTGAGAAGACTGCAAGACCCGGACCATTTTAACGGCCCTTCCAACGAATCATTGAACCATGTTTCGCCTCAGGCCCCCAACACAACCATTCTGTCTGGCCAGAGAGGTCCCAAATCCTTGTCCATGCTTGTTGAATCGATGAATCTGTCAAATAAATCCCGTTCCGAGAAATCTGAGCATAGCCATTATGCTCCTTCGTTGTTCTATGAAATACCTGCTAATTCTCTAACAGCTGTCCCTGAAAGACCAGCCCACCATGCCCGTTCCAGGGCTTCTACTATTGTTGCTTCCCATGTTGAACCTACAGCTACTCCATTAAGTGGTACCCCAGAAATTTATGCTCCAGCATTTACTGCTGAAGTTGATTGGCAGAATCGTGTTGCGCTTCAACGTGAGCGCTTTCGCCTGATCCGAACATGTGGAAGGTCTAGTGTTCCAGACCAAAACATAGGATTTGATCGAGACGGTCTTCCGTTTGATAGAAATGGCCCTGAACAAGCCGCTAGCACGTATTCAGAACATTACGCTGCCAATAGAGATCCTCGTCATACTGGGCGACTTCCGGTCCGCCCAGAATCTGTAACTGGCCCAATACCTGCTGTAGCTGAGCACGGTGAGCCTTCTGATCCTGGTTCCGACGAGTCTGAAGACGCCACCGAAAACTCGGGGTCTGACTCAGGATCTTTCTATTCTGAAGGGGGGTCGATGATACCCTGAAGAAGTCCGTCGAGATAGACGCCAGCGACATTGGTGCGTTCAGTGAGCTAGACATGACAATAATAATCAGGCTAGAGCTCAAGGATCTGGCCATTCTCATAGTACTGCTCGAGTACCTTCTGATCATGATGAAGATCGTATTGGAGGAGAGCGTCGCAGGCGACTGGTCCGGAGAGTAGACTGTGACTCCATGAATGAAGAATTCCATACTAGACTCAATAACCTGGTGGATTCACAGGTTGGTGAGGCTTGCGAACTAGGACTTAATAAGTCAATGAAACTTGACCCTCCTATCTACGGAGGATCTTCTAAAGCGAAGGACTACGATGAATGGATTATGAAACATCTCCGATTCCTCTCGCTCTCTGGGCTCGGTGGGAATGATAAAGAAAATGCTCAAATAAAAATGTTGGGTATCTGCTTAGATGGGAAAGCCCTTACATGGTACAACGACGAAGTGGAACAAATGCACCACGCTGCGTACAATATTCCTCGCCGAAATTGGACCTATAAGGCCATTCTATGGGAGCTATATCAACATTGTGTCAGAGGGAGCTCACGAAATGACTCGTCTCAGGACTTTCATACAGCCGGCTATGACACTACGGCTGGAATTCAGTCACTCGTATCCTGTCTTATTAGCGCTGGGTCCCGAATGGTACGGCCTCCCACTGACCATGAAATGGCTGAGCACATCATTGATGTGCTTCCTATGAGCATAAACCGATGGCTGGTAGAGCATCGTGGTGTTGTTCCTTCCATAATCAGTCACCGAAGACTGGTGAAATATATTCGTGAATACGAAAATCTTCAGGATGACATACACTTCCTGGAAGAAAGACAGCGTACACAGCGATCAAACTCAGATAGATCTCGACCCTCGAGAGGCTCTGGAAGAGATGCTGCTGGACCTTCTTCGAGACCTGGTATCTCCCGACCATCCTTTACTCCTCGAACATCCCGCACTGAAGACAGTCATCCTGTCCGAGGTATTGCAGAACATGATAACCGTGATTGTGATCGTGGTTATAATCATGATCGTGATCGGAATCGCGATCGTGCTGTTGTTCCGACAAAAGTTGTGGAATGTTTCACCTGTAAAGAGAAGGGACATTATGCTAATGACCCGATTTGTAGGAACTACGGCAAGGCTAAGCCTGCCCTTCGTGCAATTCAAGAGGAGACTATCAATCTCCTGTCTGAAGTAGTAAATCCCATAAGTGCTGTGTTGGGAGAGCAGCTTCGCACTATTACTGATGAGCCTATTATTGATGAACCCTCGGTAAGCGATTCTGATGGTGATTCCTGTAGTATTGCCTCCGATGATGATTTCACCTCCATGTCTGATCAAGGGGAGCGCTCGAACATGATGCGTGAACTACCAGACTTCGACTACCCTCAATTTGACATGTGGGAAAATGAGTGCTTCCTGGACCTACTCTTCTATGAACCTAATGATGTTGACATTTACATCAGCACTCATATGCATTATCTTGATGACTCACTGAGGCGGCTCCATAATGGGAGCTACGAGCTGTTTGACCGGGTTACCAGAGAAACTCATTATACTTCCGATGAGCCTGGTGTCACTACGAATTCAGACTACACTGATTCGGTCAGTAATGATGACCTCCCTGCTCTAACAACTGATTGGAGCTTCATTCCCTCTGATGAGGATCCTTGGGGGTTCAGCACGCCTCATAACGGTCATTATCCTGACTTATCCACAGACATTCAGTGGTTGGATGACTTTGAAGAAGAGGTTGAAGACATGCTCATTGATGACCAGAATCGAAAAAGTGGTCGCTACAATAAGTCACTCTTCTTCGAGAAATCTTTCGAATCCAACCATTGGCTAGAAGGAGATCATAGAAGGGACGATTCTGAGGATGATGCCATGCCTAGCCTGTGCATTGCTTCTGATAGCGAGAGTGACTGTGATGACTTTGAGATGGACCGTAATCACTTCGAGGATGGGGATTACTTCAGGGGTCTATGGGAACTGGATGTCCCATTGGAAAAAGTTGGTGCAATCAACGATGCTTCGACTTCAAAAAAGTTTGTGAAAACTCACATTCTGAAGTCTTCTAAACCGATGGGCCGGCCTACCCGTACTAGTCGTGATAACAGGTGCTTGAGCGCTATGATCAATATTGCTGGGAGAGATGCGTACACCCTGTTTGATTCAGGTAGTACTTCTGATGCTCTTAGTCCTGCCTTCACCCGAGTGGTTGTGAAGAAGTCGTATCCACTAGAGAAATCTGTTAATGTACAGTTGGGGACCGCTGGTAGTCGCTCTAGAATCAATTTCGGGACTACAGCTTTGGTTTCATACTCCGGTATCAAGGAGGACAATGAATACTTTGACGTTTTCAATATTGACCGATATGATGCTATCATTGGTACGGTCTTCATGCGTCGTCATGGTATCATGCTCGACTTCGAGAATGATCATATTCTCATTCGTGGGAAGGCTGCCCCGACCATGAGCACGGAAGATGACTTGGTAGAACAAGCTCGTCGTTCGTCGGCTCGTAGTACTGGGGAAGATGAAGATCATTGACTCCCTGGCGATGTCCTTAACAGGACGTCGACTAGTGATGGGGGAGTGATATGTGAAGAGGTTGACTCTGATGTGATTGAATGACTAATCCGACTAAAAACCAAAAAATATAGTGAACAGTGTGTCGACCTTGGTCCTGATTTGGATCTTTCAAACAAATGCAACTCTGATTGCTCTTCCTCTGATAAACCTAGAGTTATTCTGATCCCCAAAGGATCAGATTTCAGTCTTAGAGATGTCCCTGATGACTTCATCAAAGTAATTCAGGAATTTACACGTGAGACTACTGAAGATGTTCAAGTTCGCGCTATGGCAGAACTAGACCATGAGAACTACATAACTGTGGAAGAACCACACTTCTTGGCCTCTGACCCTGAAAAGAAACCACGTTTCAAGAAACGTTACATGAGGAAAGCTAAACTCTGGCATGAGACCATCCGGAGGGACCGACTGACGAAACTGCGCCACAAAGAAGGCGTACTTCGAGGAGAAAGACTCATGGCGGCCTACGAAACAAGACTCAAGGACAAATTCCACAAAGAAACGTACAGCGAAGATGACATTCCTGTACTTCGCGAGCATTGGTTTCACAGTTGTAAGGATGTCATGACCGAGCCACCTGATGGATTACCTCCGTTGCGAGACATTAACCACAAGATTACTCTCATTGACAATGACAAATGGTATAACTACTACCTTCCGAGATGTCCCGACGGGCTCAAGACTTTACTACTTGATAAAATCAAGAAGTATGAGCGTGCTGGCTGGTGGACCCCCATTACTTGCCCTCAAGCGGCTCTGATGTTATGCATACCTAAAAAGAACGGATCACTTCGAACCGTGGTTGACTGTCGAAGACGAAACGATAACTGTTTGAAAGACGTCACACCCTTTCCCGATCAGGACCATATCAGGAATGATGTAGCAAAAGCGCCATTTCGCTCTAAAATTGATATGTCTAATGCCTATGAGCAGATCCGTGTTGACGTCGAGGATGTCCCTAAAACAGCCTTTTCTACAATCTATGGAACCTACCTATCTCACACCATGCAGCAAGGGGATTGCAATGCCCCTGCGACATTTCAAAGGCTTATGACCATGGTCTTTCGAGACTATATTGGTCGGTTTGTACATGTTTACCTTGATGATATTTTCATCTACAGTGATTCCATGGCTGACCATGAACGCCACTTACAACTGGTATTTGATGCCCTGAGAAAACACAAATTTTACCTTTCTGAGGACAAATGTGACCTTTACTCTTTGCGAATGGGCTGCTTGGGCCATGTTATCGATAGTCGTGGCATTCATTGCGACTCTGACAAATTGGCCAAAGTGCGCCACTGGAGGATGCCACGTAACTACAACGATGTCCAAAAATTCCTGGGACTGGTGCAGTACCTTGCCGCATTTCTTCCCAATATTACTGCTTACACGGGCCCTTTGGCATCCATGATGAAGAACAGACAAGCCTTCGAATGGAGACCATTGCATGAAGCATGCTTCGAAACTATTAAAGCTATTACGGTCAAAACATTGGTACTGAAACCTATTGATCTTCGCATCAAGGAACCCATTTGGGTTATCTGTGATGCTTCCTGCTCTGGTGTGGGTGCTATGTATGGCCAAGGTCTAACTTGGCAGACCTGCAGGCCCGCCGGCTTCATGTCAAAGAAATTCTCAGATGCTCAGCATAACTACCGAGTATTTGAACTGGAGACACTTGCCATTCTTGAGGCATTACTAAAGTGGGAAGACAAGTTGGCTGGTCACCGAATTCACATAGTGACTGACCATAAGTCTTTGGAGTTTTTCAAGACTCAAAGGCGCCTTTCACCTCGTCAATCACGTTGGATGGAGTACCTCGCGCGTTTCGACTTTGACATACGATACATTAAAGGTATCAATAACAAAGTGGCGGACGCATTGTCCCGTTACTACGAGAATGACCTTGCTGGAGAAGCTCAGAATCCCGTGGAATATGTCTCAGCCGACGTTCGCATTGACCCTGGACTCAATGACCTACCATTGGGAAGGGACATTGAAGTTAACAATCGCATTTTAGAGGAACGATTTGTTGCCAGAACTGCCAGTGAAAGACTGGCTGCCATTGCTGAGGTTGAGGAGGAAAGAGATTTCCTTGCGCGAGAACTGAAGGAGAACTCTGAGAACATCGATGAGTTTACTGGGCGCAGTATTTCTTCTGATCCTACTGTGTTTGAATCCTGAGCACGTGGCCCTGATCTTGGCCCCAAAGTGATAAATAGTCTGCCCTCCTTTGAGAAAGCAGTTATTGAGGGTTACAAGACGGACGCACTCTTCTCTAAAATACTGAACAACATCGAGGATCACCCTCGTTTCGCGATACGTGGGGATTTAATTTACTCTAGGAATATGGGGGACGAGGAAGTCCTGTGTGTTCCTGGGGGAATAGATCCTGAGACTAATAAATCTCTACGCGGCTGCATCCTTGAGGCCGCTCACTTTGTCATCGGACACTTTGGACCTCAGAAAACCTCTGAGTATATCCGCCGATGGTACTGGTGGCCTCGGATATTCAGTGATACAGAATTCTTCTGTAAATCTTGTATCAAGTGCCTGCTTTCAAAAGTGTCAAATCAGTTGCCTTCAGGAAAACTGCATTCATTGCCTCTGCCCTCGAAGCCTTGGGAGTCCATCGGAATGGATTTCGTTGGTCCTTTTCCAGAAGCCGACAACTTTGACTACCTCTGGGTTGTGATTTGTCGACTAATATCGATGGTTCACTTGATACCTGTTAAAACCACCACTACCGCATCTGAGTTATCTTGGATCTTCTTACGCGAGGTTGTTCGCCTGCATGGTTTACCAAAGTCAATTGTTTCCGACCGAGACTCTAAGTTTACATCTAAATGGTGGCGGGAGCTGCACCGGCTTTTGGGCGTCAAACTACTGATGTCTACTTCATTTCATCCACAAACGGATGGGATTACTGAACGTGCAAATCGTTCCATTGTTCAGATTCTTCGGTCAAAAGTTCGCCCAGATCAAAAAGATTGGGTACACCAATGCCCGATGACCGAGTTTGCAATAAACTCTTCAATCAATCGCTCAACTAGATATGCCCCGTTCTTCCTTAACGGTGGCCATGTCCCTTCCATCATCCGTGACCTTTCGGGTTTAGAGGCCACTCAAGAGCCGGGGGTCCTCGAATTTGCGATCTGAGCTTTGACTCACCTTACCGATGCCCATGACTCCTTGATCGAGTCTCACGTCTTCCAGACTACTGAGGCTAACAAGTCTCACAAGATCGACCCTGCAATCAAAGAGGGTGACCTGGTATATGTGTCGACAAAGAATTTGTCGGTTTCTAAGGGGAGAGCTCGCAAACTCATACCTCTTTTCATTGGTCCCTACAAGATACTGGAGGCTCGCCCAGGGAGCTCCAATTATGTTGTCGATCTTCCTGAAGATTTGGCTCGTCGACGTATATTTCCGACATTTCACATAAGTCTATTGAGACCTCACTTTGCTAGTTGTGACCAACGCTTTCTGAACCGAGAGGGCATTAACCCTTACGACTTCGGCGCACCAGCGAACTCTGAATGGCTCGTGGACGAGATTATCGATCACGAGTTTGACGGAAAGAAGCTGCGCTTTAACGTATTGTGGAACCTTGGGGACACTACGTGGGAGCCTTATGACAATGTCAAAAAACTGCGTGCTGTGGACCGGTACCTTGCTTTGAAAGGGGCTTCTGACTGGGACAAACTACCAATCAATGTCGCCGGTCAAACATCAGCGCTGAAGCGTCGCCGACGCAAGGCGAGGAAAGTCTGATCCGGTGTACTGACCCGATCTTCCCTTCTTGGAATAATTTTATTTGCTATTGTTTATGCTTCTGAGCGGGTATTATATAAAAACTGGGCTTCGTGTTGAGAAGCATCTTGACTCCCTTTCTCCCCTTCTTTGTGCCATATTTTGTGCATCCTCGATGGATGTACCACGTCCATCTCGCTCGCGGTCTCGAGAGCCTTCCTTTTCCAATGACTCTGGTTGAGTCTCTTCATCCCAGCAATTGAAAACATGTTCATTATCGCGTTCACGGTCTCCACATTCTTCTGGACGACGTCGTAACGCTGATGACTTTCAGTCTTGTTCTCCTCACCACCAATCGAGCACCAAACGTGGTCGACGGTCTTCGTCCCGGAACAGGGACTTCAATGGTTCATATGCCAGTGCCCGAAGGGAGAACCAGGAAAGGACTTATAATCGAGATCATAGTCGCTCTCGTTCCGTCTGTGACCATAAAAGGACTTCATCGCGCTCATCTTGTCGTGCTGCCAAATCTGACTCATGCCCTAGAATTCGTAGCCCTTCTCCTATGGAATTTCGCCCCGAAAACCTTGAACTCAATGAGAAATATATCAATGTTCTCTTTCAGTACAAGAAGTGCCAGATGGAGCTGGACTTCTGTGAAACTCGCAATAAATCCATTGCTTCTGAATGTGACAGTCTTTCGCAACAGAATGACGAGCTGCGAGAACAAATCTCTAGACTTACGGCTGGGATCTTTGGTCCACCTCTGTCGTCTTCTTCGTCTTCGAGCTCAAAGCGCTTCGCCGTCATCTGATCGAGTTATTCGGAATCTACCACGGCCTCGTATACTGCCGAACCAGCCGTTCCCTGGCATCTCTCCCAACTTTGCTGGAAACTTCATCGCCCCTCAGAACTCTGTCGGCCTTGCTGATCGAATCTCTGCACCTCGTCTGGCCATGCGATTACAAAATTCAGAGGGTTCTTCTGTCACAAGAGTCCTTCCCGACGACTCTCCTCTTTCCCCTGGTTATGTCGCTCCACTGAACGCTCATGACGTCGACAGAATGATGAGCAATTCGAGGCACCAGAATGAGGCAGGGCGTTACGCTAATCGCACCCTGAACATGTTCATGGTAGATGCAAAGGCCACCCCTGCCGAACGACGTTCCCCCACAATGAATCGCGTCATCGAACGAGATTTTTCAACCACTGATTGGTATCGCCCTGGTTATCAGGATATCAACTCCGACGCTGCCGAAAAGGCACGCCTGCGTACTCTTGCGAAAAAAATCGCTTCTTGCCCGAATGAGGTGGACTGGACCCAGCACTCTGCAGCAAGAGCAGCGGAGATATTGTTGTTCTCTGCTCCAACTTGTCATCAGGTTCTCGGTGTACTGATTATCAGGGACGCCACCAATATTCGTCTAACGAAAATCAGTATTGCGGCTGCCCGTGGCGCTCGCTTAGCATACCTCACCTGTCCTAGTGGCGATGATGAGAGTCGTCGCTATCTAGTGGCCTTCGCAGAATTGACCTCCCACTCGGGCTTCTATGCAGAATTTCTTATTACCAATAAAATTACCTTGCCGCCCAAAGCTGAGTCTTTGATGCGCTTCATGCCGCGTGCCGGCTCTTCTTCCATTTCTGCTTTCGACGTGGCGGGGCACTTATCGGGCCTGGGTGTGCCCATCATGGAAATCGACGACGCTTTCAGTTTTGGACTAAACATAGTCATCAGCCAGATTGGTGGCGAGTCCATTCGTCTTAATGACTTTGGCCTGGAATTTTGGCAGCCATTGCTCACAGAGTCTGCCAATTCTTTGGTCAACAAGGAGCGCCCGAAGATGCTGGATGGACCCGAATTTCTTTTCGTGGGTGATCGCACTTTCATGGCAGTCCACAGGCATGCTTTCCCTACTGGCGTAAAGCCTAAATCTCGAATTTGTGGTGCTCGCAAGGTTACTGCTCCTCCTGAGGAGTTAAAAGAGTCCAACAATATGGTGATTGACTCCCCTACTCGCAATCTTATGGAGATCACGTTGGCTGAAAATGCATTCGCAAATTCTGGCTTCGATACCGAAGTGTTCAACTTCGACTTCGGCTCCGCAGACAGAAATTTTGGTGAGCCTTCTCAACATTGGGGCGCAGGACCCGTTTTGTCTTTAACTTGAGCTAATGCTCTTCTGTCTACTTGCGAAATTTTTAATTTTAATTTTACATGTCCAGATGATTCCCCTGTTCATTCTTCTGAAGAACCTCCCTTGGTCAATTCTTGTCGGGGAGTGTGTAGTAGTTTATCGACCTCGTCACACGTATATCACGCTTTGTTACATGTCGCGATTATATCTTATCGCTATCTTATCTAAACTCTATAAAAAGCATCCGTAGGGTCACGCGTAGAAGTTAACTTTACTCTTAACCACCACGACCTCCTACATTGTAGAGAATATATCTCTATTGCTGTTCACATCGTCGTGATCTAAGGAGTAAGGCTCTTCACCCTCTTAGCAAAATATTTGGATTTGTCGTAGTCAGGCGACGCCGCATAGACAAAGTTCTTCTCGTACAGAAAAGGGGGAGGTGCATTGTTCGAATAGTCGTCCATCAGGACAATAGTATCGCTTGGAGCTTCGATCGCGTCGCAAGAATCTGGCGAGAGCGCAGCAAGGGGGATCCGGAAAACCCCTCTACTGTCAAAGAGGTATGCGAAATGCCTGAGTGAACATAAAAGGACAGGTTTTTGCTCGACAAGAAGCCGAATTAGAATGTAGAGTAGAAGAAGGGTTTTGCCTGAGTGGTTGTCAGGATCCAGTGAAACGGCTTGACCGGTGGTCTGGACGTACCTATGCCTCGTTGGCCTGTGATGATGTGACTGCTGATCTTGCCTTTGAGTACAGATTCGCAGATAGCTTCGTACCTAGCTCTGATGAGTAGATATCCCTTCGTACCAGCCATGAATGGCAATTTCTCATCCAGCTTGTAAAATTTCTGGGAGCTAGAGCTCTGCTCCGCTTTCTCTGCTGCATCTAAGGCATACCGCGGATGGACCGCCAGGTCATCCGCCATCCGCATCATAGGTATTCATCATATTTGATCCGAGAACGCGGACCGCGGGACACCTGCCAGCAGGTACCTGTCATGCGGCGGATATTATGTAATTTGATCAAATGATACATTTCTGCTGTATTTTGATGCATTAGAGACTTAATATCCATTATTTTTGCATATCTTTGAGGTTTCAAACTCATCCAGATGTGTGGGACTCATCAATAAACTGATATGTGATGATTTATAGCAGTAGATACCTTCATCTGCCATGTGTTTGGTTCTCTGGGGCTGGACGCCATCTGCGGCATCCGCTTCCCATGGTCCGCGGGTCATCCGCCATCTGCACCCGCCAGGTATTCCCATGGATGAACCTGTGGGTACCTGTAATTTGCCCGCCCCCGCGGTATGCCTTAGCTGCATCTGACAACTCGGAGCTCTGCTTCAATTCTGCTGACCCCAAGGAGTCCTCTGATGGTGACACTGTCAGCGGAAATTGCTGGCATGTCCAACAGGTTTTGTAAAGCTGCGCGAGCAGTTCACTCGACTGCAATGGTCTTCTAGGTCATGTCTGGTCCAATAATTGTTGCATTGTTTCCGTTTGACGAGCTACTGCTCGCACTAGAGCGTTGATCGCAGACACTTGGTCTGGCGATTCAACCATTGGTGATGGAGCAGGCACATATACAGCGGGGGTTGGCTGGGTTCTCGGTTTTTTGGACTGCTGTGGGAGGTCCTGCTGGGCAGCTGGACCTTGAGCGATATCTGGAGACGATGACAGGTCTTGGGCTGGAGACGAATGCCGCTTCATGGTAGTGTCGGGTGGACAACCTCTGTTGACAGTGAGTATACTGTAGTTTTCCGACCGGAAGTTCATTCCCATGCTCATCACATGATATGTCACGCTATTTTGTCAGTTCAGACCTCCGGATTGAGCATGACAGTCCAGTTCAAGAAAATGTCCAATACTTTTTGGATTGCTCATTGAGCAGTTGAATTTGCAAGAGAATGTTTTTATTGTTTTAGCACACAAAAAGAGGCCAAAAAACAGCGATTCTAGCTACTTTTAAGGCTTTTTTGAGCCGTTGCAGCGAAAAATTCCCTTTTTGGGCCCATGGGAATGTCACACCTCCCAGTTCAGAGCTCAAAATCCAGCGTGATGTCACGCTATTTTCAGTTCAGTTCAGAGCCCAGTGTGACATGTGACGAACTTCCGGTTGGAAAACTACAGTATACAAAGTGCGAGAGTTGCGCGTTTTTCGCCCCACACGTGACTTCCCAAAAGGGAAGGATGTGGCAATGTTTGGCTCAGGCCCGCTGAATGTCTCCGCAGCCCTGATTTAATTGTGAGAGACTATAATATATTTCAATACAATTGTCACATAAATATTTATTATGTGCCCCATTTTTTTTATTAGTGAAAATAGATACTAACTTCAAAACTCAGCCTTTCCGAAGTCGTGGGAAGAGTATCAGCCACTCGCTCGCATGCCCCTCCCTTGCAAGCTCAGGGGGTCCCCCAAGCCGCGCTCATCTCGGGCGGGCACGCTAAAGACTCATTCCCGCTTTCAAATATACGGAGGGTGGCCACCGTAAGTCTTTTTTCAGTTACTCAGCCTCCAAAAAGTTAGGCATCATGGGGACTTGAACCCAAACCATCAGGGCATCAGGGCATCTCAGCAGTAACGGCCAGGGTTATACTAACCAAGCCATTGGGCCATTTAAAAAGAGATCAAGCATTACCCTATAGTATTCCTTGGCTACCTGGGATGAACAATGTCCTTTTCGGGCACACATGATGGAGGCAAAAAGTCAAATTGAAATTGAAACAGTGACACAGTGACACAATCGAATACTATTATTATATATTGTTCACCGGCCCCACCAAACAGAGGCAAATCTTGCCCTTTTTGGGGAAGTCACGTGTGGGGCGAAAAGTCAAAAGTTCGAAGGCACCTGGGCTTACCGCTGTTGGGAAATGGGATCGGGATGGAAACGGGAAATGGAATATCACGTGGAAATATATATATTAGTAATGCAGTGTCGTGAGTCAGCAGACATGTGCATATCATGATTGTGGTATTGCCCTGATTCGGACAGCTCGAATTCCGGTCAAGCAGAAAAAGCGGCAAGAGATATCTGAATTATCAAGTATCTACTACAAGTCTTATATACCAAGCTAAGATAATCGGAACCGCACTAAAAGAACAGAAAAAGGAATAGAATCAAAAAGGGAGTCATACCAATATTTCGGAAACAAGGGACCATCTGAGACAATGAATCATGTGGACTCATTGCCCAAACGAGTGGGAAACTGGTGCGGCGGCAGGATCCAAATAGAACCAAACCGTAGCCAAAGAATAGCACAACATCACCCCTTCGTTAAGACTTTTGCTCCTGCAAAACCAGAGAGACAAGTCAACGGCAAAGGCAGTGTGAGTCAGTCAAAAGGAAAATCAGAGCAGGGTTTTGGAGACGGAAATTGACGGAGCTGGGTGTCGGAACAAGTCAGAGAAGGATCACGAGACTGATAAATAATGAAATCATATGTTTGCTGATTTCTTTTGACGACGACAACAATCTTGGGCGCTCATAGAACAAGACCGCAAGTCCAATTCTAGGCTTCAAGATACATAGGTGGGTCGTTGGTGGTGTCTTTTCTGGGTGTCACGTCGCTGACGATCCGCAGACGCATACCAAAGAGGTGGGTCGGGGATGGCTGGATAATATCGTTGAAGTCGGTCACCATTGTAGAGGTTTCGGAGGATGTAGCCATTCTTTCGTGTTTCCGTTTCACCAGGTCTCCAATTCCAAGTCCTCTCTCCTTATAGCCATCTTCTCTGTCTCTAGCAGCCTTTTCCAATAAATCCAAGCCCTTCTGATTTGCCTCTGTCCAAAATCTTTCCAAATCATGGACATAATGAAGTCAACGGTTCTGAAGGGTCTCGATCTCAGCGTCGGTTGGTGGCATACAAAGGACATTGTGAACTGAGTCATGAGGAAGATGAGGTTGACGACCAGTGAGCATGTAAAGAGGAGAATGACCAATAGAGCGGTTGGTATGAGCGTTGTGAGCAAGAATGACATCAGGCAAGTATTCGTCCCATTCATCCTGCTTGTCAGGCGACACAAAGCACGCTAACATTTGGACACAGGTATCGTTGTACTTTTCGAAGCAGCCATTTGTCTGAGGGTGATAGGGAGATGTATGAAGATGTTTGATCTGAAGACACTGCAGGAAATTCTGGAAGGCGTAAGACATGAACTCTTCGCCATTGTCGGTCAGAGCAGCGATAGGTTTGCTGAACATCGAGATGAGGAATTGAAGAAGTCGAATGACTGTTTCTCCAGAGTGTCGAGGTAATGCTGCACCCCAGACGAATCCAGTACCCAAGTCCATCGTGTTGAGAATATACTGATTCCCATTTTTAGTCTTGGGCAATGGACCAACGAAGTCGAAAGCCCAGACTTCTCCCATGCCAAAGCGAGGCAACGGATGAAGAGGTTGAGTCACCCCAATCTCTCGCTTTGCAAACTGACATTGGTTACAGGTCTTGACGACGAAGTCAACTAGTTCAGTGGTGTAAGGGACCCAGACATGGTGTCGAAGTGCATCAGTGACAGCATGGATACCGAGATGGCCAAGGTCAACATGAAGCATCTGTATAGCTTCTTCTGCACTGCGACAAGAGGTCAGTACGACAACAAATTGAGGAGTATCGGTCTCGCTGATGTTTTTGTAGAGAATATCGTTGTGAAGATGATAAGCACCATTTCCGACAGTAGCTGGATCAGCGCCATTACGAAGGGCACTATGATACGAGGCTAAGGTCGCAAAGGTGGCGTCGATAACAGCAAGACGATGGTCTTCGGTGTTGTCTTCGGATAATGGAGGGTGAGTCTCAGCTGGATGAGCGAATAAAGGCTGATATGTTTCGGAATCAGGCACAGGCGGAAGGCCAGCTCGACGAGACAGAGCATCAGCGGCAATCACAATAGGTGAGCCTTCGATATACCCTCTAAACTTCTGCAGGGAATGGGCAATGGCTAACATCTCTCTTTCCTGGGCAGAATATTGTTGTTCCGTTGGAGTCATCTTTTGAGAAACATCTAACTCTTTCCCTTCCTTTGAAGTCCAAGCCTCCTGGCTTTGTTGTAGAACAGCACCAATGCAATCACCTGATGCATTGGTGTAATTGTCATTCCAGATAATGGAGCTTTGCTTCTTTGGTGCACCTCGGAGAAGGACGTACAAGGGGCTCGCAAGCTTTGCAAAGTCCTTGATAAAGCGTCGATAATAGCCAGCGATGTTGATAAACCCACGAACCTCAGTGACGTTGGCAGGACAGGGCCATTCAACAATAGCTTTGACCTTCTCGGGGTTGGGCTGCATTCCTTCACCAGAGACATTGATGACTAGGTCATGCTTCTCCAAGCAAGAAATAACAGCGTCGACATGAGATTGGTGTTCAGTCCAAGTTCTGCCAATAACCACTTTTAAGATCCAGCGTAGTAAAGAATGTAGCGCCAATAAGATTCTGATAAGAGTCATTCGGAGAGATCCGTCTTTTTTCGGTGCCATTAAAAGCGGAGCTGACCAAGGTGACTCGGAGCGTTCGATGACTCCTTCCTTGAGACCATCTTCGACAAACGCTCGAATAGCTTCTTGTTCTGGAGGTGAGTGAGGTCGTCCTCAAATCTTGATTGGCTTCTTTCGAAAGATCTTTGCATGAACCTTTTCCATTACGCTCTTCAACTTGTCGCCCAACTTTCCAAAGGTCTTTTTCTTCTTCTCTGGCAGTGCTTCACTGACTCTGTCCGAAACCATAGGCTGTGGTTCAGTAAGAGTAGGAACAGAAGTAGCCGGTGTCATAGAAGGAGTGTCATTGATAATGACGTCCCAGTCGGAATCATTGTCTGAGTCAGAATCAGAATCGCTGACACTGACTAGATCAGGCAGTGAAGAGTTGGAACCTTGAGCAAGGAAATACACATCTTGCTTCAGTGGATTGGGGGGTCGTTCTGGGATATGGAGAGCGCTAATAACAACACTCGTATGAGTTTTAGGCGAGGTAAGATGGAAAGTATTATCTTGCCAATTGGGCTGAACATTGTGCTTCTTCATCCAGTTCCGACCAAGCAACATGTCGTAGCGGAAACCACTGCTCTCATCAAGGACATACGCCAATGTAGTCTCTTTGATATTGCCTAGTTTCAACATGAATCGTGCAAAGGACTTGGTTGTGGTCGTACCAGCACCAATGATCTCCCGAGGCTCAATAGGGTAAATATCTGCTTTTGCTGCGTGAGCTACAGCCAGACTGATGTAGTTGTCAGGAGCACCTGTATCGAGGATGGTTTCACCAGGATGATATGTGGCTGAATGGATAAAACCTTGCTTGCATGGTGCAATGAAGGCTTGGTACACTGGAAGACCCTCACCTGTGTCGGTGTGAGGGATCCTAACGGATGGGACGGAAATGGCACGAGTGAGTGGCGACGAATCGAGCACCCAACACACACCACAATATCTCTTTAATACCCTCTTTGTGCGAGTTGGTTAACTAGTTCAAACGAGACTTGGAAGCTTGGAAAGTTTCCGCACAGAGTTTCCGCGGCAAGTTCGTATTCCGCGGTACGTAGACTTCCGCGCGAGATGCGGGGTAGTATGTTTCTCAGAGGGGGTTTTGTTATTGGTGTTTTAAGCCAACGGTTTGTATTGCCTATTAGAAACAGGACTTTCAAGACAAGACTAGAGACTAGATACTAGAGGTTTTGCCTGTTACCGAAACAAGGACTTCAAGACTAGAGACTAGAGACTAGAACAAGACAAGACGAGACAAGTGCAGACAATCTTATGATTTCAACACAGAGAGTGTACAAGATGGATCCCGCGCTAAAGCGTAGCGGGCCACTGATTCTCTAACTTTACTTAGTACAAACAGGCTACTTAAATACTGTCCAAAACTGATGATAAATAACTAACTCGTAAACCGGCGCACCCTCTATCTCGGCTATCATGCCATCCCTCGTGAAGGTGGAGTCTACTCGGTGTCCGCGAAAACCATTAAAATGATGAACCTAGTTGATGGACTAAAGACTTCGTGGAAAAGCTGGTTCCCGTGCTATCCCTAGCGACCGATAAGACTATGACTTGTCGTGTATGAAGTCAGTCTTTAAACGATGTCTTTCCGCGAAGTATAGCATAAGCTAGTCGCGTTCAGTACTTTTGATAATAACCAATCCCTCGGCCCCCATGTTGACCGTCGATCGCTTGTTACAAATGAGTCACGATTGAAACACTTCCTTGATTGACCTGGTTTCTTTACTAAAAGATTCCTTCTTTCCGAGGAAGTACCGCGCGGACCCACTGCGATCCATAACCAGAAGCCAGCACTCTTTTACCTCATTACCGGAAACCGTAAACTGATCGAGTTAACCTTTCGGTCCTTAATCAGTCATCGCATATCCGTCGATCATTTTGATCTACCTGTTCCGACGTCTCGGAGCCGTGCCGCGCTAGCGATCGTTGCTCATCCTGCTGACTACCTCAGAATCAGTAAGCTTCCTCGTAAGTCATCCTTCAATATTGCAGAGCCCATCCAGTCATTATGAACCGAACAATATACAGTTCTTTGGATCTGCGGAACCCTTGTTAAACCAATGTTATACCGAGGCATGCGTTTGCCTCTTTCTCCTGGTGCGTCCGTACGTTACCGCGGCTAGTTCCCTTGCTGTGACGAGTCAAGTTCTAGTGTTTCCGCGGCGCATAGGTACAAGTCTTACTAGCAGTGTGGAGCTCAACTCTAGTGCAGTGAACAATAAGATACCAATAGTAGCCAGAAAGACGTCAGATTGGTCCTTTAACCCGATTTATAGGGTCGTTTTTATAGGGACCCTATCATCAGGATGAAGGTTGAGAAGAGGTCCATGAGGTCCAGTCATGTTGAGACTGTGAGGTTCGTCTTTGAAAGCCTGTGTTCGATGATGCTGACGTTCCATTTGCGTAGCGACCCTTTCTGGACTCATGCTTCGATTGAGATCATCAAAGACATGCATAGGGACATGAATGCCTGGCGCAGGAGGAAAATTTGACCGGTGACCTTGAGATACAGCAGTATTAGGTCATCGTTGATGAGGTCTGCTCATATCTCTTCCATTAGACAAAGGTCGAGTGTCAAAAACATCTAGATCCATTGGGCCAGGTCCAGAGTTTGACAGCGGTAGACGCGGCATGAAAGCTGTATGACCTGAGTTATGGCTCGACAAAGGTCTCGGATGTGGTGCTCGATGAGTCAGAGAATTGTTCGAAGGATTCTGACAGCAAGAAGGAATACGATGGAGTTGCTCCCAGAGACGAGCAGCCTCATAAATGGCAGCCATGGTCATTGGCCGAGCCTTGCGGATATGGACGATAAGATCCACAGGCAGCGGTTTAACAAAGTAAAATTGTTGGTCCCCAAAAGCCATTTCTGTATTACTGATCTGCATTTCCAGACGTTGAAAGTGCGAGATATACTGGGTGACATTGCCATTGTTGAAGTGGCAATTGGAGAGCTGAGAGCGGAGCTCATCGATCCTAGTCGGTGAATCGTACTCTGCAAGAAGTGCAGTGCGAAAGGCATCCCAAGACAAGGGTGAGTCATTGTTATCCTGCTTCTTGGCGAGGTACCAGGTCTGAGCAGCATCACGAAGCAGAGCCGATAGGTTCAATGACCATTCTGCTTTCGGAATTTTCGCGGCTGTCAACTGGTCTTCGACGATGCTGAGCCAAGCACGAACATTCTTGGTATTGGTTCCCTTGAATGTTGGCATGTCGATGCAAAGGGATGAAGGTTTTCCACCAGTCGAGGTTGGATTTGCAACCGAGATGGTGACACCTTGCATCGCGCTATGGAGTGCTGTTCATAACTGATCCATGCTGATTGTGCTTTGCTGAGCATGATTGGCAGTAGCTTCAGCATTAGCGACTTGAGATGCCAAGTTGTGAAGAATGGGCTCGATAGCATGATAAGCCTTGGGCATAAGAGTTGCCACGAGATCAGCGAGAAGAGGATCGATGGGAGTAGTGGGATTCTGGGAATCAGACATAGGATTGTTGTCAGAGGTGGGGAATGAAGTCGGTTGTGTGCTTATGATGAAGTCTGGTGTTCAGAACAATCAATCAACTGTATACCCAGGTGGCGCAAAGTCAGTAGTTTCTTTTGTCGATAGCAGCGACAAATGTACAGCAGCGAGAAGACCTGTCTCGAAATAAATGTGAGGTCAATAGGAAAGTCGACTGTGAACCCGCACTTGATCAAGTGTGGTATTGCCCTGATTCGGACGGCTCGAATTCCGGTCAAGCAGAAAAAGTGGCAAGAGATATCTGAATTATCAAGTATCTACTACAAGTCTTATATACCAAGCTAAGATAATCAGAACCACTACTCAAGTCAGGAAAGAATCAGAGTGACTTGAAATACAAGTCAGGGAGAGTATTAAGGAAGTCAGAGAAATCGTACTAAAAGAACAGAAAAAGGAATAGAATCAAAAAGGGAGTCATACCAATATTTCGGAAACAAGGGACCATCTGAGACAATGAATCATGTGGACTCATTGCCCAAACGAGTGGGAAACCGGCATGGCGGCGGGATCCAAATAGAACCAAACCATAGCCAAAGAATAGCACAACATGATCTGGCTCCCGCATGGCGGCTGGCAAGACGCAACGACAGGACGGTCAGGCCTGGTATCTATATGGTTAAGCCAGTTGTTGGTGTTCCAGCACAACACAATAAGGATATGCAACAAATAAAATACTCAACTACTCAACAGCCATTGGGTCTCCAACAGGCTCCAAATGCGGTAACAACCCGGCAAATGGATGCCATGTTAAGCTCTGTTAACATCTAACATCTAACATCTAGTAATATTTCTGCCTGACGTTCAATGTCACGCTTCTATGGAGTCAGGGGTTCGAGTCTCTGCAGTTTAATACTTTTGCACAAACTTGACCTCCCAGGTTGTACGGATCGCCAAAATTGTTTCTCACTCTGTTGTGTGGCATCAGCTTGTATCTACGATGTGAGTGGCAGGTGCTGGGGACTGGATACTGCCGTCTGGGCAGTACCAGCTGGATGGTGAGATGTAGAAGGTGCAAGCATGGATGCTGTGCTCTGCATTTCACCATCAGGATGCTACAAACCAAGTGGTGTGGGGGGATGTGCAGTTCGAAAATAAAAAAAGGCCTAGAGGGAGTCGAACATGGTTCAAACTTGCAACTGGTTAAGCCAAATACCAGAGCGTCAGAACCACCTGCACTATAGAAACTATGGTAGCTTGTTTTGTTTTAGAGCTTAGGATGTGGAACAGATGTCATGCTCTCACTTGAAAAATAGCGCAGAGAGAGATATAGTGCCTAGACAGATGCGAGGATTATGGATGACAATGTTGAGAGGCTGGAGAAGCGGCGTGAACTGGTGTTGAGACACAAAGAGAGCAAAGTTGCACGAGCCGGCTCGCGGGGCTAGATACAGGGTGTCCAATTATTTCTATTATTTCACCAGGTGAGAGCCAAGTCTTGCGAACCGCCTCGCAGGGGCCAGGAGATAATCAGTGCTTAGTAATAAGCTGTAAGGCCGTCGAGCGGCAGGGCCTGCTACCGAGCTCCTGAGCGCTGATTCTTGACTCATCCATTCTTTAGACCGTAATCACAAAAGCTCATATATATATATATTTTTTTTTCACCAGGCGAGAGCCAAGTCGTGCGAACCGCCTCGCAGGCGCCGGGAGATAATCAGTGCTTAGTAATGGGTCTATTACACGTGATTTCCATTTCCCATCCCAATCCCAATCCCATTTCCCACCGGCGCGCAGCGCTGGAGCCTAGAAAAGTTGAGGACGAGTGGGAATCAGAATAACCGAACCGCCGAACTGCCGAACTGCCGAACACAAAAAATATTTATTTATTTTATGGTTCTCAAGGCCTTATATATGAATACTGGCCTCTACATATTTTTTCAAGAATATTCAAGTCCTGTTTAACAAGAATTTTGAGCATTCTCCATCTTGTTTCCGATTTTGGAACATGGAACCAAACAAATGCCAAACAGCAAATAATTTTCACAACTCCCGCAGATAGCCTCTCGTATGGCCGTAGCATTTGTATGCAGCAGTCAATATGCTGGATCATGGCCTACTCAGGATTCATATTTACTTCAAGTTGGCCTAGATTGCTCAGTCACCATGGAACGTGACTGTGATAATTACAGCTTCCAAAAATGTGGCTTGAATTCCAAGGGAATCACCTGAATGCCTATAGGGATTTCATGATACTGGAAGGGTTTTGGGTCTGCATTTGGTCTGCATTCCCAGGCCACCAGATATTGGCCAACCACTTCTGCACCAATCAAGGATAAAGGGGCTTGGTGTTGAAAGCAATAGATTTTTGAGTACTAAATGTTGCTTGTTTGCACTCATTGACTCATGGCATGTAAAAGGACCAATCATGTCCTGAAGAATGCAAAGAGATGAGCTCACAAATATATACTCCTCAGCAGCAACTCGTAAGCCAATTTTGGCTCTCACCACATTCTGGCCTCCTTTAAATGCATTAAAATACTTTGAAAAGAATAGTATCACAAGTATCAACAAGTACAGGTGTAGACCCAAAAAAAAAGGTTCCCTACCCGAGTTCGGCAGTTCGGCAGTTCGTCGGTTCGGCTATTCCGAACCCGACACTTTCTGGAAAAGTTCGAAGTGCGACACTTTGATGGCAGACACATCACGCTCTTGTGACAATTAGGTCATCAGCGACACATCCGGATCAGGACATCTCGCACCTCTTGGCGGGATGTGTCATCCGACAGGTACAGTTTCATCCCCAACCCGGCAGTGTAACTTCAAGTGGGGGTGTTGTAGAATCTTTTTGTTGTTTTCCCATGTAAACAGTACATTATTCGTTTACCGGCCCTGAACGTTAACTCGGCGGCCACGAGCCTCAGCCACGTGTTTGACTTTAGCCATTCCCCTCTCTCCTGAATTGACCCTCGTCTCCCTTATGCAGCTCACAAAAGACCATGAAACTTTGTTGGACCTTGATCTGGAACCTCCGAGCGATGAATACCATGGAGAGTACCAGAGGGCATGTTCAGAATTTGTCTGGGTGAATCTCCAGCTTGAGCTGGAAGAAGCGGGATACCGGTTGCGTCCTCGATATCATCGAGATTGGAAGCCATCTTGGCTTCCTGGCAAACGACTGGCGGGCCAGCCGTCGGACGAGTGTGAGGACAGTTTAAGCATTTTCGTGAGTCACAGGCTTCTAGTCATTGACCAATCAACCAATTAATTATGTTCGTAGCCTCTGTATTGGGCTGCTATTGATGCTATTCGCCTTAAAGATGGGCAGAAAGTGGTTTTGAAGATCACCTTCGACTACACGAAGGAGCAGGAAATTTTGCAAACCTTTTCCGAACCTCCCTTTCGAAACAACCCACAGAACCATTGCGTCCCTCTCCTCGATACCATTGAATTCCCCAGGAAACGATTCAAAATTGTCGTGCTGCCCTTTCTGATGTCGGTCTTTGGTCGCCCACATTGTATGCATGAGGTTATCGACTTTATGCGACAGATCTTGCAGGTAAGCCTTCGCTTTACAAAGGATCATTGTTTATCTTCGGCATCAGGGCCTAGAATTCATGCACGACCATAACATTGCTCATCGGTTAGCCATTTTCCCTATTCGCTGAAGAACCTAGGAGCTCATATCATCCAGGGACATCAGCGCACTAAACATCATGATGACCAGCAGTCATATTCCCTCTGAGCGACTCAGACATTTCTCCTCCGATCTCGACGAGTACTCCCTCGAATCCGGTCTCCTTGCTCCGGGCGAGCCCAGGCAGCATCCGTGCAAGGTTTCTCGACTCCGGTACTTCTTCATAGACTTTGGACTCTCGGACGAATATTCCGACGGCCAAGAACAAGCGCGGACGACAGGCATCGTCGGCCAAATCAAGGCGACCCCAGAACTTTCGGATGACGTCCCATACAATCCATTCAAAAGCGATATTGTGCAGCTCGGAACCGTATTCAAGAACTTGTTTCCATTGGTGAGCCAGTTCCGTGCCATTTCTAGCCAAGCTCATCGAGTTTGAATGCAAGCGTTCCCCCGACCTCCATGATTTCGATGTTCTAATGGATAGGATGACGGAAACGAAGTGGGAAGATCGACCTGGCGCCAAGGAGGCTCTGGAACTCTTTGAAGATATTGTCTCTTCGATGCCGGCGGAACGCCAGACGGCCCTTATAACGAGGAGATTACCACCAAGAAAGAAAGAGTTGGTTCCTCGAATGTAACCAAGTAGGAAGCGCCCAGTAAAGAGGCTGGCTGGCGGAGAGCGAGCTCAACGTTCTGCAGTCGAGATCATTGTATGGTACTTAGTATGCTGGATTAAATGAGGCTGGTGCCGTTGAAATATTTGTTCGAGTACGATACGGCCATTCGGGAGGAGCCAGCCAGCAAGAGATGTCGCAAGCCAGCCTACAACGGAAAATCAAAAACTATCAGAGAGGGATCTGAGTCAAATGATCACAAACACGTTTGATTTTCACGCTACCCGGTATCTTCAAAGTCTGTAGCTGATTGTGCCAATTGTGGCGCTCGGGTTTCAAGTTCATCTTGGGATCAGAATCAATCGAGTCAAGCTCACCAAATGATCAGCAAACCATTCAATTCAGACATGGAGTTAAGCGCGCTTGGTAATTTCGGCATCGACTGCATGACTGAACCTTATAATTGAACAAAGCTCGAAGATCCGTGAAGCCGCGAATAGTTCAAGGAGACACCCAGATACCGAATGCAATTGAATCTGACTGAATGACTGAATCAATTGTCAGAAAATTGAACATCCTGATCTAGATGGAGCATTGACTGTATGACATCAGGGTAAGAAGGAGGAAGTTCGTCCGTGAAACCCAGACCAAATAAGTAATTATTGAGATCCTCGAACAATTCCTCCGAGATGTTTGAGTGAATGATTCCTTTGGAGATCTTGAGACCTCTTGAGACTCGTCGGTGCTGAAATCAATCTTCAGATGATTTAGGTCCGCATTTGGACCCGAAGGGTCCTACGCCGCTATTACATGACTGTGATTATGGATAGAAACTAAGCCAGCCCTTCCTCCCTCAGATCCGTAACCCTTCTTCTTCACTCCAACACGTACCTCTTTCATTGCGACTACTTTACTTACTTGTACATGAGACTCATCAAGAATACAAGTCAAAGATATGGTCGACGAAACCGCGGGTCGAAAAAATCGGTCGGACATGATCAAACAACTCGACCTTGGAGGCAAGGAAAGAAACGGAATAAAGAATACCGGTCATGTCATTCAAGGCAAATCAAGCGTCACGTTGTTGGACACGAAAGAGAGCGTCAGAAGGAAAAAAGGATAGAGAAAAGAGTGTTGGAAGGAAATGGATCACAGAAGTCAGCCGACAACTCGAGTCAGGCCAAACTTGACGAAAAACAGTCTTCAAAGGACTTGAGGGATTATACATTCTCAAGTTCTCTTCCTATTGATACCGTACTTCCGACTTTCTTTGAGACTCGCCTGGCTACCGTCATCATCATTTTACGATAATAATTTGAATCGAGGGTCCATCGGTAGGACAACCTGAAGAGGAGTGCGAAGGATTGCGACTGTCGTGAAGGAATACAGTAGTATGTGACTGCGACTGTGACAAAAAGTGAGCATCCGACTCCAAGTATTGATGTTACCATAGTGACACGCAGATCGACCGACCGAGCGGAAGATCGTCAAAGAAGAGAACGTTATAGTACTAGTAGCCGCTCAACGGATTTTCGAGACTTGGAGCGTGAGCCACGGTGATAAAGGGAGCACGAGTCATATTAGTAGAAGGAACAGAGTTAGTAATGCAATATAATAATAATATAATAATAGACACGCTGTCATAAAGGCGGCCGCCGGTTAATATTTGCAGAAACCAAGGGGACGATCACAGGTCTCGGCTATTCCAACACTCCTGCTGCGCCCGAATCGCGGGGATGTAATGATTTAATTCTACAAAATCCAGTGCTAGACACTGTATCGAGTTGTGTGAACGGAGAGAGGGAGGGGGAGACTTTGTAGTAGTAGTTCTGTCTATTATATCTATGCATAGCTTTACCATCAACGATCACGCAAGTTACCATGATGCCATCTTCCGTTGCTGATGTCCCTAATCTGGCTATCAAAGTCGCTAAATGGTACAGTATATAAGCCTCTCCATTTCGAAAAGAATTCCCCAGCTGGTCTCACCCAATCAATCCATCGTGTTCTTCAACTAGGTGTCTTGGAACATCTTTAACTAAACCTTTAACGAAACACATTCTTCGACTCTCTTAACGAAACTTTTCAACGACAAAAATCCCAACATGGTCCAATCAATCACCCGTATCGCACTCGTCGTCGCAGCTCTTGCTGTAACTTCCACCATGGCTGCTGCGTAAGTCTCTTCTGATTATTTCTTCTCTCAAATCTTTCTTTCCTTCTCCAAATATTTCCTCTCAATCTAATAATTCTATCCAGCCCAACACCTTCATCCTCCCTCTCAGCACGCGACACCCACATCGCTGCTCGTGCGTATGCCGCCGAACTCGCTTCTCGTAATTTTGACGAGTCATCCGAGCTCGAAGCCCGTGACGCCGAGGATCTCGAAGCTCGCGACCTCGAATCCCGCCGCAGACACCGCCACCGCCACCGCCCCGGTCACGGCCGTCGCCGCCGCAACCGCAACAAGAAGGGCGGAAAGCGTCAGCGCAACCATCGTGGAAAGGAGGCCGCTGTCGCCGATGCTGTCGCCGGTGCTGGAGCCGGTGCTGCTGGAGCCGGTGCCGCTGGAGCTGGAGCTGGAGCTGGTGCTGGTGCTGCTGGAGCCGGTGCCGCTGGAGCTGGAGCTGGAGCTGGAGCTGGAGCTGCTGGTGCTTCCGGACCTTCTCCCGACGCCGGTGCTTCTTCCCCCGCCGCCGGCGCCACTCCCGATGCTGCTGGACCTTCTCCCGACGCCGGTGCTTCTTCTCCCGCTGCTCCTGCTCGTCGTTCATTCGACGACGAGTTTGAGCTCGAAGCTCGGGATCTCGAGTTGGAGTTGGAATTGGAGGCTCGTGCATTCGATGACGAGTTTGACCTCGAAGCTCGTGATTTCGACGAATTCGACCTAGAAGCTCGCGATTTCGACGAATTCGACCTCGAATCCCGCAATTTCAAAGACCGTGTAAAGCAGAAATTCGGCGCTGCCCGTGGACGAGTCCGCAATAACAGATTTATGAACCGGATTAAGAATAGCAGGTTCAGGAAGGGAAAGCAGGCTACTCCCGCCGCCACCGGTGTTGCTTCTCCCGCCGCCAACGGTGTTGCTTCTCCCACCGCCGGTGCTACTCCCGAAGCTGGTGCTACTCCCGAAGCTGGTGCTACTCCCGAAGCTGGTGCTACTCCCGAAGCTGGTGCTACTCTCAAATCTGGCGCTACTCCCGAAGCTGCTCCCGAAGCTGCCCCCGCTGCTCGTCGCTCCATCAATGACCTTGATTAAAGGCTAGGCTAGCTTCGAGCGTGATCGATTAAAGACTCCTAGTACAGTGTTGAAGATATTGTATTTGTAGATATCTGACATGTATTTGTTACTGGTTTTCGGAAATGTGAAGATGCAATGGATTTCTTACTTGATCTTTGAGCGAGTGGTATCAGTTCGAGTGAGTAATATCAGCAAAATATCAGTGAAGCATTTCTGTGATCGACAAGTTCAAGTCGGGCTTGAAGATAGTCCTGACGGAATAGAAGAGAGCAGACGGGTACAGCCAGATAGCAGAAAGTCAAAGACCGATTGTAATCGGGCTCAAAGGATCAAAGGAATTGCATTAAGCTCAAAAGATGAGGAGGACTGTTTCATCAAATGTTAGACGCGAGAGAAAGATTAGAACAGTCCTGGCACCAACCATACATGGATTATGCAGAAGAGAGTCTGGTGGAACCAATCTTCATTGTCCATATCGACTCTTTATTGCCATATCGACTGCTTTATTGCCCTTTACTGCCCGTATTGACTCTTTTTCGAATGACATTTGATCAAAGAGTCGAGCATCACCGTCGAAGCAGGTCGATAAATTCGTGATGATAGTAGGATGTTGTTGAAATCGATGCAGTAAGCGCAGTGGTCAGCTGGTGAAATGGGTTCTATTGGGTGGATACAAACAATGTAGAGCGATTAAATATCAAATAAGAAAACTTGTCATTCAACTGTGGATCGTGCACGAGGTTGCTCTCCCCGGTCTAGCTTCAAACGATCAGGGAGCTGGACAGGACAATGAACAGGGAAACAAAAGACTGAGGAAGGGTGACAAACCAGGCGACGATAGAAGATAGCCCATATATCGACCATTTCTTGGACAAACTGATACGAGTTGAGGACACGATCAGAGTCGCGGATATCGAACAATTGCGCGCAATCAAAGTCGATCTGGCATTTCAGTCAGTAACTGTATAGACAGCCGGAAGCTGCAACTTACCAAAACGAGTCCACGTCCACCGTCAGAAACGATCATGTTTCTTAATGCAAGGTCGTCATGCAGAATCCCATGTCGATGAAGCTCGGCCACTGCGTTTATACCTTGGGTCGCAATTTCCGGGGTGATATTCCACGCCGTTGGCCATTCACCTTGCACGAATTCCAAGAGTAGAGCCGGTATGGATGAATCAACGGCGAATTCTGGGCTAACCGGAACGCTGTGCTCGGCGATGTCCGATGAGGAAAAGGAATATCTGCCATAGAGAACTGGCATGATAGATGGAACCGCCATTGCGAAGACGGCAGCCTCTCTCGCATACCCATCGGCATCGTCAAAATACTAGAAATCTGCATTCAATATGGATTGCACAAGACGCAGGCAATCTTACCATTTTGAGAATAGCTATTGGATGAGCAGCGTCAGCGCCATTCCAGGAAACTTTCCACACTGCACGATCTGAAGCTTCGTTGGAGCTGAGCTTTTCGATGAATATCAGACGTGACGGTTTCTGTAGCTCGTACAAATCCGGCGGTGGTAGTTCCTGTATTGGCTCAAGATATTCTGCGTTTTCTAGTTTGGGCGCATAGGGATTGCAACCGGCGATTGTCCTCCAATGCTTGACATCGGGATCAAACGTGCTAAATCGAGATCAACTGGAGGCTTCAACAGTATTTGTGAAACTGACCAGTCCCAAAAGTTCTCTCGCGGGTCGTACATGAAGGAATCATCGTCCTCGATTATGGCAGAACACGAAGAATCGAAGGGATCGAACGCGCTAAATCCACGTCAAATGGAGCTAAGAAGGGGATTTGAGGGACTGACCGGTCCCAGCTCTTCTCTTGGGCGTCGTGGGTGGAGAAATTTTGCTCCACTGTGGCAAACATGGTGGAACGAAAGAAGGGATCAAACAATAGACGACACATCCGTGAGTTGATCATCTGATTTGCTCATCATGACATCGACGAATCACGAAGATCGATCGCTTTCGGCGATTTGCGGACAAACATCCATGGGGAGTTTGGACAAACTAACCGGTACATGAGCTCTATTGTACGATATAGTGGGAAACCTGAAGACTACAACCATGTTTGTCGCACTTTTTTCGTACGGTCAGAAACTTCGAGAAAAATAAAATCCATCGCGTCATCATCGTCGTGTCATCCCCTAATTGTCTTGATCCCTACTAAATCTTACTACTTACCTGCTCGCCGCAGCTGCGCAGATTCTGGTTCAGCAGCCACGAGTATTCGGCCGACGCTGGAATGATGCGAATAACCCCAGGCGCGTTTATCCGAGACAACTGGGACAGAGCAAGCTCATTTTTGCGATAGAATGAATCTACGATGTGGTCTTCTTTTGTCTCGTCTTCTCTCGAATCCGAACGATAAAACATTCTCTCGCCTTTTTGCATCCATACCGAATTCAGAAGCCAGATTTCACAGTAGGTTTCTTGAGATCTATTCTGCCATGCCTTGTTCCGTTCTACAAACGACATCGTGCCATTCGCTTGCTATCAAATTCTCCGCCAGTTTCTGAGAGGAATCATGTCGTCTGCTCCCAGTTACTGTGTCATGTGATTCATCTCGAGAAATTCGACATTATGTTCCTTAGAACCTAGATGCTTGTCGAAAAAAGGAGCCACATGTAGCCTGGCTGGTTTGGCAACCTCAATTTGCGTCAGTCAAGGCCGTTCTCCCAGAAGAAAGTCTTTTCACAGTAATTTCTAATTACTCTGGGCTATACACGGTCACATGGTCGGGTAGATTGAGAATCTTACAGTTACAGAAATTCGGAGAACAAGATTTTACAGCGCGACAAGTATTACAATAGAGAACCTCGAGGCTTCTTCAGAGATTGGGCAATATCAAGGAATGTCTCAGCGAGTCGAACCTGGGTCCAATTAGCGATATGGACGTGTTAACAAGAGGGAAATCATACCGAATCAAGCGCTGCAGAATAGGACGAGGGCACTCTGGCAGTTGCTGGTGTGTTCGGATCTACCGGTGCTGAATTCTGGACATCCAAGGCGACTTGAACCATCCGCTGCATCACTGCATTCCTTGGGCCGAACGAGACAGCGTGGAAGGAAAGCGGTTTGCTATAGAAGCCAGTCAACTTGAGCCCAGCAGTGAAGAAAGAATCACATACCCAAGTGCGATAGACGATCGACAAAGGTCGCGTACGGGCTCATCTGCCACAGAGCACTCGCCATCAGATAAGAAGATAACAATTGGAGTCCTGTTGAGGATCAGGAAGCGCTAAATAAGCAGTAGAGAAAGAATCTTGCCTATCTGGGGCCCAATGTTGACGCAAAATTGTCTGAGCAGATGAAAGAGCGAGAGTGTAATTTGTGCCACCGCCGTGGGTGTATTGCAGCACACTTGCCAATAGAGCGGCAGGGGAGCTGGTAAAGTCGTTGACCGCACCGTGATAGATAGCACGATCAAACATGACAATACTATAAGCATCTCGGCGGTTGGCCGCAGCTTGTTGACCATTAACGGTCAGTGCCGACTGTCGGGACACCCAGAAAGCATGGAGAGCAGAGTAAACAGCTCCAAGTCGATTATTGTGATTGCGGATTAGCTGTGCCGTAACAGGAGTTCCAGGAAGAGGTCGTCGATCGGTAGCACCCATCGAACCAGATCTGAAGAATCAGTCAGACTGCGAACAGCAAACAAGTGGTTCCGTTACCTATCGATAACAAAGATCCTTTGGAGAAGTCAGTAAGGAATCATCCTGGCAAGAGTTTGAACTTACACATGGTATGCTTGTCGCATGACTACTGGATTCTTGCAAGTGAAAACATGACCATCGTTCGACAGGTACCCTAGACCAATGCCTCGTTTCAATGTCTGAGGTGGGTGGAAAAGCGGAAGAATGCAATAAGACGGTTGATTCGGAAGAGCATGTTCGGGGCCTGAGAGCTGTTAATGTCTCTCGGTACAAGGTAAAGAGTCAGAACTGACCTGGACACATACGATCACTGCAGGAAATGGTTATTGCAAAGCCCTTCAAAACGAGATTACTCGGAACATACCATTTTGCAAAGTTTGCTTGATCATCTCTGGAATACGGATCTACCAGCGGATGAGAATATGATCTCGAATGACGATGAATGAAAGTACCTCGGAATCCCGATCTGCGCCAGTACAGTTTGTGGGTGATCCAATCCTTTGGCTTGCTCGGTTCTGGAGTCAACCGTTCGTTGACATGCGCGATCTCAGCAGAACCACATCCGGCAGGTTGTTCAGCTCGACAAAAAGCTAAATGAGCATGCCTTCCCATCTCTTGACAAACCAAATTGCACATCATCGGAGCACCGTCGTCGTCTGCAGCGAACCTTCGACCATTGAGCTCGAGAGCGGTACCTTCTGGTCCTTCGACCGCCCATCGGGTCTTGGACATTGATCCATGGCTAGTTTCGTGTTCCTGTTGAGGATGACCTAAGGGAAAAACTTGAGCGGAGGCCTGAGGAGAGCGCGTAACTGAACTTTACCTCGAGGTAATGTGCAATAGTAGCCACAATTGTGACACCTGAGAGGGAAATCACATCAGACCTTGTTATGAGACGGAAAAGGAATATATTGACCGAGTCTGGCAGAAGTGGAATGCTGCACGATCAATGCTGTGAGAATGAGGACCAGAATGGGTCAATTCCCCGGGAGGAATGGTTATGGCGCATTGAAGACGTTTCGCGACTAGAAACCATTGAGAATCAGTCTCCTCGGCAGCTCTTGGAGTAACCCACTTTGAGAGTACTGTATGAAAAGAGTAAGCAAAAATGAGAGCACAAATGAAGAAGTGAAGCACCTTGGTGTACTGGAAGGTCTCATGACGACCCGTGAACGTTGCTTCAATGGATTGAGGAGCAGTATCTATTTCACAGATTCCAGCTGCTTCACATAATGCCGAGCAAGAATGGTCTTGCCTACAAGGAGCATTAACAGTGAAAGAGCGCTGCAGGAAACATTTACCCGCAAAGATGAACACAACCAGCTTCTAGGCCGTGGAAATGATCAGGATGAGAACAAAGACGTTTGCACATCGAACAAGGGATTGGACATTGGCCATTATCGCATCCATGTTCGGTATGCTCGATATGACTACTCGGGGATTAGTTGGTCCTGTCGAAGGTGATACTAGTAATAGTAGATACCTGGGTATGACGCAAGATCCTTGGCAGGAGTAACTCTTGTTATTTGCCAGTTTGAGACCCTTGAGCTGACATGGCTAAACGAAATGTCAGTTTTAGTCATAAATTCAAATGAAAAAATACTTCTCCACAGGCATGAACGTCCGCTGAACAGACATGATCATCGCCTTCGTGACCCGCAACCTGTGTCAAACATTAGAGAGGTAGCGCAATGCAACAAGAACAAGACAGACCTTGGTACATTCACCGAGACATCCTCGTTTTCCGCTGAGCTTACAAGTTTGCCCACAGAGATGCGTCTCCACGGCGCAACTAGATAAAATCAGTCGAAAGCTGATAAAGCGGAAGAAATGAGAATTTACAGATGTTTTCCAGAGTGACCAGCACTACGAAGATATCAGTCAGGCTAGCACCTTTCATGCAGAAGACGTACGGAAGACCACAAAGTTTTGTCTGACCATCATGATCAGTGTCATAGTCGCAGTTTGCGATACATTGATGATCCGTTGAACATTCATGAGCGATTTCTGCCCCATGGCGCCCACGGAGACACAGCAACTGGCAAGAAGTACACTGCATTTTGCAAAGGTCGATGTTCGACCGTAGCTCAATGATTGCAGTGTCAAGGGCTCGACGAAGAAGCTCGATGTTGGCGTGATTTGTGGCCTTGAAACGCGAAAGATTCGAGAAGATCCATTCCTGAACATGCTCGACACGGCAGTCAACCAAGCGCTTTAGATAGTCAGACAGCTCGGTGACCCAAGCGGCGTCTTTCATGTCAAAACGCATCGAGTAGCAATCCCATGACTGTATGAGCCTGAGCAAAGCCGAATCTTTGTCTGGAACCAAAGGCTCTGGACCGCTTAGGAAGAAGCGAGCATCCGAGTCATCGACCTCGATAAGCAAGTCCGTGTCGAAATTCTGTTGCAAGTCAGTTTCGAGCTCAAAGGAAGGAAGAGGTGAATAGACCTTCAGAGGCTCCAAATCCGGTTGAATTTCAGCAAAGCCCGACGCGAATGCAATACTGAGCATGCCCATCAGTCGCTGAGCGCGATGTGCGACCAAGGTTTCTGTATGATACATGAGTTGAAGATCTTGCCCTGACTCATCATAACTTACGTGAAAGAGCGCCCCAGTCGTTAGCCTGCAATTAAGTCAACGACGAGCAGAGAGGTATTGAGAGTACTAACCTTCAATTTGGCCATCAATGTCTTCAGAGTAAGTAAAAATTCACCAGCAGCGGGATGGGTAATAGGCTGTTGGTCCAGTCGTTTCTTCAGGGCCGGGAAAAGCGTATAAAATTGCCTTGACTCGATGACTGGCCAAGGTACAATGGAAATTTGGCCTGCATGAAGTTGGGTGATGAAATTGAGCTGCTGCTCATCTTGAACGATTTTCTGTAGAATGTCGGATAAGTCGGTCAAATAGAAAAAATAGACAAAAACAGGCCTGGAATTTGCCAGAAAACCTAAGAGAGCATCAGAATAGAGCCTCCGAATCATATGACGGTCAAACTTACTCTTTCACAATCTCACTCTTGTCTGAATCGACGACATCCTTGATTATGATGACAAGGGTGGATTGGAACAGCGTGGGGTTCGCGGCTGGGTCGAGAACCGTCGACGAGGACTGGAAAGATTGAAACAGACCAGTAATATCACGCGACAAAGCAAAATTGTTCCGAAACAAGACCTGCAATGCGTGAATGTTTGTCTCTGCTCCAATACAAAATTGCTCACCAGGTTCGAGATGGCAGTATTGAAAAGAACTAACAGTGTATCTTCTTGAGCCGACCGTTCAATACTGTGAACACCTAGAACGTGCGATTGTTAACAAAGGCTCCGAGTCAGAAAAATCAGGTTTACCTTCAAAGTCCAAAGCTACAATGAGGGCCTCGTCAGTGGGAGTAACAGATAGCCAAATCCCCTCTGTAAAAGCTGTCAGAAGATACAAGGAAGCACTGAGATGAAAGGATGTACCGGTGGTCCGCATGGCGCTGCCAGCGAATGAAGAATCCACGAGATGATTCAAGCTGTAGCTTTTCCCGACCGATTGTTCGCCTAAGGAAGCATTAAAGAAGAGCAAATCAGCAATGGCCAGTGTAATCACCCATGGATGAAACCACTTTGACGGGCTTTACGACAGTTTAGTAAAGGTGGACGAACAAGGCGGACAAGGGACTTGCTTTCTGAGCCATATATGATTGAAAAATCGATTCGTACCAGCCGAGCGACAGGTTGTCGACAATGCGACCAACTTCCGCCCCAAGCAAGGACTTTTCCAACTCTGGTGAGCTCACTCCGTCTTTCAATGGAATGAACCGATTTTCACGAGTGACGGCGACATGTATCGGTATCAGACATAGGATGTCGACCAGCCATTCGCCAAGCAGAAATTGAGACACATCCCAGGAATTGTCTGGCGCTAGCTGGGAAACTGCTGTCTCGACATCCAATGCATCGACTTGGATGCTCTTCAAGACATTCCCAGTCGGTTTCCGCTTGCCCTGTTCGAAGGACTGGATCATGTCGGCAAAGCAAGGTGCAAAGTTTCCATGATCGCGATCCGTCGCAAAGGTCAGATGCTTGCAAAGGCGACTCGAGGACGAAGAAATGATGCCTCTTTGGACAGCAGCAATCACAGGAAAACGAGTCCAGACGTCCGAATGACAATCGATAAGGCAGTTGTGAAGCGAGGGATGGTTTCTACCGCCGGATGATAAGTTTTTCGATCCTTTCTCCTTGAATTGAAACTCGGTGATCTTCTTGGTGATGTCCAACGCGATCGACCAGCATTCTTGTCTCTGACAGTTAAGGGAAATCAAGTGAATGGAATTCCGGGTGACCATCGAAGTGATCATTGTCGTATCTCCCAATGGTCGAGGAAGTTCTAGAACAACCCCGGGGTTGTCAGGCCCAAATGTACTGAGATGGTAGGCATGTAAGATTTGCCCTGTTTCGACGGGAAAAACGAGAATGACACAAGCACTGTCGGGAGACGCATAAACGCTAGTTGGTATTTCCTGCAATGATATCATTCCAGGACTGGTAAATGGTTAGTCGAGGGCCACAAAAGGAAATGAAGCGAAATTCACCGAAATTGTTGTGTGATGAATGAGAAAATTCGGGCATGCGCCATATTATCAATCAATAGCACTTCATCGCCTCCGCAGATGAGACAGGCATGACATATCGTCGCAGGAGTCTCATAGCCAGAATACCATTGCGAGAGTTCGATAGTTGCACCCCATCCCTGCAGAGTGACGAACCGCTCATCGAATTGGAACACGTGCAATTGAAGCTGAAGTTTGGCTCAGAACAAAGTATCAGACGAGAAGTTTGACGAACCTTTGAGGGACTGCAAATCAGAAGCATCCGCTTCGTGTCGTCGTAAGAGACCAGGAGATCCTTCCCCACTTTGCCCTGGTTCAGAACTCGACGAGCCGGATGAGTTAGAATGGCCCTTTCCAAATTCTCCGGATTCTCGAGATATATCGAGATGCTTCCCCGACCATCATCCAAAACGAGAAGACATTTTTCAGTCCCGACCACCTGGCAGTAGCTAGATCGAGAATTTCAGCAATATAAACGAGACTCTGGCGACGAACTCACATGACTTTGAAGTTGACCTCGAGAGCAAAACTGTGAGAGAACTTGGCGTCGATTTGAGGAATGGGGATGACACTGTGATCTCGCTGCATGTCCTGAATGTCGCCGGCTTTCAGACGGAGAAAGTATATCTGGCGCTCGATTTTCGCTTCAAGACTGGAATGTATGATGCCATGAATCCGCCAGCTCTCTGAATGGTCCAAGCGTCAGTAGAACTCGTAGTGGTCGATGAAGGAAGGGCTGACTAGAATTTGACCATGCATGTTTCTCCTCGTCCACAGAATCTAATACGATGAATCTATGGAAATATCAGCACAGTTCTGCGGGACAATGTTCCAACTACATACCGATCTACGTCAGGTTGATCAACGGTAATCTCCTTGACTAAATCTCGTCGAGATTCTTTGAGTCGGGAAGACTTGAGAGACGCCGCGTCGCGCTTGATATGGGCAATGAGCGCTTTTTCTTTGGTATGAGAGGCTTGGGCCTCAAGCGTGTTCACGGTTATCCTAACAAAAGTGCGTATATGCTTCTGAACGACAGCCAAGACGTCCTTGACCAGTGGCGCCAAGATGGGGTGTCGGTCGGAGTGACTGGAAATCGATTCGAGGAAAGCCAGGTCACTGGTGGTTTCAAGGAGCTTCTTGGCTCGATTGAGAGGATGATCACGACTGTAGGTTGGAGGATGTTCAGAGCCGCTGAACCATCGCTTCACTCGGGACGACCAGGAAGATTTCTTGCTCTGGCCTCTATCGGCACGCTTGCTGGCAGGTGGCAATTGCTTTTGCAGGAAGTCCAACGACAATTCTGTCTTTACGAGCTCGTCGGCTTCCACAGGCAGCACTTCGGGGTGGTCGAGGAAGAAAGCCGTCAATATCATTCGCTCTTTCAAAGTTCTGAAACTTTTCGGCATATTGGCAAGCTTCTCAGTCGAGACAACCGTCTTAAACTGCGCCTCGATCTCCGGGTAGAGTCGGATAAGCATGGCAAAGTGATCTTGAGAGTGTCGAGTTAACTCGTGTAAATCTTAACGAGAAGAAATCTTACCGCTCCAGCTGTCTACCGACTTGGGCTCGGTCCCAGCCTGCTCGGACTGATTAGTCTCGTTCGGCAGTGATGAATTATCGCCATCTGGGGTGTCTTCAACAAGCATAGGTACAAGAGTATCTCGATCCATGGTTCTACACGAGAAATAAGCAATCAGATTAACACAAAGGAGGAGACTAAGACTGACTGATATTGTTTCAAGACATGGTCACAGACAGCTGCTCGCAAACAATCTTTCAGTGCAGGTGCCTCGGTATTCAAGCGCTCCTTTGCATTAACGATTCCATCGTTGATGGACTTCTCGCACGCCCGCTTTATTTCTTCCTTGCGGCGTTTCCAACTGTCACAAGGCTTGGGATACCTTTGACCAAGTCCATGGTCCATCAAGACACCAATTGCATCGTCGTTCAGATCCTCGCCCAAACGCAAGGAGCCTCGGGCACTGTAGAATCCTTTAGCCAGTGATATATTTCTACTTGAGAATGACGGCTTACAGAAGATCCTGGAGCTTTATCGAGGAGTAGACATCTCCATTGATGGGGCGTCGATCTCTAGCTGGCGGGATGTATTTGGTAGTCATGAAAGCTTGAGTCGTTTCCCCAGCGAGAAGATGGGGTCGGAATTGTTCCTTCTGGAATCCTCCGGGAGCATCTCCGACGCAAATGTGACGAGATGAAATCTGGAATCGAATTTAGCCAGACTATATTGAGTGAATGCCGGCCACATTACCGCGAATCCGTTTCGCAAGGTTACACTCTCTTCCTGCTCATTCGTCTTTGACACCTCGAAGGTGAACAGTCGACCAGAGTCATCGACGTCGAGATCCATTGGGGTTTCGTCAAGGTCTTCTTTCCATACGATTGTTGCAGATTGTGCTGGCGACATGAAGCAGACGATTTGATCAGTGATCTTGGTGAGGTACCTGCAAACGCTTTAATCCAGAAGGATATCACAGAGAAGATACCTACCGCATGAAAGTGACACGATTTCGCCTGACTGAATCTATCGCGTTGTCATTCCAGGTGGTATCCTCGGGCCAATAGACAGCATAAATTTGTTCAGGGTCTTCGCCTGGGGGCAGTTCGTTTGCTCTGACAAGGTAGAGTCCAGACCGAAGCTTTGGACCGGACGCTTCATCCTTGGAAGTCTTCAAAGCGAGAGCCCTGCCGTGAAAAATGAGTACAAGTCAAAGATGAAACAAAAGCTAACTGACGTAGCCTCGTCCAAAGCGCTCAGACTGATGAGCAAATCGACGATGCACTCCCTGCTGCCATAGATTCCAACAGGCTTCACCGAAAGGTTGTCCAGGGCCTTGAAATTGACTTTGGTGAGCGAGACATATGCGCCAGGACAGAGGTCATCGAGAAGCCTTTGGAAAGAGACCTGGTCGATGATAGTTTTCTCCACTGGAATCAGAAATCAGAAAAAAAATTACGGAATGATGATGCACAGCATGCATACCAAGACCGCCGCTGCCTCGCTCGCTGATCAAATCCAGCATACGATACATTCCCCGAATAGAGGTGAGAAGATCTTGATCTGGTTTCTTTGGGAGATTTGGCTACATAAAGATTAGCAAGAGGCCAAAAAATAACCGAGGCTCTTACAGTCAAGGGCGTGGCTTCCTCGTCAATATCGACGTCCTTTAAGCTTTCAGGCTAAAAAGGATGAATTTTAGGCCACTAAAATGAAGCAGAAATTGGGTGAAAGGACGAACTCGAGGCGATGGGGAACCCTCAACAGCGGTCATGGCATCCTCATACATCGAAGCTAGACATCAACGGTCAGTCCATCAGGGGTTTGAAAGAGAAAACTGTACCATCATCGTCTGCGAAGGAGAAAAAAATGAATTGTAAAATTAAAGGATGAAAGGATGAAAGGATTTTTAAGCTCACCAGGTGTCTCTGAGCGCGACATCGTCGCGTTAAAGCCTTGGTGTATTACATTGTAGGTCGAGAAGAGTTGGTTGGTGGTACTAGTGTCGGAAACCTGAGGAGGATCGAAGCCGACCATCGATGCTGGTTGGGGATCAAGTTCGTGGAAGGAAGAGAGACAGAACAAAGGAAGTCACGAGTTCATAATAATACAGCAGTTGGATAGAGTTTATCGGTACCGGTCGAGCGCTGCAGCCTGTTATGGTTTAATTTGGGCGCCAAAGGACGTTCTGGACAGGGCTATTTCACCCAAAAATAGCCGTCGTACGCTCGGATCCAACCGCCTCAGGATCAAGCGCGGTTCACTTATTCCGGAGCGCAGCGCGTGCCCGTGTAATAAGCTGTAGGGCCGGCGAGCGGCAGGGCCCGCTACTTTAGCTTCGCCGAGCTCCGTCATCAATGCATAAAATTCTCACTCCCTGCTATCATCGCATTCGACAGTCTGACATTGAACTACAGGTAACGAACGACCGCTATCTAACTAGAATCACAGACTCAAGCGCATTCTTTTGAAAAGGGACGACTGCTCCGCCTCGGGGTCGCCCTTGAAGCCAGCGTCATCCACGTCGGGGAAAGTTACCACCACGTGGAGTAGTTCTGTGACTAAAAACGCCATCACGAAAGAGAGACCGCGAATTGTCGAGTTATATGCCCGGAACATGAAAGTTCGGCGACGTACGTCGTCGTATAACGGCGTACGTCGGATTTCAACGGCCGACGCCAAAAGATAACGATAGACGGCGAACATTACCGGAATTTGATGGCGGGCCGTGTTGATCCAACATGCTCGCAATTGTATTTGGCAAGATATATGGCGTATATGCTTGTATTTTAACGTTATTTTAACGTATAGGCTGGAAATACACCTCATTATAGGCATGGTCTGAAGAGTCATCTGCTACAAGGCGGTCTGTGCACATCCTATCAGAAACATGAGGAGGACAAGTTTTGGGATGATGTGCTCTTGGGAATGTAGGACTCATAGTGACATGGTCTTTCATAGTAATATGCCTTGTAGATTTCTTTCAAGTTGTTTCAAAGGTGGGATTGGGTCAGCAGATATTCTCCAGCCACTGCGCCACCTTTCTGATCTGATCCGATAAGATATTGCCATTCTGTGATGGTTCAAACTTTACGAGATCATTGTTGTCTTCCCCACTTATACAGTCCAGTCTACTTATTCACATTTGTACTGCAATTGACGTGACTGCTCAAAGGCCACAGTATTATGATAACACCTCCATATCTCCATTGCTAGTTCATCCTGTATACCAGAGGATACATTGGTTGGTACATGGCCTGGCTTGATATATGCTGTATGCTGACCAGAATACAGTGAATCCTACCTGAAATAACCTGTATTCCATTGCATGTCGCTCTCAATACACCGTATTTCCCCTGCCCGGTGACTGAATACAATGTATTATACTGACCAGCAACTGGAATATACAGTATTTCATTCAATCACATATGATATATGGTGTATCCCTAAATACAGTGTATTGAACAGATGGTATATCATATGCGCTGTATTGCACTGTAATTCACTGTATTCCTGTCACTGACAGTGTATATACGGTGGCTTGCGGTGTATTTCGCCGTTATTTCGACTGCCGGACGTTGCCGTTCGGCGAACATCGGCAACCTTCGGTTACCTTTACCGCTGCGCGCTTATTACTGGAATTGTCCGACGCGCTGTTGTTCTGCAGTGGCTTCAGCATTAAACACAATGTCAGGCAAGTCGCTTGAAAGCGAAGGTTGGATGAATACAGGACACGGAGACGAGCGCTCAGATTGACTCGATTGCGAGCTGGGTCCTGGCTCCGCTGCATTGTTTCGAACCTCATGGACGGCCGCTCGGCGAATCTTTCAAGTGCCGATTCAATCAGCAGGGCTAGATGAGGGACTCGTCCTCTGGCATGAGCGAGATCGTCTCAACTTCCCTCAATGAAGTCATCGCTCGAAGAAACCCTTCTATTTCGAACTTGTTGGACGGATTAAAAGGCAGAGCACGACTCGGAGGAGCAGAGCTCACGATGCTGTCGAGCCTGGATCTTTGCAAGCCTTCAACATTGACAAACTGGGCGAGAAACAAAAAGACGTACCGCAAGATCAGTCCTCACCCATCATCTACAGGGATTCAACAATATATTGACGTTGTTCCGTTGTAGCCTGGCTTGTGACATAGAGGTCCCCGAAGCGGAGCGTAAAACTGCAAAGATCACACTTATCAGATCAGGCTTTTCTCGAATGGCCTTCACAGCCACACTTTGTATCGTACTTGGAAAATATTTTAGGACGACAAGAAAACAAAACAGCCTTAATACGGTTTACCAATTACAATGATATCGAGCACCATGCTGAGCTGGTGCTGCTTCTCCCAATGCTGGCGCTGCTGCCGCCGCCGGTGCTGCCTCTCCCACCCCTGGCGCTGCTCTCGAACCTGGTGCTGCTCCCGAAACTGGTGCTACTCCCGCAGCTGCCCCCGCTGCTTGTCGTTCCATCAACGACCTCGATTAGTTACACTGTGATTGATCAAAGACTCCTGGTACGGTGTTAAAGATATTGTATTTCGTAGAATGTAGACATCTGACGTGTATTTGTTACTGGTTTTCGGAAATGTAAAGATGCAATGGATTTCTTACTCAAACTTTGAGTGAGAGGTCGTCAACCAGTGAAGCATTTCTGAGATCGACAAGTTAGAGTAAGTCGGGCCTGAAGATATTCCTAACGGAATAGAAAATAGAGCAGACAGAATAGACCAGAGAGCAGACGGGCACAGCCAGATACGTGAGCGAGTAGATCAAGCTCAATTAACATCTAATAATTATCAGCTCTACAATGAAAATGATCCATACCTGTCGACCAGATGATACCAAGACATTCACAGAGACGATGACGAGGCAGTTCAACCTCCTGGTAGACGATACACTGCATGCTCGATTCGGTATAAGAGCATAAAGACGTATCAGAGCTGGCATTTGTAGTATTCAGGATGAGACAGCATTGGGCGAAAAATTCATTGTTCAATGATCTGGATGGGATGGTGCAATGACTGGAGGGAAGATATTTCAATGGGGAAAGTCTCGATGGAGAACAGACGTACATTATCCAGTCTTCCTCGCCCAATGTTGAATCTCGCGAGCCAGCTCCATACACGGACCATGGTCATACATGTAACCTCCAGCAATCGACCATTCACCAAGAGTCAAAAACCGATTGTAACTGGGCTCGAAGGCAATTGCATTAGGCTCAAAAGACAAAAACTGTTTCATCAAATGTTAGACGAGAGGGAGAACAATCCTGGCATGAACCATACATAGATTATGCAGACGAGGCTCTGTGAAACTAATCAGCACTTTCTTGCCCATATCGACTCGACTCCTTTATCGTCCATGTTCTTGGTCCAAGATCCTAAAGACGGCAAAATTAGACCACCAAGTGCAAGCTTGACAACGTACCACTTTTTTGAATAACCAGGCCAGACATCTGGTGTTGCCGAGTCAGACAGAGATCGAAGAGTTGAACGTCAGAGGTCGAAGAGTTGAACATCAGAGGTCAAAGAGTTGGATATCACCGTTGACTCGGAAGCAGGTTGAACATCACCATCGAAGCAGGTTGAGCAACGAAAGCTACATCTCCAGCGGGTGGCTGTGGGCGAAAGCGACCACAAACTTGGTGCGAGTCTTCAACCACTGGCTTTTGTCGCAGGAAGGTAAACAGCGCTTGGTCGCAGGAAGATAAACAGCGCTCGGTGGCAGGAACCTAAACAGCCAGCTCATATAAGCTTCTGCTGGCATATCAGAGAAATGCAACCTGACTCGGATATTGAACTGGAAGCCTACATGTAGATTTTCTCGAGGTCGGCTTGCATTCTACCTTTTCGGAGGCAAAGGCGATCAACTTTTTCAGAAGCAAATTCACTATGAAACCCAGGACAGGTTAATTTCACTGGGCAGTGACTGGATGACAGGCTCCTGGATCCCGTTAAGCAAGTGAATACCAGGTGAACACAAGCCAGGTTAATTTGAACAGTTTTCAACAGGTGAATTTCTTCACCTGGTAAACAGGTTCTCGTACCAAGTGAAGCACCTTTGGGGATCGAACCAGTCCTTACAAGTTCAAGGTAACCGACCCTAAAGAGACACGTGTTGGTTCATTTTTCACGTTCTCCCATTCTTGCCTCCTTCCAGCTCCTTCCTCAACGACCCTCAGTGCCGCATGAGCGGTTTTCTTTGTCTTCACTCTTTCTTTTCCTTCTATCTATATATTATGTCTTGACCTATTTGTCAACCCGTCTGTGGGTTTTGGTCCAGAGGCGAGCTGTGTAGCTCATGGCCTTTGTTGAATGTCTTTTTGTTGTTTTATTCTTCCTTTTTTATGGGGGTTTGATGCTGAGGGTATTCCAAGGTACGTCCGTTCCTCGCACCATTTCTGTCATGCGTCTGAATTTTCTTTTTCCAGTTTTGTTGCCCAGTTGCCATCCATGCTCGAAATCAGCTACCTATGCGAGCAGACATTGGGGTCTACGGAGAAAAGGTGAGATTTGTCTGCTGTATGGGTTTTCCGAGCTCGATCCTTTCCAGCTTCCCTTCCAAACCGTCCCCGTTCCTATCTATCTCCATCCTAGCACCATCTTCTTCACCGCTACTAGCCCGCATGTCTATTTACGGCTTTGCAGTTCTGTTTTTTTATGTATCCTCCATGAAATATGTCATTTTTTCCATCATACATTGAGCAATGTGTCGAAAATGCAAGGAATAGGGTGCAGAATCTGAATAGAAAGCTGACAAAATCCTCTGTATATTCACCCATATGACAAGGCAAAGTGACTCGTTTGACAAGTTCTCCATTCACCTGGTACAAAAGCTGGTAAAATTTGGCAGATGAAAACCGAGGGAATTCGGACATATAACGAGTTAAATTCACCTGTTATCGGTAACTAGTTGAACAGGTAAATGCTAGTGAAACCGCTTGGTCAACAAGAGAAAACAACCTGACACAGGTGACTTTCACCTGTTTGCGCCAGGTGAATATAACCTGGTACTGGGTCCACAGTGAAAGGCGAAAGTCCGACGCTCGACCTTCTCGTCTCCCTGGTGTTTCTTGCGCCTACTTATTGTGTCAAAAACCCTATTGCGTCAAAAATCCTCGTCGCGGAGCTTCATTGTTCAAAGAGAAGCTGGTATCCATCTCAGTGAAATAAAGGGTCTCAGCACCTGCTTACTTAAATATCCATCCTGAATAAGTATACAGGGCCGTGACTGGGAGAGTGAGACGGTCACACGGCGTCTGAAACCGTCTTCCCGACCTCATTTCTATGTACAGTCTGAGCTGGCCGCATGTCATTTTCCCTTGGGATTCGGAGGAATATCTTCTGGTTCTGTCTTTTGTTACAGAATGGATTTTCGCCGTCATTTTGTCTCTCATTCTGTGTCTTCTGTTTCTGTCGCTCGCTACATATCTCACATCTAACGCGACCTATTCGTATGACCGTTGTGAAGGAAAAACAATGTGTGATGATTAACAATGTAAAGAATTTCTAACGAACACGGAGAGCAGGATAGAATAATACAAATTTGTCCAATTATTATGAGTGATTCGCCAGCCAGCATTATGAGAGATGGAAGCTCCCGACGCCTTCTATCATCGCCACACGCAACTTTTCCTTCATCACCGCCTTTGAACTGTACTCGGGAAGCTTGAGGTAGTTGACACAAGTCATCACACTCGGGAGATAGTCATCTGCGGCTAATGGTGCCTCATGAGGCTTCCTTACAACCGTCAAAGGCGGGTTAAGACCCCGGAACCCTGGAAACATTGGGTTCAATAAAGAGAGAGAGTCGAAATGAAGGGCGTCACTTACCACCGATAGGCAACTTGGGACTTCCAGTGATGAACTGCAAGTAGCTCCGTCGAGCAGGACCATCATACTCGGACATGATTTCAAGCAAATCACGAATCGCCCGACTCTCAATATTGAACCCATGGTCCGCCTTCACAGCTTCCGAAAGCGCTGTATCCAAGTCAGAATACACTCTCCCCAAAGGTGAATATGGACTCACTCTCACTACTCCAATCCTCATCGCCATTCCCGAACAGCATCACCAGCTCGTCTGCGGAAAAGGCCGCCAAGTCCGTAATGGGGAACACTTTCGAAAAGCCCTCTTTGAACGCTTTAGCTTGCAGAGCAGCGCCTTTGCCAATGATAGCATCCAAAACCTCCTGAACATATTCGCCCACATTCTCCCGCGTGACAGGGATATCCCTTCCACCTGGCCGAAGCTCGATATCGTAGCCTGGAATAGTAAAGTCGAGCGCAAGGTCGTCGATGCTGACACCTTCTACGGCAGCTACTTTGCGTGAAAGCTGTCGAATATCGTTAGTTTTAATAAAGAAATGAGCTCCAGTATAACTGACCTTGTCCGTGCCAGTCTTGCCTGCGGCGATGTTCTGGACCTTCGTGAGGGAGTTGGCCAAGTCAATGTCGACAAGCTAGAAGATCAGAGGGTCAGCACTCGAATGTAATCAGTAACAATCTACTTACCTTGAGCGTAGCAATAGCCAGAGGCACATCTTCACCAAGGACTAGTTTGATGAAGATTTTGTTGAACGAGAGATCGATAATCCTCGAGTCCAACATGGCCTTGGCAACAAATTGGCCAATGACTCGGAACAGGTGTGTTCGTTTCCTACAACTGATATGAGCACAACTAACAGACCGAAAAGAAACTAAACTTACTGTCCACCGTCGCTGGCAATATCTTCGGGGCTAATTGGAGCTGGATACAAACCGCTTGGATGGTTCACATAGACGCCAGAATCGGTGTGATGAGAGTCTCTCCAAACCTTGAGGTCCTTGCGAGCAAACTCCTTGGATACAAGAGAGTAAAACTCCAGAGTCGGTCCGAGCCCAGTCCCGACTTCCTCAAAGTATTCCACCTCTAGGACCGACGAAGACGATCCATACAACTCAAAGACCTTCACCGCCGACTCGAGAACGTGTTTTCGCGATATCCGGACCTTCTGTCGCTGAAGTCGACCCAAGAATCCAATTCCATCGTCACGACGCGAACTCTCAGGCGTACGTGATTGCTGACTTTGCCACTTCAGAATAAGACGAGCATATCCAAAGGATGTAGACTGGAGGAAATTGTATCGCGTCGCGAAAGGGAAAAGGAAGGGGAAGTGCTGCGGCAAGTCCAGCGCCCAATCGGGGAGACAAGAGCTGAAGGAAAGTTTAGAACCGTAATCGCGAAATTGAAGCTGACACGAACCTTGCAACGATCATCGGCTCTTCCAACTGTCTTGTTAGTTTCGCAGAAAGCTTGTTATTGACGAAAGCAGATTCGGGAAGATTGCGCTTGTCGCCGTTGAAAACCGAACGTTCGGCTTCCATCGTGTTGATTCGGTGCAGGACACGCAAAAGTCGCAAGATCTTGGCGTGTGGCGCATCCTCTGGAAGAGACGAAAGGGTCGGTGTCGTCGAACGACTCTTGCTGCTCGATTCCGAGCCCTCTCGTGCTAGAACAAAGTTTAGAATACAAAAAGCCGATTGAAAAGTTCAACTTACTCTCAGAAGAAGCGGAGCCAGAAACCTTTTTGAACTTGATGGTATACACGCCCTGCCAGATCATGCTATGCGGCGCCGCACCAGTTTTCTTCCTCATCTCATGCTGATGGATCGCCCCGTAGATAGTAAGATCAAGCGGTAAAGGCTGGTCGTCCATCGAAAACTCGAGGTGCCAATCTGTAGGCTTGGCTTTCAATGCGGCCGCATAAGAAGCCCTGGAAGAAGATATGCGCGCCGAAGCGGCTGTTTCCTTCGAAGCCAGTGGGTTAGGTGTCGCGACTCGAGTACCATCGGGAGTCTGTGCCTCGACCTTGGAACCATCTGAAACGAGTTAATAATGAACTAATGAAATCCAAATGCAATATTACCTTCTACGACCGACAGAGTGACAGTTTTGTCTGCCATGGAATTATCTGGGTCCACCTCGTCTTCGAAAACTTCGGCATCAATGTCGTCATCGCTAAAGTCGGCGTGAATTTCAGAATCGACCACAGTTTCGCTCGGAGCAGGTTCAGCTGTAGGTGGCGGCGCATCGGGTTCAGAAGCCTCAGGAGCTGGAGGAGGTGGTATCACAGGTCCAGCATCGGCGGCACCATTCTTCGCACTAAGTCGTTGACTGCGACGACGCGTTAAACTGGAAGTCGAAGCAGACGCTGAGCTGCTTTCAGCAGGTGCTGGCGCCGGTGGTGGGACAGATTCTCCACTTCCTGAAGCCCGACCGAATGCTGACAATGCAGAGAGCATCCCCGACAAACGTGAACTGCCTGTCATCAAACCTGCTACCCGAGGACGAAGGTAATCATGGAGAGCCTGGAATGTCGCTATCGCATGAATCGAGACGACGATATTGTGGAGATTGCGAGGGACACCCGAGTCATCACTGGCGACCAGCCGTAAACGGAGTTGTCTTGCAAGCAATGACGGTGAGCTCCGCTTTGAATCTGACAAACTTGATGAGAGGCGACTTGAATAACAATAATAATAAAAACAGACCATCAGAGCCCTGGGCGACGGTGACGACGTCAAACGACTCCATTCTTGTAAGACTTTCTTGCAATTTCTTCACAAAGGTCGTGAATGGAGTCTGAGCGCTGTTTATGGACTTGCTTCGTCGTCCAACAAGCGCATCGAGGAGCAACTCTTTCCGTCTCGGAAGGCTCACTGAAATAAAGTCAGAATCCAAGAAATATCCTTGCAAAGATCACTTACCGATACGATCTGGATCTGTCGTGAGCTGGAGAAGAGAATCAACGACTCCGCTTTGCAACAGTTCGAAACTCGACACTGAAGTATGCGGCGAGGCGAAAAGTGCTGCGAGCTCAGATAAAGCCTCGGTGATCGTCTGCTCTGAAGAGTCATGTTTCGAAAGACTCTCGACCAAACGACAAAGACCATCAAAGGCATTGTCCCCGTCCTGCTTATCTTCCGGTGCAAGATATTTGAATTGGATAATCCTTGCCCTCAGTGTGATCGCGTCGTCTGGGTCAAGAGCCAGAGAAGACAGTTTCTTGAATCCAGGAATAACTCCACCGGATACTGGAGGTGGAGGAGCGCTTCCTGCTTCAGATGGCGTCTCACTAGATTCCTTTTCCTTGTCGGCTTTCGGCTTCACTGTGAGGGTACGAGCAGCAAAGGTCTCCAACTCGTGAAATACACCTTCTCTGCGGAAAGCCGGCTTGTAAAGGGAAGGAACCTTCATTAGGAGAAGGTCGACGAGCTGGAGGGCACCTATCACAAGCGAAGGGTGATCTTTTGAAGAGAGGATGGATGACGCGAAACTGGCGACCGGGACGAACTGAAGAGCAAGATAAGCAAACTAGATGTATCATAAAGAGCAAACACATACCGTCAGGACCCGCTTGAGACCTTCAGCATCAAGAAAGCTAACCGCTTTCAACAGACCCGTCAAGGTCTTCACCCTGACTGGTGTTACGACGCTGGCAGCGTAAACGTCAATAAGAATCGGGACAGTGAGTTGCATGAATCGGTCGACGACGACGGCTTTTGAGCGTAAAAGTTGAGTTCGGTCAGTGGCCACTGATGCACCGGGAGTCGGGTCCTCTTGAGTATCAGCAGAGCTTGCATCTGCGGCAGGCGCAGGTTCCTCTAGAGGAGCGATAAGCATGGCTGCAGCGAGAGTCGCGTGAGCAGCTTGACGAGCAGCAGCGCGTTCGGCCTTGGCTTTTGCCTTGACCATCTTGGCCAAAGCTTTTTCAGTGTAAGCTTTGTAATCGAAAACACCGTCTAGCCAAGTTTCAATAGAGAACTTGCAGACATAGATATAAACTCACCTTTCGGCAGGGGAGGCATCAGCTCCGAGACCAAACTCAACGCTTCCTCGATCTGGTCTTTGGGCCTGTGAGCCAGATTCTCCATGACCGTCATATCCGCAAGTCCACCGCCTAATCCTTGACCACCATTAGCATCTCCTTGTTCAAGACTTGCGCCGAGACTTGATGGTAAAACACCCGTCAAGATCTGATACAAAGTGTCGACGATATCAGCTTCCAGCAGAGCAACCGTGATCTTGGGGCTAGCTCGAGCGGCTGTTGCCAAAGCCCGAAGAAGTAAGGTATAGGTATTCGTCGCGACTAGCGGTGATCCACCAGCTGGAAGGAGCAGCATATTGACCGCTTTGATCAAATCAGTGTCGACCAATGCTTCGAGGTGCTCTGTATAATTTCGGTGATACGCGTCGATGACCCGGATGATGCAGAGAGAGGCGAATTCGACAAGACGCTGGTCAGAATATGCGAGACAGTTTCGGATGATAGGCCAGACAGCTCGGATCATTGGAAAGTGATCAGAGGAGACATTTCGGCAACAGTTGGATGCTGCTTGCAAAGCTGTTCGCTGCACAGCAATAGAAAAAAAGTCGAGATAGTTGAGCAGAGCGGCCAAGCCGCCTTCACGGACGATGGCGCTAGGAAATTCCTCTGATATCTTCTCCATGGTCTAAGAATTTGTCAGTAAAGTACGAAATAAATCGAGATCACTCACGCTCAAAGTCTGTTCGGCCAGATCGATATACGAAATCTCGATGAGCTTGCTGCACAATACTGGGATTGCGCCATGATAAACGACAGTATGAGCGACGCCTGGTAGCGCTTCCATGAGGTTGGCCAAGCAGCGACATGCTAGAACCTGGGCCTCGAGGTTTTCGTCGCCGGGGAAAGCTCCGCCTGAGCTCATTGCGAGCGCTGCAGCCAGAGCGGCATCCTCGTCTTGCTCTCCCTGCTCTTCATTATCTTCGTCTTCGTCTTCGTTGACCCCGCTTCCACCAAGAATTTTGACAAGCTCCCTGACAAACTGCTCGACCTGAAACGAACCGGCCAATGTATCTTCGGTGCTGATACTAAGCAGCTCGCTCAATTCCTGCAAGGTAAGGAGCCGAGTTGTAGGATCTGCTGTTGGCTTGATGTTTTCGAGCATGGTCTTGAGACGCGATGAAAGCGACATCATGTACGATCCGAATTGTCGATAGTCGCCAAAGATGGCCATGGCTGACGCTTCGTCGAGACCACCTGGTGCAGGAGGCATATCGGATGGCGACTGTTCGTCTCCTTCGTCATCGTCATCGTCGTCATCGCCGCTTTCTTCATGATGAGCCACCTCTTCCGGGGCACCATCTTCTGATCCCCCGCCGTCTTCTTCACAAGCTTCCCCTTCATCCATGCGCTCTTCGGGGTCAGATATGTCTGGCTTATATTCGGCGTCAAGCATCTCGACGTCCTCGTCTTCTAAACGAGACGAGCCTGCTGCGGCCATGGCCTTTATAGCCATCTTTCCCTTTGCATTGGAGGATCTTTCGGGCTTGATTAGAAATACCGAAACCAAGGAATGCATGACATACCGAGATTTCTTTGGCATTTCGGATAATGAGCTCTGTGAGCGCAGAGAATAGGATTTCTTGGGACGTTTGACCGAAGGACCTTGTTCTTCGTCTGAGCTTGGTTCCGGTGCGGCCCGTTTCTTTCCTTTGGGGTCTTTAATAGGTTCGTCGATAGTGAGAGATTTCCGTGTTCTGTTAAAGAGAATTTAAAGAGTCGACTCGGAATATTGAAAAGCATTTACCTTCGAGTGGAGCGAGGACTTTCTTCGTTTCCTTTCCCTTTTCTCGTCGATGATTGTTGTTGTTCGGTTGGTGGATCGCGCTCCTTGTTCTTGCCTTTGGCTTTCGACTTTTGCTTAGCGGCTTTAACCCTGGCGCTGGATCTTGTCGCCTTGGTTTCGGTCGCTGCTGTCGACAATGAGGGACCCTGGTCGTTCTGCGGTTCGGTGGTGGCTTCGCTGGCGCTTGTAGTGGCTTCTGGATGGATGGGAGATGATATGTCCATTTAGTGGATGCAGTCAGCCATCGATCCCAGCGTTGAGCGTGGTGAGAACTGGATTTGGTAGAGACCTGCTGAACTGTCGTCGTTCGGGAAAACCGCAAGCGTGCCCTGTGCCCTTATGTCAGCCTTCAGATTTGACTCGATATTTATTTTTCTAATGGTTCTCAAATCCACAATTGTTCATCTAGACGGTCTTCCGATTGCTTCCTATCCCTTCCTGGACGCTACAGAAAATGACGACGGAGAGACTCCATAAGGTCGAGGCCAGGCGGCCCCCGTGGGAACTTTAGAATGCCAACTCAGGCAAATTGAGGCGTTTTGCATTATTACCTGCCGTGAACAGATGAAATCATTTAGAAATACATGGTAAATGGAGTCCAATACTGTATTACAGGTGGATTACGCGACATCACCTCAGGTTTCGCGGTATTTCAATCAGCTGACACTGTCGATAATGGTTCTGGATTGCAGTTTGAATCTCTCTTCGAACAGCGGAGCGCACGATGCTAGCTCCGCAGGAATAGCAAAAGTGACTGCATAAAGGTCAGGTATTGAACGAAATCGAGCTCAAGGACTCACGTATTACATCCCGGAGCCATGCACTGAATCCATCCGATAGGTCAGTAAAGCTCTGATCGTCCATGAGAGAACTTACCGTCATATGATTGCAGCCTTCGTACTTTTGAATCGGCGTCTTACAACCTGAAAGAAATCAGCCAAAGATCAGCAAGTCGAATCGACAAACCTGGACAGTGCTTCCAGCCTCGTTTCTCCATCAAATCTTGCAGCTCACTGGAGCCATCGCATGAATGCTGTGGACCTGGAACATCTACAGCTTGTTGGCATGCCTTGCACCAGACATAGTTGCATTTGGGCAGAGGGCAGGTAAGAATTTGAGCTTCTTCGTATTCTCCTCGATCGACGAACACGCTGTTTTGACATCTGTTCGTCTGGTAAGCACATAGAATGTCAACAAGGTAAGAAACCACGAACTTTCGACAGTGAAGGAGAATCGAAAACGCAGTAAGTTGCATTTCTTCAAAAACAGCAAAGTTCTTATCGGGTATCCCGACCATCTGTATGAAGTCGCCGCTGATGGCTGAAAAACGTGTAAGCCGGGTTTCACTTCTCAAAAATAGTATGTAGAACCGACCTGATTGAGTGGCATCTCCAGAAGTGCAGGATGGACAGAACACCGGGAAACGATGCTCTCCGATCTTGGTGACGATATGTTGTCGAATACAATCTCTGCAGAACGAGTGTCGGCAGGGATCCATCATTGCCCTGTAATCTTCAGGCAAGCTCTCGAAGCAAATGCCGCAGTCGAAAACGACCTGAACCTGTCCTTCAAGCGTTTTCCGCTCAGCCAAAAGCCGTGAATCTTCTTCCGCAAACTGAAGCTGTAGTCGCATTTGCATGTCATAATCGCTGGAAAAGGATTTCGAATGGCGATGAGAGCTGGTTTTGCCTTTATCTTGCGACGACCTGGGCTTGGAAGGTCCGGCGACAGGCTTCGTTTCATGATTGCGCTGTCGGACGCCATGTTTGCACTGCGAGCAAATCTGTAATTCGAGCGTCTGCTTGTGGCGAGCGCATCGCTCATGTAGCTTGTCGACTTCGTCTTCCAGTCGCTCGTTGGTGGACTGAAGAAGCTGATTTTGTGACTGCAACGCCGAAACTTGGGCCCGAAGGGACAGGGTTTCGAGACTACACTCGAGCACAGCTTGACTGAGATCTGCTTGCGTACTGTTGGAGTGCCGGGAAATGAAGAAGAGTCCTGAAAACTGCGACATCAGCTGCGCTTCCCAGCCCAGCCGCACGTCGGCCAAGAGGCTGCTATCGATGGCCAGGAGATTGGTTATTTCCGAAGCCGTCGTGTCAAGAGACTTGCTGACGATGAATGCAGCACCCTCAGGATAGCGGGATCTGGGGTGAGAATCGAATATCACATAGACGCTTTGCCTGGGCGTTGGGATCCTCATGCAGCAAATGATCTCTGGCGGTCGAGTGATGACAACAGCACTGGATGAATCAGAGGACTTGGCCAACTCCCTGAAAAAGGTTAGAGGCCGGTCATTTCAGAGAACCTCGGACTTACAATAGTAACTTTTTAAAGCTAGCCAAATCAGGAGCGCCATAGGTGGATCCTTTTTCAGATAGCGTGCTCTCGAAAATGGGAACCTTGAAAATAGTTTCCACTTCCAAGTGAGCAGCATTAGGCCACTGAAAAGATATCGACATGATTTCCTACCGAACAAAGGTCAACGTTGGGAACTTGTTGCGCGTGAAAACCTGCCTCCATCGTTTTTCTGGTCAGGATATCTTGCACAAGAGCTTCGCCCTTCAAGCCGGCGCGCTCCTTTGACAGGATAACTCGAACACAATTCAACGCAGCGAGACCGCAGGACGATATTCCACCAGTGGCATACTGGCTGGTGCCAGAATGGGAAACGATTTCGACCATCGTGGTGTCTGAAGAAGTAAAGTTGAATCCAAGCATGTGGCTCGATGGAACTGTCAATTACCAGCGTTTAATAGAAGCCACCCTGGAATGGAGCCAATAATATGCTGGATCGATGAGCGCCGGGGAGACGCCCAGTGCACTGACAGGGCTGGTCGTAGCTGGTCCAAGCAGAAATTTGGCGAAAATAGCAAGGCTCTGCTGTGTAAAACGAGCAGAAAGCAAGCGGCATTGGAAAGGGCAAAAATGGCCGTAACTATGCGGCATTAATAGAAGCGGAGCGCGAAACATCGCCGGGCCGGCATTTCCCTTTTGGCTTTTTCCTTTCGCTGCTGAAATACGAAAAGTGAATCGACCAGTCGGAATCCTGTTCCAGGACGTCCTTTGGCGCCAAAATCAGATAACAGGCTGTAGCGCAGCCTGGTCACAAAGTCCGGCCGGTACCAATAAACTCTATCCAACTGCTGTATAAACGTGCCGACTTCCTTTGTTCTGTCTCAGTTTCCTTTCACAAATCCCCAACCAGCATCGATGGTGGGCTTCGATCCTCCTCAAGTTTTCGACACTAGTACCACCAACCAACTCTTCTCGACCTACAATGTAATACACCAAGGCTTTAACGCGTCGCGCTCAGAGACACCTGGTGAGCTTGAAAATCCTTTCATCCTTCACAAATTCATTTTTTTCCTCTCGTTCGCAGATGATGGTACATCTTTCTCTTTCAAACCCCTGCTGGACTGACCGTCAATGTCTAGCTTCGACGTATGAGGATGCCATGACCGATGTTGAAGGTTCCCCATCGCCTCGAGTTCGTCTTTCCAACCAATTTCTGCTTCATTTTAGTGGCCTAAAATTTGTCCTTTTTAGACTGAAAGCCTAATGGACGTGGATTCTGAAGACGAATCCCAACCTTTGACTGTAAGAGCCCCGGTTATTTTCAGCCTCTTGCTAATTGCCTTATATGTAGCCAAGTCTCCCAAAGAGAACAGATCAAGATCTTCTCACCTCTATTCGGGGAATGTATCGTATGCTGGATTTGATCAGCGAGCAAGGCAGCGGCGGTCTCGGTACGCGCGCTGTGGCATCATCATTCCGTAATTTTTTTCTGATTTCCGATTCCAGTGGAGAAAATCATTATCGACCAGGCCTCTTTCCAAAGGCTTCTCGATGACCTCTGTCCTGGCGCATATGCCTCGCTCACTAAAGTCAATTTCAAGGCCCTGGACAACCTTTCGGTGAAGCCTGTTGGAATCTACGGCAGCAGGGAGTGCATCGTCGATTTGCTCATCAGCCTGAGCGCTTTGGACGAGGCTACGTCAGTTGGCTTTTGTTTCATCTTTGACTTGTACTCATTTTTCACGGCAGGGCTCTCGCTTTGAAGACTTCCAAGGATGAAGCGTCCGGTCCAAAGCTTCGGTCTGGACTCTACCTTGTCAGAGCGACCAATCTGCCCCCAGGCGAAGACCCTGAACAAATTTATGCTGTCTATTGGCCAGAGGATACCACCTGGAATGACGACGCGATAGATTCAGTCAGGCGAAATCGTGTCACTTTCATGCGGTAGGTATCTTCTCTGTGATATCCTTCTGGATTAAAGCGTTTGCAGGTACCTCACCAAGATCACTGATCAAATCGTCTGCTTCATGTCGCCAGCACAATCTGCAACAATCGTATGGAAAGAAGACCTTGACGAAACCCCAATGGACCTCGACGTCGATGACTCTGGTCGACTGTTCACCTTCGAAGTGTCAAAGACGAATGAGCAGGAAGAGAGTGTAACCTTGCGAAACGGATTCGCGGTAATGTGGCCGACATTCATTCAATATAGCCTGGCTAAATTCGATTTCAGATTCCGTCTCGTCACATTTGCGTCGGGGATGCTCCCGAAGGATTCCAGAAGGAACAATTCCAACCCCGTCTTCTCGCTGGGGAAACGACCCAAGCTTTCATGACCACCAAATACATCCCGCCAGCTAGACATCAACGCCCCATCAATGGAGATGTCTACTCCTCGATAAAACTCCAGGATCTTCTGTAAGCCGTCATTCTCAAATAGAAATGTTCCACTAGCTAAAGGGCTCTACAGTGCCCAAGGCTCCTTGCGCTTGAGCGAGCAGCTGAGCGACGATGCTATTGGTGTCTTGATGGACCACGGACTTAGTCGAAGATATTCCAAGCCTTGCGACAGTTGGAAACGTCGCAAGGAAGAGATAGAGCGGGCATGCGAGAGGTCCATCAACGATGAAATCGCTAATGCAAAGGAGCGCTTGAATACCGAGGCACCTGCACTGAAAGATTGTTTGCGAGCAGCCGTCTGTGACCATGTCTTGAAACAATATCCGTCAGTCCTAGTCTCCTCATCTGTGTTACTCTGATTGCTTACTGCTCCGCTAGAACCATGGATCAAGATACTCTTGTACCTATGCTTGTTGAAGACATCCCAGATGGCGATAATTCATCATTGCCAAACGAGACTAACCAGTCCGAACAGGCTGGGACCGAGCCCAAGTCGGTAGACAGCTGGAGCGGTAAGATTTCTTCTCGTTAAGATTTACATGAGTTAACTCGACACTCTCAAGATCATTTTGCCATGCTTATCCAACTCTACCCGGAGATTGAAGCGCAGTTTAAGGCGGCTATCTCGACTGAGAAGCTTGCCAATATGCCGAGAGGTTTCAGAACTTTGAAGGAGCGGGTGGTATTGACGGCTTTCTTCCTCGATCACCCTGAGATACTGCCTGTAGGAGCCGACGAGCTCGCAAGGACAGAATTGTCGTTGGACTTCCTGCAAAAGCAATTGCCACCTGCCAGCAAGCATGCCGATAGAGACCAGAGCAAGAAATCTTCTTGGGACCGAGTGAAGCAATGGATCCCGTTCAGCAGTTCTGAACATCCCCCAACCTACGACCGTAATCATCCTTTCAATCAAGCCAAGAGGCTCCTTCAAACCACCAGTGACCTGGCTTTCCTCGAATCGATTCCCAGTTACTCCGACCGACACCCCATCTTGGCGCCGCTGGTCAAGGATGTCTTGACTGTCGTTCAGAAGCATTTGCGCACTTTTGTTACCAAAACCGTGAACACGCTTGAGGCCCAAGCCTCTCATACCAAAGAAAAAGCGCTCATTACCCATATCAAGCGCGACGCGGCGTCTCTCAAGTCTTCCCGACTCAAAGAATCTCGACGAGATTTAGTCAAGGAGATTACCGATGATCAACCTGACGTAGATCGGTATGTAGTTGGAACATTGTCCCGCAGAACTGTGCTGATATTTCCATAGATTCATCATAATAAACTCTGTGGACGAGGAGAAACATTCATGGTCAAATTTTAGTCAGCCCTTTCTTCATCGACCACTACGAATTCTACTGACGCTTGTACCATTCAGAGAGCTGGCGGATTCATGGCATCATACATTCCAGTCTTGGAGCGAAAGTCGAGCGCCAGATATACTTTCTCCGTCTGAAAGCCGGCGACATTCAGGACATGCAGCGAGATCACAGTATCATCCCCATTCCTCAAATCGACGCCAAGTTTTCTCACATTTTTTCTCTCGAGGTCAACTTCAAAGTCATGTGAGTTCATCGCCAGAGTCTCGTTTCCATTGCTGAAACTCTCGATATATAGCTACTGCCAGGTGGTCGGAACTGAAAAATGTCTTCTCGTTTTGGATGATGGTCGGGGAAACATCTTGATATGCCTCGAGAATCCGGAGAATTTGGAAAGGGCCATTTTAAATCACCCGCGTCGAGTCCTTAATCAGGCCAAACTCGGGAAGGACCTGCTGGTCTCTTACGACGACACGAAGCGGATGCTTCTGATTTGCAGTCCCTCAAAGGTTCGTCAAACTCCTCGTCTGATACTTTGTTCTGAACCAGACTTCAGCTTCAATTGCACGTGTTCCAATTCGATGAGCGATTCGCCACTTTGCAGGGATGGGGTGCCACTATTGAACTCTCTCAATGGTACTCTGGTTATGAGACTACTGCAACAATATGCCATGCTTGTCTCATTTGCGGAGGCGATGAAGTACTGTTAATCGATAACATGGCGCATGCTCGGATTTTCTCATTCATCACACAACAGTTTCGGTGATCTTCTACTCCACTTTCTTCGGCGTCGCTCGACTGATTATTTATTTACTAGTCCTGGAATGATATCATTGCAGGGGATACCATCGAGCGTTTACGCGTCTCCCGACAGTGCTTGTGTCATTCTCGTTTTTCCCGTCGAAACAGGGCAAATCTTACATGCCTACCATCTCAGTACATTTGGGCCTGACAGCCCCGGGGTTGTTCTAGAACTTCCTCGACCATTGGGAGATACGACAATGATCACTTCGATGGTCACCCGGAATTCCATTCACTTGATTTCCCTCGACTGTCAGAGACAAGAATGCTGGTCGGTCGCATTGGACATTACCAAGAAGATCACCGAGTTTCAATTCAAAGAGAAAGGATCGAAAAACTCTTCATCCGGTGGTGGAAATCATCCCTCGCTTCACAATTGTCTTATCGATTGTCATTCGGACGTCTGGACTCGTTTTCCTGTGATTGCCGCTGTCCAAAGAGGCATCATTTCTTCGTCCTCGAGTCGCCTTTGCAAGCATCTGACCTTTGCGACGGATCGCGATCATGGAAACTTTGCACCTTGCTTTGCTGACATGATCCAGTCCTTCGAACAGCGCAAGCGGAAACCGACTGGAAATGTGTTGAAGAGCATCCAAGTCGACGCAGTGGATGTCGCGACAGCAGTTTCCGAGCTAGCGCCAGACAATTCCTGGGATGTGTCTCAATTCCTGCTCGGTGAATGGCTGGTCGACATCCTATGTCTGATACCGATACATGTCGCCATCACTCGTGAAAATCGGTTCATTCCATTGAAAGACGGAGTGAGCTCACCAGAATTGGAAAAGTCCTTGCTTGGGGCGGAAGTTGGTCGCATTGTCGACAACCTGTCGCTCGGCTGGTACGAGTCGATTTTTCAATCATATATGGCTCAGAAGGCAAGTCCCTTGTTCCCTCTCATGCGTCCACGTTTGCTGAACCATTATAAAGCCCGTCAAAGTGGTTTCGTCTATGGGTAATTATACTGCCCATTGATGATGTGCTCTTCTCTAACACTTCCTTAGGTGAACAATCGGTCGGGAAAAGTTACAGCTTGAATCACCTCGTGGATTCTTCATTCGCTGGCAGCGCTATGCGGACCACCGGTACATTCTTTATCTCAGTGTTTTCTTGTATCCTCTGACAGATTTTACAGAGGGGATTTGGTTATCTGTTACTCCCACTGACGAGGCTCTCATTGTAGCTTTGGACTTTGAAGGTGAACCTGATCTTTCTGACTCCGAGTCTTCATTGACAATTGTACGTTCTAGGTGTTCACAGTATTGAACGGTCGGCTCAAGAAGATACACTGTTAGTTCTTTTCAATACTGCCATCTCGAACCTGGTGAGCAATTTTGTATTGGAGCAGAGACAAACATTCACGCATTGCAGGTCTTGTTTCGGAACAATTTTGCTTTGTCGCGTGATATTACTGGTCTGTTTCAATCTTTCCAGTCCTCGTCGACGGTTCTCGACCCAGCCGCGAACCCCACGCTGTTCCAATCCACCCTTGTCATCATAATCAAGGATGTCGTCGATTCAGACAAGAGTGAGATTGTGAAAGAGTAAGTTTGACCGTCATATGATTCGGAGGCTCTATTCTGACGCTCTCTTAGGTTTTCTGGCAAATTCCAGGTCTGTTTTTGTCTATTTTTGCTATATGACCGACTTATGCAACATTCTACAGAAAATCGTTCAAGATGAGCAGCAGCTCAATTTCATCACCCAACTTCATGCAGGCCGACTTTCGATTGTACCTTGGCCAGTCATCGAGTCAAGGCAATTTTATACGCTTTTCCCGGCCCTGAAGAAACGATTGGACCAACAGCCTATTACCCATCCCGCTGCTGGTGAATTTTTACTTACTCTGAAGACATTGATGGCCAAATTGAAGGTCAGTGCTCTCAATACCTCTCTGCTCGTCGTTGACTTAATTGCAGGCTAACGACTGGGGCGCTCTTTCACGTAAGTTATGATGAGTCAGGGCGAGATCTTCAACTCATGTATAGTACAGAAACCTTGGTCGCACATCGTGCTCAGCGACTGATGGGCATGCTCAGTATTGCATTAGCGTCGGGTTTTGCTGAAATTCAACCGGATCTAGAGCCTCTGAAGGTCTGTTCACCTCTTCCTTTCTTGAATCCGAAACTGACTGGCAGCAGAATCTCGACACGGACTTACTTATCGAGGTCGATGACTCGGATGCTCGCTTCTTCCTAAGCGGTCCAGAGCCTTTGGTTCCAGACAAAGATTCGGCTTTGCTCAGGCTCATACAGTCATGGGATCGCTACTCGATGCGTTTTGACATGAAAGATGTCGCTTGGGTCACCGAGCTGTCTGACTATCTAAAGCGCTTGGTTGACTGCCGCGTCGAGCATGTTCAGGAATGGATCTTCTCGAATCTTTCGCGTTTCAAGGCCACGAATCACGCCAACATCGAGCTTCTTCGTCGAGCCCTTGACACTGCAATCATTGAGCTACGATCGAACGTCGACCTTTGCAAAATGCAGTGTGCTTCTTGCCAGTTGCTTTGTCTCCGTGGGCGCCATGGGGCAGAAATCGCTCATGAATGTTCAACGGATCACCGATGTATCGCAAACTGCGACTATGACACTGATCATGATGGTCAGACAAAACTTTGTGGTCTTCCGTACGTCTTCTACATGAAAGGTGCTAGCCTGACTGATATCTTCGTAGTGCTGGTCACTCTGGAAAACATCTGTAAATCCTCATTTCTTCCGCTTTATCAGCTTTCGACTGATTGTATCTAGTTGTGCCGTGGAGACGCATCTCTGTGGGCAAACTTGCAAGCTCAGCGGAAAACGAGGATGTCTCGGTGAATGTACCAAGGTCTGTCTTGTTCTTGTTGAATTGCACTACCTCTCCAATGTTTGATACAGGTTGCGGGTCACGAAGGCGATGATCATGTCTGTTCAGCGGACGTTCATGCCTGTGGAGAAGTATTTCTTCATTTGAATTTATGACTAAAACTGACATTTCGTTTAGCCATGTCAGCTCAAGGGTCTCAAATTGGCAAATAACAAGAGTTACTCCTGCCAAGGATCTTGCGTCATACCCAGGTATCTACTATTAGTATCACCTTCGACAGGACCAACTAATCCCCGAGTAGTCATATCGAGCATACCGAACATGGATGCGATAATGGCCAATGTCCAATCCCTTGTTCGATGTGCAAACGTCTTTGTTCTCATCCTGATCATTTCCACGGCCTAGAAGCCGGTTGTGTCCATCTTTGCGGGTAAGTGTTTACTGCACCGCTCTTTCGCTGTTAATGCTCCTTGTAGGCAAGAGCATTCTTGCTCAGCATTATGTGAAGCAGCTGGAATCTGTGAAATAGATACTGCTCCTCAATCCATTGAAGCAACGTTCACGGGTCGTCATGAGACCTTCCAGTACACCAAGGTGCTTCACTTCCTTCATTTGTGCTCTTATTTTTGCTTATTCTTTTCATACAGTATTCTCAAAGTGCGTTGTTTCTCGAGCTGCTGAGTAGACTGATTCTCAATGGTTTCTAGCCGCAAAACGTCTTCAATGCGCCATTACCATTCCTCCCGGGGAATTGATCCATTCTGGTCCTCATTCTCACAGCATTGATCGTGCAGCATTCCACTTTTGCCAGGCTCGGTCAATACATTTCTTTTCCGTCTTATAACGAGGTCTGATGTGATTTCCCTGTCAGGTGTGACAATTGTGGCTACTATTGCACATTACCCCGAGGTAAAGTCCACTTACGCGCTCTCCTGAAGTCTCAGCTCAAGTTTTTCCTTCAGGTCATCCCCAACAGGAACACGAAACCAGCCATGGATCAATGTCCAAGACCCGATGGGCGGTCGAAGGACCAGAAGGTACCGCTCTCGAGCTCAATGGTCGAAGGTTTGCTGCAGACGACGACGGTGCTCCGATGATGTGCAATTTGGTTTGTCAAGAGATGGGAAGGCATGCTCATTTGGCTTTTTGTCGAGATGAACAACCTGGCGGATGTGGTTCTGCTGAGATCGTGCATATCAACGAACGGTTGACTCCAGAACCGAGCAAGCCAAAGGATTGGATCACCCACAAGCTGTACTGGCGCAGATCGGGATTCAGAGGTACTTTCATTCATCGTCATTCGAGATCATATTCTCATCTGCTGCGTAGATCCCTATTCCAGGGATGATCAAGCAAACTTTGCAAAATGGTATGTTCTGAGTAATCTCGTTTTAAGGGCTGTGGAATAACCATTTCCTGCAGTGATCGTATGTGTCCAGGTCAGTTCTGACTCTTTACCTTGCACCGAGAGACATTAACAGCTCTCAGGCCCCGAACATGCTCTTCCGAATCAACCGTCTTATTGCACCCTTCCGCTTTTCCACCCACCTCAGACATCGAACCAAGGCATTGGTCTAGGGTACCTGTCGAACGATGGTCATGTTTTCACTTGCAAGAATCCGGTAGTAATGCGACAAGCATTCCATGTGTAAGTTCAAACTCTTGCCAGGATGATTCCTTACTGATGTTTCCAAAGGATCTTTGTCATCGATAGGTAATGGAACCACTTGTTTACTGTTCGCAGTCTGACTGATTCTTCAGGTCTGGTTCGATGGGTGCTACCGATCGACGACCTCTTCCTGGAACTCCTGTTACTGCACAGATAGTTCACAATCACAATAATCGACTTGGAGCCGTTTACTCTGCTCTCTATGCTTTCTGGATGTCCCGACAGTCGGCATTGACTGTTAATGGTCAACAAGCTGCAGCAAACCGCCGAGATGCTTATAGTATTGTCATGTTTGATCATGCTATCTATCACGGTGCGGTCAACGACTTTACCAGCTCCCCTGACGCTCTATTGGCCGGTGTGCTGCGATACACCGACGGCGGCGGCACAGATTACACTCTCGCTCTTTCATCTGCTCAGGCCATTTTGCGTCAACATTGGGCCCCAGATAGGTAAGATTGTTCCTCTACTGCTTTTTTAGCACTTGCTGATCCTCAACAGGACTCCGATTGTTATCTTCTTATCTGATGGCGAGTGCTCTGTAGCAGATGAAACTGTACGCGACCTTTGTCGATCGTCTATCGCACTTGGGTACGTGATTCTTTCTTCACTACTGAGCTCAAGTCGACTGATTTCTATAGCAAACCGCTTTCCTTCCACGCTGTCTCGTTCGGCCCAAGGAATGCAGTGATGCAGCGGATGGTTCAAGTCGCCTTGGATGTCCAGAATTCAGCACCGGTAGATCCGAACACACCAGCAACTGCCAGAGTGCCCTCGTCATACTCTGAAGCGCTTGATTCAGTACGAATTTCCTTTCATTAACACGTCAATATAGCTAATTGACCCCAGGTTCGACTCGCCGAGACATTCCTTGGTATTGCCGAATCTCTGAAGAAACCTCGAGGCTCCCTATTGTAATACATGTCGCGCTGTAAAATCTTGTTCTACGAATTTCTGTAATTGTAAGATTCTCAATCCGACCGATCATGTGACCGTGTATCACTCAGAGCAATCAAAAGGGACTTTCTTCCGGGAGAATGGCCTTGACTCACGCTTTTTCGACAAGCTTCTAGGTTACAAAAGACCGTAGTGTCGAATTCTCGAGATGGGTCGCAGTCACTGGGAGCAGACGACATGGAAACAAATATAATTGAACTCCGAAGCTCCGCTTGCCGCTCGGCTGGACGCCGGTGCCATCCGCCCCCGACTGTCAGGCGGCTATACTATCGTTCAGCGTTAACCATGTCACGACTACGAACAGCAACGCCACCACCGATGAAGGGATGACCCAGTCACGGTGCACTCTCGTGGTTCCTGGTTAAAGTTTATAATGTCCCGTCGAACTCACGTGTTTGATATTGCTTGCCTTTAGCCATTCCCCTCTCCTGAACTTGACCCTCGTCTCCCTTATGCAGCTCACACAAGACCTCGAGGCATTGTTGGACCTTGATCTGGAACCTCCTGTCGACGAATACCGTGGAATATACCAAAGATGGGACCCAGAATTTGTCTGGGTGAATCTTCAGCTTGAACTGGAAGAAGCGGGATACCGATTGCGGCCTCGATACCATCGAGATTGGAAACCATCTTGGCTTCCTGGTGAACGACTGGCGGGCCAGCCGTTGGACGATTGCGAGGACAGTTTAAGCATTTGCGTGAGTCACGCCTAGTCATTCACCGAGCAACAAATTGATTATGATCGCAGTCTCTGTATTGGGCTGCTATTGATGCTATTCGCGTTAAAGATGGGCAGAAAGTGGTTTTGAAGATCACCTTCAACTACACGAAGGAGCAGGAAATTTTGCAAACCTTTTCCGAACCTCCCTTTCGAAACAGCCCACAGAATCATTGCGTCCCAGTCCTCGATACCATTGAATTTCCCGGGAAACGATTCAGAATTGTCGTGCTGCCCTATCTGATCTCGGTTCATGGTCGCCTACATTGTATGCGGGAGGTTATCGAATTTATGCGACAGACCTTGCAGGTAAGTAAGCCTCTGCCTTGCGAAGAACCGTCGCTGATCTTCGGTATCAGGGACTGAAATTCATGCATGACCAGAACATTGCCCATCGGTTAGCTCCTCTTCATTCACTGAAAACCTAGGAGCTCAGGTGTATCCAGGGACATTAGCCGCCTGAACATTATGATGACTGGCAGTCATGTAATTCCATCTGAGAATCATTTCTCTTCCTATCTCCCCGTATACTCCCTCGAATCCGGTCTCCTTGTTCCGTGCAAGCCCAAGCAGCATCTATGCCAGGTTTCTCAACTTCGGTACTTCTTCATAGACTTTGGACTCTTGGACGACTATCCCGACGGCCAAGAACGCGCGCGGACAACAGGCATCGTCGGCCAAATCAAGGTGACCCCAGAACTTTCTGACGATGTCCCATACAATCCGTTCAAAAGCGATATTATGCAACTCGGAGCCGTATTCAAGAAAGTGAGTCAGTTCTGTGGGAATTCTAGCCCAAGCTGATCAAGTTCGAATGCAAGTGTTTCCCTGACCTTCATGATTTCGATGTTTTAATGGACAGAATGACGGAAACGAAGTGGGAAGATCGACCTGGTGCCAACGAGGCTCTGGAACTCTTTGAAGGCATTGTCTCCTCGATGCCGGCGGAACGCCAGACGGCTCTTGTACCGCGCAGGGGACGACAAAGAAAGACAGAATTGGTTCCTCGAGTGTAACAGAAATGCTCAACGTGGTGCTCGATATCATTGTAATTGGTATACTGTATTGAGACTGTTTTGTTTCCTTGTCGTCCTGAAATATCTCTCAAGTACGATACAAAGTGCTTCCCCTGGCTGCGAGGGCCATTCGTGAAAAGCCCGATCTGATACTGAGGTCTTTGCAGTCTCCGCTCCGCTCTCGGGGACCTCTAGTCTCGAAACCAGGTCGCCAAGGCTCGCTATCCGGAGAACCGGATGGATCCGGCAGGGTTTGAAATGAATAGTGGGTTTGACCGCTGAAATTCGAACAGGCGATTTCGTGCTCTGGTCATGGTGGCTTCCACCGGTACTATGTCCCATCTGTTTTACAGCATGTAAAATCATGCATCTCAATATGTATCAACTCATCGTATGGCTAGAGACTTTGCGTACTTGTAGCCTTTACGTTGGTTGCCTGGTTTACCAGCCCTAAAGCTGCAGGGTTTGTTCCAAACCGCCTCCGTAGAACCGAGGTTCACCACCTCTTCCGACTTCGGATGCATTCTCAACTCTTTCTTGCTCGTTATCCACCTCGGCCCTTTTGTCTCCTTTCTGGCTAGTCATCAGCTCTGTGCAGTGGTGATGCGTTGACTTTTCCTCTTTTTATTCTTGGTCTGCCGAGTCGGCCACCGAGGCTTCAGCCGCCCCTATGTGTTTGATATTGCGTGCCAAGTTTAGCCATTCCCTCTCTCTCCTGAAATCACTGTGAAATTGGACGGACTCTCGCCTCTTGGATGCTGCTCACAGAAGACCACGAGACCCTGTTGGGCCTTGATCTGGAACCTCCCTCCGATGAATACCGTGGAGAGTGCCAAAGGTCATGTCCTGAATTTGTTTGGGTGAATCTTCAGCTTGAACTGGAAGAAGCGGGATACCGATTGCGGCCTCGATACCGTCGAGATTGGAAACCGTCTTGGCTTCCTGGCGAACGACTGGCCGGCCAGCCTTCGTACGAGTGTGAGGATGGTTTAAGCATGGGCGTGAGTCACGGCTAGTTATTCACCGAGCAACAAATTAATCATGTTCGCAGTTGTGTTGGGCAGCAATTGATGCTATTCGCGTTAAAGATGGGCAGAAAGTGGTTTGAAGATCACTTTCAACCACACGAAGGAGCAGGATATTTCGCAAATCTTTTCTGAACCTCCCTTTCGAAATAACCCACAGAATCATTGCGTCCCTGTCCTCGATACCATTGAATTTCCCGGGAAATGATTCAAAATTATTGTGCTGCCCTTTCTGATCTCAATCCATGATTCTCCACATTGTATGCGCGAGATTATCAATTTTATGCGACAGACCTTGCAGGTAAGTAAGCCTCTGCCTTGCGAAGAACCGTCGCTGATCTTCGGTATCAGGGACTGAAATTCATGCACGACCAGAACATTGCCCATCGGTTAGCTCTTCTTCATTCACTGAATACCTAGGAGCTCAGACATATCCAGGGACATTAGCCATCTGAACATTATGATGACTGGCAGTCATGTAATTCCATCTGAGCATCATTTCTCTTCCTATCTCCCCAGATACTCCCTAGAATCCGGTCTCCTTGTTCCGTGCAAGCCCAAGCAGCATCTATGCCAGGTTTCTCCGGTCCAGTATTTCTTCATAGATTTTGGGTTGTCTGACGAGTATCCCGACGGCCAAGAACAAGCGCGGACGACGGGCATCGTCGGCCAAACCAAGGCGACCCCAGAACTTTCTGATGATGTCCCCAAGGGGGTACCGGCAATCGGGCCGAGCACCCGGGCTTGGATAGGTAGGTCCCTCACCGAAGGCGAAAAAAAAAAAAATCATGTGAAAATTTTGACATACATTTGCTATATTTCATGTCTTTGAGCAAGTAAATGCATCAAGAAATGTGAGCGGAATTCAGAGTTGGCCTAGATGCAGTTGTAAATGTGATGATGTGAGGATTTTGCGGTGTAAGTGTAAGCCCTGCGAGACAGTTTGGGTGGGTTTATCCACTGTATAATGGCATTTGGATTGGTTCAACTGACTCTTATTAGTATCATCTTGCTTGTATTGGGCTGCAAAAGCCGTCGCGCAACTGGACTTGTCAAAGCTGCAAAGATTGAGCCCGCTGAGATCTTATCTCTTATCTATTACCATATATGGAGCGTGAGAATGCTTACATAGGTAGATAGGTCCCGGCCCACGGCGTTTTGAAAAAAATTCGACCCCTGGTCTTTTAACTTATCTCCGGTACCCCCTTGGACGTCCCATACAATCCATTCAAAAGCGATATTGTGCAGCTTGGAACCGTATTCAAGAAAATGTTTCCATTGGTGAGTCAGTTCTGTGCCAGTTCAAGCCCAAGCTGATCAAGTTTGAATGCAAGCGTTTCCCTGACCTCCATGATTTCGATGTTCTAATGGACAGGATGACGGAAATGAAGTGGGAAGATCGACCTGGCGCCAAGGAGGCTCTGAAACTCTTTGAAGATATTGTCTCCTCGATGCTGGCGGGGCGCCAGACGGCTCTGGTATTGCCCGAGGCGCCACAAAAAAAGAAAGAAAGGGTTCCTCGACTGTAACCGAGTAGGAAACACCGGCAAGGAAGCTGGCTATAACATACCGTATAATGTACTACACAGTAATCAAGGCTGGACATCACAGCATGCTCATTGAATCAGCGCTTGAAAGACTCGCCGAGCGGCCGAAACGCGGCAATCAACTCTGTTCCTTGCCCTTTGAAATTCCAGCAAAAATTTCTGAGCTCAGCTTATTCGCGTCCCAGAACCGCGCATCTCCTCCTTAGATCCACAGGCAAGGTGATCCATGAAATGGCCCTAAAAAGATCCTTGTCAGCATAAGAAGCTCAGCCAGCGTGTAAGCTTTGTTCAGCAGGAAAACGTGCTGAGCCTGGTTCCTTTGTCCTTTCTTCTTCTGCCTTTCACCACAGAAATGGCGACCGATGTCAATGTCCAGCGAGTTTTCAATAACAACATAGCTGACGAGCAGTCTCCTGATCCTGAAAATACTCCAAGTGACACAAACGCTGAGCCAATGCGTCCAAAGACACCAGGTGAGGCCAGAATTATTATTGCTTTTTGGTGAGTTTGCTCATTTATTCTGCAGACAATGATGGTATGTTTAACTTCTGAATCCTCGCTAGATTCAATCCATCAGATGTCTGCTTATTGCTTTCTGGCAGCTTCTTCTGTATACGACACCACTGTCGGCGATTTCAAAGGTCCAACATCCAGTGTTCGTTTTGTTCTTTTGTCAATCTTCTCTGATAGAACTGATGGGATGCTTTAGCCTCTAAAGCCTACCATCGAGGTCAAAACGGAATTCAGCGGTGCAAGCAAGTTCAGTGTAAGAAACTTCGGTCTTTGTCTTGTCATGAACTGATTGTTCTCTCTCATCTCAGCCTCAGGGCACCGACAAAGATGATCTTGATTTACTGAACGCCATACCGTCTATGTATCGTATGCTGGACTTGATTAGCGAACAAAGCAGTGGAGGCCTAGGTAAGCCGGACTCTTTCCAGTTCATACACCTCAACTCAACTCTCGGCAGTGGAGAAAATCATCATTGATCAGTTTTCCTTTCAGCGACTCTTGGACGATCTTTGTCCAGGAGCATATGTCTCGCTCACAAGGGTCAATTTCAAGGCGTTGGACCAACTGACGGTCAAACCTGTTGGAATTTATGGGAGCAGGGAGAGTATCGTTGAGTTACTCTTGAACTTGGATATCGTGGACAATGCAACGTCGGTGTCCATCTTTTCCGTGTCTTCGCTAAAACTCATGACTCGTTCAGGTCTCTCACCCTCATATCTGCAAAAGATGATGGACCCGGGCCCAAGCTTTGCTCCGGTCTTTATTTTGTCAGAGTGACAAAGAAATCAGGTGACGATGGCCCTGAGCAGCTGTATGTCGTCTATTGGCCGGAGGACATGACATGGTACGACGACGCGATAGATGCAGTGAAGCGAAATCGAGTCACCTTCATGCGGTATGCTTTCCTCATATTCCTCCTTCGCAACTCATGGATGTCATCCACAGGTATTTGACTAAAATCACAGATCAAATTCACTGCTTCATTTTGCCGTCAGAGGCCTGTGATTTTGTGTGGAAAGACAATGAAGAGACGCCCAAAGTTTTCAGTCTTGACGACTCCCACCGCTTGTATACCTTTGAGGTTTTCAAGACCCTGGAGCAAACTGAAAATGTTACTATGGTGCAGGTCACGTAAACACCGCCTCTGGATGTGCAGTGGCCAAATTGAGATGAGATTTTTCCAAAAATTAGATTGGTCTGAAAGCTCGATTTCTGCAGAGAAAAAAAAAAGGTCACGTGTGTTATCAGATCCTGCTTATCTCCCAACCATCATCAAGCATGACATTCAGTATACGTATACAATGCCATCACGAAGCAAACAAGCCCTTCGTGATGCTGCTGCAAGAGCCCGTAATTCTCGTCATCCACGTTCAGTGATACCGTCACCCAATCAGTCCTTGCCAATGACTCCTCGGGCACTGTCACCAATCACAATTGATAGTGACACTGATGTTGATATGCCATCCTTGGTCATTGAAGCTGAGCTAGATGCCCAGGTTACAGATCCTGAGGGAATCCCTGCTGACTCAGATGCTGATGTAGATGTCTGTGGATGGGATGGTTTAACTGGGCATTGTATTCCAGGAGATGGCAATGAGGTTCCAGAGACAGATGTTACTTGGGGAGAAACAGATGATGATGATGAGATTGAAGAGCTTGAAGGACAAGCTCTCTGAGAGAGCCTGGAGAAATCCATCCAGTTCATCATTGAAAAGATCCATGTCAATGAAAACTCACCTGTTATGGGATCTGATGATGAGGATGATGCATCGGCACCCTCAGCATTTGCTTGCATGATGGCTCCAAAGGCTTCTGGTGAATGGAAGAAGGCAGAAAGCAACTGAAATCTGGGATATACTGGGTTAGCTCCAAGGACTCGGAGACAGAAGGACAGGGAAGCACGCGATGGAGAAGCTGAACGTGAAAGGACCAAGACCTCATCGTGAGTTCATCCTTTGCATATCATAATTGATTTGCTGATGAAATATTCAGCACTGGTCAATTCATGAAGGCTTACTTCATGCCAAAAGAGCCTGATCCTGTTGTCTCTGTTTCTGGGACTCCAGTCATTGCAGCAACCAGTGACCCCCATCATAGTGCCAGTGTTGAAGATTCACAAGATGAAATCTTCACTGGATATCTCTCAGACATTTCCATCAACCCCAGTGATGGAGACTTGACAGACGATGAAGACAGTTCCAGTAGTGACAGTGAGTGGAAAGAAGCCGAGTCATCAGCCACTTCCAAAGGCAAAAATCGGATACCACAGGTTCCTGCTTTGAAGCGTCAACGTCTTGCAGTCCCATATCGTGAGGCACGTCGATTGGCAAAGCAGACAAAGAAGGACAATAGGGAGAAGGTGTTGAAGTCAGCGTTGAAAGATATGGAGAAGATTTTTGAGTCAAGAAAGACAGAGTTTGAAGCAGGCTGCAATGGCTTGCAGTTCTACCGAGCACAGTCTATCTGGGCTCATCTGGACATGATGATCAAGGGTAGAGAGAATGTTGATGCATCTTCTCGTGCTGCAGAAGCTCTTGGATTTTCATCCAAGTGGGGTGGTCGCCTTGTTCAGTCATGGACTGCAGCTTGGATCAACAAGCATGACCTGCCAAAGTCTCAGCGCGGTCAGCATTGCAAGGCATATTCATTGCTCGAGGAAGATCCAGCCATTCGTACTGAGATGCGAGCATATCTGTGATCAAACAAGTGGGCTATGGATCCAGCAAAGCTCCAGGAGTTCACTGAGAAGAAAATGGTCCCTGCTGCTGCCAAAGCCTATTTACAGACCATTGTGGATGAGGAGATGCCCCAAGGATTGAAAAAATATCTCGAGTTAGAGCTCTTTCCACATATACATCTCAAGGTTGCAAAAGGAATCAGTATCCGAACAGCCTGCTGCTGGCTACAGGCTGAAGGTTTCCGATACACAGAGCACAAGAAAGCACTGTATTATGATGGACACAATCGTCCTGATGTCATCAAATATCGCCAGGAAGTCTTCATACCAGCTATGGATGAATATCGGAAGCGTATGGTGGAATATACAGCTGGTGATGTGATGAAAGAGGTTGAGAAGGATTATGGTGGTCAGCGGAAATTGGTCTTGGTTGCGCATGATGAGATGACAGCACAAGCAAATGATGGAAAGCCAAAGAGTTGGGTGCTTGAGGGTGAACATGCTCTCAAGAAGAAAGGTGTTGGACATGGGATCCATCAGAGTGATGTAATCTGCTCGACATTTGGCCATCTTCCTGAGGCCAGTCAAACCCTGGAATATGGAAAGAATTATGAAGGGTATTGGGATGGTGATCTTTTTGTTAAACAGGTACTGTTGTAAAATCTTCATGCAACGGTGTCAGTGACTGAATTTATGCACAGTTGGAGCAAAAGATCATTCCAGCATTTGAGAAATACCATGATCCAAAGGAGTATCAAGCACTGATCATGGTGGACAACTCTCAGGGACACTCTGCATATTCCAAAGATGCATTGCTTGTCACTCGCATGAACTGGCGCCCAGCTGGGAAACAGGTTGTGATGCGTGATGGCTGGTTTATGAAGGATGGGGTGAAGGTGATTCATCCAATGAATGATGCAGGAAATGTCCCAAAGGGAATGCGGAAAGTTCTGGAGGAGCGAGGCTTGCTTACTCCAAACTTGAAGTTCCAATGCGGTTCAGCTCTCACAAAATGTGATGCTGATGCAGTTGCATGCTGTGGAAGACGTATCATGGAGCTGCAGCCAGACTTTAGCGAGCAGAAATCTCTTGTTCAAGAGGTTATTGAGGCTCAAGGTCACCTCTGCATATTTCTGCCAAAATTTCATTGTGAACTCAACTTCATAGAGTTCTTCTGGGGAGCGGTCAAGCGCTACTTGCGTAACAATTGTGACTACACTTTTCCCACTCTCAAAGCCAACATGCCAGAAGCCCTCAAGTCAGTCGAACTTGCAACCATCTGGAAATGGGAGTTGCGGATGTCCCGGTGGATTAATGCTTACAGATCAGGTATGGATGCCAAATCTGCTCAGATCCAGGTTAAGGCATTCAGTTCTAGAAAGTATACCTCTCACTGTCGAGTTCCAGAGCATGTGGCACGCTCATTTGATTAGATTATGGCTATGATTACCATATTGGGACTTATCCCCGGAAGTGGCCAATTTGCCAGCCGGCTATTTCTTGTATCTCTCTCAGTTTTTCACCTATGCAAAATCCCTCTTGACAATCTTTATCATTTGCTAAATAAACATGTTTCACAAGAGGAATAAGAAATTGGGTGACCTTGACTCTGGTTCCTGGCTTTGCACATCCAGAGGCGGTGTTTACGTGACCTGCACCATATGTGACAGGGATTTTCGGTAAGAGTATGTTCATAGCCATATCTACAAGTCTGACGACTTCTTCAGATCTTTTCACCTCGTATATGTGCCAACTCTGCATCCGAAGGGCTCCAGAGCGATCAGTTCAAACCTCGGCTCCTTGGTGGAGAAATGGCTTAGTCCTTCATCATGGCTCGATATCTGCCTGCAAGGACCCAGGAGCAGCCATTTGATGGGCAGGTCTACACTGTGATTTCACTGAAAGCATTGTTGTAAGTCTTGGAATTGAGAGTACAACTTTGAAAAAGCTCATTGACATTCATAGGAGCGCCTCGGGCCCTATAGAACTCAACCAAAGTTTAAATGAGGAAGCAATCTCTGCTCTTCTCTGGCACGGACTAGAATCGAGACATCCTCGACTGTGCACTGAGTGGATGCTACGCAAAGAGGCGTTAGAGAACTCTCACGTCAAGTCACTTGAGGAGAAAGAAGCGAACATCAGGGTCAAACTGGAAATAGAATTCCCAGACCTGGAGGTTTGCTTGCGGGTCGCTCTTGCAGAGAGGATGGTAGAAGCTTATCCGTTTGTACTTGTCTTGCCATCCACCTTGACTTTGATGCTGACTCCGAGTCCTATGATTAGGATCCTGGACTTTCTGTTCTCGACATTGGCTTCGATAAAGGAAGCGACGAAAGACTCGATCAGAGAAACAGACTCTGACAGGATTCCTTTCGCAAAGGACTCTGAAGAAGAGAGCCAAGATACAGATGAGGTTTCACACACTGCTGACAAAACCGTCGTCTTGGTAGAGGAACATCGACATCGATACAAGGGTGAGCGACCTTTTACTATATCAATCGATTGCGGCTAATTGAATATGATGGTCTTAGAACAGTTCGACGATTTTGCTAGAATTGACTCCGAGATTCGAACAGAAGTTCAGAAGGCCAACTTGCCTATCGTTGTGAGGGATCCTAACGGACGGGACGGAAATGACACGAGTGAGTGGCGACGAATCGAGCACCCAACACACACCACAATATCTCTTTAATACCCTCTTTGTGCGAGTTGGTTAACTAGTTCAAACGAGACTTGGAAGCTTGGAAAGTTTCCGCGCAGAGTTTCCGCGGCAAGTTCGTATTCCGTGGTACGTAGACTTCCACGCGAGATGCGGGGTAGTATGTTTCTCGGAAGGGGTTTTGTATTGGTGTTTTAAGCCAACGGTTTGTATTGCCTATTAGAAACAGGACTTTCAAGACAAGACTAGAGACTAGATACTAGAGGTTTTGCCTGTTACCGAAACAAGGACTTCAAGACTAGAGACTAGAGACTAGAACAAGACAAGACGAGACAAGTGCCGACAATCTTATGATTTCAACACAGAGAGCGTACAAGATGGATCCCGCGCTAAAGTGTAGCGGGCCACTGATTCTCTACTTTTACTTAGTACAAACAGGCTACTTAAATACTGTCCCAAACTGATGATAAATAACTAACTCGTAAACCGGCGCACCCTCTATCTCGGCTATCAAGCCATCCCTCGTGAAGGTGGAGTCTACTCGGTGTCCGCGAAAACCATTAAAATGATAAACCCAGTTGATGGACTAACGACTTCGTGGAAAAGCTGGTTCCCGCGCTATCACTAGCGACCGATAAGACTATGACTTGTCGTGTATGAAGTCAGTCTTTAAACGATGTCTTTCCGCGAAGTATAGCATAAGCTAGTCGCGTTCAGTACTTTTGATAATAACCAATCCCTCGGCCCCCATGTTGACCGTCGATCGCTCGTTACACAAATGAGTCACGATCGAAACACTTCCTCGATTGGCCTGGTTTCTTTAACTAAAAGATTCCTTCTTTCCGAGGAAGTACCGCGCGGACCCACTGCGATCCATAACCAGAAGCCAGCACTCTTTTACCTCATTACCGGAAACCGTAAACTGATCGAGTTAACCTTTCGGTCCTTAATCAGTCATCACGTATCCGTCGATCATTTTGATCTACCTGTTCCGCTGTCTTGGAGCCATACCTCGCTAGCGACCGTGGCTCATCCCGCTGACTACCTCAGAATCTGTAAGCTTCCTCGTAAGTCGCTCCTCGGTATCGCAGAACCCATTCAGTCGTTATGAACCGGACAGTATACAGTTCTTCGGATCCGCGAAACCCTTGTTAAACCAATGTTCTACCGAGGCATGCATTTGCCTCTTTCTCCTGGTGTGTCCGTACGTTACCGCGGCTAGTACCCTTGCTGTGACGAGTCAAGTTCTAGTGTTTCCGCGGTACATAGGTACAAGTCTTACTAGCAGTGTGGAGCTCAACTCTAGTGCCGTGAACAATAAGATACCAATAGTAGCCAGAAAGACGTCGGATTAGTCCTTTAATCTGATTTATAGGGTCGTTTTTGTAGGGACCCTATCATCTCCCCCAGACAAAGATCTTGACGGTCCCTCGTCAATCCCTAAGCTGTAAATTTTCGCATTTTTCGGTGGTTTCCAAGAATTTTGATTCCGCGTAACAGAGTCCTGATCCTCTGATCATCTGCTGTAATGGCCTCCCGCGATACTGGATCCGCGGTGACTATTTTTATTGCCACGTGCAACCGCCTTTTGAACCTTAATCCATGTTCAAGGTCTAACGGCTAGCGCTTCCAGCCCCAGACCCTGGTGTACGGCAGGCGTGACTTCCTATTTTCGGAAGTCACCGCTTTCGACGTTTCCAATTCTGGTATGAGTTGCCATACTTCCAATCAAAGAGCAAGTGTGTGAAAACATGAGGCGTTCGTTTTGGGGTTAAGTCTTCCCAATTCAGGATATGTAGCAAGGAAAGGAATCCAGTTGCTTCATTTTGCTTGATTGGGAAAGAACCACACCCTTTCGAACCTGCCTCAGCGGTCGGGATCTGAGATTGCGTTGCTTCTGTGTTTCAGCGGGCCACATAAGACTGCCACTGATCCACCGCGCTAACGCATTTTTCTTTCCCTCTCTTTCCTCTTCACCGCTCACCAGCTCCCCTCATCGTTTCACTTGACGTCTAAAACACTTGCTCACTGTTTCCCACAATGTTGAGCACCCCGAAACCTTCGAAGTCCCAGAACGTTCAATCCACTGGTCCCAAGGTACTTGTTTTTAAACCAAAGTTGTTAACAATTTCCCTCATCATTGCATTATTCCAGATTAAACCTGCAAAAGTTGCCACGACGACTCCACCCGCCGCGTCTTCTTTTACCCATCCAGCGCCCGGCCTTGTTTCCGCGATAGCTGCTCGCAAAGCTGCTGCCGCTCGTCAGGCTGGTTCCGGGAGCGAAGTCGTCGAGTCTGCCTCGGAAGACTCCGACAGCGATTCTACTACCAGAGTCATCAAGTCCAACTCAGTGGTGGCTTCGTCTGATTCTGACACCGATTCCGACGCTGCTCCCATTCCCGTGTCTTCAAAACAACCCCTCCAGGATACCAGCGACGAGGAAGATTCGGACGAGAAGGGTTCGGACGAGGATTCGGAGGAGTCAGACGAGGACGACGAGAAGAAGGTTGTCGAGGATCAGGACGAAGGCGAAGTAGACCAAGAGTCGTCAGGTCCTGCAGTTCCCGCGGCACCAGCTGAACCTGCAGGTGGAATGGACGTTGACGAGGAAGAGCTACCAGGGCCTCCCGAGGATTCTCTCGAGATTGGTATGTCTTCTCTTACGGTTGTTGACCCCTTCCTAACCGATCATTTTCAAGGTGCTGATTGGACTTTCGAGCGTGAGGACATGCCCAACCCTGACACAGACTTCCCGGAATTCCAAGATCTCATGCCCTACTCCTGGAACAACCAGGACAAGATGAATTCCGCGGCCCAAGTTCGTTTTTCCAAATTTTGTTCCAGCCAGAAACGCCTGATCCTTACCGCGGACCTCAACTATTACGCTCGTTGGTGCGCCAAGTTGCTGCTGGAATACCGACAAAACACTCCTGTCGCGGAAATCCGAAAGCCGAACATTCAACTCATCGTCATGTTGAGTGAATGTTCGACCTATATGGTAAGTCCGAGTCCCTTGTGCAGAGTCCTCGGTTAATTCAAACCCTAGGCTGAGCACGTCGAAATGGTCATCTGTGGCGCCTGCGGTGAGGTCGACTTTTATGAGTCTTTGGAAGCCGAGCGGGTCAGGGCAACCTGCTGGGCTCTTTCAGAAGATGTCTCAGCTTCTGTCGAGGGTCAGGAATGGCCTTTCGGCCGGATCCCTTTCCATACTCTTTTCGACGATTTCGCCGGATTCCGACTCTTCGACTTTACTCTCGAGGGAAAATCTGCCGAGGACTGGGGAACCGAGGCTCGGTCCTCTCGGGTTGAACTCCTTCGTCAGGATAACGTGAGTTGCCTCCTTTGTTTTCTCCTTTCTTTCTAATTCAATCCTGGTAGCCTCACGCTGGCCGACCTGTCTTTCAAGGCAAAGACGGACTCATGCATTTTAACGCCAACGACGACTTTCCTCCTGCGCCACCTTCCGCGGCTGGATCTCGCCAGAGTGCAGCACCGTCAGGCTCCGCGACGCCGAAGAAGAAGAAGAAGAAGACCGAGAAAACTCGCGCTCCTTCTCCTGCTCCTTCCGCGTCTTCTGTCGAAATCGTCTCTAAGCCGCCGAAGCGCAAACGATCCCCTTCAGCGTCAAAATCCTCGAAGAAGCTCATTGTCGCGGTACCCGGCAAGAAGTATTCTAAGACAGACTCGTTGATTCTGGACTTCCGCAACTGCACTGTCGCGGAACAGGTACTCAGCTCATCCTTACTTGAATGCTCATTGCTGACCGCAATCCTCTTTTTAGATCGCCATTCAAGAGGAAGCCTGGGGCTCTGGACCTGGAGTGTCCAAACGGAATGCAAGTGTCTTATCTTTTATTTCATGCTCTACTGACTTGTCAAATCAGCATGCCAACGAAGCCGACCAAGGCGAGCCTCCCCACGGATACGTTCGAGTCCCTGGTGAGTCTTTTATTCTAGTCTTCGATCCTCGTTAACCCTGTTCTAGCCACCCTTCGTGGTCCTGCGACCTCTACTGTCGAGGACTTCGCGCTGATTGATGCCCTTTCACGGCTCCCTCCAGCTACGGTTCGTCCAGTTTTCTTACCGGACACAACTCTGACTTGGGTTTTCAGATTTTCAATCCTTGCGCTCGGTGCACCGAGGTCAGACGTCCTTGCATTAGGAGTCTGGCCAAGGGCGTACCTTGTCAGAATTGTCAAATCGCCAAACAGGCGTGCTCTCTGTCGGTTACCGCGGCGGACCTGGAGGTTTTCAAGGAGCTTTCCTCGGAGACCGCCGATTCGTCTTTGGATGGTAAGTCCTGTTAAACGACAGTAGCCTCAGCACTAACACTTCCGAATCTAACCAGCCATGCTCAATTCCCTCCGCGCAATTTCCAGCGTCGACGTAGCCCTAGGGGGCTTGGAGACTTCCGTGAAGATCCTTCTCGAACAGCGAGAAGCCTTCTTCACTAAGTTCTTCAAGTCCTATCTGGCTTGCAGTGCCCAGCCTCGCGGAGCCGATACTCTGACTCAAATTCCGGTACAATATTTCGAGTCCACTATCCAGCCCCTGCTCCACAAGGCTGGTCACCTCGACACCGAGTCCAAGATGTGCAAGGCATACGACCTGATGGATCCCAATATCGAGGAAGTTCCGCCGACCGTTGCCTCGACTTCATCTTCCGCGGCAAGAAAGGGGAAAGCCAAGGCTCAGCCTCAGGACGACGACGACGACGACTTCGAAATGCACGATTCTCCCATCGTTGAGAAAGCTGCCAAGGCCACCAAACCTTCTCGCCCTAAAGCCAGCAGCTCCTCGACGAAGAAGAGGAAAGTCTCAGAGACCGCCACGGTTGAAGTCGGTGAATCGTCGAGGAAGAAGAAGAAGGTAAGTTCCTCTATTTCCTTCTAAGTTCTTTTCTGACTGTTCACTTTCTTAGCACTCCGGGTCGGCTTAAGGTCCGTCATACAAATCTCTCGCACCTTTCAGACGCTTTTACAAGAAAATAGACACGATTTCTTTTGTAATTTTTATATATACAAAAATCGCATCTTGATCCCTTTTTGACCGGTGTGAAGCCCTTGCATGGACTTGTAGAATTTCCATGAGTTGCTTACTCCCTCGGAATGACTTTCCTCGGATGTACAGCTGCGCACGTTATTCTTCTTCACCGAAATATCCAAAAACTCTGTCCACATGGGTTTACCGCGGGCATTTGACTTGGGCTTATTTCACAGATGGGTTTCTAAGGGCCCCGGTTACACGGAAATTCCCTTTTTGAAATCCTTGATCGGTTACTATGTCCCAAGGTCTGTTGAAATGCCACCACACGAGTAATATCCAGTTACCAGGGAGTTATTCCTTATCGCGGTGCGTTACCTCGGTGACTATGAAATATCTTGTTTCGCTGCCATGCTTTCCGTGAAACGGAGCGCATGGTCGCTCTACACCTCCCCCAGACAAAAATTTTCAGTCTCCGACTGAAACAAATGATGGCATTTTCCGTGACAAATTCCTGAGTCCCCGCAAATTATAAAAGGCCAGGCCCCCAAAACTAACAAATCGACCCAGTTTCTCTGCTGCCCTATCCATTTATCTATCGTTCAATGAATAACAACACTCGAGAGATCGTCAACGTCGTCACCGCGGCCAAGCGGGCAGGCCACAATCCGAGGATGGTCGCCCAGAAAGCCCGCGAGGCCTACAACGAGTAAGCCTCACAATTCATGCTAGCGTCATTGACCCATTGTCTAGGCATGTTACTCGGCCTTTTCATCAGTTTATTATAGCCAAAGCGCCGAACCAAACCATTGACGACTTCGAGCTGCTCAAGCAAGTCATTCATCTTCTCAAAGAAGGTCTCCATTCGGATTTCATGACCTTCTCCGGGGCGGCCGCTGCCAACGAGCTGAATGTCCAAACCATCAAAGAGCTGTTTTCCTCTGCCGTGAGTCGAAAACCTTCGGTCTCTAACGTACTGACACAAAGCCCTTACAGATGGCTCTTGTTCAGTCGAAAGGCCGCGCTCTGCTCGACCTTATTGACCCGAACCCCAGATTGCACCAAAACAATGCAATTGTCCATCTTTCCACTGCCGCGACTTACTTCGGTGGTCTAGTTCAAGATATCGAGGAAGTCTACCGCGCTTGTCAAGCTCGTACCCGCGAATTCTCGGACAAGGAAAACGAGGCCAACAGAGCCAAGGTAGCTTCTCATTATTCTCCCATGGGCGTGGCTAACACCTATTTCAAGGTACACATTGAGGTTTCCACGAATAATCGGTCTAATCGCGTCGTCGCTCCTGCAGAACCTCGCCAGCCAAGTTGTTCATATCCGCGGCAGAGCCCCGACGGTTAGTTAAGCCTCAGTACTTCCTGGTCAGCGTTTATTAACTTGGTTCCAGCAGGTCCAGCCGGCTCCAGTTCAGGTGCAAGCCGCACCCGGTACTGGTACGTCGTCCGGTAAGTCTTCGCGCAAACGGGCTCTCAGCGTCGAAGCTGACGAAACCGAAGGTGCTAAGGTCGGTTGCTGGATGTGCCAACCACTGATCAACTGTTCTGACTGTCCCCAGAAACGTCGAAACAAGAAGAGAGCCAAGGAGGCCGCGAAAGAGGCTGAGGCCGAGGAAAACTCTGGCACCAGCACAGTCGCAGGCCCAATGCGTATGTTCATGAGATATTATCGCATGGTCCTTAATCACCAGAACTTACAGCGTCTGAAGCTCAAGTCCTCGAGAATATGGACGCCGCTTGCGCTGATGCTAACAAGGCTATCCAGACCCAGTTCAAGGACCTGGCCGACCCTACCGACGCCGACGTCGAGACCGAGAAACAGCGTCTCCTCCAGAGCATGCATGCCCTCGGATTCAGCCTGAGCGCCGACACCGCCATGCTCATTACTCTTCGTCATGAGTACGACGGCTTGGTCGACAAGGACCACGTTCCAGCAGGTTCTTTTGAAACCGCTCCCAATACGCCTGCCGCAGAAACCCCCGCGGTTACCGTTATCGAGTCTGATGACGACTGACTGGTTCGTACGTACGGTTTCTTGCCTCGGTCAGCTCTCCGCAGATATTTTTCTCTCTATTCCCGTCTCTACAGTCGTAGTTAATCCACTCTCCTTAACCACCAACTTTTACCACTGCATCAGCCTTGTCCTGTTATAGCCACACTCCAGTCTTTACCATAGCAGTTGTTACCGCCTGTCAAGATTTCTGCGAAATACAGCTCATTCCTGGCTATATTCCGTGACACTAAAGTGTAATGCCTTAACACAAGACAAGTAGAGAACGATAACTAAACATAAGTCGCAATCCCTTGATAGCTCAATAAATCGAGACTCCGTTATCGTACTCCATAATATCGCGCCAAGTACCATCCTCGAGTTCCACCGTAACCAATCTTCCGACTGGCCCGCTGACCTCGTCGCCGGCGCTTGAACCATAAGTAACCGGGTCGAGGAGACTGGCATCATCTCCGGCGTAATCCGCGGATTCATCCATAAGTCCCCAAGTCGCCCTATATGCATCCGAAAGCTTGCTCCTGTCCCGCGGAACAACAAAGGGAACGTCCAACTTCTCGTTCAACATCTCCGCCAAAGGCTGCCAATAACCAACATCTTGTTCCAATCCGTTGATCTCCTCCTCTTTCAGAAGAAAGGAGTGCGACATGGCCTCGAGCATGTACCACATTATGCAGACGTCCTTGTCGTAACGAATTGGACCAATTATGATGTCCAAGGTGATGGATTCTCCCTGGTCGCGCAACGCTACCAGGTCTTGCGCCCAAGGCGAAGTATCCACCAACAGACAAGTTTCCTTAGCCCTCCCTTCCCAAATGGAAGTCAGGACCAGAAAAGAGCCGTGATGTATATAGAATTCGGCAACGTCGTTCATGGTAATAGGAATGGGAAGTTTGGCAAACAGCTCAGCGGAGAGGCTCATGGTGTCTGGAAGGAAGGAAACGCCCTGAAACTGTTACCGCGATGACAACATCCCGCGAAACTGACGACCGATCATCACTCGAGCCCCTGTGGCTTTTCCTCGGGAACCCCAGTTTCAAAATGCCTTAGCTTTAAGCTTCAGGCTTTTTGATACGGTCGCTATTTAACATGGCGCACTCTCCCGCGGAATCCAACGCTTTCTTCCTCGTACCACGTCCAGAGACCGACCAGGAGATTGATCTTTATTACAGATCGCGTTTCTCCTGGCTCCCCCTTGTTCCAGGTTGGCCGACCACCAATGGTCGGCCGACACGGAACCGGTTTACCACAGACCTAGAACTTGCTTATGCGAATACTAGAGTCCCGTTCTCCCTGCACCACATCCTCGGTCAAATCCCTTACACCAATCCGGCTCGAGTCATGCGTCTGCTCATCACTTATTTGGAGCAACGACAACTTCAGCAGGAGATTGACGATTCTGAAATGATGATGGCTCATCCCGATTGGTTAACCAATCTCGGTCGTCATGCCGCGGAAGGCCGTATTCGCGCTTTAGCCAGCCTTCACAATATCCAGTTCTCGGCCTTCCACTTCCGCGGAATTGCGGACCTTTCCACGGTAATAGATGACGTTCTACCCCCGGGTCAATCTCCTTCTCCGTCACCTCCTCCTAGTCCAGGCAATCGCGGAAGTTATACCCCCGAACGGCAAGACTGGAGCGACTAGATAGCGATGTACCCAATTTTCGTCAGCCCTTATAGCTCAGTTGGTAGAACATATCTAGCGTCTGATTGGCCCATTGCTAGGGTGGGGTTTTGATACCTCGCCCTGGCCTGCATGGACTGAAAGTAACCTTTTTACGGCATCTGGCTTTGTCAGACCCTAAGTTACCCACAAGCTAGCAGGCCCAGACAAGCCTTAATGGCTCAGGGGGTGCGAGTCGACAATATCCTGTAAAAGGGTATTCCCTCCTTTTTTTAGGTAATCCGGATAGGCCGGACCTATTGTTAACGCAGAACAAACGGTCCAGACCAGCCACTATAGCCCAGTCAGAAGATTGTGCCCGTTCTCCTGACCCGTAATGTCGCAGCGGTGGGTTCGAATCCCAATTGTGGCCTGTGTTGATTGACGTGCCTTTTTACTTCAGCGCCGTCCACCACAACCCAGTCCGTGGCTACTCGAAGTCCACCTCGTCTTCCAAGTCTGGTTCTGATACCGTTTCCTCGGAATCAGAGTCCCGCGATTCCTCGTGGCCTGTTTTCAGCTTCAGTCCGGTCATCTTTGGGTCGACTCTGATTTTCTCCGGAAACTTGTCGCCATATAGAAGCTCAGTGGTCCTATCCAGTGCCAGAAGGCGTTTTTCCGACATATCCAATAGTTCCGCGAAGTTGTCGGGCAGAGGGATGGATTTCCGCGCAAAGTAGGGAATAACGCGGAATCGCGCTACCTTGTTTTGAAACACCGTTCCATCCATATCCGCGATAATATAAGCTCCGCCGCGTTTTCTCTTAACCACAACGTGGGGTCCAGAATACCTTGGCTTAAGCTTTCTATCGAGTTCAACTTCAATCTTGGAGTTACGTATCAGAACCAAATCTCCAGGCTCAAAACGGAAATCCCGAATGGTATGCTTTAGATCTTCCTCGAGTTTGATCACTTGCGCTCTCTTCTCTTGGTCAATCCTTTCGCGCATCCTTTCGACGAATACTTGGTGTTTCGAAAGCGCCTGTGCTCTGGCGCCAATTAACTCAGACCGCGACATCATTCCCGTGGGTGGCTCGACTAACCAAGTTGCCTCGACAATATCCAGAGGAGTTATCGGGTGCGCCCCAGTTAGCATGAAAAACGGACTGCAACCTCTAGTTCTCCGCATAGTGATGCGCTCGGCCCATAGTACATGGTGAAAGAACCAATACCATTTTGAAACGTCACCATCCGTCACCTTAACCAGAGCTTGCCTAAAATCCCAATGTCCCCTTTCAATCGCGCCATTGGCTTTTGAATTGTAAGGTGATATCTGGATTCCTTTAATCCCATATTTCTGCTCAATCCAGGCTACCGCGGCTTTAAATGCCGGAGCATTGTCAGTCACAATTTCCTGTAAGCAGCCCCAATGACAAATGATATCTTCAAACAACCATATGCCTAGGTCTCTACCCTTTTCTGCTCGCAGAGGCCTCGCCTCAGGCCAAGCTGAAAGAGCGTCTCGCCCATGAGCAATCCAAGTATAACCGTTGCTTTTGGTAGACATCTTCATATTGTCCGCATGCAAAACCTGAAATACCGCGGGGGTCCTAGTGGCCACCGGTGGCGTAACATATAATGCAGCTCGCCTCAGTTGACATCTATGGCAAGATTTAACATAGTATTGCACATCCCGATCCAATTCCGGCCACCAAAAACGTTGTGTTATTAACGCTTTAGTAGCGTCACCTCCGCGGTGACCTAAACTATCATGCGAGGCTTTCATCATGTACATGCGATGGGCTGGGTCGACTACCAGTTGGTGCTGACCCTCCACATGCCTTCTGTACAATCGCCCTTTGCTGTCGAGGAAGAACTGTGAAGCATATCTAACAAACTGTTGATACTGCTTCTCGTTCATTTCCTCGGGAATCCAATACTTGTCGTTCAGCCACCGCTTCACCAAAGGTAACTTCAAATCTTGATCGACGCCATACGGTGTACGTATTCCGAGGAAGTATGGCTCCTGATAATCGGGATCATACTTCTCTTTCAGGTCAGGAATTAACGCGGTAGCTTGAACGAAGGCATCTAACTGATCCACCCCTTTCTTTGCCTGTTCCGCGATAATCCTCTCGATCTGAGCGTCTCTCCAATCATCCGTTTCCTCAGCTTGGCGTTCACATTCCTCTTGGAAATCCCAAGGTTCCCACGCCAACGTCGCTTGGTGGTGCTTGTCAGCATCTGTCATGATTCCAAACCCCAAGTCCTCGACTGCTCTGTTGTAGTTCTCTAGATAAGATACTTCACGTCGCTTCATCTTGTAGAACTGGACCGTCTGGATAAAACCTCCGCGGGTATCAATCTGGTCCTTAAATTCTTCAAATTCAAGTGGCAGTTCGACCCCATTCGGCTCGACAAACGTCACGTTTTGCAACGGATCAGCATCTTCCTCGGAATTCTCAAAGACCTCGTCCCCGGCTTGTCCTTTTCTTCGAGACAAGCCATCTGGTCCAAAATCCTTGCCTGGGATATGTTCTAAGGTAAACTGAAACATCAACACCTTCTCAATCCAACGATTGATAGTAGCATTGGGCCCAGCTTCTGGATTCTTCAACATACCCTTGATATACTTGGCATCCGACTGTATAGTCAAATTTCTCGCACCTAACAACCAGTACTTTGACGCTTCTAAAGCCCTCATCAAACCAAACAGTTCCCTCTTTGGTTGTGAAAAGTTCCTTTCCCGTGGATTCAAGGTTATCGAGCAAAATCTGTTAAACACTGGTCTGCCATTTTTGTCAATTTGGTACAAGTAGAAACCAACTGAGCGATGTGAGGTGTCTACCGCTAAGTAGATGCCTCCCGGATTATCATAGTCTATTGGCATTAGCGCGGGGCAGTCCTTGATAGCCTGTTTCAACCGCGCCATTGATTCTTTCTCGCGGACTTCCCATTTGAAGGGTCGTCCCTGCCGAGTCAGATCTACCAAAGGTTCTGACATCATTGCGTAATCCTTAATGAAAATTCTGCACACTCCGCATGTTCCGAGGAACGCTCGAACGTCAGTCAGGTCTTCACAATCGCCCCAGCGATCAATTACACCAACTCTGTCCGTTGAAGGTTTACGTCCCTCGTAGCTGCAAGTATGACCTACGACCTCGAATTCCATTGCGCATAACACGCTCTTTTTACCCGAGAAAGTGCCACCTGCATACTTCATGCGCTGTAGAATGCGATTAACATTCTGCATATGTTCCCAGACAAAACGACGTATTCCAGGATTTTCCAGAATAGTCTCGAAACCACCTTTTCCATCTTCATACCTCGTCGCCGGTCCGCGGATCGGAATGTCGTCTATATACGGTATGGTGTACTCAGGTATTTCGTCCCTTAAGATATAAGTCACATCATCGTGAAAGATTGGTACCGAGTTGGTCCATCCCATCGGTAATGTAACCAGTCTTAAGGCACCGAAAGGCGTTTGGAATGTAGTATAATCCCTGGATCCTTTCGCGAGAAGTCGTTCATCATAACCTACATACAAATCCGCGATACCCCCACAGGCTCGTCCTGCAAATTTTTCTGCTAACTGGTCTGTCGCGGGAGGCACACTGGAATGCGCGATAGTAACCGCGTTAAGTGGTTCCAGACTATGGACCAGTCTGAGGCTTGATCCGTCTTTCTTAACCACACAAAACCATTTGGATCGGTATGCGGAATTTGATCTTTCATATACTCCATCCTCAAGTTTCTTCTTGATGATGTCGCATACTTTATCATAAATTCCAGGAGCGATCGGAATATTCCTCTCTCTCCAAGGTATATGAGGCACGACTGGCATATCAACCAGCGGGAAGAATTCTTCTTTGAAGCGTCCTCCCTCGGCAGGTTGAAAGGCGAAAGCTTTTCGCTGTAGGGCATAGGTCTCGTGAACCAACCATTGCTCCTGCTCCCATAAGTCAGACATTCCCTTGTGAGCCTTATTTACTTCGTCCATGTTCTCCTGAGAATATTCTTCAGTTGGAACAGGCTTCCGCGGCACAGTCGGTAAGTCTGGCATACCTGCCAAAGGGTCCCCAGTAATATTTCATATGATATTACTACCAGGTGCCCCTAACGGTAATGGTGCTAGCAATGGTCGGATCTTATCCGCTACCTTCTTGTACTTCTTCTTCGTACCAAGGAAGGTCTCCTTAATACCAGTGTCAACTTCGTCCTGAGGCAATACCTCAGAACTTTCCCCAACCGCGGTTCTCTCGCTTTTGGTAGCTTCATTCACCGGTTCAGGATACTCTTTTGTTTCCTTCGATTCAGAAGTAGCCGGGTCCCCCGCTGACTGAGTGCTTTCGGACTCTGTCTTAGGATCGTTCAATCCCAGGGCTTCCCACGTGATCCATTCCTTATCAGCTTTGCTTAAGGGTCTATGCCACCTATCGCAACAATCTTGAATGTTGTACGCTGCTCGCTGTGCCTTCGATAGGGATGGCGAAAGCTGTACACCTTCCGAGAGACTGAGCAGAATTTGTTTCGCTCGTGCGGTTTCTTCCAGGATTGTCCGCGGAGATCTTGTAGAATCATTCCGCGATGGTTTCACTGATTCTACAATTTCTCCAATAACTCCGTGATAATATGCATGCAATGTTCCTCCTGTATCCGTCCGTGGAGCATAAGCTTCCGAGACATTCAGATAAATGTCCCTCAGCTCATCTCTCCTAAATCCCTGCCCATGCCTCGGCTTCGCATAATGGGTAATGCTCGGCACATCTTGGTCATTAACATCGATGATCAAAGCTATCTCTCCTTGGTCATCAACCAATTCATTGAGGCTTGGTGAAAAACCGGTGTTTTCGCGTCAGATGCGTTCCTGGCCAATATCGCGGGAGACTTTCCGCGTTCAAAGGTGGGGACTACAACTCGTTTTAAGGTATTTGGGCATTTAAGGGTGATGACTTGTGAGCCGTCTGCCTTATTCTGTACCCCACTTTCCGTAACAATGTCAAAAGGCCTTCCCAACAATACGCAGTACGCTACCCCTTTGATAACATGAACTTGTAGGTAGACTGTTAAGTCCTCCACTCGGAAAGGGACATTCTTAGCCAAACCCAAACTCTTTTCGAGTTGGTTGTTGGCGCTCTGCATATGAATCTGTATATCCGGGTCCCAGCATACTCCTAAGGCCAAAGCTGCATCCTCACTCATCGAGATGATTTGTGAGCCGGCATCTAATAGAGATTCCTCATGCGCGGTACCGTTGATAAACAGGTTGATGGCCCGCAGACCAGCTGATTCCCACGCGACGAAAACCGCTTTGGGTTTCTCTCCCGGTGGAAGCGTGGCGAGATAGGCTTGTACCGGATCTCTACACACAAGACTTCCTCTCGGTAGTCCATATTCAGGAGTAGCCTGGACAAAGGAAGTCACAGTCGGTAAATCATCTATGTTAATAGACTCTTCCCCAAGCTGGGACTTGAAATAAGCCATAACATCTCGAGAATTTTCCCGAGGTGCTGGAGCTTTGACAGCCTCAGGTACCTTTAACGTTGCCGCGTCTGATTCAGATTGTGCTGATACTTCCGCGAACCTAACCTGTTTCCTCGGAAGCTCCGGTTCTTCAGGCATTTCTTCATCCATACCGTCAATCATTTCTACCACCAAAACACTCCCATGCTCAGAAGTAAACTTAACTGGCATTCGCTTTCTGGTCGTCGCGACTTTGAATTTTTCTACCAACGCTGGTGAAGCGCCTAGTAGATCTTTTCCGCTGACTGGTACCTCGGTAGCCATTATTCGGTCGAACAAGGTGTCTACCGATTTCGCATCCTGTAGGGGAGCTTTATTGGTAGACGCCTTGCTTTGTACTTTGGGCCGCAGAATCGCTTCATGGGCCTTTGGTACTGGTTGTGGTTCAACGAAGGGGGCTTCCCGTGGTAAGTGACCAGGAACGCTTTGTAGAGGTTTGACTTTTCTATAGGGTAGGTCTAAATCTCTTTCGAACGCTTCCTCGTCGCTTTCCTCGGTTTCCGGTTCGTGAGCCTTTTCTACTATCTCTGGTGCCCTAACAGGTTCCTTGGTTTTCGGAACTTGTCTAGGCAAATCAACAAACATTCGGTGTTCTGGGTATTTCGGAGCACCTCTCCAATTTGGTGAATCCGCGCCTTGAATTTTTGGTCTGTTCTCCGGCGGCTTAGGTTTCAAGGTACCTGTCGCCTTCCCGGAACTTCTCAAAAACCCGATCCCTTCGTTGAGCCAGAGTTATCTGACCCTCGATTAGTCTCGGCTCTTCGCGACGCTTCACTGAACTGAATGTACTTGTCAATGACTCGATAACGCTCCAGCGTTTCCTCATCCATGGCGGACTGCGCGACTGGAGCTTGATATAGCTGGCGGTAGGTTCCTTCAACTGGACGCGGCATGAGTCTAAACTCAGGTTCGCCGTATCGAGCTAATTCAGCCTTTACCACTTTCCCAATCTCCTGCGCGAAGACCGCTGGATTCATCACTGGCTGAACGTCTTCCGCGCAAAATTCCTCTTTTAGTTCTTGGACGGCTTGAAGCTCGGGAACAAACATCAACAGGTTGTTTTTCTTGGAGTGCCAGATCTCAACTCTTTCCTTCTGGTTAGAACCAGGCAGATTACGCGAAATGTAGACTCCATCCGTTAATACCATTTTTCCTGAGCTATCAAGCTTAATCCAACCCTTATTCATGTGGTCTTGACGCGAAGGACAGGCGTTCAGCCGGTGTCTGGTTTCTGAGCAGTAGAAACAATCGTCGCCATATTGACGCATCGCCCCTCCTGATCCAGAAGGCGCCATCGGGCTAGGCTGAGGAGTAAACTGACACGGTGCAGTGTTCCAAGAGTTTTGCTTTAATGCAGCTAGCAATTCCTTGTCAGTTTTATGGTGAATGACTTGGCTTTCCGCGGCAGATTCTGCGCCATACAAAGATTTCATTCCTCCATTATGCTGCCGATATGCTACTTCAATCGTAGCCGAGATCAGGTCTTTCCAGGCCCAAGGATCGTCAGCTCTCTGCGGCTTATAACTGATAGCGCGGGCCCTTTCTGACTCAGTAAGCCTCACACGCTCATCAATCTTCGCGACGAACTCTTTGGACATAGGCTTCAACCACCTTTCGCAAATCGCTTTATTTGAAAGCGGCGCGTCTTGGTCATTGGCCTTTGCTGCGCTTAGCATCGTAGCTACTTCCCCTTGGAAAGCTCGCTTATAATCTTGGACTTCTCCAAAATCATCGCTCGTCAATTTTCCAGTCTCTCTAATGACTCGATCCAACTTCGAATAACTTCCTTCCTTCTCGATACGCAGTTCGAGGGAATAGTCTTTGACAATGGCTCTTGTCCAGGTATCATAATTAGTATTATACCCGTCAAAGGTGCACCATTCTCTTCGAGTCTGTGGATCCACATAATCTGATAACCATTTGCATCGCTCGTCTTCGTCTGTGATCTTGCAACCGTCGAGGAGGTCAGTGACTTCACGGATAAACCGCGGAATGTCTCGTTTCTCATCGCGGTCGCGTTCCCAGCGCGGAGCTTTGCGATCTCTGAAAGAAGGCATATCCTTCTTGGAAACATTGGTCGTCATGGTGTTATTAACCTGAGGACTTGTTACGGGGCTAGGTATCGGTGTTGGTATAGGTGTTAAGTTCTGAAACGGCAACGAGTTCGAACTAAGCAAGTCTGAGAGAATGTTTAGATTCTCTAGGGATAGACGAGATAAACTATCGTCTAGGTTCTGTTCTTGTTCTTCTGTAAGAGAATGAATAGGACTATTTCCGCGTAAAGGACTACGACTTTGAGTTGGACTGTTTGTTCCGCGTCTAGCCGCTCGATTTGCTCGATTTAATCCTTGTTGTGCAATTTGCTGATCTTTCTCTGATCCTACGAGTGCCTTGAGCGGACGTTTTCCTTCTTTCCTGGAAGTACTTGGTTTGCCGGAACTACGAGGAACATCTGAAGCGATCCACGGACGGGATGGTCCTTGAACAGGGTTGTTTGGGTCGGGTCTAAACTCTGATTCAACTTCTCTGCTCTTTCCTTTCGGATTGAGTTTTGGAGCCAAACTAGCTTAGGTGCGAAGATCTAAGACTGAGTCTTAGAACTTGTGTTGGTAAAGTCTTTGTGAAACTTCAAGCAGGTCTCAATTTAATCTGATAACCCTCGCGGTGGGCTCCAGATGTGAGGGATCCTAACGGACGGGACGGAAATGACACGAGTGAGTGGCGACGAATCGAGCACCCAACACACACCACAATATCTCTTTAATACCCTCTTTGTGTGAGTTGGTTAACTAGTTCAAACGAGACTTGGAAGCTTGGAAAGTTTCCGTGCAGAGTTTCCGCGGCAAGTTCGTATTCCGCGGTACGTAGACTTCCGCGCGAGATGCGGGGTAGTATGTTTCTCAGAAGGGGTTTTGTATTGGTGTTTTAAGCCAACGGTTTGTATTGCCTATTAGAAACAGGACTTTCAAGACAAGACTAGAGACTAGATACTAGAGGTTTTGCCTGTTACCGAAACAAGGACTTCAAGACTAGAGACTAGAGACTAGAACAAGACAAGACGAGACAAGTGCCGACAATCTTATGATTTCAACACAGAGAGCATACAAGATGGATCCCACGCTAAAGCGTAGCGGGCCACTGATTCTCTACTTTTACTTAGTACAAACGGGCTACTTAAATACTGTCTCAAACTGATGATAAATAACTAACTCGTAAACCGGCGCACCCTCTATCTCGGCTATCAAGCCATCCCTCGTGAAGGTGGAGTCTACTCGGTGTCCGCGAAAACCATTAAAATGATAAACCCAGTTGATGGACTAACGACTTCGCGGAAAAGCTGGTTCCCGCGCTATCACTAGCGACCGATAAGACTATGACTTGTCATGTATGAAGTCAGTCTTTAAACAATGTCTTTCCGCGAAGTATAGCATAAGCTAGTCGCGTTCAGTACTTTTGATAATAACCAATCCCTCGGCCCCCATGTTGACCGTCGATCGCTCGTTACACAAATGAGTCACGATCGAAACACTTCCTCGATTGGCCTGGTTTCTTTAACTAAAAGATTCCTTCTTTCCGAGGAAGTACCGCGCGGACCCACTGCGATCCATAACCAGAAGCCAGCACTCTTTTACCTCATTACCAGAAACCGTAAACTGATCGAGTTAACCTTTCGGTCCTTAATCAGTCATCGCATATCTGTCGATCATTTTGATCTACCTGTTCCGCTGTCTCGGAGCCGTACCTCGCTAGCGACTGTGGCTCATCCCGCTGACTACCTCGGAATCTGTAAGCTTCCTTGTAAGTCGCTCCTCGGTATCGCAGAACCCATTCAGTCGTTATGAACCGGACAGTATACAGTTCTTCGGATCCGCGAAACCCTTGTTAAACCAATGTTCTACCGAGGCATGCGTTTGCCTCTTTCTCCTGGTGTGTCCATACGTTACCGCAGCTAGTACCCTTGCTGTGACGAGTCAAGTTCTAGTGTTTCCGCGGTACATAGGTACAAGTCTTACTAGCAGTGTGGAGCTCAACTCTAGTGCCGTGAACAATAAGATACCAATAGTAGCCAGAAAGACGTCGGATTAGTCCTTTAATCCGATTTATAGGGTCGTTTTTGTAGGGACCCTATCATCGTGAAAGGTTCAGAGGCCTTCAAAATTCTGAAGGAGCACATATTAGTCGCTACCTTCCTCTTAGATCATTCTGAGCTACTTTGGTTTCATCCAGAAGACGTTTTAGAACAGGACCTCTCTCTGGAAAGCGCCCAAAAGGCTCTTCAGGCTAAACAGTCTGAAACAGCTCGGAAATCATCCAGGCTTACATTACTATTTGGAAAGCTCAACGATGCTTTTTCGTCAACCATACGAGGACAAGGCAATTTGAAGGACGTCCTGAAGGAGGTCCAGCTCCTCAGAACCTTTGCGACACCACCTGATCATGGCTTTTTGCAAGATCTTTCGGCGATTCTTGATCGACATCCTGTGCTACAGCCTCTCATCACCAATGCAATACAGCTACTCCCAAGCGACAAGTTGTCAGAATCTCTATCCAAAACCGCCAACCAACTTGCACACATTATCACTCATATCAAGGAGCGACGACTTTTGTCGCACGCCAAATCCGAGCAGGATGCAGCGCTCACAAGGTCATTAGACGGGTCCTGCCGGCTCCTTATTCAAGCAATGTCGGTGGTGATGGAGGCCAATCAGGGTCAAAGGTAATGTCTTTCTGTCATGTCTAGTTCAATTCAAGTTTTAACCATTGTCCAGTTCCTTGCTCATATGTGACATTCAGATGCTCAAAGTTAGTTCATCATCGCCAGGTACCTCTCCAGAAAATTGTCCACAATCTGTTCAGCAACTGATTCATTCACAGAATTCAGACTTTGGGGAGCTTTGCGAACACCGATGGTTGCTTCAGTCGAGTGTGAAATCATTCAGTTCAATATGACCGCAAATGATTGTCAAGAGCTTCAAAGGGATCCTCAAACCATTCCTTCCCCTCGAATCGACGATGAAAGGTTGTCACATAGATTCCATCTCGATGTGAACCAGGAAATTCTGTTAGTCGCCTTCTCAAGGATGAACGTCAACTTACCAACATCTATAGATATTGTCATCTCATTGGCCACGATAAATGTCTCCTGGTGCTGAAGGATGGTGGCGGCAATACCGCAATTCTCTTTGATCGTATCATTGAACTTGGCCAGCGCAAAAAGATGCTCCGTAACTTGAGGACTAGTTCTGTCATCCGTGTGGCATATGACGAAGAGAAAAGGATGCTGTTGGTCTGCGATGCCTCGAAAGTAGGTGATCGAAACATATACATCATCAAATCATCAAATCTTGCTCAAGAGGTGTGCATCGGGCATCTCAGAGGTATGCAGGGGGGGGAGGGGGGTCCCCGGGACCTTACTGTCAAAAAGTCATAACTTTTGTTCAAGTTATTCAAATGCTTCCAAACATTGGGAATTGTGGTGTAGCTTCATCCCGAAGCTTGTGAGCTTATCTGAGACAGATAAAGAGGGTCATGGGAGAAAATAGCCTCTTATCGTGATTGAACCTCATGACACGGTGATAGGGCTGGAAACGTTCCACCCTCTCTTTTTGGCTTTTCTAGCGATTAGACCAGTCTTTCCTGATTACGAACATGGGATATTACAGCCTAGAAAGAAGATCCGACTTGTCTAGAAGATACTAGAAGGAAGCATCGAAACCAGGAACGACTCTAAGAAGGACGTAGCAGCAGCCTGTGGCCAGGCTCTGCTACGATACTCGACAGAGTCGAACTAAACCAATGTGGAGGTTCGCTAGTAAACCTGCCATAAGCGTGCTTCATTCTCAGTAATTAAGGATATCTGCAACATTGGTTGAAGCACAAACAAGTCGTTCGAAGGAGATTCAATAGAAGGATAAGAAGAGATGTTATAAAAGGGACACAGCAGGACAAGGACTTAGGACTACGAGGGAACTGGCTTCGTGCAGTAGTAATTCACTTCACAGCGATCCAGCCCGATATGGACATACGATAGCGGAACGATCCGAAGAGACGGCCCCCGAATAGTGTGCCTGGAACGAGTCATGCGGTCCGGCAATCCGGTAGATTTCTCAGCAAATGCCAAGAGCTCACTCAGCAACCATGCGGTCGTTTCTAATAATAGCTCAGGTGCTGCGGGAAGCAGTGCCTGAATGACTCGAAGACCTATGCCGAGATTCCGAAGGGGTTTAGAGCGGACTTTCAATTATTTATCATATAGTATATAAGGAGCCCGTATCTTACTTATAATCGCAGACAATTACTAGTACGCATAACAAGCAGAAGCTTAGTGCCAATATTACAAGTTGTTCTCAATCGGTTAGTCATAGGGTGAAAGCCTTGCGTTTCATACAACTCAAACGGAATAGTGCCCGGACAAGTTGTGGTTAGTCATAGAGTTCAAACAGAATAGTGCCCGGACAAACTCTGCATTTCATAAAGCTCAAACGGAATAGTGCCCGGACAAGCTTTGGTTAGTCATAAGACTCAAACGGAACAAGTGCCCAGACAAGTCTTGGTTAGATCAGAAGTGTGGAATAGGAAATAGCAAAGCTTCAAGAAGAAGCCAAGTGAAAGCCAAGTTCTCAGACGAATTACGAGTCGAGCATTCATATCAAGTGTACAAGAGGTGCATTTTGTGAACAGAGCGATACTTTTGAAGTTCAGACAAGTCATAGTCTTTCTTCGAAACCCTATAAACTCTCTTTTCCTTCCACGTCGAAGTAAAACATCCCTTTTCCGAAGCATCCTTAGTAAGGTTGCTGTCAAGTGTTCAAGCTAGCCTTGTACGCAAAGACTTGTGGTTTATTAGATTGCATCCAATAAACTTGTTCGCTTTCATATACTGTTTTAAGAGCTTCAACGAAGGTCTATTCTCTTGCTTTTGCCCCCGCGAATTCAGGGTATAAAAGAGAGTCAGTGTGTTGAGTGTTTTTGATATAGAGTTCTTACGAACTTTGTGTTGATTACCCTTTTGCATCGACGACCCCACGCTTAAGTGCCCTATTAACGGCACTGCCACATTCATTTGCTTCTCACTGTCACCACATCAAAACAGCCATGCGGCACATCAACGTCGCATGGGCAATAAAAAGAACAAGACACTGAATGCCGTGAGCCTTTTCTCAGACCTCTTAGAGCAACTTGCTGATCCTTTTTGGTCCAGTTTGATGCGTCAAGCAGCAGGAAAATCAATATTGGTTTTGGTGGTGAAGGTAATTGGAATCAGCATCTCATGTGGCTGGGAAGCCTTACAAAGCCCAGTCAATCATTAGCTTCTTTTCCAAGCAAGCTGTAAAGCGCCCCAGCTTCCTGTTTCTTTTGCTGTGATAATGTCAGGGCATGGGCTGTAGGACTTCTGCGAAAGAGTGGGCCAAGAAATCAAGAAATGATAATGTCATAATTCCATATATAGTAACATGACTAAGCATGTAAGAGGGGGGGGGGTCTCCGGAGCCTTACTGTCAAAAATCAGCATACCTTTTGTTATTTACAGGATGCACACCCCTTGATCTTGCTTCAGCTTCGTTTAGACGTCTTCCAGTTTGATGATGTATTCAATCAGCTGCAAGCAGTCGGTTCAGCCTTTGAGCTATCTCCTTGGTACTGCGACGATATCCCTGTTTCCATAGCTCACACCTGTCTGATTTGTGGGCGAGAAGAGGTCCTTTTGGTCGATACACTGTCTCAAGCTCGTATCTTTTCCTTTGTCACTTGTCAATTTCGGCAAGTTTTGTTTTGATCGTCTCAATCCCTAGGCTGATTCCTAGATAGGCCTGCGATATTGACCTTGGAGAAAATACTGACAGCGGCTTATTCATCTCCAGATGGCTCTTGTGTCTTCCTGGTTTATCCAATGGAGACCGGGAACAGCCTACATGCTCATCACCTCAGTACATTTGGACACAAGCCCAGTGTCGTCCTGGACCTTCCGAAGCCCTTGGGCGATTCTACGATGGTCACTTCCATGTTCACTCGCAATTCTGTGCATCTGGTCTCTCTTGACTCTCAGACCAATGAATGCTGGTCTGTTGCTTTGGATATCATGAAAAATGTCACAGAATTCCAGTTCAAAGAGAAGGCTTTGCACAGTGAGACACCTACGTCGCCCAAACAGAATATCAAAGTTCATAACTCCCTCATCGACTGTCATTCTGACGTCTGGATCCGTTTTCCTGTGAGTAACCATTCGATTCTTCCAACTCGATCCAGGCACCGAGTTATGCTGGTCACAGCAGGTGATGTGAATTTGCCAGCGCATCACTTTTCGGTGCTTGCTCCATCTTTCTACAATAAATTGTTTATATTTCTGAAAAAACCCTGATTGTGACGCCCGCCTCTCCTGCCCCCCGCCTGTCATGTTTCAGGTCATTTAGCGCCATCACTGGGCCCGGTCATAGATGGCCCAGCCTCTTCTCATCACAATATTGCTAACCAATGAGCAGATTTCTTGGATTTTTGGGGTCTCGACTTGATTTGGGGTCTTGGTAGCCGTAGGAGACGTGGAAGGGTCGCAATTCCTGGGTCTGTTGCAGGTGAGCTTTCATTCATCCCATTGCTCTTTTCGCCAATTACGAGTCCCCATTTATGAGGCTCGTTTGTTGGGTGTGAGCGATTTTCGTGATCTCATCATCAAAGAACCTAGTGGGGATGGATCATGTGCTCTGCACAGCTTCCTGTGTGACATGGCATCTTGTAATCAGGTTGAAGTAATATGCTCGTGGTCATTATGTACATATAGTCATGAGAATTTACACAATATTGTAAATCAATGTAAATCCGGCATCTCAGCACTACCATAAATACAGTGCTGCAATCGTTCTCAGGCCATTTACATCCTCCGTCGCCATGCACCCAGTATTGGGAAGCAGCGTCAAATCCCGCAGCCATGGGTCTGCATGAATACCTGTCATTTGAGCTGAACCCACAACATTTAGCAGCCTTTAACTGCCATTCAAATGATACAAACTTGGGTATTCTTGAATTTCTGAGCCAAGAAAGGTCAATGGACATTTTCTCAAGCTTCATTTCTGGCCTGTATGACTTCAATAGACTGTGGACATCATTCAATGTCTAAGAGTACAGCAGACTGTTCAACATATAGCCAGGAATGCATGGTTTCAGGCAAACCTTTTGCATCCAGAGTGCTTGATAGTACTTTCTGAAGTTGACATGTGTTTTCTTGATATCCCTTGATTTAGGTCACTCATTTATGGTCTTGTGTGTTGAACAGCTGCAGGGCAGGTTCCTATGCAATTTGACATGCTCTATATACAATATACTCTGAAAGAGCATGTTGCAAGCTTAGGCAAGCAGGCAGCCTCTGAACACCATATCAAGACAGTATCAATTGCTTAGATAAGAATGTGGCTGATTCAGCAACTTTTCGGATGCCTCAAGGCTGCCATATCTTAAGAACTGTTGATGGTGTGTATACCATGTCTTCCTATTACATATAACACTACAATAGAGAGATCAGAGTCCCATTTTCCCAAAATGTCCAGGATCTCACCCTTTGAGCAATTAAGCTAAAACTGAGCAGTCTGAGCAGAGTTGAAGCAGGTCCAATGCTATATTGCAGTGTTCATTTATTCTAGTAATTGCCCAATAATTGCCTGCAAGCTTGGGTCTCAGCGGTGTACTTCTTGCCAATAGATGGCAGATATATGCAGCATTACTGCAGTTAAATGGGCCACAAACATGTATTCAACCTTCATTTCAGGGCCAGGATCACATATCAAGACACAAAACATCAGTATTTAGGTATAAAAGCTACTACATATGCCCAAAAAGCAGTGAGAATGAAGGTATTTGTGATTTTTGAAGTTTTCCAGCTATCACACGCATATAAATCAAGCGTAAATTGGCCGTAAATTGATGTACATCCGTAAGGATTTTAACACATTTAGCTGCACTTGATTGGCTGGAAAAGGCTAGAAATAGTGCAATTTCCTGCCTTTGTTGGTGGTTTCAGGCTGTGCAGTGCTCTTACATATTACTTACCAATGCCTGATTGGTTTAGATAGACAGAGAAGAGCACCAAGTTGTGTCGGAGTCATGTAGATAGTCATGGATGGTAGCAGATTGTGACCTTAAAGTGAATTCTCACATTTGAAAGAGGTATATCACAGTTCAACACAATATAGCTGATAGAAAGAAGTAATAACCAAGCTAGTGACCAGGTTCCAGCCCAAAGACAGCCAAAACAGTACAATTCATCAGGGAGCAAGAGTCCGGACAAGTCACATGTTATTTGAAGCTCTGCTTAAAGTGGCAGTCCGGCATTCCAGGGTGTAAATTCATTGAATTAAGTACAGTGAGAACAGGGAGAGGGGGACTCATATCTGCCACCAGAACGGTTGGCCTCTATCCCACTGGTAGCTTCTAGGAAAGCATGACATCTTGATGCAGTCATGGGAGGAGCTGCTCAATCCAGCTCCTTCAAGCTTCAGCTCGGCAGTACCACAGTCTCTGTCTCACCAAGCCGCATATGATGTCCAGGACAATGTCTGCATCAACCGACAAACAGTTCTCGACAAGCTCTATACCTACCAGTCTGGCACTTTGCTTGAATACCCTGAAACCAGCTCTGCCAGGCGTGTTGGTCATCTCTTTGAGATAGATCCTAATGCATGGTTCAACCCGCTGACCGCCTTTGCCTATTCTTTGGGTAAACCTGATGGTCGCTCAAAGAAGGGCTCGAAGGTCTTTTGCGATATCATGGTTGACAAGGATGGAAACAAGGTACCATGTCAGGTATATCACACTACATGTATGTATTCTATTGGTATTTAATAGACATACCTATATTCAATGAACTATAAAGGTCAGGGAAGCAAAGTCTGCCCATTTTCGGATATCCAGTCCCTCTCTCAGCCTCATTGCTCAGCCACCCATGTTGAGCTTGCGGAACAGATAGAAAGGCGCCGTATTGTACCGGGTTCCCCTTTCCAGCTTGTATTTTTGAAAACAGCTGCTTTGTGGACTGCTTTTCACAATGTGGGCTGTGGCGCTCCCATTCAAGAACCGACCTTCTATTCAGGGACAGAGAAAGAAGCTCAAGACATCCTCCTTGAGACTCAGAAACATGCCCAACATGGTCATGAGGTCAAAAATATTACCTGTGAAGGATGGCTTCTGCTCGAGTATACTTTTCAAGGCAAAGCCTTTGTGCGGTATGTACTTACTTTTTTTTGATTTCCAATGCTTCAGAACTGATTTACTCATATCAAGATGTGAACATTACAATGCTCATTGTCGAGACCACTTGGTCAATTTCGATGTTGGGAAAGGTCTCCATGATCTTGAATACCTTGAGGCCCTCTTTGCGGGAGATTTAGATGCAACACGGAGCATTGAACGTGAGGCATTGGGCCATGGTGCACGACGAGGATTGGGCTCCTGGGTTGGAACATAAAGAGGGTCCATACATCCTTGCCAAGTAGGCGTAGAGTTGAGAGAAGAGGATGAAGCTTCCTGAGTCAGCCACCACTGAGAAGCTGCAGTGGAGGAGGAAGAGGGAGTGGAAGCAACTCAGTGCTGGTGGGCTGCTGTAGGAGTCAAGGCAGGATGGACTGGGCTTGAGGAATTGGTCGTGAGCACTATTTTGAGTCAGAGATGACTGACAAAAAGAATGAAATAAAATACTTACAGATCTGTTCAACCTCACTGAGGTCTACAGCATCATCCTGGGTGAAGTCCTCCCATGTTGCCTCAGGTTCTGGGGCCGCAATTCTAGCTGTTAGTTCAAGTCAGCTTGTTCCTTGACAAAGAGCAAGAGTTCAATGCACCACGACAAGGATATGCCATAGTAGCGAGGCCAGGGACCATCAATACATGGTCAAGAATGACTGTGAAAGACAATATAGTCTGAGACTCGAGCAGATAAAAGAATACTCACTGAAATATCGGCAACTTTGGGTTCAGCATGCTGCAACCCATTTGCCCATCAAAGGACCCATGCCACGAACCTGGAACACAGCGCACTCTGTGCTTCTGGCAGAACCCTTTGAACAAAGACAGCCTGGATATTCAAAATCATAATGGATTCTGTAGACCAGCCACTCATCCGGGGCCAGACAGTTCCCAGTGACCTCATGACACAGCCTATAATCTTGTCAGTAAAGCAGGAAACCCAAGTGGATGATTGGACTTGCCAGACAAAAACAACAAGCTCCTGAACGTCTGCTTTGAAATGCAGGCAAATCTTGTGATCTTTAAAGGTCTTCCAGACTTGACGCATAAGGCCCGAAACACCATTTGGATCGTTCAAGACAGTATCCTGGACAGAGGGAATTGGAGGAAATGAAAGAGGGATGGGCAGTGAATGTGAAGCTCGAGCAGCAGTAGAAACATTGCGAACGGCAGGCATGGAATGAAAAACAGGTGGAGGTAGAAATTTGGCAAGTCTCTTGGCCTTTTTATACGCTAGCCGAACCCTAGGACAATATTTTCATTGTCAGACTTTTGGACTTGAAAAAAATAATCTTTGGGGAACCCACTGAAATCCTGACCCCAACAAAAAAATCATCAATGGTGGTCCCTGGTGTCGAATTAGTTGATAGTCAAGTGAAGGCGGCCAGGGTCGAAAGTCGGTTGTGCCAGGGTGGGAATGTCACAGCAAAAGAAGACTTTGATTTAACAGATACAAATATGAGGCGGCATCTCTATGGCACGGTCTGATGCCGAGGCCTTGTTAGCTGACTAGTCACAGTCACATCTCCCAAATGGGGCAAAATCAAGTTGGAAGAATCGAACTATAACTCGTTTTCCTGTCGTTGCAGCTGTTCAGAGCGGCATCATCACTGCTGAGGATCACCTCTTGAAGTGGATCACTTTTGTTTCAGATCGCGATCATGGCAATTTTGCTCCATATTTCACACACACCATCCACTCTTTCGAACAACAAAAGCAGAAACCAACCAGAAACGTCCTGAGAAGTATCGAAGTCGAAGCCCTTGAGCTCGCGGCCGCTTCTGCTTGTCTCAGACCTGATAAGAAATGGGAGGTTTTGCAGTTCCGTTTGGGAGAATGGCTTGTCAAGATGTTATGCCTGATACCGATTCACCTCACTCTCACTCAGGAAAATAGGTTCATCCCTTTGAGAGATGGTGTTGTCTTGACGGAGCTCGAGAAATCATTGCTTGGCGCTGAGGTCGGTTGAATCATCAACAGTCTGTCTATCGGATGGTATGAATCCATCTTTCAATCCTACATGGCCTAGAAAGTAAGTCTACTATCCTTTACATTCCAAAGACATGCTCAACTTGGTCGTCTACAGCCCATCAAGGTTGTTTCATTCATGGGCAAGTGGTGTCCCAATAATTCGCTGTAAAGTCAGCTAACCCATTGATTTGACAGGTGAACAATCAGTCAGGAAAAGCTATAGCTTGAATCATTTTGTGGATTCTTCGTTTGCTGGCAGTGCTATGCGGACCACTGGTAAGTTATTGATTCTATTGTTGTGATCTGGCATGTCTGATGCTTTGCCTAGAGGGTGTCTGGTTGTCTGTGACACCCACAGAGGAAGCTCTGATTGTCGCACTGGATTTTGAAGGTATATAAAGCTGCTGCGATTGCCTCCATTGTACTGAAGTTCTCATTTAGGTGTGCACAGTATTGAGCGCTTGGCTCAAGAAGATACCCTTCTGGTACTCTTCAACACCGCCATCTCTGATTTGGTTAATCATTTCGTATTCAATCAAGCAATGCATTCTGAACTTTACCACCTTAGGTTCTCTTCCGCAACAATTTTGCCTTGTTGCGTGACATCACTGGGTTGTTTCAATCATTCCAGTCGTCTTCAACAGTTTTTGACCCAGCTGCAAATCCTACGCTGTTCCAATCTATGCTGGTGATCATAATCAAGGATGTGGTGGATTCCGATGAGAGGGAAATTGTCAAAGAGTGAGTGCTGACATAATCACCTCATGACCATGCTGACATACGGGGTTTAGGTTTTCTGGCAAATTCCAAGTAAGACATCGAGGCAATAATGGATCCCAAGTCAACCTAACGATCATTTGTGCAGAAAATTGTTGTTGATGAACAGGAATCCAATTGGATTTCAAGGTTTTTCCGTTTCTTGTGCCTTGAAGACTTTTGGTGCTAACTCGAATTGCAAGACTTCATGCAGGTCGTCTTTCAATTGTCCCTTGGCCAGTCATACAATCAAAGCAGTTTTATACGCTAATAGGGCACTTAAGCATGGGGTCGTCGATGCAAAAGGGCAATCAACACAAAGTTCGTAAGAACTCCATATCAAAAACACTCAACACACTGACTCTCTTTTATACCCTGAATTCATGGGGGCAAAAGCAAGAGAATAGACCTTCGTTGAAGCTCTTTAAAACAGTATATGAAAGCGAACAAGTTTATTGGATTCAATCTAATAAACCACAAGTCTTTGCGTACAAGGCTAGCTTGAACACTTGACAGCAACCTCACTATGGATGCTTCGGAAAAGGGATGTTTTACTTCGACGTGGAAGGAAAAGAGAGTTTATAGGGTTTCGAAGAAAGACTATGACTTGTCTGAACTTCAAAAGTATCGCTCTGTTCACAAAATGCACCTCTTGTACACTTGATATGAATGCTCGACTCATAATTCGTCTGAGAACTTGGCTTTCACTTGACTTCTTCTTGAAGCTTCGCTATTTCCTATTCCACACTTCTGATCTAACCAAGACTTGTCCGGGCACTTATTCCGTTTGAGTCTTATGACTAACCAAAGCTTGTCTGGGCACTATTCCGTTTGAGCTTTATGAAATGCAGAGTTTGTCCGGGCACTATTCTGTTTGAACTCTATGACTAACCACAACTTGTCTGGGCACTATTCCGTTTGAGTTGTATGAAACGCAAGGCTTTCACCCTATGACTAACTGATTGAGAACAACTTGTAATATTGGCACTAAGCTTCTGCTCGTGATGCGTACTAGTAATTGTCTGATATTATAAGTAAGATACGGGCTCCTTATATACGAGAAATAATTGAAAGTCCGCTCTAAACCCCTTTGGAATCTCGGCATAGGTCTTCGAGTCATTCAAGCACTGCTTCCCGCAGCGCCTGAGCTATTATTAGAAATGACTGCATGGTTGCTGAGTGAGCTCTTGGCATTTGCTGAGAAATCTACCAGATTGCTGGACCGCATGACTCGTTCCAGGCACACTATTCAGGGGCCGTCTCTTCGGATCATTCCATCATTGTATGTCCATATCGGGCTGGATCACTGCGAAGTGAATTACTACTGCACAAAGCCAGTTCCCTCGTAGTCCTAAGTCCTTGTCCTGCTGTGTCCCTTCTATAACATCTCTTCTTATTCTTCTATTGAATCTCCTTCGAATGACTTGTTTGTGCTTCAACCAATGTTGCAGATATCCTGAATTACTGAGAACAAAGCACGCTTATGGCAGGTTTACTAGCGAACCTCCACGTTGGTTTAGTTCAACTCTGTCGAGTATCGTAGCAGAGCCTGGCCACAGGCTACTGCTACGTCCTTCTTAGAGTCGTTCCTGGTTTCGATGCTTCCTTCTAGTATCTTCTAGACAAGTCGGATCTCCTTTCTAGGCTGTAATATCCCGTATTCGTAATCAGGAAAGACTGGTCTAATCACTAGAAAAGCCAAAAAGAGAGGGTGGAACGTTTCCAGCCCTATCAACGCTGTTCCCTATCCTGAAGAAAAGACTAGACGACCAACTGATTACGCATCCAGCTGCAGGTGAGTTTTTGCTGACGTTGAAGACCCTGATGGCCAAGCTCAAGGTTAGAATAGCATATGCTGGAGGCTTTGACTAACATTTTATACAGGCAAACGATTGGGGTGCTCTTTCCCATGAGTTAAACTGTACCAATGTCACAGTTCATCATTAAACAAGCACAGAAACCCTTGTTGGTCATTGAGCCCAGCGACTCCTGGATACCCTTGTTGTAGCATTGACTTCAGGATTCGCTGACATGCGCAATCTCGAGCTGTTGAAGGTATGAAACATCCTCTCTTGCTAGGTTCTCTTGGCTGACATGGAGTAGAACCTTGATACCGACTTGGTGATCAAAAGCGACGACGCTGATTTCCACTTCTTCTTATCGAACTCCGATTCCAATGCCCTGTTCTCTGACAAAGATTCGGCCCTCCTTGCCTTGATCAACTCATGGGATGGTCTCTCTGCTAGGTCTCAGATGAAGGATGCAGATTGGACCTCAGAACTATCGGACTACCTTGTGAACCTGGTCAATCTTTGCATCCAGCATGTCTAAGACTGGATGAACTCGAATCTCTCCTGCTTCAAGACGAATCATGCCAACATCGAACTCCTTCAGAGAGCTTTCGATACTGCTGTCATTGAGCTCAAATCAAACGTCGACCTCTGCACGATGCAATGTGCTTTTTGTCAACTTCTCTGTCTTCGTGCAAGTCGACATGGTAATGAGGAAGCTCACGATTGCCAGACAGACCATTGCTGCGCAGCATCCTGTGAGTATGAAGCTGAACTTGAAGGGGAGGTAAAAGATTGTGGTCTACCGTATGTTCCAGTTTCTGAAGCTTGATTAGCTTCTAATTGATTGATAGTGCTGGTCATCCCGGAACTCATATGTAGGTGTCCAGATTCGAAAGTCGACTTTTCATTGAACAACCGTTATGCAGCTGTTCGGTTGATGTTCATCTTTGCAGCGAACCTTGTAAGCTTAGTGGGAAGAGGGGATGTCTCGGTGAATGTACCAAGGTATGTTCAGCACGGAAAAAGTCACTGAAAAGAATCTGACACTTGACAGGCGGCGACCCATGTCGATGATGAACATCTCTGTTCTGCAGAAGTTCACGCTTGTGGAGAGGTGATTGCCTTCAAAACTCACTTGTCATTTTATGGTGATGTCTGCCTCCAGCCCTGCGAACTCAAGGAAGTGCCATTGAATGACAATATGACTTATTCCTGCCCAGGGTCTTACCTCATCCCAAGGTACAAGTATAGGAAAATGTAATGGCATAAAAGCTCATTCAACGCTTTAGTCATATTGAGCATACTCAACATGGTTGTGACAATTTACAATGTCCATTCTCCTGCAACCTTTGCAAGCGCTTATGCTCTAATCAGGACCACCTTCACGGTCTGAAGGATGATGCTATCCATCTTTGTGGGTATGTACTCTTGCCTTTCGATCCTTCCAATCCTTGTTCTAACTGTATCATTTCCCAGTGAACAGCATTCTTGTACAGAAGATTGTTCAGCCATAGGAGTTTGTGAGATCAACATGACACCTCAAAAGGTCGAAGCTCTCTTCAAAGGCAGACACAAAAGTTTCCAGTATACCAAGGTGAATGGATATCTATTGACTTCTGTCCGCTTTGCTGACACTGTTCTCAAAAGTACTCGCAAAGTATGTACCTGTTTTGAGAGTTCAAGCGCTGTTCTCATCCACCTTCTAGCTGTAATCCATCGTCAATGTGCTATTCCCATACCTGCTGGTTCATTGAGCCACGCCGGGCCCCATTTACATAGCACAGCAGCTGATATCTTTCACTTTTGCAAGACAAGGTGAGCCATATCTCACATCTCATAGCGCTTCTGTTTACTAATACTATTGCTAGATGCAAAAGCTGCGGTTATTTCTGCACTTTGCCAAGAGGTGACTCTTCTCTGTCATTTCTAGCAGCCAAATCTGACATCCATTCAGGAATCCTCAGGAAGAGCACGAAACCAGTCATGGTTCAATGTCTGAAACAAAATGGGCAGTGGAAGGACCTGAAGAAACTGTATTGGAATTGAATGGAAGAAAGTTTGGTGCCAATGATGAAGGAGCACTGATGATGTGCAACTTGGTTTGTCAGGAGCTGGGAAGACACGCTCACCTTGATTACTGTCGCAAGGATGCTTGTGGCTCAAGCGAGATAGAACATATTCATGAGCATTTGACTCCTCATCCCAACAAGCCAAAGGATTGGATTTCTCACAAACTTTATTGGAGCTGGTCTGGCTTCAAAGGTACTTGTTTTCTTCTCACTGAGAAATTAATTCACTGATGCCTTCCTCTAGATCCTTATTCCCATGACGACCAAGCGAATTTTACAAAATGGTAGGATCTACAGGTTGTTTGATATCAACTTGTTGACTAGTTATCCAGTGATTCAATGTGTTCTGGTCCTGAACATCCACCAGCTCAACCTTCATATTGCACGCTTCCACTGTTCCACCTCATGCAGGCCAGTGACTGAGCTGTGGCGCCTCCATGTGGTGACCACCTTTCAAGCAATAGGCATGCATATTTATGCAAAGATTCAGTCCAGTTGCAACAAGCTTTTCACATGTATGCTTCCTTATCTCATTGAGTGATTCAAGACTGAAAAGATTTAACAGTATCTTCATGATCGACCGGTAAGTCTAGGCTTGTTGGATTGTGCTCTTCTGACTCTTGATCTGAAGATCTTCCATGTTGAACACTGATAGACGACCTCTTCCTGGCACTCCTGAAACTGCTGCCATTGCCCAGAACCATAACAACAGGATTGATGCAGTATATTCTGCTCTTTCTGCTTTCTGGCACTCTCGTCACTTGGCAACCACAAGAAGGTCAGGTCAATGCTCAGCTGGAATTCACAGAGATGCCTACAGTATCATTATGTTTGATGAAGCGGTGGACCATGTCATGACCAATGATTTCGACAGTTCTCCAAATGTCTTGCTGCGCTCTGTGCTTCGATACAAAGCCCGTCGGGGTACTGACTTCACACTGGCTCTGAATGCTGTTCAAGATGTCTTGAAAGCTACATGGGACAATTCTCAGTTTGTCTTTCTGCAGCTCAATCTCAGACTACCTGCTAACCATTATCATACAGTTCACCAGTAGTCATATTCTTGTCTGACGGTGTAAGGGTGTAGGGGACTTGAGCCTTAGCTCAAGTTCACTCAGCACAGAACAGGACTAGATATTATTCTCTAGAGTTCCGTAGGAGAGTGGTACAAGGTAAAGGTAAAAGTTAAGCCTTGAAACGTGCTACGGACCAATCATGTACAAAAGGGTTTTATGTAATTAATTGATAAAGAAATAGATAAGGAAATATTAGAGATAAAGATTGGAGGCACCACACACTCCCTGCTTGTCGAGACCATACCCTGGGACTCGATAATAATGCAACCAGTGAGATTCATGGCGGAACGGAAATAGATAGACTTAGAGAACGTGGTTATAGATGGACAAATATAATTGCCATCAAGCTGGAGTTGCAAGATAGTCTCTGCGATGCAAATATCGACATGACTTGATCAATCCTCGGTCATCATGGGAGCAGGCTCATTAAGCATGGATCCTTCAATATCATCCTTGCCGAAATCAACCTCTGAAGCTTCGCTCTCGGGGTTTGCGTTGCTGTCAGGTGGAGCGCTCATGATGGCCTTGGGGTCGACACCACGGTTCTCGTGAATAGTATTGTCAACTGAGGCATGCATACCGGTCGGCGAATAGATTGGAGTGATGGGAGAAGTAGATCCAAACGTCAGTATACTACTAGTCGATCTGACGGCGGGTAATGGTTCTAGCTCAGGGAAAGTCATTGCGAAAGCATAGCCCAGGCGACCCATAGTCGCTAGAACAGCGGCTGGAGAGGATATACCAGACATAATGGGGTGAGTAAATGTGAGCTCAACCTCCATATGAGTCGGTTTGTCTTTTATGTTCAGCGAACTCGACGTAGCTGACGCTAGCTCATTCGAATTGTTGACGTCACCAGGCTTAGTTTTTTGGGCCTTGGATATACCAGGAGTCCAGGGATACCGAGGTTCGCGCTTATCCTCAGGATCGCAAATCGCCATGGGGTAATATTCTCCATAGTCGGAAAGACCATCAGGTATTTCCTTGCTGTCAACGATGATGGAGCTCTCTTGGTGAATAAAGAGGAACAATGAAGTGAGTATTGGATTGCCTTTGATTTCCCAGGTCATTTTCTTTATGACTCGAGCCATCCAGATGAAAGCGTCATCGAATTTGTTTGGCATGATACCCTGGCTAGCAAAGAACTTCGCGACAGTGGGGGAGTGTAGTCGCTGAAGTTGGTAGATGGGAAACATGTTCTTTCTGCGAGAGAAGGGCGGATACCAAAGTTCTCTTCGTTGAGAATTTTGACGTATCATCCTGGTTTAGCGATGATGATGAAGGCGCATACATAAATGAATGTGATGTCGAACTCATTCATGGGCATGCTGAAGCCATCTCCGAACGGGAGTTGGCTGTTGATTAACATAGCACCATGGACAGAGCGAACGATGATACGTCCTTGGTCTATCGCGACTCCATACATCCTCTTGTCAGTCTGGGCTAAGTATCAGAGCATATTTGGTACTGAATCATAGCTGGGTAGAATATTGGGGTCGTTGTACTTGACCATTTCGATGACAGAAGCAATTTCCTTGGGCTTAGGAGATGTGCTCTCTGTCTTCGATTTGGAGGATTTAACAGTTGACTTGGTGGTACGAATCACACTGGAAGGAAGGAGACACTTCTCGATATGAGGTACATCGACTCTAATATGTTCATGCTCACATGGAGGCTTACAGGTATAGCCGGGATTATGGATGAGTTGTTTGTACCATTTGGCTGGTACCCACTTTGACTCTAGAATGTATTCGGCAGCGGCAGCAATTCCAGGAGTCCATTGAACGAGGTCGACAACGTTCAACAGGATTCGGACCACGTTGATGTGTCTGAGTGAAGAGTCATTGGCTAACTCGATTAACTCCTTTGCTTTGTCTGCGGTCATAGGGAAACTCAACGTTGGGACGAACTTTTCAAGGTCCATCTCCATCGTGTCTTCAAAGGAGTCCTTTTGAGGAGAGCGAGAACAGCTTCTGGAGCGACGACGGGACTCTGTGTGACAGTCAGGGTAAGGTTGAGAGCGACCGTTTCTACTTCCTCGACGGTTGTCCGGTTTCCATCTATGACCTGGATCCTCCCTGCTTGATGAAGACTGTGGGTGATTCTGTTTCTTGCTGTGATTATAACCACCACCACCACCACCACCACCTCGAGCACCTCGATGGCCATGGTAAGGAGAACTTCCTTGACGATCATGACTAGGCTTGTCACATTCATCGAGTTCAGAATCGTTGTATGCTGAATAGTATTCGGAGTCGTTGGGCATGAGAGGGAAAGGAAGGAAAGGTGGGCTGCCAGAAAATTTCAACCAGGTACTTAAATCCATGGTCGAGGCAAAAAGAAGGTGCTATATATAGAAACTTTTAGACTCCTCATGGCCTTTACTTTCTTGGTGTGACACGAGGCGCCTTTTCTCTTTGTTTTCCATCCAGTTTCTTCCAGTCCGCAACGCCCTTGAGCTTCAAATAATCGTCCAAGGCTTTCAATTTGTTAACATCTTTCAGCGGTTGCCAAGTTTTGTCGCCCAATTGCCACAAAATCTCGAACTCAACCAAAGCACCATTCCATCGGTGTCCAACGATCAAGTCAACGACCCACTCAGCATCAGTGGGAGCTCCAAAATCGAAGAGATCCAGCGACTTGTGGTTCGGGAACATTTCGTTGTTGTTGGCGAAATGCAGTCTAAGGAGGTTCACATGGAAGGTGGGGTGAATCCTCCTTTTATGCAGGTCAGGAGGCAATTCCAGAGTATAGTTTGACATTATAGGAGACACCTTGATTATCTTAAATGGACCAATGAATTTGGGAGCCAGTTTCTGGGCTCGTCCTTTTGGTAGGTTCAAGTTTTTCGTTGACACGTACACCAAGTCACCTTCATCCAGTTTAGGGTCTTCTGTACGATGTTTATTCACGTGATAAGTCTGAAATACACGACTTTCAATCAGCGAATCGTGTGCGTCCTTGAGAGCAATGATAGCATTAGCCGCAAACGAAAGGACTCCGGTGTCGGTCTCCTTGGTTGTGGAGCTCAGGTTCTGAATCATTCGCGGATGTTGACCACCATTCAGGTAGAAAGGTGAGAATTTGGTCGAAGCGCTGATGCTGGAGTTAATAGCGAACTCCGTCATATCACATTGGTTGACCCAGTCATGCTGGTTAGATTGGACCTTTGCGCGGAAAATCTGGGTTACGGAGCGGATGGCTCTTTCAGAAAATCCATCTGTTTGAGGGTGAAACGATGTAGACATCAGCAGCTTTACACCAAGCAGTCGATGTACCTCGTGCCACCATTTAGCCGTAAACTTCGAGTCTCTGTCAGACAGGATGGAGTCAGGTAGTCCATGTAGCCTCACAACCTCGTGTAAGAATATCCACGAGAGTTCAGACGCAGTATTAGAGGTGCGTATTGGAATCAGGTGAACCATCAAGGTCATTTGACACAGTACTACCCACAGATAGTTATACCCCTTGACTTCAGGGAATGGGCTGACAAAGTCCATTGAAATCGAACCCCAGGGTTGACAGGGAATAGGGAGCAAGTGAAGTTTGCCACTAGGTAAAGTGTTTCGTGGCTTGATAACCTGACATTGACTGCATGGCTTACAGAAAGCTTCAGTCTCAATGTTTATTCGAGGCCATCAGTACCATCTACAAACGTATTCAGCTGTTTGTTCCAGCCCGAAGTGACCGATTATTGAGTGCGCTGCCTCTAGAATGCGACCACAAAATGTCTTTCCCGTTTTGGGGTCTAATCCATGAGGTACACAAAGCACCTCTTTGTCACCAGTATTCATTGTATATAACAGGCCATCTTTTCTCATGAAGCGAGGATGATCATTTGGATGCAACCATATCTTGGCCATCATAGCATCAGTATCGTAAGCCAATTTCATGTGCTCATGAAACTTGGACGATGTGTCTTGGGTTGCAACTTGGAGATTACACCCTCAGCTCTTCAATTGATACACCGTAGGGTCATCCAAAGTGATGGAGTGTTCAGAGTCTGGTTCAGCATATTTGGCCATTTCAGCAGCTTCGAAGTCGCACTCTTCCTGCACTTCTTTGAGTGCTGACAGTCTCTCATCCTCACTACGAATGTGAGCGAGACATTCGATGTGCTTCTCAGCGATCTCGTGGGCTCGTTCAGGTGAGAGATCCTCCAAATCAGGATCCAGTCTGACGTCTGCATTTACATATTGATCCATGGGATGTATCTCATCCCAGTTATTGGTTTCAAAATAGCACGATAATGCATCCGCTACTTTGTTCTCCACTCCTTTGATGTATCGGATATCAAAGTCGAACCTGGAGAGGTATTCCATCCAGCGGGCTTGCCGATGGCTCAACCTTCTCTGCATCTTGAAAAACTCAAGTGCCTTATGGTCTGTTACAATGTGGATTCGATGACCTATAAGTTTGTCCTCCCATTTGAGGAGGGCTTCCAGGAATGCCATAGTTTCAAGCTCGAACACTCGATAGTGGTGCTGAGCTGGTGTAAACTTTTTGGACATGAACCCTGCAGGGCGGCAAGTTTGCCAGGTGGGTCCTTGTCCGTACATAGCTCCAATTCCTGACACGGACACGTCACAGATGACCCATACAGGCTCATCCACTGTGGTATCTATAGGTTTTAGTACCAATGTTCTAACACACATGTCCTTGATAGATTGGAAGCAAGACTCATGAATGGGTCTCCAGTTGAAGGCGACTCCATTCCGCATCATTCCAGCTAGGGGACCAGTAAACGCCGAAATATTTGGTAAAAATTGAGCAAGGTATTGTATGAGACCCAGAAATTTCTGAACATCATTGTAATTTCTAGGTGTACACCAGTCACGGATTCGCTCGAGCTTATCGATGTCAGCATGAAGACCTCGTTTGTCTATCATGTGGCCAAGACAGTCCATATTATCTGCATATAGCTGACATTTTTCAGGTCTTAAGTAAAACTTGAACTTGCAGAGCTGATCGAACACAAGCTTGAGGTGAGCTTCATGTTCTGTTACCATCTGACTGAATACAAAGATGTCATCCAGATAAACATGGACAAATTTGCCAATGAAGTCATGAAAAACCATGGTCATAATTCTTTGAAAAGTGGCAGGTGCGTTGCAGTCACCCTGTTGCATGGTGTGACTTACAAACATGCTGAATACAGTCGAAAATGCGGTTTTTACCACATCCGATACCTCAACTCTGATTTGTTCGTATGCATCAGACATATCAATCTTTGATCTGATGTGAGCTCTAGCGACATCAAGTCTGATCTGATCTTGATCAGGGAAAGGCGTCACATCCTTGACTGTGTTGTCGTTTTGGTGACGACAGTCCACTACGGTACGTAGAGTCCCATTTTTCTTGGGAATACATAACATAGGGGAGGCCTGAGGGGTAGTAGTGGCTTCCCACCATCCGGCAGCGGTATACCGTTCTATCTTTTCCAGCAATAAACGCTTAAGCGAGTCGGGACATCTTGGCAGATAATTGCCATACCATTTGTTCTCATCGATGAGTGTGATCTTATGGTTTATACCTCGGAAGGGCAGTAATTCTGGCGGTTGCACCAGCCATCACATCTTCACAGGTACGAAACCAGTGTTTGCAAAGCACTGGGATGTCATCTTCAGTGTACTCATCTTTCTTAAGTACCTTCTCGATGGTCTCTTCATATAGGGCCATCAAGACATCACCTCGTCTAAATGCTTCATTTGAGGTTTTATTCCATCCTTTAGCTCGGTAAGTGGCATTCTGGTGCTTAATTCTTGAGGTATGGGCATTCTGTGGTCGAGACTCATGTTTAACATGCTTTGCAGCAGCATGTTTCACAGGTTCGACATTCAAGAAACGTTCTGGGTATCTTGCCCTAGAAAATTCTTGAATGACTTTGACATTATCCTCTAACTAGTTAAAGTCGATGTCCTCCCCATTCTCAAGAACAATTGTACATGGTGATTTTTTGCTTGCATTTGGAACATCATTTATTCTCAGTTCAGGAATGAATCGTTCAGGCCTGAACTCGACAATATTAGGATTATTATCCTTCATCTTCTTTCTTTCCAGCCTCTCTCTAACGTCGTCATCCTTGACATCCTCGCATTTGACTCTGGTACTCGAAGCATGCACAGTGCCTATCGACTCACCAGACAGTCAAATATCAACAGGAGAGCCAACAGTCTTGTCCATCTTCATCTGAAGGACTTCAGCAGGCTTTTGTTCGCCAGAAATCACGGCATGAGATCGATGTGCATGTTCCTCGACGTCTTCGGATAACTTCATTGTCGGGCAGGCCTTACCTTTGACACGAATAACGTCATGTTCAAAGTCAAGTGCAATGCCATGTTGCCTCATGAACATGGTACCCACAATAGCATCATATCGGTCGATATTGAGTACATCCCAGTACTCTTTGCTGTCAATAGGACCATATTTCACATTGCAGTACGTTCCAAAATTAATCTTGGATCTACTGCCCACTGTGCCAAGTGCAACATTCACAGGGTTTTCGAGAGGATGAGCCTTTATCTTAGCAACGTGAATAAAATCAGGGCTAAGCGCATCAGTTGTGCTTCCAGCATCACAGAGCATGTAAGCTTTCAGGCCATTAATCTCGAACCAAGCGGTCAGGCATCTCTTCTCTCTTCCAGTTCAAGTTGGACGTCTGATACTTTGTCCAGAAACATGGATCTTATTCCGGCGTCCAGGATGAAGGCACATAGTGGCCAATCTCTCCATTTCTCGATCAAGTAAGTCTTCTTCTACATGAAGACCACAATATCTGACCTCATCGTCAGACTCTACATCCGCATCTGAGCCGTTTTTGCTGTAGGACTCAGACTCCGAAACGGTGTATGGGTCTTTGGATCCATAGGCAAGTACTTGCTGAACCCATTCAGGTTCGGGATCGCTCAGACCCCAGGGATCCTCAGCATCCAGTACATGATCAGCATAAAGTGCTGTATTGATCCTTTGGCTACGACTGGCAGGAGATTGCCATTCCTCATCGGAGCTTGCTACTGTGGCGCAGTCTTTCACCTGATCGTGGTTGAACACGAATTCAGCAAAGAATTCACGCAATAATTCTTGTTCATATCCATAGAACAACTGCACCAATCCTAAGGTGTCATCACAGTCAAATCCAGGTTCAACAATACAAATAACGACCTTGTCATCGGTAAACAACTCATACACAGTAACTAGCGCTACCGTCATTTCTCCTTGCAGGGTGTTGAAACCGATTTCATAGTCGACGTCGGTCCAATAAAATGGGATAGGTCAACTATAATACTCAGAGTACAGCGGCTCTAGTGGTGCGTTAATTACTTCTTCGCAAACTCGCATTGCATGATGTCCGACAGTGCTTGCTGAGCCAGAGGAGCTTCTATCATCGAAGTCCTCATAATAGCTCAAATTGTAAGCTGATCCGTACTCACTGGAGTGACGACTACTGCTTTGGGACGACACTGAAGAGTGTCTGGATCCATTTCCATTGGAGCGCCTCTCGCTTCTGTGAGAGTCCCTTTCAGACCGGTTTTCTGCTTCTGTAACCGCTGCAGCTTCTGCAGTACCAGGACCATTCGAGGGGCCTGGTTCGTCGCCATCCATCATTGCCCTTAGAGCTGGCTGTCCTCGTTTGCCATACATCAGGCAATTTCGATCACTAGCATAGTGACCAATTCCTTTACAGGCATAACAGGTTACCTGTTTTCTCCATGACCAACATGTTTATCCTTGCTACGAGGTCTACGATGGCCACCATACCGTTCGTAGGGTCACGCTGGGCGACTATTATCCCATTGACGGTCAAATCGTGGTTTATCTCTCTGTCGACCACCACTATCTCTCAGAGGGTATCGAGACTCGCAATGTTCATCTCTATGTGGTTCATGTCTGCGGTCAAGTTTCCCATGCTCAGGGCGTGATTCTCGTCTTTTGAAGTGACCCGACTCATTTCTCGGCTTGAATTCAGTCTTAGCTTCTCATCTAGGATTATCCTTCTGGTACAATTGGTCCCAGTAGGTAGTTCTGTCCTTTCTGTCTTCGTAACTCAGACAGTAACGAACAAACTCTCGTCTATCAAGCAGCTCTGGGACTGCTTCCTTTTTCTGTATGACATAGTGTCTCATGTCAGGGGGAATGCTCCTTAAAATCTTGAATATGATTTTCTGGTTGTCCGGAGGAGTAATCATTCTAGACCCAAGTTTCAATAACTTGAAGTACAATCCATGTATTCCAGTAGCGCTATTGAACTTCGCTTCATCAAAGTCGTGAGTCGCATTATTGATTGTCACGTCTTGGATGAAGTGTTTGTACAGTGCCCAAATCGCATCGTCCATATGCCAATTTCGTATGTGACCTCCAATGGGTACTATAGGGTCAATCACTGCTTCGAACCATTCCAATGCTGTGCCAGTTAAATTAGCTCCAAGCATTTTAATCTGCACGGCATTACAGTCCAGACCCGTGAGACCAAGCAATGAAAGGTACCTCAGGAATTTGGGTAACCAACTGTCGAATTCATTGGCTGACCCATTTCCGCTGTATTTTTCAGGTGGGTCTGTCTTTACTGAGCGTATGTTGCCCATTGCAAGAGGCTCACCGATGCCTTGATTTATCATGTGATAAATTCTGTCTTTTATTTCTTGTTTTAGACTACGTCTGTCCCAAGCTCCTACAGCAGCATTCTGAGCCCTATTAGCTCATCGATTCTCTTGCTGCTCAGGGTTTCGCCTTCAGTGTCTACAGCCTTCTCTGTCAGGTGCTTCTCCATTTGGAGACTCTGGTCGTTCTGTATCCTCAGAGTCATCCGAACCACCTCCAGAATCTGTAGGCTCGTCATCACCATCACCACCGCCACCAGAATGAGCTGACCACTCATTTTCACGATGGTTACGTTCAGCCTGATTAGCTCTATGCCTGCAACGAGCTTGGCATCTATGATCCTCAGGATAATCGCCCTGTGGCAAACCTGAGTGAGAACTAGACTCATTGGTATCGGTAAATCCGGAATCGGTGTGAGGATAACTTGAACCACCGTCACTGTCAGGTGGGTTCAGCATTCTCGTGTCTCTTGCCATTGCGGCATTTCTCTGCAAATGAGGAGGAGTTTCCCTCACTCGTTCATTATGCACAGGTACGTTGCCTTGGTCAGCCACGTTCTGTCGTCCATTTGGCCCAAAAGCTAATCCAGGGTCCAAGTTGTTTCGCAGAAAGTATGCTGCTATAGCCGTCCTTTCATTGTCCGAATTATTGTCTCGTTCGAAGGGGTTCCCATCCAAGTCGAACACAATTCCTTGGTCTGGTACAGTGGCCTCGCCAGATTCGTGCAACTGATTGAACCTTGTCCTTTGGAGTGCAACTCTTCCAGGGAAATCAAGATTCCTTTCAGCTACTACTATAGGTTCAACGACAGCGGCTACTGCAGCTACAGCTTGGGCAGGAATGACAGGGACGGCCACAGTAATGGCTTCTCCCACTTCTGGTGCTGCAGCAGGGTCAGGATCCATCTCTACGGTGATCTGAGCCGGCGCTTCAGGCATCGGTCCTCTGATTTGGTGAGCCCTCCTGTCTTGTTCTTCTGCCTGAACTCTTCGGAGCGCTCTTTCTTCCTCCATGTTCAGTCGTGCTCTAGCATTTGCACGCTCAGTTATCCTTGCCAATCGTCTAACTTGAGCGCTGGATGTGGTAGTAATCGATCCATCAGGCGACAATAAGTCTCTGCCTAACGAGTCACGATTACGAGCGTCAATCAGCCTTGTTGAGTCACTGTCGACATCAAAAAGCTCAGGAATATTGTCATTGGAACCTGGTCTACGCCTCTCCACTAATTGTCAAATTCTCGCTACTTCTTCAGCAGAGTCAATATCAGTCAATTCGCTATGGAACTCATTTCTTCTGATCTCGACGTGACCAGCTCCTGCTTCCCAGTATAACTGTCTCATTCGAACAGTTCTTTCATATTGATTAGGCCTACTCGCACTACCATTAGATTCTGTGACTGGCATCACGATCACAGTCTCGGTAACCCCAGGATTGATCAAATAACTAGGTGGGGCAATCATAGTCAGGGCTCCGATTGATTGCCAAGATGGCGGACCTACAAAGACAGAAGCATTTTCTGTCTCATGAGGTACAGTCTGTGGTTCAGCATTCACCACTGGGTTATCAGTGCTGGCTTCAGTTGGTCTAACAATGGTGCTAATAGTCCTAGTGGCATATGCACCTGGATTCTCCAAATATCGGAGACTATCCTGACGCAATTGGTATTCGTCATCAGTTTCATCTGCTCCTCAAGGTGCTCACAGCTGTTCTATCGCTGCGTTTATGATACCTGACGTTGATAATCGCATCTCAAGTTGTGCCAATTCATTTTCATTCAATCTACCATGCAATTCAGATCTAATTAGGCTAGACATAGAACTCATGGCATTATTGAATAATAAAGTCAGAGATCGTGTTGAAGGTCTGTTATTTTCCTCAACGCTTCGGTGGCGAGCATCTTGGAAAATGGCCTCTTGCGTCTCCACATCATCAAGCCCCTTTGGAATCCTTGCTCTGTGGTGACGCTGTTTGTCGGCTCTACAGAGGCGATGAGCATTTTCACTCATCTCGTCTTCTCCACTAGAGCTTTGGTTTGATGATCTGGATGAACGGGAGCTGAACGACGTAGTGGTAGACATTCGGTGGCTTCGTGGTCCATCATTGATGACGATTCCAGCGGTGGGTCTATTTTGTCGTCCAATAATATCTGAGCGAGCTCGGTTGTCTTCAGTGATTATCAGAAGGGTGCTTTCTCCAGGATTGGAGTGAATCGTGAATCCAGAGGGTACTGAAGAAAGGAAGGAGGATACCTGGCCTTGGGCGGAACTGGGTATTTCGTCTCTGGCGACGGCCAGTGAGTTCTGGGATCCGACGGTCGCCATCGTACTTCCAGTCGTATTTCCTAAACCAGGAAAGCTGGTAGAAGTGGGCAGTCCATTGGACAAGCCTGCAATATTGGCTGGGTTGTCCGCGGGGCCCACATTTTGCTGGGCTGCTCTCTGCGCGAGTTTTGCAGCTTTGGCTTTCATTCAAGCGGCTTTCGAAGGCATTGGGATTATGCTAACAAATTGCTTTGACGAATTTTCGATAAATGGTAAATTTGAGTTGGATGCTTTTGTGGGGGATTGGTTGAGAATAAAAGCAAAGGTGTTCAAAAATAATGTAAGGGTGTAGGGGACTTTAGCCTTAGCTCAAGTTCACTCAGCACAGAACAGGACTAGATATTATTCTCTAGAGTTCCGTAGGAGTGGTACAAGGTAAAGGTAAAAGTTAAGCCTTGAAATGTGCTACGGACCAATCATGTACAAAAAGGTTTTATGTAATTAATTGATAAAGAAATAGATAAGGAAATATTAGAGATAAAGATTGGAGGCGCCACAGACAGCGAGTACTCCCAGCTGGCAGATGAAACTGTACGCAACCTTTGTCAATTGTCTATCGCACTTGGGTACATGATTCTTTCTTCACTACTGGACTCAATTTGACTGGCTTCCATAGCAAACCGCTTTCCTTTCACGCTGTCTCATTCGGCCAAAGAAATGCGGTGATGCAGCAGATGGTCCAAATCGCATCGGATGTCCAGAATTCAGCACCAGTAGACTCAAACACACCAGGGACCGCTAGAGTGCCCTCGTCATACTCTGAAGCGCTTGATTCAGTATGAATTACCCTTCATTAACATGTCAATATAGCTAATTCGAGTCCAGGTTCGACTCGCTGAAACATTCCTTGTTATTGCCGAATCTCTGAAGAAGCCTTAAGGCTCCCTATTGTAATAATTTGGCCCTGTAAAACTACGTTCTGCAAATTTCTCACCTGTAAATTCTGAATAAATACTGCCATATGACTGCGTAATTCACCTGATCGGGAACACCTGGAGTTCCTCCCGCACCCATCCAGCTCCTGTTCTAAAGAATTCCTTAATCATGGCCTTAAACATGCCTTTTCACTGCCCACTTCACTGGAACAATGCATTCTGAACTTTACTGCCCTAGGTGATCTTCCACAACAATTTTGCCTTGTCACGTGACATCACTGGGTTGTTTCCATTCCAGTCATCTTCAACAGTTTCTGATCCAGCTGCAAACCGACACTGTCCCAATCTATGCCAGTGACTCTCATACTGTAATCAAGGACATAGTGGTCCGATAAGGGAAATTGTTAGCCTGGTCCTGGTCACGGTTATCACACCGTGGACCTCTGCCAGAATGAGAAACAATTTCGACCATTGTGGTTTTTGGTAAAGTTGGTAGTCTCGAACCCAGCCATTTGGATGATCCCCTTTGGGGACACACATGCCCTTGCCACATGAGCTAATAAAGAAAATGATGGGCAGTGCTATCACCCAAACATCTGGTGCAATTCACACAGCGACACCTACATCACCTGTGGCTCCCTTAGCAACATCGGTTATTCACAATAAGAAGCTTTAGGTTCCTCCCTTCGGTAGGATGACTCGCTCTGCTCGTCACCTACCTATGGTTGGAACCACAGCTTGTCGGGGCTCCGCCCCAAACCCCATTTAGCCACCCTGCGGGCGGCGCTGCTTATCCAATGATTATGTCAGATCAAATAATTAATCAGCATCCTCGTGACATTGTGTTTTTAAGTATAGATTCTCGCTTAATACCATCATGTGATCAGTCACGTCTCCTTTGTTTTCTCTTGTCTGTCAATTCTCCACACGCTATTCCTGCCAAAAATGTCGACACCCAAAATTCCTGAATACGAATTAAGACAGCAGATGTCATACAGGATCCTAGAAGAAGCCCGTGTAAAGGCTGTGGCCACTAGAAAATATGATAGCGCTAGAGAAAGATCTCGCAAAGCACAGGACAAAGGCCTATGAATGGCAGCTGGATGTAGAAGAGGCTGTTTCCCTAGGCCTTGACTGTACCTTGGTTGCTGGGACTGGGATGGGCAAAACCATTCCCTTCATGCTCATTCTGCTGCCAGAGGAAAAGAGAAGGATAGTTGTTGTTTCACCATTGAAAGTTCTGCAGCGGGATCAGGTGTGCTTTTCCCTCATTTTAAGCTGTTTATATCTCTGATTTACATCAAGGCAGACTGATTCAACGGCATGGGACTTGCAGCAGCAGCAATTAATGGCGACACCTGGAATCGGAAAAAGCTACGAGAGGTACAGTCTCCGAGATTGTTTAACCCTTGCTCATAAAATTTGACAGAAAGTAAAGAATAATACATTGCACGCTGTCTTCGCTGGTCCCGAGATGCTCTTGAAGCATGAGGGCTTCCATGCAAGAGCGAGTTCTCAAAGAATGTCACAGCACTCATTATTGATGAGGCTCATTGTATTTCACAGTGGGGCAGAGATTTTCGCAAGGCTTACACCAAGCTCGACAAGATTCCCTCCCAATATCCCCGTGCTCTGTGCTTCCACCACACTGAATGCGACTGCTCTCCAAGATGTCAGGAAAACAATGAATATTGATCCTGAACATTCTTTTCATCTCAATCTGGGCAATGACCGGCCTAATATTTCGACAGAAGTTCATCGCATGAAGAATGCCAAGGACTTTGATGCGCTTCTCAAGCATCTCGACATGCATCCCTCGGATCCTTCCCAAATCAAAAAGACATTAGTATTCACTAATGCTGTTCACCTCATGCAATCTTTGTGCCAGCAGCTCAAACAAAAACATCCTGACCTTCCTCCTGGTTCCATTGACTTCCTTCATGTGAATCGGTCTAAACGTGACAAAAAGAAGGCCATGAAACATTTCCATGATGGTGATATTCGTATTTTGTTTGCTACAGAAGCTGTAGGAATGGTAAGTCATTATTTCTTGACTACTATTGAAGCTTACATGTTTACAAGGGCACTGATATCAGTGATATCCAGGTTGTCATTCATTTTGGTGTCCCGAGATCTCTGTCAGTCTTTTTGCAGCACATAGGGTGGGCTGGTCGCTTGAGAACTATCAAGGCTCACGCTATTCTTCTTGTTAAGGAGTCCATGTTTCAGCATCAGAGGAAGCGAAAGGGCAAGTCCAAGAAGAAGTCAAAGCTTGGAGAAGATGATAGCGAGGCTGAGGAAGTCGATGATGATCTTGGGACTCCTCTTGCTGATGAAGAAGCTGATGTTCTTCCACAGCTTGACCTTTTGAATGATGAAGATGATGAGGATGAAGATGAGGATGAGGACGATATAGACTTTGTGGATCCAGGTGATCTTGATTACAGCAGTGATGAATTAGAGCAAGAGAAAGAGGTCATCATTGATCTAACACTTGATGACAAGCTCTACCAGTGGCGCAAAAAGGTACAGCCAGTACTTCAAAGATGGATAGTGGCTCGGTGTTGTCCCCGAGACATTTGTGACAAGTATTATGGCAATCCACCTCATACCAGTATCCTTTTTGTATCTCGCATTCTCAGGATCACTGATGCACTTCCCACAGCACTGACTGGCATCTGTTGTGACTGTCCTGACTGCAAACGTAACATCACTGCCAACATGGTCGTTGATTCACCCCATCCACAGACACCACCAAATCGGACTCTGGAACATGTCACTCTTCATCTTACACCTTCGAAGACAGTTAATGGAAATGGCAAGTGAGATCTTGTCTCAGCTGTTCCTTCTGTACGAAGAGGTGAGCATTTGAAGGCTGCACGCTCTTCTCTGGAAAACTGGCATATCAAAACCTCTTGCGAACCCTGATACTCCTTTCTTCCAACTATCGCGCTCATACCAGACACAATTATCATGAAAATCACCAGCAATGCAGCACTAAAGGCACCAAGCAACCTTGCGGAGCTCAATCCACCATGGATGCTTGCTGAACATCACGGTGCTGAAGTTCTTCAACGACTGGCAAAAATCGATCTAGATATCTGGGAGAGCTGCCAGAAAGAGATTTCAGAGTGTTGTGAGATCCATAAAGCCGAAACCAGGGAAAGGAATGCTGCAAAGAAAGAAAAAGAGAAGAAAGAGAAAGAGCAAAAGGCAGCTGCAGAAGCAGAACATCGAGAGCAGGCTAAGATGTCATGGGTTGAGGCTCTTGCCCTCACTCCCTTGTTCTGTACTCCATCGACTCTGGGGCCATCTTCTCAATACAACAGTGCTAGCCAGGTGAGCTTCACGTTTGTGACCTTGACATTCTTACTGACATATGTTCAGTCTCGGTCCAGACAGCGAGCTGTGGACTCATCACCGTCTCTACGTGCCGATCTTCAAAATCATGTTCCGCCTGATACTCCGACGCCACAGGGAGCAAGTCAGTCATTTGTGTGGATGGAAATGTCAGTTCCAGAGAACTACCATACATAGTTGTATATATTCCAATTTTCAACTATCTATTACTGTGCCTCATTGTCTGAAGACTCATCTGAAGAATCTGAAAATAGCTCAAAGTCTTGGCCTTCAGAACGATATAATGTACGCCCACCCGCCCATTTTACAAGGCTACTCCCTGTTTGTAAGTTCAAATTACCCTTGAGGATATTATTAGGTGCTTTGCTCTCCTGGTCAAGTTTCCAGCCTGGAGTGTAGGTATGGTAGGAAGAATTGACAAAAGTAGAGCGAAGCTTTCGCACATCACCCTCTTTTTTGGGAATGGTATGACGTTTACCACGAGTCAGTGTCCCAAATTGCTGCTCCATGTATACCGCTAGTCGTTTAATAACTGGAATTGCTGGATGGAGCTTTTGAAGGTATTTCCATCTAATATGGAGACCTTGAGAGCGATAGGTAACCTTTATGTCCTTGATGTTGTGCTCCTGAGCTTGGTCAACAGGGACAAACTCATCATATCTCCCAGAAAAGTTGAAAACCCAGCAATGCTGGTCATATTCCTGTCAGATGGCGAATGTGGTGTCACAGACTTCACCGTACGAGACCTGTGCCGGGCGTCTATTGCCCTTGGGTATGTCGACATTTGAATGAGCTGCTTCGAGACTTGACCTATTCTCACAGGAAACCACTCTCTTTCCATGCTGTTGCATTTGGACCAAGCAATGATGTATTGCAACGGATGGTGGAGGTCGCTCTGGATGTTCAGAATTCAGCTCCTGTCGAAAAAAACGCTCCGGCAGGAGTTCTTTCATCGTACTCTGAAGCCCTGGATTCCGTAGGTCGTTTTCTTTTACTGGTCGCATGATAATAACAGTTGATCTATAGGTTCGACTGACGGAGACATTCCTCGGGATCGCAGAGTCTCTAAAGAAACCACGAGGCTCTCTCGCTCGCCTGCTTTGATGAAATCTACGCGCCTTTTACTATGTTCTGCGACTTTTTGTACGGGATGAACGAACAGCGACACTGACCCGGGTAAGGTAGCGACACCTGTGACATGCTGTGCAATGTTCCCATCAATGATCTGGCTTGTTTCGGACGCGTCGGGGCGGTGAACGTCCCAATTAAGATGCGCATCAAGAGCTCATGTGACTAAAGAGGCCGAGCCGAAGATAGTCTCCATATAGGGAAAAAAGCGGGAACGAGTCTTCAGCGTGCCCATCCGAGACTCCCCCGAGCTTGCGAGGGAGGGGAGGGGGAGCGAGTGATGGGTACTCTTCCCGCGACCTTGGAAGACCTGAGTTGAAGAAAAGTATATTTATTTATATTATTTACTTGTAAAAAACATTCTAGCTCTACCGCATCAAACCTACATCAGCAATTGATGCGACACCTTCCCAATCCGGATGTGTCGCTAATTCTCCCGGGTATACAAACAGCGACACGTAGTCACATAGCGTGATGTGTACAGTGTCGCTGTTCGTATATCCTCCTTTTTGCGTACTACTACACAGTTGAATTGATATTGCCATGTGACCGCGTAATTCGCCTAATCGGGAACACTGCCGACTACCGGGCTCCGGTTCCGTCAATCACCTGCTTTCACCATCAGCAAGGTGAAATGCTGGCTTGGATCTCCTCCCGCGCGCATTCGGCCCCTGTCCTAAAGAATTCCTTAATCATGGCCTCAAACATGCCCTTCCATCGCCCACTTCACTGGAAAGCCTCAGCTCCAGAAGCCTTACCCAACAGTGTCACGTTTGCAGCGCAAAAGTCTCTACCAACATTACCTGTGCCGGAACTTGAAAACACCCTGGAGCGACTGAAGGAATCTTTGAAGCCTATTGCGTGGTCAGAGCAGGAATATAAAGCTGTGGAGAAGAAGATTGATGAATTTGCGGTTGGGAAAGGGCCCGAATTGCAGAAGCGGCTTCGGAGACACGCGGAAGGGAAGAAACATTGGCTTGAGGGATGGTGGGATGACGGGGCTTATCTGGGCTATAGAGATTCGGTCAGTGAAACTCCTTCCGTCATATCTCAAGCTCATTTCTGGCTTAGGTCGTCGTGAATGTATCTTATTATTGTGTGTCCATTTCCTCTGCGGGGATATCTGGTTAAATCGGCCTCTAGATGGATTCGACGAGCAACCTGCGCATCTCAGACAAACGCCCGCTGCAAGAGCGGCTGTCCTGGCCCGAGGAGCCATGCTGTTCAGAGAGAAGCTGAAACGAGGGCTGCTGAAGCCAGACGCGACCAAGGAAGGACCGTTATGCATGGATACATATAGGTCAGTCTCTTCCTTCCCTTTCTGCAGTCGATTGATATATAGCAGATGGATGTTTGACTGCTGCCGTGTCCCTGGTCCCGAAGGTCTCGACTGGAGCGTCTCTTACGTCAAGGAAGGCGATCTGGGTAACACTGGTCATATTGTGGTGTTTCGGAAGAACAGAGCATGGCGGATAGAGGCTACAAAAGATGGTAGCATCCTGAGCACCGACGATTTTGAGAGGTAAGACCATCTAGGTTTTCAATTCGTCGTCTTAACAATCACTTCACAGACAAATCCAATATATATATGACCAAACGACGAATACTTATCCTGGCGTTGGCGTCTTAACGGCCTCTAATCGTGATGTTTGGGCAAAGGTGACTTTGACTGTCCTACAGACGAATGTCAGCTGAAGGCATCCAAGGACTTTAGAGAACTATCTTCTTCGACTCACAATGGCTCCATTCTGGACACCATTTATTCATCTGCTTTCACAATCAGTCTCGACGAATCCAAGCCCACAGACTCTGTTCATCATAGTCGGGCTTTGTGGCACGGCGACGCCGCCAGCGGGAAAGCTGTGGGACTGGAGAATCGTTGGGTCGACAAACCTTGTCAATTCATTGTTTTCGACAATGGATATGCAGGTATCATGGGCGAACATTCGGTTATGGACGGGACGCCGACGGTCAGGCTCTGTGATGAAGTGCTAGACTGGGTCGCGGATCCTAATTTCGACCATGGGACGACTACCACGAATTTGACGCCAAAATCAATGGACTGGGAGGTCTCTTCAGCGACGACCAAAGCTATCGATGCTGCCAATACTGCAGCAGTGGAGCTCATTGATAGCCAGGAGCTTACTTTCCATCTTACGTCGTACGGTAAAGCTGCGATAAAGAAGTTTGGCGTCTCTCCGGATTCTTGGGCCCAGATGATCATTCAGCTGGCTTATCGACGACTTATTGGGAATGAGGATAGAAAGGGTGGGACGTATGAAGCTGCTACAACAAGACGTTTCTTCAAGGGAAGGACAGAGGCTATCAGGGTCGTCACTTCACAGTCGGATGCTTGGGTTCAGAGCATGGATCAGCCTAATGTTTCTGATGAGCAGAGGAAGCAATTGTTCGATGCCGCGACCAAGAAGCATGTCGAATTGGCCAAGAGCGGTGGAATGGGTCAGGGTGTCGATAGACATTTGCTTGGTGTGTCACTTCAGTACCTTTTCTTCCGAAACTTGACATATTTTCAGGTCTGAAGAAGCTAATGAAGGCAGACGAGGAAGCACCTGCTTTGTTTTCAGATCCAGTATTCAGCAGGTCCAGTTACTGGGTCCTGAGCACTTCTGCCGTCTTTTCGAAACATTTCCCGGTGTATGGATGGGGAGAGGTGAGCCGCCTTTCCTGTATTGACTGTTTCTAATAGGTTTTCTCAGGTCGTGCCGGACGGCTTTGGCGTTGCATACATGACTGGTTATGATGGTAAGCACGACAGTTTAGAGTCATTCTGTTAGCTAAATCAGAGCTTGCAGATCGGTTACAGTACACCATTACCTCGAGGAAGGAGATGCCCAATGCCCAATTTTGCCAGGAGATTGCCAAAGCGGCTGAAGACTTGTATAATCTTCACTCCAATGTGACGGCAAAGAAGTCCAGATTGTAGACCAAGGCTCGTATATCACTGTGCGGAAAATGTATTGAATAGAGACTGGTGGAACCGATGCCTTCGACTCAGTTCGGTCGACTCACGTGTTTGATATCGCTTGCCTTTGGCCATTCCCCTCCCTCCTGAAATCGACCCTCGTCTCCCTTATGCAGCTCACACAAGGCCTCGAAGCCTTGTTGTGCTTTGATCTGGAACCTTTCTCCGACCAATACCGTGAAACATTCGAAAGACAGCGCCCAGAATTAGCCGCGTCATGCTCTTCCTCTTCCTTCCATTTCCTTTCATCCTCTTTTCAGTCAGCCAGCCGCAACCTGAAATCGAAAACTTGATACATATACCACTGTGGTCCATCCTCGGCAGCAACCAAACCGGAATGTCTCACCTCCAGGATTCTTTTCGCTCATTCAACATCCTCTCCGTCTCAACTTCACTCGCCTTGCGCTCCTTACGATGAAATTCTCCACAATCCTCGAAAAAAAGCCCACAGCACGCCAGCCAGTTATGATTAACGACAAAATCGCCAGCAGCACGCGCGGACCGAACGCCTACGATTTCAATACCCTAGAATAACTTGAACGAATCGCTTTTTGGCCTGGACTGCCTGAGATTCTTGTACGAAGGATGCACGAAAATCACATCGTCGCCGATGTTATCACCCATACATTCTCAAAAACGAACCAAAATAAATCACATTTGGCAAATATCGACCCCGAATTCTCTACTGGGCCCTGCGGCCTCCAGCACCATTCAGAAGTAGACACCATCCTCCACCTCCGGCGGCTCTTCGTGGAACCCGCTGCTGTCGTCATGAAAGCCATTATTGAGTATCGAGACACCGACATCAGTGAACGACGTGCGCTCCTTCAGCGATGGACTTTGCAGGACATCATGACCCTCGCTCAGCCTGTTATTTCTTTTTGTTTAGCAAAACGAGGTGACCCTTTGCCGGATATACAGGCAGCTCTGCGGGCGAAGATTCTGGCGCTCTGGGAAGGAAAAACATGCAACGCCTTCAACGCCAGGACACTTCGTGACATCTTCCGTTGGTTCGAACAGAATCCGTGTGTTCCATTACATTTTCTGTGGCCGTTGTCTGCGAAATATAGACTCTGAAAACCCGGGAAATTGATGGTCCAGGTGCGCCCTTTTGGTATCATTATAGTATACTTGCTGATCCTCATCAGTTGTTCAGCCAATTGACCGCTTCTTCTGGGCTCTGTGTCCATACCCTGACATCTGTAGATAGCACTTTGCTTTGCTTTCGAGACGGGAAAACCCTATACATCTCTCGGGTGATACCATACAGCGATTTAACGTAAGATTTCCATGCTTCTTAACGTTAGCACATGCTGACTACTTCTGTGTTCAGAATAGAGCACTTTTTGGCTCCGATCGTCTACGGTCGCTCTCCCTTCGCCTCCAAAACAGAAAGAAGATGTGTACCAAGAAATTCTCCACAAATGTGGTGACGAGGAGCAAGGGTTCGTTGTTGGAATCGACGACAGGTCCGTTCACTGTGGACATTCAATTGCTGGCGCACTCAAGATTTGAACTACAGATGCCTCGAACATGCAGCTACCCCAGTTACGACAGCTGCCCCAGAGGATTCCTCGCAGCATCCCTCGGAGGAACATGCTCCCTCACAGCGATCCGATGGAGTCAAAATCCCCAGACCAAGGTCCAAGGCGTACAAAAAGTACATTTCCACGAAGGACGACGAGGCTGGAGTGACTCGAGTAATTTGAAACCTATGGGATGTCAAGATATAGAGCTGTGGAGAAAAAGATTGCGATGAAATTACGTGCATTATTATACTCAAGTGATAGTTACAGAATTATTGGACATTGTCTTGCGCGCAAACCAGGCTTAGGCGGTGCAGCATCCAATGGACCTTGGTAACCACAGCTGCTAGTTCAGATCTAGATGCGACATTCATGCCTGGTGAAGGGAAATAAGCCGAGACATTGCGAAGAAGTAAGGAGGATCGATTCAAGTTACCACCGAGCATTATTGGATGGTTTGTCTTGAAAGTTGAGAATATTGGCTTTAAAAAACGGCATTGCAGATAGACGATGGAGGTGTTGAGGGTTTGAACGACGCCTGCTTCTGCTGTAACCGATGTTCAAAGGTCTGCTGATATTCGTTGCCGTTGGAAGGAAAGATGCAAGAAAACCATTTCATTGCAGAGGAAGAAAAAAGAAAGCCCGCGTCACTGGGTGAACGCTATAGACACGGATAAACAAGTAATGGTACAACTTTGCTTCTTCGGATCACCTTCTCCAGTGGCCTCAACTTCTACGTAGTACAAATGAGGAAGTTTTCAAGGTCACATATCTCAGGATTCGATTTTCTTTTTCTTCGACGACCCGGTTCCCTGACCAGTCGCGTCAATTTTCGCTTGACTGATGATGTTTTTTCCTCTGCGATAGCCGTGCGCTGGGCCACATTCTCCTCTTTTCCGAGGTCCTTGAGGCTCATTCCGCGGTCGAGCTGTCGTTGAAGCTCAAGGTAGAATTCCAACTTCCACTGTTCCTGTCTTGAAAACTCGACATAGTGGTATCTGTCGGGAAGAGGAAATTGATATATGAGATGCTGGTCGGGGAGCTTATGCTGAGATTTCTTGACAAAGTATCCATTATGGAGCTCGACCTCGCCTGTCCAGTAATAATTAGTGCTGCATCACTGACTCGATATGTAGATTTACCTTCCTCCCATAGCCTCATGTCGTGGGCGATCCAACGAATATTGGGACACAACAGCTTCGCCTGACTCCGGTCCAAATACTCTCCCACTGCCCCGAAGTTGAAGTCTTTCGGCTGTCGACACTCGTGTTCTTCAAAATTTCCAAAGTCAATGATCCTAAAATCACCGTCCTTTTGTAAGACGTTGTAAGGCTCGAAGTCGTTATGGATTATTCCGACCGCATGGATATTTGCTAGCTTCTGCAAAATGATAGCTCTGTAAACATATTCAGTTTGGAGCATGTCTGTAGATGCAGTGCGTACTTGTGTGCCTTTGGCAGTTCATGAAACTCGTGCTCCAGCGAGCTACCCCATAGTTCGGTTATCAAGCATCCTAGTCCTCGTTTTCTTGTGCTCTCGAAGAGGACCCATAGAAAAATGGCACCTCTTCACCGACCAAGGAGTTTTGTTCGAGAAAATCGTACGCGTCAGCCTCCTCGACAAGGTCAATGGCTGGAGCGAATTTGAGCGCAAGATTGAGCGAGCGTGGAGCGCCAGACGCTGCATCTCCATGAGCTGCATATACGGTCGAGGAGTCGCCATCATGGATAACCCTGTCGACGATTATCTTGATTGGCAGGTCGGGATGAGGAGCGAATTGTGGATTGAAGAATGTCGGATGGGGATAATTAGGGATCGGAGCCGCTGAGCGAGAGAGGAATTTGAGGCCAGAAAAATCGATGTTGAAAATTGTGCTAGACATGGCTGAGATGAGGAGCAGCGTCGGACGAGGTTGAAGTTCAGACCAAAGGATACGCTCGATTGTGACGCTGTGATGGTGAAATCCGGATCCCGGCCCGGATACTGACCTCCTGAACGGAACCGACTCAAGCGTACTGCGTGGTCAGAGCAGGAATCGAAAGCTGTAGAGAAGAAGATTGATGAAATTAACACCCGCTTTGTTTTCAGATCCAGTATTCAGCAGGTCCAGTTACTGGGTCCTGAGCACTTCTGCCGTCTTTTCGAAACATTTCCCGGTGTATGGATGGGGAGAGGTGAGCCGCCTTTCCTGTATTGACTGTTTCTAATAGGTTTTCTCAGGTCGTGCCGGACGGCTTTGGCGTTGCATACATGACTGGTTATGATGGTAAGCACGACAGTTTAGAGTCATTCTGTTAGCTAAATCAGAGCTTGCAGATCGGTTACAGTACACCATTACCTCGAGGAAGGAGATGCCCAATGCCCAATTTTGCCAGGAGATTGCCAAAGCGGCTGAAGACTTGTATAATCTTCACTCCAATGTGACGGCAAAGAAGTCCAGATTGTAGACCAAGGCTCGTATATCATTGTGCGGAAAATGTATTGAATAGAGACTGGTGGAACCGATGCCTTCGACTCAGCTCGGTCGACTCACGTGTTTGATATTGCTTGCCTTTAGCCATTCCTCTCTCTTGAAATTGACCCTCGTCTCCCTTATGCAGCTCACACAAGGCCTCGAGGCCTTGTTGGACCTTGATCTGGAACCTCCTGCCGACGAATACCGTGGAATATACCAAAGACGGCGCCCAGAATTTGTCTGGGTGAATCTTCAGCCTAAACTGGAAGAAGCGGGATACCGATTGCGGCCTCGATACCATCGAGATTGGAAACCATCTTGGCTTCCTGGCGAACGACTGGCGGGCCACTCTTCGCACCAGTGTGAGGATAGTTTAAGCATTTGCGTGAGTCGCTGCTAGCGATTCACCAAACAACAAATTGATGATATTCACAGCTGTATTGGGGTGCTATTGATGCTATTCGGGTTAAAGATGGCCAAAAAGTGGTTTTGAAGATCGCATTCGACAACACGAAGGAGCGGGAAATTTTGCAAACCTTTTCTGAACCTCTCTTTCGAAACAATCCGCGGAATCATTGCGTCCCTGTCCTCGATACCATCGAATTTCCCGGGAAACAATTCACAATTATTGTGTTACCCTTCCTGATCTCAATCCGTGCTTCCCCACATTGCCTGCGCGAGGTGATCAATTTTATGCGACAGACGCTGCAGGTAAGCCGATGCTTTGCGAGGAAACATGGTTGATCCTCGGTATCAGGGACTGAAATTCATGCACGACCAGAACATTGCACATCGGTTAGCCATCTCAATTCGCTGGGGAACCTAGGAGCTCATATTATCCAGGGACATCAGCGAACTAAACATTTGATGATGACTGGCGGCCATGTAATCCCATCTGAGCATCATTTCGTATCCTTTTCCAACATGTACTCCCTCAAATCCGGTCTCCTTGTTCGGTGCAAGCCCCAGCAGCATTTGTGCCGGGTTTCTCGACTTCGGTACTTCTTCATAGACTTTGGACTTTCGGACGAGCATCCAGACGGCCAAGAACAAGCGCGGACGACAGGCAGGTTCGGCCAAGTCAGAGTGACCCCAGAGCTTTCTGACGACGTCCCATACAATCCATTCAAAAGTGACATTCTGCAGCTAGGAAGAATATTCAAGGATTTATTTCCATTGGTGAGCTTCGTGCCAATTTCGCTGTTCTAAGCTCACGATCATCTGAAGAAGTTTCCTGACCTCTATGATTTCGATGTTTTGGCGGACAGGATGACGAAAACTAAGGCGGAGGATCGTCCTAACGCCAAGGAGGCTCTCGAACTCTTTGAAGAGATTGTCTCTTCGATGCCGAAGAGGCGCCGGAGGGCTCGTGTCCAAGACGAACACCGGAAGCCAAGGAGAGCTCAGCCCCCGAGTCGCCGCTGGGACTCGATTCTGAATCTTCTCTCCTTTAATTTCAATCATTCAACCAAGCACCGTGTCGCCTAGGTTTCAAGAAGTCAATGAGTAACTGCTTCGCCTGTGTTCTCGAAGCATTATGGACTGTAGAGGTAAGCCGCATTTCACTCATTGACTGTTTCTAACGGATTTCAGGTGCCCGATACCTTTGGCGTTGCATACATGACAGGTGATATTCTGTTCGCTAAACTAGAACTTTCAGATTTGTTACATTCCACCATTATCGAAGGCCCAAGAGCCAATGCCCGATTTTGCCAGAAGATCCAAAACGGTTCAAGATTTGTAGAATAGAATCTCCATGTAGCGGCGAAATCTAGAACTTTACTTTCTTCCTTCCTTCCAGGTTTTTCAATCAGCTCGTGTACTTGATGCCGAGCAGAAAATATTGAAAAAAAATGTCAAGAACTGGCACGAAAAGTGCCGGCCAGAGATAAAGCCGAGACCGAACCACTGATCGCTTCAAGGCTTTCCGTTCTTCTTCCACCGCAATGAAATAGGTTTCTTGTATCTTTCCTTCAGTCAACCAATGACAACGCGAAATATGGACCAGAACATGACGGTCAGCAGACTCTCGAGCACCGGTTACAGCAGAAGCCGGCATCGTTCACGCTCTTGAATCTCTCCAACACCTCCATCGTCCATTCACAATGCCGTCTTCAAAGCCAATATTCTCGACTCCTCTTACGAAGCTTTTCAAGATAAACCATCCAATAATGCTGGCTGGTAATCCTCCTTACTTCGTTCGCAATGTCTCGGCTTATTTTCCCTTCACCAGGCATGAATGTCGCGTCTGGATCTGAACTAGCCGCTGCGGTTACCAATGCTGGTGGAATTGGCGTCATTGGAGGGCTGGGACAAACCCCCAAGTTCATGAGAGGCACCATTGAGGACCTCAAAGCTGGCCTTGAAGACAAGAATGCTCCATTTGGCGTCGACCTGGCTTTACCTCAAGTCGGCGGAAGCGCTCGCAAGACAAACAAGGACTATACGAATGGACAATTGCCCGAGCTTATAGATGTCATCATTGAGGGAAAAGCTTCGCTGTTCGTCTGTGCTGGTGCGTCTTTTTCCGCTTCGCGGAGGCTCTCTTGTACTGAAAGCCATTGTCAGTGGGGGTACCACCGAAATGGGCTGTGGATAAATTGCACAAGGCTGGTATTGTTGTCATGAAGTAGGTGCTACGGAACGTGTCGCTCTTTTATTGACCTTTTCTTCAGCATGGTTGGCCATCCAAAGGTCATTTTCTGATTCCGAGTCTGTGTCGCTGAGCTCATGTAGCTTTGAAGCACGTCGCCAAAGCTCTGGCGCAAGGTATGGCTCTTTTCGTCTTAGTTGGCGTCCTAGTTGATCTGGTCCCTTAGGTGTTGATATCATTTGCGCCCAGGGAGCCGAAGGTGGAGGTCATACTGGTGAGTGAAATGGTCCCTGAAGGATGCATATCTAATGACCCCAAGGCGATACCCCATTTTCAGTCCGTAGGTCCCTTTCAATCATCGCGTCGACTTGTTATAGACCATTCGTTTCAGTGATTCCTGCAGTCGTGGACCTCTGCAAGGGCGCCAAAAGTCCACTTACTGGGGAGCCTGTCATGGTTATAGCTGCTGGGGGCATTGCAGACGGACGAGGTCTCGCTGCGGCTCTCGCGTTCGTTGTCTATTTCACTCGTGAAAGGGTCTAATAAAGCTTTTGACAGGTTTGGCGCTGCTGGTGTCTGGGTTGGTACCAGATTTGTGGCGAGTGTAGAAGCAGGAGCACCTCCGATGCATAAACAAGTGGGTTGAAGCGATTCATCGCTAGTGAATAAGCTAAAGATCCTCAGATGCTTCTGTCCGCAGGATACGACGATGTCATGAGGACCACAATCTACTCTGGACGACCTTTGAATGTTCGAGCCACACCTTATGTTAAAGAATGGTGAGAGCAATGGAAAAACAGTCCAATTTCATGTATTCACGTTTTCCAGGGAAGGTCCTCGACGACAAGAACATGATAAATTGCTGGCGGAAGGAAAGGTCCCGATCGACGTTGACCTTAAGGAGCATCCGGAGAATTATGCCAAGGCAATGGGATGTAAGTAACCTTTGCTTTCGTGATTCTTGTTCTCTAAAATCGGGTTTCACAGGGCTCATGGGCAAGGTTGCTGCTTCAATCACTGATGTGAAACCAGCCAAAGTCATGTATGTCATTAGGTTTAGCATTGCTCTCCGCTAACTGATCGTTCAGTATTGACGAGATGGTGGCCGGTGCTGCTACCAGTCTGAAAACGATGTCAAGTTATGCATTGCCATCTGCGAAACTTTAGCTTGATCTATTCACTATGTATTATCCATGTAAAACAGTTGTCTTCTGATCTATCTCGCACTTTGACGGTACTTGTCCAAGACTATTTTGTCCAAGGATATCCAGCGGACCTCGCCTCTTGCCATTGTAGCGAAGCATCGTCTTGGCTCGAGGGCCATCATCGGATGACAGCATTTGGACCGGGGAAGGTGGAGTCGGTCGCTCGCGTGCTCACGGCCTGGTCTTGCGTTTCCGAGTGTATTTGGGGGTTCGAGCTTCAGCCGCAGCCACAAGCTGGGCCACATTTTCCTCTTTCCTGAAATCCTCGAGGTCCCTTCCATTGTCGAGCTGCCGTCGAAGTTCGAGGTAGAACTCCAACTGCCATTGAGAGCGGCGGGATTCGTGCACCTTGTGGTACTGAAACCTGGGAAAGGGGACCACTGAGATCTCATGCTGGGCGGGTAAACAGTGGTCGGCCTTTTTGACGAAGCGGTCATAGAGGAGGACCTTTCCTGGTGCAAGATTGAGGTGATGATCAACTCGGGACATGCGGACGTACCTCGCTCCCAGAGCTTCATGTCCACAGCAATATCCAGGATGTTGGGACAGAGCTGTTCCTCTTCAGTTACCTCCAAGTTTTCTCCTACTCCACCGAAATCGAAGTCCGGGTTCCGAGTCTGAGGACAGACATGGTCTTGATGATAGCGTCCGAAATCAACGATTCTGAAGACACCGTCCTTTCGCAAGATGTTTTCGGGTTCAAAATCACAGTGAATGATCCCGGCAGTGTCAAATACTCGTCAAATGTCCACCAGCTTGCGCAGAAAAGTTGTCACGCCGTCACGACACATGACTCATAATAATCTTTGAAAAACCACATGGGTTGTTTCATGTTTTCTTTCGCTCTCTATCGGTCGGCACCTCAGCAGTTTTGCTCCACTGTATTCTGTTGCCTGAAACTGACACTCTTCTTGAAACCCAAGGCCAATTTGACTTCTGAACAATTTCAGAAATCTTCAGTCTTCACACCGACGCTGGGCTCCTCACCCTTTTTGCATTTCCCCTATATTGAATCTAAGACTGATTCACCCAGTGAGTTATTTCTTTCTCCCTTCCACCATGCAGGTTGCTGATATGAGCAGTCCTGTGAAAAGGACCATTCAATCGAATACGAACTCCCATCGACCACTCCCTCGCTCGGTTGCTAATCCAGTTTTCAAAGACGCCATGGAGAATAAATGGGAAGGCCCCTGCAAACCATCTCTCTTCCACCAGATATTCCTTCAGGTTGAGGACAGCGACATCCAACCCGAATGGCTCAAAGGCTTCGAGACCTTTGATGCCTCTAAATACTCGACTGAGCGCGATATGAATAAGGCTTTTGTGAGTTTTTCGATCCGCTTCTTCTTTATGGTATATTTATTAGTCGTAGGTTAAACACTACGAAACGCTACGGGTCAAATATCCAGGCATCTTCGGCGACATGAAAATGGTATTTGGCGACCGCGTCGATAAATCCGCCGCCTCCGATTTTCGCGCAGACGCCATGGTCTACGAGGATGGAGTCAACACCGCAAGCCGTGAGGATTCTGTACAATATCAATTTGGCCAGATTCCCATAGAGTTCAAGCTCAAGATCCGGCATGACCCTTTCGAAGACAACAAGTGGCAGCAACAGAGGAAGGAGAAGAAGAAGGGCCAGGAGAAGCAGACAAAAAAGAGGTCAGAGAAACCATTTCTAAAGGCTGGCGAAAACGCGACAGAAACTCGATCCCAACTTGCGACCTACACTGCTCTCATCGACAACCACCAATATCGAAAACACATCTTCCAACTCCTAATTTGTGGCAATACCGCTCGCTTCCTCCGCTGGGACCATGCGGGGACCGTCGTCTCCGAGTCCTTCAACTACAGGGAACAATCCGATTTGCTCGTCACTTTCCTTCATCGCTTCTCTCGCCTCAATGAAGCTGAACGTGGCCTGGATACCAGGTTCACGAGAGTCTCTCTCGGCTCAGAAGATGACAAGCTTGCCCGTGAGAAGCTTGAAGGCGACTGGGAACATCCGCGGGATAAACGTCAAGTCGTCCAATTCTTGGTCACCGACGACGATGGCAAAAGCCACGAGCTTTTAGCTTGGAAGCATGCCGTCGCTCGTCTGTCGACAGTAGGCCGAGCCACTCGTGCCTTCCCTGTCTGGAACAAGACCATGGGTGCGAAAATGTTTTATAAAGATGGTTGGCACACGGAGACACTGGTACCAGAGTCAGAGATAGTTCGGAAACTGCACTTGGCGGGAGTACTGAATATTCCTACTATAATCGCTGGTGGGACAATCTTGGACCTCTCGACCTTCAATGATCAATTTGCGGAGATGCTGTGGAACAAGGCAGATTCTAGTTTGACATCAGTGGTTCGCCGCGTTTACCGGTTCGTCCTGATACAAGAAGTCGGACGCCCTCTGTCCACCTTTACTTCAACAAAAGAGCTGCTGAAAGCGACCCTGGACGCATTTCTAGGTATTTGTTTCTCATCTGTTCACCATTGAAAACCTTTCATTGACCCATTTCCAGCCCACCAAGACGCCTATGTCCTCTGTGACTGTCTTCACCGGGACATAAGTGATCTTAACATCCTCATTGTTGACGCTGAAGAAGGGCCCAAAGGCTTGTTGATCGACTGGGAGATGTCAAAGGAGATCAGTGAGATCAATGACGGTGGCAAGCAGCCTCAGCGGACAGTAAGCCAAATCCCTTCTGTTCGCTCATCGTCTAACCAACTTTTATGTTTGCAGGGCACCTGGCAGTTCATGTCAGGGCTTCTCAATAAATTCCCCGAGAAGCGCCATCAGCTCCAAGATGACCTCGAATCATTCCTCCATGTTCTCATGTACACGGCTTTCCGGTACTTGAACACCGACTCGAAACCTGATCGGCTTGAAAAATTCATGGATGAGCTCTACAATGCCACCGGCAATCTGAAAAAATCCTTTTTCGATTCACCTGCATATGTCTTCGAGAAGTCAGTCATATTTGTCGATAGTCCTACTATCACGACATTCATTGCCAAGGCTTGTGTTTATGCGTCGGAATGGCTTGCATGCCCTGCTTCTCTAGTTGCGAGAGGAGATGGAGATGGCATTATCAAGTTTACCCATAGCAAGGCAGTGATTGGTCCCGAAATCCGGTTTCGCAACCATGATGCCCTGGTCGAACTCTGGGAGGAACATTTGGAAGACGACAAGCTTCTCAAAGAGAAACCCATCATCACCCCTTTCGACTACCTACTTGACAGACCCCGTAAACCTTGGCTGCCTGAGCGTTTGACCGATGATGAATACTTGGGTGCCGACCAGGCCTGCGATGAAGCGTCCAGCGAAGATGGAGACGAGGAAGGAGCGGTAGAAGAAAAAGAAGTTGACAACAAATCTTCAAGCTCGGAGCAGGACGATTCAGACAATGAAACCTTTATCCCTCCCAAACGAGGCCCCCGCATCAGCTGGCAAAGTTCGACCAGGCCTAAAAGAGCCAGGACATAATGCATCTTTTGTATAATTTATAATATAATTTACGATCTATTCAGTCCATATTGCCAAAACTGTCTTTAGTTGGTTCAACGAAGCAGAGTTTACATGTACATGTGCTTTCCAGGATGACCAGACCTAGAAGCAGATTAGAATATAACTAGTCTCCGAATCAACGAACTTACCGGAGGCCGCAAGTCTTCGTCTCGCCTTGATGTTCAGCTTCGTACTCGCAGTAAAAGGAGCAATGATGATCTGTTTGGCAATGATGAGGTGTATCTGCTCCATGATGACCACTACGAAGGCAAAGAAGAAGCGCACTGCATCTTGCAGAGTTCCACGTTTCCCCTTAGTTCAATGACCGCAGCGTCGAAGGCTCTACCAAGCAACTCTATATTGGCATGATTTGTCTTATATTAGAGGTGATCCACCCTTGAACATGCTGCACCCGAAGGTTGACCAATTCCATAAGGTGTTCAGAGAGGGCCGAAGTCCATTCTGTGTCCTTCGTCCGAGGCCTAGCCTCAAGCCCGTCCCAGGCCTCGATCAATGAAAGGAGAGCCGAATCTTTATCTGCGAAGAGAGCTTGGGAATCTGGATAAGACAAAAAGAAACGGGAGTCGGAGTCTTTGCAGTCGATGGGCAAGTCGGTATCAAGATTCTGTCAAACAAAGTCAGATGCGAGTTGACAAGAAGAGGCCTAGATGTCACTACCTTCAGACGCTCGAGATCAGGTTGAATTTCAGCGAATCCTGAAGCTAGTGCAAGATTCAACATGTCCATCAGTCGTTGAGCTCGATGCGCCACGAGTGTCTCTGTCGAATTTCATTAATCAAAGCTTCTCAGGCTCCAAGCTGACTCACGAGAAAGAGCGCCCCAATCGTTGGCCTAGATTCTCCGAGCTAAGCAATTGAATGTCCTCGAATCATTCACAAGAAAACGAACCTTGAGCTTTGCCATCAAAGTCTTCAGTGTGAGTAGAAATTCGCCGGCGGCTGGGTGGGTGATTGGTTGCTGATCCAAGCCATTCTTGAGAGTCGAGAACAAGGTGTAAAACTGCTTCGACTGGATGACTGGCCAAGGAATTATCGAGAGGCTGCGCGCGTGAAGTCTTGCTCAAAAGTTAGTATAAAGAACAGTAACAGAAGCCGATGAGACCTTGAAATCCAATTGTCTTCCTGTTCGTCATCCACAATTTTCTATGCTTCGTCAGACCTAGATAGTGACGTGGTATAAAAACTTGGCTGACTTGGAATTTGCTTTCGAACCTGATGCGAAGTTTGAGACTCACAGACCGCGAGAATCCACTCACTCTTTGACAATTTCACTCTCATCTGAGTCGACTACGTCCTTGATTATGATGACCAGTGTGGATTGGAACAATGAAGAATTTGAAGCTGGATCGAGAACTGTCGAAGAGGACTGGAATGATTGAAAGAGGCCAGTGATATCGCGCGATAATGCGAAATTGTTGCGGAACAGAACCTAATAAGACGATATGGTTAAGTAATGTTTCTCTCCTTGATCTGGTTTACGCGATGTGCAAGTACATTGGTGGTTTTGGAGACCCACGGCGCCAGAGGATATCGTAGGCGTCGGCCTTCTGAGCAAGGGAGTGGACTGGGCCGAACTTGAGCGCAAGTTCCATAAATCCTTGTTCTGATGAAACTCTGGCCCGGCAGACCGTCGAATGGTCGTCATACGCAATGACACTGAGCACTTTGATGGTGGACGGTACTAGTCGGTCAGGTGGGAATTGGGGATTGTCGAACCGACAAACAGGATAGGTTGGCAAAAACATGTCGTACAGAGGAGGCCGTTCAAGGGCAGAAAAATCAATGCAAAATGTCATTGTCTGGCAATTTGATGAAGAGGTTCACAGACAAAAGTCACATTCGTCACACAAATTCGCAAGATAGTACCATACAAAACAGCATGGACGTCTATCGAACCAATAGCGAATCGAATCTACGGAAACAAAAGTCGTATTCCGCCTTCAGTTTTGAAAAATTGGTCGGTCCGGGAGTCACCGATCCTCCGGAAACGAGCTCTACGGAAGAAAAATTGAAGAGGCAGCACGTATCGCTTTCTTGACTGGTCTTGACCGAATCGGTGACAACCAATGGAAAGAATTGAACAGCTTGTTTTCCTTGGACCATTGGACCTCAGTGATCCACGTTCATCGCCTGGCCTTGCGTTTCCGAGGATTATTTTGGGGTATCTGTGTTTGTTCTTCTGCCGCTGCGGTGCGCTGGGCCACATTCTCCTCTTTTCCGAGGTCCTCGAGGCTCATTCCGCTGTCGAGCTGCCGGCGAAGCTCAAGGTAGAATTCCAGCTTCCACTGTTCCTGTCTTGAAAACTCGACATAATGGTATCTGTCGGGAAGAGGAAATTGATATATGAGATGCTGGTCGGGGAGCTTATGCTGAGATTTCTTGACAAAGTATCCGTTATGGAGCTCGACTTCGCCTGCCCAGTGATAATTAGTGCTGCATCACTGACTTGATATATGTAGATTTACCTTCCTCCCATAGCCTCATATCGTGGGCGATCCAGCGGATATTGGGACACAACTTCTTCGCCTCTTTCCTGTCCAGATGCTCTCCCACTGCAGCAAAGTTGAAATCTTTCGGCTGTCGACACTCGTGTTCTTCAAAATTTACAAAATCAATGATTCTAAAATCGCCGTCCTTTTGTAAGACGTTGCAAGGCTCGAAGTCGTTATGGATTATTCCGACCGCATGGATATTTGCTAGCTTCTGCAAGATGATAGCTCTGTAAACATATTCAGTCTGGGCCATGTCTGTAGATGCAGAACGTACTTGTGTGCCTTTGGCAGTTCATAAAACTCGCGCTCCAGCGAGCTACCCCATAGTTCGGTTATCAAGCATCCTATTCCTCGTTGTTTTGTCCTCTCGAAGAGGACCCCATAGAAAAATGGCACCGCTTCACCGACCAGGAAGTTTTCTTTGAGGAAATCGTATGCGTCAGCCTCCTCGACAAGCTCGAGGGCTGAACCGAGTTTCAGCGCCAGTTCTATGGAGCCGTCATTTGCTGAGGCCCTACAGACGGTTGAATTTTCACAGGATATCACACTGTGGACTTTGATATTGTCTGGTAAGGCCGGATCAGGCTCGAATTGCGGATTGAAGAAATCGCAAAAAGGGTATCCTGGCATGTCGAAATTTCCCTTCAGGTGAAGGGATTTGAGAGCAGAAAAGTCGATGTGAATGATTCGAGGGGCCATGGTGAGCGTCGACGATGAATAATTGATTTACTTACATAATATTACCCTGTGTTTTCGTTTCAATTGTCCGAAAAATAAAAATAGCCTCATGAGTTTTCAGCCTGTTTCATTAGGCATTATGAAGTATGGGATACTCTAGTTGAATCCAAAAATTGTCTTTTTGAAACTTCGTGAGACACCTTGAGACACTTCGCGATTGCTTCGCGAGGCTGATGAGACAGAAACTCTCACGAGGCTGATCAGATTTTTCCGACAATTATTCTTGCCCCCAACGTTGAGTCTTTTATTCCCGATAGCAATGTCTACTTTTAACCTGAAAGAAATAGATAGGGTATAGATTATTATATGCCGTCCCGCCCAAACCACCGTCTCCATCTTGATACTTGTCGCTCTCTTGACGCATAGTCGTGCAGTTGCGCCCATTCAAGCAGAACAGCAATGAAGTAGCAATCATTTTGGGCATCTGTTAACACCCGTTCAGCAAACTGGCGTCCAGCCTCTTGTATTCGATGGGCTTCAGCGTCGTTCGCTATTGCCCATTCGACTTTGGCCACAAGGTCAGACATGTCTGGCAGGACCGGTATAAAGTCTGGTCGAAAGTTAATGTCGTCTTGTACCCTCGATAGGCAGTCATGACTTACGGACAAATGGCCGTAGCCAATCGTTGAAGTACTCATTGAATACAGTGGACTGATGGACACTGTTAGAAATTAACGATGACCTAGGATGGTCGTTCTACCTTGAAGACCAAAGAACCTGATCTCAACAAGCCAAAGTATCTCCCGGAGAAGGAATTTCCTATTGTATCGTCAAGAAACGGTGTGGAAAGGAAGGTGCAAAAGTACCATCAACGTCCGCAAGGTATTTGTACTGGTAAGCATCTTCTCGCGGTGCACCTTCACCAGTGATGCCATATTCCTTCTTGATTGCTTCTCCGTTGCAGTCGTCGCTGCAAAGGGAGCCTTGGAAGACCGTAAGTGCAACATCGATGATGTCGGAGTGGTTTCGTCCAATGTCAATCATGTGGAATCGAGGGAACTTGCGATAATTGTCACCGTGAATGATTCCTCCCGACGTGGCCCCACGCCAATCTGGAAGGAATAAGTACAGAGTTGTTCAATATGGAGGCAGCTTACACAATTTCGGTGTCTTGTCATCCCAGGCGATATCATTCGCATGTGAGTACTTTGGGGCCCATGACGAATCTGAATAGTAAAACTTTGGATAATCAGCTTGGAAGCAACAACAATAAAAGGTGCGTACCTCGCTGGGAACAAGAATATCGGAGAAACATGGAGATATCCTCGTCATAGAAAGCATAGGATAGAAATCAGTAGTGTATTGTGTGCTTGAGCTATCAATCAAAACTTGAAAACCGATCTGAGCTTGTGAGGTATCGAATCAAGAAAGAGAGCTCACAAGCACTAGCGTCATTTGCAGGAGACGTAAATCCCGAAGGTCGGTTCGGGATAATGCACATTTTCTGGTCCTTGAAGACCATAGACGTCGGGGAAGGCTGATGTTCAAAGGGTGTAGGATCAGAAACATCCAGTGCTCTGCCTATCACATCTTCATCACGGTGATTGAATAGTATTCGAGGCTCGTCGCGGCCGTTCAGAATGATGTTCATATCGGGAAGCAGATTTGCAAACTAGTGCTGTTTGAGCGACATTTCAGAAAAGAGGCACAATTAGACGTACCCGATCCATCGTACGCTGCCAGTCCCCATTGTACAGCGTCCCTTGGTTGTCCGTCTCGCGGAATGAGCCTCCCTTGAATTGTCCTGTCTTCATCCCATTCCCAACCTGCTTGACCTGACAAGACGGTCTCAAGCATGTCACTAGAAGAAATATATATACATACCTTTTCCGTCGCCGAATCCACCATCTTCTTGAAGAATTCGGGGTCCTTGTCTGCCAACTGATAGAATGGCTCGAAGTCCCGATAAATTTGGTCATAGTCGTCGATGAGACATGACTTGCTCTTTGCAAAGCGGAACCATTTCTATGAACTAGTCAGGATTGATCGTCAGATTCAGGAAATAAAAAGACCTCGTAGTTCTTCGGTGGATTCCGATTTGTCTTCAGAGTATACCGTGCAGAAGCTTGTGCCAAAGTTTTCGATTGTCGCTCGTAAAGCGAATCTATGGTCCAGCGGGCATGAGATATCGGGTCCAGCATGTCCAAAGGTTCCACGGCTGTATTAAAATTCAGCATATTCTAGAAATAATTGAGAAGGGACTTACATGGTGGTCCTGGAGGTCTCAGAACACGTCGTATTGTGAATACAGCAGCAAAGAGAACTGCTATTGTGGATATCACAAATAGAATGGCTTTCCATTTGCCATGTCTTTTATTAGACCTCCAGACCTGCCTAGGAAAGGACTGGGCCTCTCCGTCGTTGTCCGGCTCGGTTGGAGAAAGGAGGGTATAGCTGCTCTGATCATGGGGCGTAAGTGGTAATCTTACCCTGTCCAGAGGCGAGGTGAGTGAATTGAAGAACATCTTGAGGACTGACATGTCCCCAGGTACTGATCCGGACGAAGATTTTGCCGCCGTGGCAGTGCAATATAAAATGTCACACATCGTCTTGGCATCACTGCGTGACTTGGCCGTGTGAATCTTCTTGGAGACCTTCTCACCTTCCACCTGGACGACTAACATACTTCTTATGCAGAGGATCTGGTCTGGGTATACCCAAAAATGTCTGTAAGCACTCGTCGGGACACCTTGACACGGAAACCAGCGTGAATCCTCGATATCCTGCCGAACGAATTAACTACGGAAATCATCACTTTCTGTAGCAGTCGAGCGGTCCTGTGTCGGGTTTGCAAGCTTTTCCAAACACTGGCTCACCGGAAACTCTATCCGCGCGTCGAGGTGTCCGATAACAATTCATCTGCCGGCGCTAATCATCTCACTCGATCCAACGCCGTACTCAATGCTCACCCCGAATATGCGACTTGGGTTAGATATCTGTCTCTGGAGTCAGGATCAGGAGCTTTGTGAGTGACTCTATTATGAGGTCCTTTGGTTCTCATTGAAGCAGGGCCGGACAGAGGTAGCAAAGATGTTATTGATGATATCCTGTTGAAAACTACCAAGATACATCGTCTCTTCCTGTCGACATGGCACTGGCAGCATCGTTCTCTTGGCCACTGGGTTAGATGGTTTTTCCCCCAGCTTCTCACCTTTCGCATTGCACATTGTCCCAGCGATGGCTCTACTCTCGGGTCCTTTCTGACTCGACACCCCACTCTTGTAGAAATATCCCTCGGTCCAAATTTTTCCAACTTCGACAAGCCGATTCATCTACCGAAATACGAAGGACATTGTAAAACAACGCCAGTGATTCTGCGGTCTGTCGCCAAACTACACTCCATAAAATGGTATATCATGAAAGCAGACGATCTGGATGTCCTTTCACGTTTCTCCGCATGCCAGAACGTGTGCATCGAAATGGAAATCAGTCCACGGGACATAGGTGACATATTCCAACGTCTCAATCATCATTTGCCCAACTTGAGATTATTTGTTCCTGCGGACGAACACACGGTTGGGTCGCCATCTTGTAGAAGGTTCAAAAGCTTGCTACTGATTCGGGTTCTTCAGAGTTCAAGCAGATTGAAGCTCACTGAGGAGCTGTCAAAGTTCAAACATCTAGAATCATTTGGGCTGGTCATGATACTCTGCGAATCGTCGCGGTTTCGCAATTTCGCCATTGACTCGTGTTGAAGTGACTCTACGGCGGTGTGTTTTGGGTGAGGCCTACCTCTTCCGCTCGTTCGCGTTGTAACTTGTGTTTTTCAGCTACATCCAATTTGAAGACAAGATATAGATACCAATTTGTGGAAGGGATAGCTCAACCGATGACAGAGTCGTGTGATTTGGATAGTATGTCGCTTTAATAATCTTCACTCTTCGTCATGCTCACTGTTTATCTGTAGACTTGTTGGACTTTTCAGACTATTGAGACACGCACCACATCCGAAGGACGGGGATTGCATTATTATTTCCTTCATCTAGCACGATGTACCTATTTTGTGATATAGATGAGTCTAAGAATCTAAGGCTGAGTCCGAGTCCGAGTCATACTTGATGCCGAAGGGAAGCGCTGCATCCCGCAAGAGCTTCGAGCTCCCTCGGTTTTCGGTCCGTAAGTTGACACGGGCCGGATTTACCCGCTCGAGCGCCACAGTTCATCAAGCACCATAGGTTTGTAGTCGCGCCCATTCTAATAGCACAGCCGAAAAGTAACAGTCGTTCTGTGCGTCTGTGAGTATTTCCGCTGCAAACAATCGCCCTGATTCCTGTATTTCACGAGCTGCGGCGTCGTTCTCAATCGCCCATTCGACTTTTTCAACGAGATCAGAGAGGTCTGGGAGTATCGGAATATAGTCTGGTTAAAGGTTAATAGTGTCGACCATTGATGCACAGTATCCACTCACGGATATAGGGTTGAAGCCAGAAATCGAAGAATTCGGTGAATGATGTCGTCTAAGTATGAGAATCGTTAACAGATTCAAAGCGTACTCGACTGTAAGACTCACTTTGAACACCAAAGATCCTGAGCGGAGCAGATCGAGGGTAACGCCCCGAGAATGAATTCCCGTCGATGTCAAAGGCATATTTGTACTTGTAAATGTCTTCTGGTGGCTCGTTGTGGTCCTTCATTCCATATTCTTTTGAGATAGCAGCTATATCACAGTCGTAGCAATGCTCTTCCCTGACTCCAGTCAGCACGATATCCATGATATCGGTATGATTTCTGGCGAGGGCTGCAAGTCTGAACCGAGGGAATTGGTGGTATTTCGTTGTGTCCGTGATACGCCCTCCGGTTGCAGTCCCACGCCAGTCTAGATAGAATACCATAGCGTAAGTGAATGGATGGTAGGACATGCAAGGCTCACAAAGTTTTGGGATTTTATTTTCCCAAGTCAAGTTGTTGGAATAGGCGTACTTCTTTGACCAGAAGGAAGTTTGGTAATAGTACTTGAATCCTGTCAGAGAACCCAAGTTGTCGTGGAAGGGTGAAGCTTACTTCGCTTGGAACCAGGATGTCACTGTAGCAAGGGGATAGTCTAGTCATACTAAGAATGGGATATAGATCCTCGTGTTCGATGAGTCAACGCCAAAACTTGAAGTACCAGAGCGCACCGTCGTAAAATATGTACCGCTGGCATCAATCAAAACTACAAGATCTCAGTTTTTCGGAGGCAATGCTGATGAAAGGACTCACAAGCGCTGATTTCATTCAGCTCTGAAACAAATCCTTCGGAATCGTCGGCCATGATACACAGTCCCTCGTCTTTGAACGCTACAGAAGCGGGAGATGGCACATGATGAAAAGGCGTAGGATCTGTAACATTCAACGCCCGATCCATAGCCCCGAACTTTCGATGATTGAATAGTACACGAGGCTCGTCTTGGGCGTTCAAAATGATATCCATGTCGGGCAGGAAATAAGCAAACTGCGAATATTAGCAATCGAACCCCGGACCGGAACTTTCAAAGTGCGCACCCTATCCATGGTTATCTGCCAGTCCCTCCCATATGCATCGTCACTCTCGTCAATCGTCTCCAGAAACTTGCCCCCTCTAAATTGTGCAATCTTCATCTTTCTGATTCCGGTCTTGTTGGCCTAAGGGGAGTGCATCAGTACCGGAACCAAGATGAGAGGGAAATATGCATACCTCCGCTCTGACTGCTTCAATTCTTCTCTTGAAATATGCAGACTCTTTGGTCGCCAGCTGATAAAAAGGCGCAAAATCTCGCGCGACATGGTCGTAGTCATCTATGAGACAAGATTTGTCTCGTGCAAATTGAAACCATTTGGCATAATTCGGTGGAGGGACCCGTCCATTTCTCAGAACGTAGCGCGCTGTGGCCTGCTGGAGCGTGGTCGACTGTCGACTTCGTAAAGTCTGGATGCTCCAGCGCGCAGACTCGGAGGTTTCTCGACGCAAATTGGATGGGGAAAAAGCGTAAAATGCTCCTAAAATGCAGAGAATTGCGAAGGAAAATATGATGATGCGAGTCTTCGAACGCGAAATACGAATCCCAGACTGCTTGCGCCTGCTCGATTTGGGAGCATCGTCGTAGACGCCCGATTCCGGAAGGAGCGAGTACGTCTCGAGCTCCAGCGAGTCTGGTTTTGAAGAGCTTTTGAAATAAGGAATAGAAATACGCTGCCAGAGAGGCATGCTGGCTCTTGTGTAAATCTGTCAAAAAGCGTGATCCAGATGTCAGATGTGTGTCAGGTTCCCATACGCCAATATTTTTTCGCATGTCGCACTATTCCATGGCACAATATCAATATTTCAATGTGCTAACCTCATGTCGATGCAAACTGTGGCGCATATTTGGATCATACTCTATAGCTGCTTGAGACAATTTCCGAGTTTTTACAAGGTGCAGTAGGGGGAAGCTGAGGCCGCTTTTTACGTGAATGAGAACCTGATTTACTGCATCCATGAAATACATGTGCTATTAATGATACAAAACTCAACATTGCGAACGTGCGGAGATTGGCAGTCGCTCTGATCTGTCATGATCTCATGTATGTACAGTACTCGTTGGTGTATGAAAAACGTCAGATATGCGACTGCGGTTGCCTGGCAGTTTTCTCGAAACTCCAGAACCATGGTTGTCATCACCGTGAATCCCGAAAAGAAGGATCCCGGGGTGTCATCCCGGAAGGAAGGAACTATATTGAAAGCCGATATTCACTCCCGCTCCCGCTCCCAGCACATTGTCACCAATAGCGCACTTGCAGCAGACCTAGGCTGGCAACCAGCCTCCCTGCGGGAGAATTTCTGGCGACGGGAGGAACCTCTTCTACTTCTCCGGAGGTGCCACCAAAACTTCTTCCGTATAGAGAGGCTGGTCACCAGTCTACAGCAGACCGTTGTGGAGTGCTGATCGATTATTTCAGAACTCTGCGGAACATCAGAAGACGATTTTAGCGTACAAAAAATGGAAAAGAGCGCGTCTCACCAGGTCGCACCCAGAACGCAAGAATTGAGGCGGGCTGATTTTGGGACGGGACGCCGGCGGCCGGACGGACTGGTGTTGTCAGAAGCGTGACCGTGACGAGCCGCTGTGATGCCATCATGTTAAAATTTGAATTTCGAAACTACGCCAGGAGGGTGTTGCGCCCCAGCTTCGCGCAGCACGTCCGCTCATTTTCGTCTCCGATATCCCAGACCGGTAGTGCTTCGATCTTCCTCCATACAGGTGGCAGCAGAGACTTTATTGACCCCACCACGGTCCGGGACCAGTTCAAAAGTTTTGGCGACATTGTCAACATCTGGAGCGGTAGGTATGGCTAGGATATCATTTCAACACTGGCTGATTTAGTTGTTGTTTATTCAGCTCGCTCCAACGGCACGTCCGTAACTTTTGCCTCTCCTGAACAAGCTCAGAAATTACTGGACACCACGACTGATGGGCAGGTTACGACTGAGAGCGGCAAGATTTACCATATCAAGCCAACAAGTTCATCAGTGCTGCCAAATCCTGCTTCGAAATCTCTTCAAGTCATGACTTTCGAACAGAATGTGAAGGAAGCAGACGTTCAGGAAGCTTTCTCGACTTTTGGTGCGGTTGAAAAAGTTAACCTGGAGCGAGGTTTGGATTTCAGAAACACGAGTAATCTTTCCGCTGATGATATCCTGCCCAGAGTGTCCGGCCATGGGAAAACTGGCGTATTCTGCCCATTTCGTCGTCCAATTTACAAACATTAACGATGCAGTCAAGGCACATTCGACACTTGTCTCGCTCTCCACTGGGGCCTTGTTGCAAACAAAGTATGCACCCATAAACTCTCCGGACCCAACCACTGTGCTCCAGTTCCTTCTTGAGCGTCCCTGGGGCAGGATTCAGCCTGATTATAACAGCAAACTATTCGTGGAGGACTTGGCACGACTAGCGGATGTTCCCAGGGAAGACCTCAACTACGTCGTTGATAGACGTACGCTCTCCTCCTGGATCTCTCTGGCCCTCGCTTACTATGTTCCCCAGGCATCAGTGCCAGCGGCCTCATGAAACTATTCTTGCAAACAAAAACCGTCGAGGCTGCTCAGAAGATCATGGCAATTCAGAGCGCTGAAATCCCTAATGCCGAATTTTTTGTCAAATATCACCCTGGCGATAAACTGCCGCTACTCAAGAAACGCAAGTCTTCAAAAGCGAAGGCGACGGAGATGGAGACAGAGAGCGAGGAGACAAAATAATCAACCAGACATTCTACGTTCGTACATTTACCACTTCATAATCTCTATGACGGCGGTCTTTGTGCTCGTTTCATAGTGTCGAGAGTGCTGCATAATATACATGTGCTAATGATACAAAAACGTCTAATGTTCGACCCCAAGTCATCTCTCATTGGCATAGGCCTGTACTTGAGCCCACTCTAGCAGCACCGCTGCGAAATAGCAATCATTTTGAGCATCATTCATAACCTCCTGCGCAAAGACACGCCCCGTCTCCTGTATCCGACGCGCAGCATCGTCATTCCGAATAGCCCACCGGACCTTTTCCTCCAGGTCTGAAAGATCTGGGAGGACGGGGATATAGTCTGATCCACGGTTAATAATGTCTCTTACTATCGAGACAGTGATAACTTACGGACGTAGGGCTTCAGCCACAAGTCGAAAAATTCCGAGAATATGGTAGACTAGAAAAGGTCGTCAGAACGAGCGGAGGCAAGAGGGATGGAAAAGGCACCTTGAACACCAGTGAACCTGACCGGAGAAGTCCGAGATAGCGCGATGAAAACGAGTTGCCTGTATACAATTAGTCACTGGATATCTCGGGGAGACTAGCTCACCATCGACATCCAACACGAATTTATACCCATATACATTCTCCCGAGGCTCACTTGCATCTTTGATATCATATTCCTTCTTGATAGCGTCTCCGTCGCAAAGCTCGCCACAATGTTCATGGTTTAGCCCAGTGATCCTGATATCCATAATATCGGTGTGATTCTTGGCAATATCCGCTGCTCTGAACCGAGGAAACATATGGAAATCTGAGCCATTGATATGACCGCCTGTTCCGCGACCACGCCAGTCTGACAGCGAAATGTCAGCAGTAATCCGGACGGCTTGACTGACGGACTGACATATCTGAGGCTTTTTGTTGCTCCAATGTACATTATTCGGAAACGCGTATTTGGGACTCCACCAAGCGTCGGAGTAATAGTATCTTGATGATTGGTTAGGTCGCGTCAATATGGGATAGAGAATCGACTCAACTCGCTAGGCACCAAAATGTCAGAGAAACAAGGTGTTATTCTCGTCATGCTGAGAATAGGGTATAATTCCTGGGAATCTATGAGCCCACGAACGTGTCAACCAAGTAGTAATTCGCACCGTTGTAAAGTCGGTGAAAGTAGCGTCGATTAGAACTTTAATGGTTCAGTAAACCACCTTCTAGCTCTTGGACTGACTCACATGCACTAGCTTCATTAGCAAGAGAAGTCACGAAGCCTGAAGGATTGTTGGGAACAAGACACAGCTTTTGTTCCTCGTAGGCTTGTGAAGTCGGCGACGGTGTATGGTGAAATGGTTTGGGATCTGGCAGAAATGCTCGGTCCATGGCGCCAGGCTTGCGATAATTGAACAGCACACGAGGCTCGTCGTGGCCATTCAACAGCAGATCCATATCTGGCAAGATTTTGACAAACTATAGGAAAAAGGAGGATTGTCGTGATAAGAATCGCACCAGATACAGTGACGCTGGAAATGACGCACCCTGTCGAACGTACGCTGCCAATCTCCTCCATATGCAGCATCATTGTTGTCAGTCTCAATGAAAACCCCATCTCGAACTTGAGCAGTCTTCATCATCGAGATTCCCGAATCTTTTGCCTGAAGGTTGTCAGATAATCGAACGTTAAAAGGTTACGCGACGTACTTCTGCCGTCGCCAAATCAATCATTTTCTTGAAGAATTTGGGGTCCTTCTCGGCTATTTGGTAGAAAGGCTCGAAATCGAGGTATATGTGGTCGTACTCGTCAATGAGACAAGATTTCTCCCTCGCAAATTGAAACCACTTGTCAAAGTTTTGTGGCGGAGGCCCGTCTCGTTTTGAGGGTATATCGAGCTGAAGCTTCCGCAAGAGTGGTTGACTGCTGTGTCAGCACCGTATCGAGGCTCCAACGTGCATAGGTTTCAGGATCCATCTGGCTCCATGGCACTGGGAAAAATTCAGCCAGGAATAAGGTGGCTTGAAAGATTTGCTTACCGTAAGGCGGTCGAGGTGCTTGTGGTGGTGACGTTGGAGATTCGGAATGCCAGCTGTTTAGCATAACTTCAAAGTCGTGGTTTCTGTGCTGTAACTCCGATATGATGACCGACAAGCATGCTAGGACGCCCAGCATAGCGACCAGGAGCAATACATGGATACAGCGCGTCTGCGGAATCCTGTTATAGGGAGATTTTCCTGGCTTCGGAGCGGGAGGATCATCAAGGTAGGTGGAATGTTCTGCCGGCGCTAACAAGGCATATGTCTCAAAATGTGGGTTCGGCCGAGCTGGAGCAAGACGAAGGGTTTGAAGGAGAGGCCTGAGGAAAGCCATGAAGGAGTGTGAGAGGCGAGAGCAATTGCCGCCAGACGGCGGCTAATCGGAGAGAACTATACATAATATGCCGTGGTTCCGTAGAGCTACCGAATTCTCACCACCCGCAGCATCATCATCATTATCACTTACTCCTGACCACCATCATCTCGATCAATATTTCTGAAAAACTGGGATATCCTACATAAAAAGACTGTGTAAAAGGCGAGACTGCTATAATTCTGAGCAGTAAACCTAGAATTGGACTGGGCTTCTTTGGATGTGGTCTGTGTTTTGGATTGCGCAAAAACAGTTGGTTTCAGAGTTTTCCACAGTGATTCGGCATGATTCGGCAGAGTATGACTATCTGCCATGTCACTGAAGGACCTCACTTGGACTACTTGCTGGTCTCTGGGGCGGTTCTCTCGAGGAAATTCTAGTGTGGTCCTGGTTTTATTCCGTGGCATCGGCTGGTCTCGCGCTCCGAAACGCGATATCGAGCTTGGCGCAAAATTCATCGTCATGCGATCGTCGATCACGTCGATTCACGTCGCAGCACCATAGCCCTCTTAC